>JARQOD010000001.1:234541406-234625981 GCA_033576555.1 Oophaga sylvatica | reverse complement strand
TACATGTTGATATTTTCTATAATATGAAATATAGAGTGTTGTCTCATTAGATATATGTTACTATCATAGAATATATCTGTTATACGTCGTGACACAGACCCGCTAAAGTACTCAGCTAGTCTGAACGAAGACCTATAGTTGCGAGGGAGGAATCCCTACAAGATCTAGTGACTGGGAGAAAAGGAGGACACCTCCTAACAGAAATTGTAGCAGGGAAAAATAAAACAGAAAACAAATTACTTAGAGATCCTAAGATCAAGCAAAACTAACTGAGTAAGGCACCTTAGCACCCGGCTAGCTTAAGAGTTGATAATACAATGAAGTCCAGCAAAGCCAGAAGGGCGGAGCCAGACTAAATAGGGAAAAAAGGTCATGTGACCAGCAAACTGAAACAAAACCTAACAAGAGGGTTCTAACACCCACCTCCTGGAAGATTAATCCGGTGTTTCATGTTTCTCTCTTGAAAAAAGCTGAGGTCTCAGATGGAGACGTCTCGGCCACTGTTCCCCTGGTGGTGGAGGACGGGCAATATGAGATTTCCCGCATCCTAAATTCTAGACGGTATAGAGGGAGTTTACAGTACCTCGTCGCTTGGAAGGGTTATGGACCCGAGGATAACTCATGGGTGAGGGCGGATGATGTTTCTGCGTCTAGACTTGTCAGAGCGTTTCACAAGAGGTTTCCGGATAAGCCTAAGTCCTAGGGGATCCGGAGGATCCTCTTAGAAGGGAGGGTACTGTTAGAACCCTCTTGTTAGGTTTTGTTTCAGCTTGCTGGTCACATGACCTTTTTTCCCTATTTAGTCTGGCTCCGCCCTTCTGGCTTTGCTGGACTTCATTGTATTACCTACTCTTAAGCTAGCCGGGTGCTTAGGTGCCCTACTCAGTCAGTTTTGCTTGATCTTAGGATCTCTAAGTAATTTGTTTTCTGTTTTATTTTTCCCTGCTACAATTTCTGTTAGGAGGTGTCCACCTTTTCTCCCAGTCCCTAGTTCTTGTAGGGATTCCTCCCTCGCAACTATAGGTCTTCGTTCAGACTAGCTGAGGACTTTAGCGGGTCTGGTCGCAGGATCAGGTTCCCCGTTACATCGTAGGGATCCAGCTTAGTTCTATTATAGGGACAGAATTCCCATCTTTCCTTAGTGCTTGTAGCAGATCATAACATGAGGCATGCTGGGAGTTGTAGTTCTCCAACAGCTGGAGTGCCAAGGTTCGCCATCACTGCCCTATACCATATGTAGGCTTTTTTGTTTGCATTTGTATTCGACATGTGCATATATGCACTTGTATTTAAAAAGTATTTTGGAACATATTTGGGACAACGATTAATCATTTAATGGTTTGAAAGCTGCCGTTTTTCTCGTTTTGAGCATATCAATCAGGGTGTAGCCTCATCCCTATGTGGAGCAAGTTAGACATCTGATGTTGTTTTGAGCATGTGTAGGTAGCAGGAATTATTGCCAGACACACAGCAGGGGGAGCAGCTGGCGTTACTGAACCCCACAAACACAGGAGCGAGTGTTTTTCTCTGTGCATACAGCACTTCTGAGCAGCAACTTGCGGTGTTGAAGCCCAGGGTCAAGGAGGGTGTTGGCTGAGGCCTAGTATGAGCAAGTGTAATCTCTGGTGTAACTTTTATTTGGAAGTAGCAGGAATTATTGCCGGACGCATAGCAGGGGAACAGCTGGCGTTACTGAACCCCACAAACACAGGAGCGAGTGTTTTTCTCTGTGCATACAGCACTTCTGAGCAGCAACTGGCGGTGTTGAAGCCCAGGGTCAAAGAGGGTTTAGAAATCACATATAGAGTAGTTGCCTTGTTCCGTGGCACTTCAAAATGTATATACTCCAAACAAGAGAAACGTAAGCTTTACAAGGACCATAAAATGATGCATTGAATTCTAAAATATTGAAAAAAAGACATTTCAAATATAAACACATATATGCACATGACAACAAGAAATGCAACCGGACCAAAAAAAAAAATATATATAGGGGTTGAAATGAATGCATACAAGTAAATTTCTGAAGAAATTAATGCTGCCTAAGGAACGCTATCTACACCCGTAATATAGTGCAGACAATGGATGTAGTACTAGTCATCATCATCATTACAAGTTATATGTGACAGTTAAAAATACACTCATTGAGGAAAACTGTTACTTGACATCCCATATATTAAATGTCCAGCATGGACTCATGATAATATGGCGCAAAAATCAATGATCAAGCATAACCGATAAAAAATGCATAGTGCATAGTGAAAATTGCTGTGGGTGCCTGCAAGTGCAGGTGAAACAAAGCCAACGGATAGCAAAGGTCTATGCTATCTATGTATTAGAGAGTGCATAGTCAGTGATGGCGAATGGCGATATAATACTGTACGTCAATAAAGGCTGCGGCAGCACTCATGTGCTTTTTGCTTGTAGAAAGTTGAAGAGGGGAAGTACATGTATGCTGGCGCGACGGTTTTTCCTCCCAGACTGCCTTTCTGCTCTGACGCGTCGGGTAGGGGAGCGTCTGGCACATGCAGTGACGTTGCACAGCGTTCTTCAGCGGTAGGGCCGCTCCAAAGCCGCCATCATGACTGATTTCCTGTATAAACATGCACCTATGAGCAATCAAACTTGCACGTCCCCTCTTGAAGAAGCTACAAGCCAAACAAGCATGAGAGGTGCCGCTGCCTTTATTGAGGTACAGTATTATATCGCCATTGTCCATCAGTAGCTATGCACTGTGATACCTACATAGCATAAACCTTTTCTATCCGTTGGCGTTGTTTCACCTGCACTTGCAGGTATAGATTGGTATTTTCACTATGCACGATTAACTTTTTATAGGTTATGCATGATTATTGCGTCTTATTATCAGGATTACATGTTATGTTTTGGTAGCTGAGGAGGACAGGAGCAACAGCAGGGCAGCCGAACACCTGAGATGTTGGTAACTGATGGGTTGCAGATTCCTAAACTAACGACACAACTAGAGGTAGCCGTGGAGCGTTCCTACGTTGATCCTAGACGCCTCGTCACAGCCTGAGCGATAACTACACCTAAAGGCAGAAAGATGAAAGCTATCTGCCCCGGAGCAGATCCCCAAAGAAAATAGGAAGCCCCCAAACATATAATGGCGGTTAGACAAGATGAAAATACAAACATAGGCAGAAAATAGACTGAGCAAACGCTGGGGCCACAAGCTGACTAAATAGGATAGGACAGGAGAGATTACTTTCTGCAACACAGAAAACCCTACAAAAATCCAACAGTTCTGATTACAAAAATACTGAGATCACACGATCTCGCCACCCACTAAATCAGATCTCAGTGTGAACAAAAACCAAGCCGCAGTCGCTGAAAAAACAGGAAAAAGCAAATGAGCAAATAACAATGGCTGCAGATAAACTGTGAGGAGCTCAGGCCCCAGGAGGGGACCTGGCTGACCTCCACAAAAGTGCAGAAAACAATGCAAAAAGCAAGCACAAAAAGAAAAGCAAAAAAAATCTTATCTGAAAGCAGGAGATGCAGGCAAGACTCCAGCAAACTTCCAAATGAACCAGAAACCACAATTGAGACAAGAACAATTGATCACCGTCAACCATCATGGGAGGGAACCTCCCTTATATCAGACCAGTCAGTGAACCCAGATTGCCATTCCTCGCTGAAAGGTTTAGTACTGTCTGTAACCACCAGACGGAGCCTCTGCTCAGAAACCATCTCTAGCACATTCATAACAATTACATGTGTGGAGCCCAGCTGTGCTGAGATTCCCATATCTCCTGGAAAGGTGCACTAAAAGATTTAACCACTAGAGGTCCTCAATCATACACACACTTTCACCCATCCCTAAGACCACCAGAGGGAGCTGTATAGGCATATAAAAGGAGGGTGAAGATAGGAAGAGAGCTCAGATTTGAGAGACTGTAGAGTAGTGCAGCTCAGTCAGTCAGCTCAGTAGCTCAGTTCAGTCTGAAGTCTGCAGCCTGAAGTGCAGTTCAGTTCAGTTCAATAGAGTGGAGTCTAGTAGAGTGGAGTCTAATCCATTCCAGTCTAGTCAGAGCTGAGACAAGTGAGTAGTCTGCAGACAGAGCAGACGAGTGGAGTTTGCAGCAAGGGACTCCAGAGCTCAAGTTGAGAGCCAGGAGTGTGCCGACGCTCAGAGAATGGCGAAGAGGCAGCCCACCAACTGCCAGTGTGTGTAATCGTGTGGGGGCCCGAGTAGGCCAAAGGCAAATGGAGAAGAATAGTAAAAGGAGGCAGAGGAGCCGTTCCGGGCTCACCTCAACGAGTATTACCGGACGCCGGGGTCCGAGTTTATAGGGATCTTCAAGACCCATAGGAGAACACCGGAGTTCCTGGAGGACTACAGGTCCCAGGAGCACCACAGAGCTGATACGTAACAGGAGCCAGAAGGACGGAGTTCAGGCAAGCAGGGCGATGCAAGCAGGGACACTGTACTTCAAGAAAAGGTCCAACCACAAGGTCAGCCAGATGCAGGACGGAGACTAAGTTAGGCCCAGCTTCATGCAGGCCAGGACTTTATTACAGTAAGGCAAGGAACAGGAGGCCACACACCTACTCAGTGGAAGAATAAGGATGTGCACCCTTCACCCTACAGTGCTCCGGGGAGTGCCTGCAACATCTTCAGTAAAGGTACCCAAAGTGATGTGTGTGTGTCCATCTACTTTCCCCTAACTGCCGGGTCTCCCCCTCGTCCTGCTTCCATATATATCTACCAGCCCTGAAGGACTTAGCCTCACCTATGGGAGGCCTAACATCTAGCTGCGCAACACCAACCCTTCAGTGGATCTGCACAGCAGTGCTGGTCCCCCTGACCAGGTACCACAGGTGGCGTCACGAATCCCCATACTAACATTCAATTCCCCTGTAAATATCCCACATTTATGGGTGAGCGCCTAGGGCCACGGACCGAGCTGTGTTGCTGTGACATCCCCTATAGAAGTTACTAGGCTCGGATCCGAGTACCTCACTGCTCTGGGAGGGCGGCTCATCTAACTTTGGCGTCACAAACAGGATTGCGTGCCCTGCAGCAAAGGAGTAACTTGTGCCCGTTGCCACCGGGTACTGTGTGCCTTAGTAAAAGACTGTGTTTTGTATTGTGGTGAAGATTTCCCACCATTTCCCGCCATTGCCCACCATTTACAGCGTTATTGCGCGAAAAACTAGTGGGCGTACCTGCAATAGTGCGCTGAGTCCTGGACATGCCCCCACGCGGCGGCTGGTCCTGCAGAGAGCTTTGGTGAACACTCTGACGTCAGAGCGCCGGCGACGCAGGTCCTTCTAGCAACTGTGCCCTGCGGAGCTGCGGCCTACAGGAGAAGGTAGGCCACGTTTCACTAGGGAGGCGCAGAGATGTCGCAGCAGCAAGCCGACTGCGCGGCCCAGGCCGACCGCCCCAATGACTTACCCACGGGCGCTACCGCGCAGACTAGACCCGCTGCCCCCTCACCTGGGCCTGTGGACCCGATAGTACCGCTGGCACTGACATATATGCCTGGAGCAAAGTGGCTTCCCCAGTACAGCGGCAAACCAGACACCCTGTCAGGATTCAAGCGAAAAATATGCAGCATACTGGACATGTTCTCAATGTCAGAGAAGCAGAAAACTGCAGTGGTAGTGGGACAATTGACTGGTGCTGCAGAGAGAGAAGTAGAGACTTGGTCAGCTGCAGATCAGGAGTCAGTGCTTGCAATTTTCCCAAAGTTACAAACAATCTTTGAGGTCCGCACTGAAACAGACCTCCGGATGAGGTTTTACCAATGCTCCCAGCAACCAGATGACAGCATTCGGGACTACGCCTGCCGACTGCAAGGAGCCCTGCGAACACTCAAACAGGTTAACCCTATGAGCGTCATCAAAGAGAATAAAATGCTAAAAGAACAATTTGTACGGGGACTGAGGTCCCAAGCGGAAAGCAGGATTGTGCGTTGGTGGTCCTTGGATCATCCTGATGCTACTTTTGATGCTCTTAAGGATATGGCTATAAAAGGACTGCGGCCCCTGGAACCGCCCGAGATGGCAACCCAGCGTCACGCGGGTGAGACCACTCTAATGCCAGCAGCATCCACCTTCTCCCCGCTGGTTGCTGAAGCCAAAACGCAGGTGGCGCCCCCTACTGAGCTGGACTGTCTACGCTCGGAAGTGCGTCAGCTGACCAAAAACCTGGCCACTGTAATGAGTGCCCTGCAACTGCGGACGGAACCTGAGATGGAAGGAAAGATCCTGCTAGCCGACTGCCCTGAGGATGTCCCCTGGATGAGCTGGAGGAGAAGGAGGACAACGCCACCCCCAGGAAGGACCAATGACCAGCACCATCCTCGCCGAGTGATCGTCTGCTACCGCTGCCAGCAGGAAGGTCACATAGCACGCCAGTGTCCTTTAAAGGAGCAAATCCTGGGTCCGAGGGCCAGCATCCAGGAATAGACTCATCATGCCCCTCAGACTGGAACCGCAGGTTTGTGGGGGAAGACCGTTCCTGTCCATCATACTGGAAGGGATCGCAATCCCTGCCCTGCTGGACACCGGATCTCAGGTAACCATCATACCTGATATCCTTTACAATAGATACTGGTCCATGGACGGTCTCCAACCCCCAAACCCCGACTTTGCAGTATACGCCTCTAATGGCCTCCCTCTTGACTTACTGAGGGCTAAAAACGTAGACGTAAAAGTGGGGAGAGTGGGGCTAAAGGATCAGGGACTTCTTGTAGTGTAGACTGTTAATGAGGAAAATGGGTTGAATGTGGTTTTAGGCACTAACATTATTAGTAACTGTTTGGAGGAGGTTGTGTTTTTACTCCAACAACTCGCCGATGTTGCCAGACCAAAGCAAAAGGGAGCAATCCAGAAGGAGAACCGGGCCTTGATGTGCCAGCAGCAAGTGAAACTGACCGGTGGTGAGATTGGTAATGTACGGGTGACAGACCCGAACCCCATTGTGATACCCCCAATGAGTGAAATGCTTATTTGGTGTAGAGCAGCCATAGGTCTGAGAGGACAGAACTACCAAGCAGTAGTAGAGCCCATTGTTCAGAACACAGACCTACACTCTTAACTGCCAGAGGGGTAGTGGATGTATGCAATGGGAGGGTGCCAGTGCATCTTCTCAACTGGGGAGAGGATGAAGTCAAATTACCACGTTATGCCACTGTTGCCAAGTTACATGCTGTAGATAATAACTCCATTCACTCGACTGAGCCCTTAACTTCCCCACAACCAGTGGAGGATAACGGCCCGGCAACCAAGGTGGAGGACTGGTGTCAGCAGCTCCATGTTGGGACGGACACCACTCCAGCCCACCAGAAACACTTGACTTTGGGAAGATTAAAGGGGTCCAACATCACATCCCCACAGGCAACCATCCTCCCATTAAGGAACGGTACAGGCCTATAACCCCAGCACACTACCAGAAAGCCAAGGAGCTGTTGCGTGACATGAAGGAAGCAGGAGTGATAAGGGATAGTTGTAGTCCCTGGGCAGCTCCCCTAGTCCTAGTCAGGAAAAAGAATGGAAGCATGAGAATGTGTGTAGATTACAGACAAGTAAATCGCATTACACATAAAGATGCATACCCTTTGCCGCGCATTGAGGAATCCCTAGCTGCCTTAAAGTCTGCTAATTACTTTTCCACCCTTGACCTCACTAGTGGGTACTGGCAAGTAGCTGTGGCTGAGGAGGATCGGGAGAAGATGGCTTTCACTACCCCGATGGGACTCTGTGAGTTCGACAGAATGCCGTTTGGACTCAGCAGTGCCCCTGGAACGTTCCAGAGAGTGATGGAGAGCTGCCTTGGACATCTCAACTTTGAAACTGTGTTACTGTACCTGGACGACGTAATTGTGTACTCCAGGACGTATGAAGATCACTTGAAGCACCTGGCGGAGGTATTCGAGTCACTGTCTAAGTATGGGATGAAACTGAAGCCTTCAAAGTGCCACCTGCTCAAACAAAAGGTACAATATCTGGGACATATTGTCAGCTCAGAAGGAGTAGCGCCAGACCCCGAGAAGGTCACTGCCATTCAGAAATGGCCGGAGCCGAAGAACCTCAAAGACGTGCGACAGTTCCTGGGACTGACAGGATACTACCGGAGGTTTGTAAAGGACTACACTAAGAAAGCAGCGCCTCTGCAAGACCTCCTGGTGGGACAGTCCCTCAAGAGCAGAAATTCTCCATTCCACTGGGGTAAAGAACAGGCTGGGGCATTCAAGGAAATGAAGGAGATCCTGACAGGTGACGAGATCTTAGCCTACCCTGACTACAGCCAACCGTTCCTGCTGTATACCGATGCCAGCAATGAAGGATTGGGAGCTGTCCTCAGTCAGAAGCAAAATGGCCTGGAGAAAGTCAGTGCCTATGCAAGCAGGAAGCTCCACCCGACCGAGAGGAACCCCGAGAACTATAGCAGCTTCAAGTTGGAGTTCCTGGCACTGGTCTGGGCCATTACCGAAAGGTTCAAACACTACCTAGCCTCCAGCAAGTTTACGGCCTACACTGACAATAACCCCTTAACGCATCTGGAAACAGCCAGACTGGGAGCCATGGAACAACGCTGGATGGCTCGGCTGTCAAACTACCAATTCACAATCAAGTACCGAGCGGGCCGCAAGAATGCCAATGCTGATGCCCTGTCCAGGATGCCTCATGAGTCGGACACAGAGGAAGAAGTGGACGACCTGGAAGAGATTGAACTACCTGCCTTTCGCAGGAATGGGATGATCCATGAGCAATGAGCCTGCAGGAGGCAGCGTGGTAAGACGTTAAATCCTTTACCTCACCACAGCTGGAAGGACACTCAGGACAGCGATCCAGTTGTCAGTCATATCAAGGAGCTGATAACTCAAGAAGGTTCCTCCTTGGAGAAGGATGCGTCTCCACAAGCAAAGCAGTTGTGGAATGAGAGAAGCCGGCTGTTTATCGTGAGAAGCTGTGCCGGAGGTACGTCAATCCAAGAACCCACAAGATAGTTTGGCAGATAGTAGTCCCCAGAGCAGACATCCAGATGGTGTTGGAAGACTACCACGATCAAGCGGGGCACTTTGGCTGGAAGAAGCTGGAGACCCTGTTGAAGTGTCGTTTCTACTGGGTGGGAATGCGCAGCTCCATTGAGAGGTGGTGCCAGAACTGTGGACCCTGTGGCCTCAGAAGAAAAGACTACAGTAGCCAGAAGGCACCCCTGCAACCCATCAAGACGACTCGTCCCTTGGAGATCGTGGCCCTGGACCATGTCAAGTTGTCACCCAGCCGGTCAGGGTACTTCTATGCCCTGACCATGGTGGATCACTACTCCAGGTTCCTGGTGGTCGCCCCTGTCAAAGATCTGACAGCAGAGACAGCAGCAGAGAGACGTTCCAAGCGTATTTCTGCAGACCACATGGATATCCTGAGCAGGTGCTAACTGACCAAGGCCAGCCTTCGAGGCCGAATTGTTCAAAGAGTTCTGCCATCTGTACGGTTGTAAGAAGATAAGAACCACACCGTACCACCCACAAACCAATGGTCTCTGTGAAAAGATGAATCACATTGTCATTGACCTGCTGAAGACCGTACCACTTGAAGAGAGAAATCAGTGGCCAGACCTACTACCTGACCTGGTAGATCTGTGCAATCACATACCTGTGAGTTCCACCAAATGCACCCCAGCTTATCTCATGCGGGCAAGACCAGGAAAGCTGCCCATGGATCTAGAGCTTGGTGTTGTAGAACCAGAAGCAGATGTGACTACTGAGGATTGGGATACGACCAGACAGGAGCAGTACAGAAAAGTACAGGCCTGTGTTGAAGACAGTCTCACTAGAGTAAGAGATAAACAAGAGACTCCCCCGGAAGAAGGCACAGCGCCGAAACACGCGTTGGGGAGGGTGGCACCACTGAGTTCCAGGTATTTACTATTGATTTTCACTGCATATGCACTTTTGAGGTATTGGATTGGCTTACAGCTTTCCTCTCTTTGCCCTATGTATATTTGTCCTTTTTATAGGTGACTCATTGTAGTCTGTGTTGTGAATGGGTTTGAGATGAGTTCTGAGCAGAGACTCCCTCTGGTGGTTACAAGCGGTACTGGTCTGTTCAGTGAAGATTGTGAGGACTGGGAATCAGGTGTTACTAACTGGTCTTATATAAGGGAGTCACCTTCCCATCAGGGTTGCCGGTGATCAATTGTTCTGGTCTGAATCCTTCATTCCTGTTTCCCTTGTAGCCTGCTGTGTCGTGTCTGCATCTCCTGCTAACAGATAAGACATTTTCTTCTTTTTGTGTTTGTGCTATATTTTTGCATTTTGTCCTGCACTTCTGTGGGGGCCTTCTGGGTCCCCTCCGGGGGCTTTTGCCCTCTCAGTTTAGTTCAGCCACTGATGTTTGTACTTTTGCTTTTTCCAGTTTTTTCAGTGGCTGCTGTTTTGATTTTGTTACACCAGAGAACTAATTTAGGTGGTAGAGGTCGTGTGATCTCAGGTGATTTTGAAATTCTGAAACTTAGCTCGATCCCCCAAAAACAAATCTGGCATGGGGATCCTAGGTTCCACAACAGGCAACCTAGCAAGATATGCAGCAATACTCTGAACCTCAGTGGCAAGCTGATCCACACGGCCAGAAAACCGTGCAAACTCCATTGAGAGAAAAGATCCTCCCCAGCACCCAGAGATACAGAGGGAAAAAAAAATGCAACAAACAGAAAAATATCTCTGACAACTCTGACAACCTTTTTTCTTTCACAATATTTTTTCCCTTCTGTGAGTACCATACAATTTTCAATTTTTTGGCCGGTGATACTGTTATGTTTCGGTAGCTGTGCAACAGATTTGGGACCAGGTAGTGGAGAGGTTGTCCCTCTCTCAGGAGAAGGCCCAGCGGTTTGCTAACCTGCATAGGACTGATGGTCCTCGGTTTAAAGTGGGGGACTTGGTCTGGTTGTCCTCAAAGAATATTCCTATGAGAGTAGCATCTCCTAAATTTAAGCCTAGGTTCATTGGACCTTATAAGATCATTAAGATTCTTAATCCTGTTTCTTTTCGTTTGCTTCTTCCAGGGACATTTAAGATCCATAACGTGTTCCACAAGTCCTTGTTGAAGAGGTTTGTTGAGCCAGTGGTTCCTGCTGCTGTGCCTCCTGACCCTGTTTTGGTTGAGGGCAATCTGGAGTATGTGGTTGAGAAAATATTAGATTCTCGTTTTTCTAGACGGAAACTCCAGTATTTGGTTAAGTGGAGAGGTTATGGTCAGGAAGACAATTCTTGGGTGTTTGCTTCGGACATCCATGCTAGGAGACTTATCCGTGCGTATCATAGAACTCATCCTGACCGACCTGGTTGCTCAAATGAGGGTTCGGTGACCCCTCCTCAAGGGGGGGTACTGTTGTGAATGGGTTTGAGATGAGTTCTGAGCAGAGGCTCCCTCTGGTGGTTACAAGCGGTGCTAGTCTGTCCAGTGAAGATTGTGAGGACTGGGAATCAGGTGTTACTGACTGGTCTTATATAAGGGAGTCACCTTCCCATCAGGGTTGCCGGTGATCAATTGTTCTGGTCTGAATCCTTCATTCCTGTTTCCCTTGTAGCCTGCTGTGTCGTGTCTGCATCTCCTGCTAACAGATAAGACATTTTCTTCTTTTTGTGTTTGTGCTATATTTTTGCATTTTGTCCTGCACTTCTGTGGGGGCCTTCTGGGTCCCCTCCGGGGGCTTTTGCCCTCTCAGTTTAGTTCAGCCACTGATGTTTGTACTTTTGCTTTTTCCAGTTTTTTCAGTGGCTGCTGTTTTGATTTTGTTACACCAGAGAACTAATTTAGGTGGTAGAGGTCGTGTGATCTCAGTTGATTTTGAAATTAGTAGAGTTGGTGCTTTTCAGGGTTTTCTGGGATTGCAGTAAGTACCCTTCCTATCCTTTTCTATTTAGTTAGTTTGGGCCCCTGCGTTTGCTCATACTTTTTTCTTTCTGTGTCAGTATTTCTTCTTGTCTAACCGCCATTACTTGTTTGGGGGCTTTCTATTATCTTTGGGGTTCTGCTCCGGGGCAGATAGCTTTCCTATTTCTATCTTTAGGTGTAGTTAGTTTCTCAGGCTGTGACGAGGCGTCTAGGATCAACGTAGGAACGCTCCACGGCTGCCTCTAGTTGTGGTGGTTAGTCAGGGTACTGCAATCTCATAGATTCCAACTTCTCTGGTGTATTGCCTTTTTTACCTGCACTCCTCAGCTACCGAAACATAACAGTCTGGTTACATATTTTAGTGGGCACTTTGCTATTTAGCATTTGTTATTATATGCGTATGTAATATGTGGATATAACTGTTTATACCTATGCCTGGTTAACTCTGTGGTTCCACCCCATTGGGTTACCACTGTCAGTCTCTCTTATATACTTTTTGTTCTTGATTTTGTTATTTGTCTAAATAAAGTGTAGTATATTTTTTATGAATTCCTTGTGTGCATCTCTATCTTTTGGAGTTTACTCATTGTTGCACTGAATTTCTGTACATTGTGCACTGTGGTATCGATGGTTTCATCTTTACATTTAAGTGCTAGCCTTTTATAGGTTATATACTACTACCTGACCTGGTAGATCTGTACAATCACATACCTGTGAGTTCCACCAATTGCAACCCAGCTTATCTCATGCGGGCAAGACCAGGAAAGCTGCCCATGGATCTAGAGCTTGGTGTTGTAGAACCAGAAGCAGATGTGACTACTGAGGATTGGGATACGACCAGACAGGAGCAGTACAGAAAAGTACAGGCCTGTGTTGAAGACAGTCTCACTAGAGTAAGAGATAAACAAGAGACACGCTACAACAAGTGTGCACCAGCAGAACCTTTCACACCTGGTGAAGTTGTGCTGAAAAGAAAGAGAAGTATGCACAAACTCGACGATCAATGGGAAAAAGAGCCCTACACTGTGTTGAATTCAAGGTTTGATAACCAGAAAATATGTCTAATCAGTAAAGATGGAGGAAGAACGACCACAACTGTATCCAGAGATCACCTAAAGTTGTGTCCAGATCTGCTAAAGCCTCAAGAAGAAGTGCCTTTCATGCCTTCCGAGGAACCTGAAGAAAAGGTGATACATACAGAATTAGGAGATTTTCCAGCGGATTGGCCTAGAATCAGAGAAGCCGTTATCATCCCTGTGCTCCAATTCTACCAACAACAAGAAGAACCACTACAGCAAGTTGAGTCAGTTGCCGCAGTAGAGTTAGTTTCAGAGGAACCTGCCCAAGCAGAATCCCAAGAAGTAGAACCTATTGAGGAAGAACCTCAGGAAGAAACCCCTGCAGAAGTCGAGCCAAATGACCCAGCTCATAGTATACTTGCCAGCCCAGTAGAGAGGTTAAGGCAATTCTATAATTCACTCTCACGCAGAACAAACAGGGAAGCTGCTACCTCCCAGGTCACTGCACCATGCAGGTCAGAACGTACCACAAAAGGACACATCCCTGCTAGGTTTAGAGACTAGTTCACCCCTAAGCAGATGTATATAGTTAACCTAGAGCCATTGTATATAAATGTAAAATGTATTATTATTGCTATTGTGCCTTACTAATTTGTTTTTCCGTTTGATTGCAATTCAAGTGAAATGGACATTATTTTAATTGTTTTTCCCATTACCCCTCAGAGCAATCTTTTCCAAAAGAGACTAGGACTTTTCAGATTGCTCATACCCTAATTGTTATTATATATGTATATAGTTATTTATTTCCGGCAACCGTTCAAGAGTGCCTTACCTCCCGAAAGGGAAGAAATGTTGTTTAATGTTTTGTTTTGGAAGAAAAAAAAAATGTCTTTTAGCCGGGAGTACTGAATTGTACTAGGGGGGGGAATGTGGAGTCCAGCTGTGTCTGAGATTCCCACATCTCCTGGAAGGATGCACTAAAAGATTTAACCACTAGAGGTCCTCAATCATACACACACCTTCACCCATCCCTAAGACCACCAGAGGGAGCTGTATAGGCATATAAAAGGAGGGTGAAGATAGGAAGAGAGCTCAGATTTGAGAGACTGCAGAGTAGTGCAGCTCAGTCAGTCAGCTCAGTAGCTCAGTTCAGTCTGAAGTCTGCAGCCTGAAGTGCAGTTCAGTTCAGTTCAATAGAGTGGAGTCTAGTAGAGTGGAGTCTAATCCATTTCAGTCTAGTCAGAGCTGAGACAAGTGAGTAGTCTGCAGACAGAGCAGACGAGTGGAGTTTGCAGCAAGGGACTCCAGAGCTCAAGTTGAGAACCAGGAGCTTGCCGACGCTCAGAGAACGGCGAAGAGGCAGCCCACCAACTGCCAGTGTGTGCTATCGTGTGGGGGCCCGAGTAGGCCGAAGGCAAGTGGAGAAGAGTAGTAAAAGGAGGCAGAGGAGCCTTTCCGGGCTCACCTTAACGAGTATTACCGGACACCGGGGTCCGAGTCTATAGGGATCTTCAAGACCCATAGGAGAACACCGGAGTTCCTGGAGGACTATAGGTCCCAGGAGCACCACAGAGCTGATACGTAACAGGGGCCAGAAGGACGGAGTTCAGGCGAGCAGGGCCCTGCAAGCAGGGACACTACTTCAAGAAAAGGTCCAACCACAAGGTCAGCCAGGTGCAGGAAGGAGACTAAGTTAAGCCTAGCTTCATGCAGGCCAGGACTTTATTACAGTAAGGCAAGGAACAGGAGGCCACACACCTACTCAGTGGAAGAATCTGGATGTGCACCCTTCACCCTACAGTGCTCCGGGGAGTGCCTGCAACATCTTCAGTTAAGGTACCCAAAGTGACTTGTGTGTGTGTCCATCTTCTTATCCCTAACTGCCGGGTCTCCCCCTCGTCCTGCTTCCATATATATCTACCAGCCCTGAAGGACTTAGCCTCACCTGTGGGAGGCCTAACATCTAGCTGTGCAACACCAACTCTTCAGTGGATCTACACAGCAGCGCTGGTCACACTGACCAGGTACCACAGGTGGCGTCACGAATCCCCATACTAACATTCAATTCCCCTGTCAATATCCCACATTTATGGGTGAGCGCCCAGGGCCACGGACCGAGCTGTGTTGCCGTGACATCCCCTATAGAAGTTACTAGGCTCGGATCCGAGTACCTCACTGCTCTGGGAGGGCGGCTCACATGCAGGAAATTTCATATATGGGGTGTGAACTTACAGTTGTCCTCAATCTGTGTATTTTTTACTGTCACATATATAAGTCATAATGATGATGATGACTAGTCCTACATCCATTGTCTGCAGTATATTACAGGTGTAGATACAGTTCCTTAAGCAGCAATAATGGATTATGAAATGTACTTTAGTGCATTCATTTCAACCCCTATACCCTATGTAGTCTTTTTGGTTAACATTTGTACTCGCCATGTGCATATATGCGCTTATATTTAAAATGTATATTTGTACTTATTTGGTACTAAAATTCATCATTTTATGGTTGGAAAGCTGCCTTTTTTCAGGTTTTGAGCATATCAATCAGGGTGTTGGCTCTTCCCTATGTGGAGCAAGTTAGACATCTGATGTTGTGTGCATGTGGAGGGAGCAGGAGACTTCTTGCCGGACACACAGCAGGGGAACAGCTGGCGTTACTGAACCCCACTAACACAGGAGCTTGTGTTTTTCTCTGTGCACACGGCACTTCAGAGCAGCAACTGGCAGTGTTGGAGCCCAGGGAGTACAGTTCAGGTGGTAGAAAGATGAACAGAACAGGAGACATGGATACTGTTGCCAACCAGTTATTTAATCGGAAACTGGACAGGCAAATTGAGGCGAGATCCATGCCTTGTTCATTTTCAGAAAAGTAAGCCGGTCAACGTTATCGGAGGATAGTCGCATGCGACGGTCTGTTAGTACACCACCTGCGGCACTAAAGACGCGCTCCGATAATACACTAGCAGCAGGGCAAGCCAGCACCTCCAATGCATACTGGCTAAGCTCTGGCCATGTATCCAGCTTAGAGACCCAAAACTTGAAGGGGGAAGAGCCGTCTGGGAGTACACTGAGAGGACAAGACATGTAGTCTGTCACCATCTGACGGAAACGTTGCCTCCTGCTGACTGGAGCCGTCTGTGATGGTGTAGACATTTGTGGCGGTGACACAAAACTTTGCCACATTTGGGCCATACTGGTCTTGCCCTGTGCAGAGGCGCTGCTTCTGCTCCCTCTTGGTGCAGAGCTTCCTCCACTGCCTCGACGCACAGAGCTGCTTTGTAAAGCAGGAGCAGCAGCAGTGCTCTCGGCTGGAATGGAGAACATGATGGATTGCACCAGTGTGTCTTGGTACTCCCGCATTTTACGCTCCCGGTTCAACGGTGTTATGAGGCTTTGTAAGTTGTCCCAGTAGCGAGGGTCTAGGAGGGTGTACACCCAATAATCAGACGTGGTGAGAATGTGGGCGATGCGGCGGTCGTTTCTCAGGCACTGCAGCATGAAATCAACCATGTGCTGCAGACTCCCAACTGGCCAAGAAACGCTGTCCCCTGCAAGAGGCGTCATCTCTGCCTGCTCTGCATCACCCCACCCTCACGCTACATACTGACTACTGGAGCATTGTGTACCTCCCTCCTCTGGAGCGATGTCTTCCTCCTCCATTGACTCCTCCTCATCCTCTTGACAAAGTGTCCCCTGCTTTGGCCTTTGTGAGGAACCACGTTGTGCTGACTGTCCAGAAGGTGATGGAATTTGTGACTCCTCATCCTCCACCTCTTCCAAAACCTCATCCCTTAGTGCTTGCAGTGTTTTTTTGAAGCAGGCAGATAAGAGGGACAGTCATGCTGACTAGTGCATTATCTGCACTCGCCATCCGCGTTGAGTCATCAAACACACCCAAAACGTGGCAGATGTCCTTCATAGAGGCCCACTCAGTGGTGGTGAAGTGTGAACGGCCCAAATTGCGAGTTGATTGCGCCTGATGCAGCTGGTACTCCATTACTGCTGCCTGCTGCTCACACAACCGCTCAAACATATGTAACGTGGAATTTCACCTGGTGGGTAGGTCACATATGATGCGATGTTCCGGAAGGCGGAATCGGCGTTGCAGAGCTGCAATGCGCGATCTGGCCATGCTGGAACGCCGCAAGTGAGCGCACTCTAGGCGGACCTTGTGCAGCAGTGCATCAAGATCCGGATAGTCCCTTAAAAAACTCTGCACGACCAAGTTGAGCACATGTGCCAGACATGGTATGTGAGTGAGGTTGCCTAGGCCCAGAGCTGCCACCAGATTTTGGCCATTGTCACACACTACCAAGCCTGGCTGGAGATTCGCTGGCACAAACCACACATCGCTCTCCTGCTTTATGGCATTCCAGAGCTCCTGCGCTGTGTGGCTTCGATTCCCCATTGAAATTAATTTCAGGACGGCCTGTTGACGTTTTGTCACGGCTGTGCTCATATCGGTCGTAATGTCAGTATTCCGGGTTTTCTAGGTAACTTTGTCAATGATTTTGCCCTTTGTTAAGATGGAGTTTGCTGTTTTGTGTGCCCTACTTCCTGTTCGTTTGTTTAAAGCCTGGCTCAGGTGCTGGCTTCACTGCTGGAATATTCTGCTTCCGTTTCCCTGCAACCCAGCTGCTTTGTTCCTCACAAATCTTTTGTGTGTTTACCAGGAAAGTGCATAGCCTTATCTTCCGGTGTTTCTCAGCCACAGCAGCTTCTACCCATGGCTCTGGACATTCTCTGCATATGTAAGTTGCACAAAGTACTGTGTTATCACTAAACTGTTGACTTGGGAATTTAACCCTTGGTTCACTCCATCTGATAAGAACTGTGTTTCTGAACTGTTGCTGTTTAACCCTTTGTGCATTACCTCTGGTGAGAGCTGTTGGAACTGTTACTGGAACCTTACTGACATATGAACTTGTTGTTGGACTTCACTGAATTAAGCCACAACTGAGATTAACTTGTTCCTGGACCTCCCTGTGTTTTCTGCATACCTGGATCTGACTCTTCACACACCAGCAGTGTGTAAATCCAGCCACGTTATCTGTGCATCAGACTTACCTTGTGGTCACATTTGTGTGAGGACTCCGTCGTAAGAACTTTACCACCCTCGCTATAGAGGTTCAAAGACTTATATATCCGGATTCATATAACTGGACTTGTGTATATATATATGGACTCATTGCATGTCACTACGGGTTGTTTGAATATTGTTTTTGGGTGTTTTGCTGTTTCACAAATACATTATTTGCATTCAAAGAAACCCGTCTCTGATTGTTCATTGCCCCACGCTATCAGAATCCTCGAGTTCCTACAATAGTATTACAGGATATTCCAGCCTAAAAAAGAGGATTCTGCTGGGGCAATGACGGAGACACGGGCAGACAAATTGTTCACCATAGTTAACTCCTTGCAGCAGGAGGTGGCGGCTGCACTCAATCAGATTAGAGACTTGGAGTCTCGGGTTAACCACAATGCACAGGGGTTTGGTCAGGCTCTCCAAGATCTACGTTCTAGGTTAGGAGTCCTGGAGGCCTTACCTACTGAGCCTACCTCATCCACCAGTATGCCCAAATTGCCTCCATTCCGTTTTAATGGTGACCGAAGTCAATTCCGTGGGTTTGTTAATCAATGTATATTATTTTTTGATGTACATGCCTCCTACTACCGGTCTGATAGATCTAAGGTTCTATGTATTATTATGTTGTTGACATCACGTGCACTGGCTTGGGCAAATCCTATGGTTGAAAGTCATGATACCCGTCTAAATAATTTGGACAATTTTCTTGCAGCCATGGCGCAAATGTTCGATGATCCCAACCGCCGTGCTACCGCTGAATCTGCCTTGCTTTCCTTACGCCAGGGGAAACAGTCAGTCATAGAATATGTTACTGAATTTAAAAGGTTAGTGGTGGACACCCAGTGGGAAAACAATGCTTTATTACCAATCTTTAGAAAAGGTTTGTCAAATGCAATCAAGGATGAGCTAGCTCGTTCAGAGTCTCCACAGGAGTTTGAATTGTTTATACAGCACTGTGTACGTATTGATATCCGTTTAACTGAACGCAGACAAGAAAAATGGGCCGCTGTAAATCGCATTACTAATTACTCTCTTCCGTCCAGGGAAACCACAGGCAAAAACCCGCGAGAGGCTGAGGAGGTGCCTATGCAGGTGGACTCACTGCAGAGACGTGAGAATAATGAACGCCGCGAACACCGTCTCCGTGAGCGCTTATGTTTCTATTGTGGTCAATCGGACCATTTCCTCATCAATTGTCCTAAATGTCCTAGGCGACCCAACAAGGTGTTGGCGGTAGTAGGGGATTATGATAACACAGACGCTGAGTCTGAAGTTTCGGAAACCAGTCTACATCTAGATGCGGTTTTTCCCCCAATACTGATGCCGACTTCCCCTAAAGATCAAGGGGAGAAATATTCACATTGTTCTCTTCCTATACAGATTCAGTGGGAGGAACAGTGGATATCAAGTTCTGCCATGATAGACTCTGGAGCAGGTGGGAATTTCATGGATTCTTCTTTTGCAAAGGAACATGGTATAAAGACACAACTAAGAGCTTCACCAATCACTATGGAAACGGTGGATGGTTCCCCATTAGTTTCTGGACCAGTAGATCGGGAGACAGTGCCTCTGGAGTGTAAGATGGAACCAGACCATCAAGAAACACTTTCATTCATGTTAATATCTTCTCCTCATTTTCCTGTAATTTTAGGAATTCCCTGGTTACGGTCACAAAATCCAATCATCAATTGGGAAACCAAGGAGATAACCTTTCTCCCGAAGTGCAGTTCTACCATCAGTCCAACTGTAGCGGCTCCAGTTACCCAGAACTTGGAAGAGGTGATACAGGTACCTACTCTCCCTCTGATATATCAGGAATTCTCAGACATTTGTGATAAAAGGAAGGCAGATCAACTTCCCCCACATAGACCGTATGACTGCCCCATAGAATTGCTTCCTGGAGCAGCGATTCCTTTCGGCCATGTTTACCCGTTGGCGGCTCCGGAATTAAAATCTTTACGAGAGTATATAGATGAGAATTTAGCCAAGGGGTTTATCCGACCATCTTCTTCACCAGCGGGAGCTCCAATATTCTTTGTAAAGAAGAAGGATGGTACTCTAAGACCCTGCATTGACTACCGGGAGTTAAATAAGGTAACCATTCGTAACAGGTACCCGTTGCCCCTAATTCCAGAATTGTTGGAAAGAGTTCGCCAGGCCAAGGTATTTACCAAATTAGATCTTCGTGGGGCATATAATTTACTCCGTATACGGCCCGGAGACGAATGGAAGACAGCTTTTAGATGCCGGTATGGACATTTTGAATATTTGGTGATGCCATTCGGACTCTGTAACGCTCCTGCTGCTTTTCAACATTTAGCCAACGACATTTTCAGGGATTTATTGGACCAATATGTGGTAATTTACCTTGATGACATCTTAATCTTTTCTGACTCCTTACAGGAACATCAGGAACATGTCAAGACCGTACTTAGACGTTTGAGAGATAATCATTTGTACATCAAACTCGAAAAGTGTGAGTTCCATTGTTCTGAAATTCAATTTTTAGGCTATGTTATCTCGCCTCAGGGATTGAATATGGAGTCCAGCAAGATCCAGGCAATCTTGGACTGGCCGGTACCAGGAAACATTAAGGAGGTACAACGATTCATTGGCTTTGCTAACTTTTATAGACGGTTTATCCGAAATTTTTCAGAAATTGTCCGTCCCATCACTCTCCTCACCAAGAAGGGGAAGAAGTTTGAATGGTCTTCGCAAGCTCAGGAAGCCTTTGATCGCCTGAAGGGTTGTTTTACCACGGCTCCAATATTGATGCATCCGGATCCTGCACAGCCTTTTATCGTGGAGGTGGACGCGTCTGACTGTGCATTGGGAGCTATCCTCTCACAACGTACCGGAGACAAAGGTTTGCTGCACCCGTGTGCCTTCTTCTCTCGTAGGTTATCTTCTGCAGAACTTAACTATGATGTGGCAGATAAGGAACTTTTGGCAATTATTTCTGCCTTTAAGGAATGGAGACACCATTTGCAGGGGGCAACTCAGCAGGTAGTAGTACTCACGGATCATCGCAATTTGGAATTCCTTAAGTCTGCCAGGTGTCTTTCTCCTCGACAAGCTAGGTGGAGTTTGTTCTTGAACCAGTTTAATTTTATTATTTCGTACCGCCCAGGTTCACGTAATGGGAAAGCTGACGCATTATCCCGAATCCATACCGTGGATTCCGTGCCTGGGACCCCGTCGAAGACCATCTTGTCGGAGGCCAATTTCGTTGGAGTGCTCCGGAACCGGGACTTGTGGCAGGAGATCAAGCTGGCCTATGACGGTGACGTATTTCTTGCAGCTCCACCTGACAATGTGAATCTTGTCCTTCGGAATGGTGTGTGGCTTAGAGATCGATGTATTTATGTCCCAGAGGCTGTAAGACTTCGAGTTCTCAAATTGGTCCACGACTCTAAATTGGCTGGTCATAGGGGGGTACAGAAGACGCAGGAATTGTTAACTCGTTTTTTTTGGTGGCCTACCTGCTTGAAGGATGTGAATGACTATGTCCGCTCTTGTGAAGTTTGTGCCCGGTACAAGGTTCCTCGCGTTTCACCTACTGGTCTTCTTAAACCGCTACCTGTACCGTCTCGCCCTTGGGGGTCTATTTCGATGGACTTTATTGTGGAGTTACCCACCTCTGGTGGTAAAAATACTATTTTGGTGGTAGTAGATCGTTTAACGAAAGCTGCTCATTTCATTCCGTGTGCTGGTCTTCCCTCAGCTACAGAGACAGTAGATCTAGTTATCCAGAACATTTTCCGGCTGCATGGGGTACCAGATGACATCATTTCTGACCGGGGAATACAATTTACCTCTAGATTTTGGAAAGGATTTTGTTCTGCGCTCCACATTAATGTTTGCTTGTCTTCTGCATACCATCCTCAGACCAACGGGCAGACCGAACGGACAAATCAAACCTTGGAGCAATATCTACGCTGTTACGTCAGTCATTTGCAGGACGATTGGCTGAAGCTACTTCCTCTAGCGGAATTTTCGTACAACAACTCCCAAAGCAGTTCCACGAAGGTAACGCCTTTTTTTGCCAACCTGGGTTATCATCCAAGTATTTTGCCTAGGTCTCCGGTTACGATTTCGGTACCAGCGGTTGAAGACAGAGTGACGGCGTTGCAACGTAATCTTGAAGTTTTGAAGGACTCCCTGACCACAGCACAGGAGCGTTACAAGAAGTCGGCCGATAGATTCCGGAAACCAGCACCTATGTATAAGGTAGGAGACTCAGTTTGGTTGTCCACCAAGAATCTAAAATTGGGTGTTCCTTCGCAGAAACTGGGACAGAAATTCATCGGTCCATTCAAGATCACTGGGATTGTGAGCTCTGTTGCCTGTCGGTTGAAGCTACCACGGACTTTAAAGGTACACCCAGTATTTCATGTTTCCTTATTAAAACCAGTCTCTCCTAACACGTTTCAGGGACGTATCGTACCTCCCCCTCCACCAGTGTTGGTTGATGGCGAAGAACAATTCGTGGTACAGGATATTGTTAATTCGAGACTTCATAGAAACCGGCTTCAGTATCTAGTTAGATGGCAAGGTTACTCTCCTGAAAATGATTCTTGGGAACCAGTAAGTAACATCAATGCGCCTCTGAAGATTGCTCAGTTTCATCGGAGATACCCGGACAGGCCTGGTCCAGGACCGTCCGGAGGCCGTCTTTAGGGGGGAGTAATGTCAGTATTCCGGGTTTTCTAGGTAACTTTGTCAATGATTTTGCCCTTTGTTAAGATGGAGTTTGCTGTTTTGTGTGCCCTACTTCCTGTTCGTTTGTTTAAAGCCTGGCTCAGGTGCTGGCTTCACTGCTGGAATATTCTGCTTCCGTTTCCCTGCAACCCAGCTGCTTTGTTCCTCACAAATCTTTTGTGTGTTTACCAGGAAAGTGCATAGCCTTATCTTCCGGTGTTTCTCAGCCACAGCAGCTTCTACCCATGGCTCTGGACATTCTCTGCATATGTAAGTTGCACAAAGTACTGTGTTATCACTAAACTGTTGACTTGGGAATTTAACCCTTGGTTCACTCCATCTGATAAGAACTGTGTTTCTGAACTGTTGCTGTTTAACCCTTTGTGCATTACCTCTGGTGAGAGCTGTTGGAACTGTTACTGGAACCTTACTGACATATGAACTTGTTGTTGGACTTCACTGAATTAAGCCACAACTGAGATTAACTTGTTCCTGGACCTCCCTGTGTTTTCTGCATACCTGGATCTGACTCTTCACACACCAGCAGTGTGTAAATCCAGCCACGTTATCTGTGCATCAGACTTACCTTGTGGTCACATTTGTGTGAGGACTCCGTCGTAAGAACTTTACCACCCTCGCTATAGAGGTTCAAAGACTTATATATCCGGATTCATATAACTGGACTTGTGTATATATATATGGACTCATTGCATGTCACTACGGGTTGTTTGAATATTGTTTTTGGGTGTTTTGCTGTTTCACAAATACATTATTTGCATTCAAAGAAACCCGTCTCTGATTGTTCATTGCCCCACGCTATCAGAATCCTCGAGTTCCTACAATAGTATTACACGTAACAGGTAAGCGTTCACGGGTCCATGTTGAGGTAGACCGTGACGGCTCCTGCAGCGATAATTCTGAGGAACTGGAGTAGGAGGAGGAGTCAATGTGTACAGACTGGATTCCTGCAATCCTTGGAGTTGGCAGAACACGTACAGCGCCATTTGCAAGATCTGTACCCGGCTCCACAACATTGACTCAATGGGCAGTGAGGGAAAGGTATCGTCCCTGTCCATGGGTATTGGTCCAAGCATCGGTGGTCAGGTGGACCTTGCTACTGACGGCGTTTAGTAGCGCATGTTTAATTTTTCCCTCCACATGCTTTTGCAGAGCAGGGACGGCTTGCCTGCTGAAATAAAAGTGGCTGGGCACGTTGTATTGTGGGACTGCTAATGCCATTAAGTTACGGAATGTGTCAGTCTCCACGAGCCTGAATGACAGCATTTCAAGGGACAGGAGTTTTGCAATGCCAGCATTCAGAGCCTGTGCTCGGGATGGTTTGCCAAGTAGGGCCGCCTTTTCTCCCTTGCCTGTGCTACCGATGGCTGTACAGTGGCCTAGGAGTGTGAGGATGACAGGGAACTTGGTGCTGTGGGTGGAATTACACTGGGTCTCTGTACACCAGTGACAGAGGTTCTTCCATGGCGATCCTATGAGGAAGCCGAAACAGCTGTGTGTGAGCTGGAGGAAGAGGCTCCAACACGAGCTGAAGATGTAGGTGGTGCTGTAGGTTGGCCTACGTCTCCAGTGTGTCTTTGTAACTCCACCACGTGCTTGGTCCGCACATGTTTCCACATATTAGTGGTATTGAGGTTGCTGGCACTTTTACCTCTTTTGACTTTTTGATTACACAGCTTGCATTTGACATAGCAAATGTCATCTGCAACTGTGTCAAAAAAGGACCATGCACTGCAAGTCCGGGGAGCGCCCGTTTTGGCTTTTGGAAGAGAACTGCTCCGAAGTCTTTAGCCTACCTCTCCCTCCTGTTTGGACCGTTGGGGGAATCACTTCCTCAGAGCTGCTCCCACCACCTTCCTGTTCCTCACACCATGATGGGTCAAGGACCTCATCATCTCCACTACCCTCTTCCAACACCTGCTGCTGTTGGGTCATCTGGCCAGCACCATGCGCAACAGAAACTGGCACCTGAGTCTCATCATCATCAGATGCGTTCTGCGGTGTGCTGACCATCGGCACTGGCTCACCCGCCTCTTCAGATTCAGAGAGACAAAGCAGTTGCGCATCACTGCATATTCCCTCTTCTTCCTGCCTGGGCAATTTGGCAGGTGGTGAAGAGACAGATGGTTGCTCTTCAGTGCCTCTGGTCCTGAGAGGAGTTGGACGCAATTGAAGTCGATGCGTTAGCTGCTATCCATCCAACAACGGCTTCAATTTGTTCTTCCCGCAGCAGGGGGGTACGCCGAGCTCCTACAAAACTGCGCATAAAGTACAGCTCACGAGGAAAACTGGTGGATGCTGTGTCACTGGTGGCCGCAGCAGGCACAGAATCCCCACATCCTCTCCCTGCTGAAACTTCACACCCATGACCACGTGCCTTACTCCCTGCCTTCTTCATCTTGGTAGATTGATAAAGATATGCAGAAAAGTGCTAAGGCTTTTGTGTTCTTATTCCTGAACAGCTGCTAACAGGTATAAGAAACACTAAGTTTATTAATATAGGAAAGATGTGTATCTTTGTACCGTGTTAGCCAGTAGATAGAAAAATATTTAGACTTGAGAGTCCTCAGTGGTTGATACCTTTTAATGGCTAACTGAAAAGATGGTAACAAATTGCAAGCTTTCGAGACTACGCAGGTCTCTTCATCAGGCAAAGACTAAAACAAAAACTGAAGAATCACATATTTATACACAAGAGGACACAGGAATAATGCAATAGGTAAGACAGGTGACGTGAAGCAGAACTGTCATTATGGCAGAAGGATGAACATAAATATGACTAGTTCATAGATATGCAAATTGCCTCTTCAAACAAAGAGGACTTGTACTCTATAGCGCCACCTATAGTTCATAGATAAGGAGTGAAAGTTTTATTACCCTCTGATTGGGGTCTGGTATTGTGTTGTGATGACCCTAAAAGGTCAGGGAAGCAGATTCCTTAATTGTTGTAGAAAGACATAAAACTCTGGGATATATTCATCCCAGCACTAAGAGTGTCAAAGGTCATCATAAGTTTATATTCCCAGACTTTTCTATCCTTCTCAGATTTGAAGTTAGATTTTAATATAAGTAATTCCATATCCGTCATGCTATGACCGGGCATACAAAAGTGTTTTGCCACAGGTAAATCCATTCTCCTTTCTCTTATTGTGTGGCGATGAGAATTCATCCTTGTTCTCAGTTTTTGCCCGGTCTCCCCCACATACAGACCCCCAGTTGGACATTTAGTACATATAATTAGGTACACCACATTAGATGTGATGCAGCTGAAAGTACCTGGTATCTTGTAGTCCTGATGGGAGTTGGGGATCTTTATCCTGTCCGTGGTCATTATAGATGTACAGGTTTTGCATTTCTTTTGTTTGCAAGGAAAGGTACCTGCAGCTGTTGGGGAGGACAGGGAGCTTCTGACAATGATGCTTCTTAGATTTGGGGGCTGCCTAAAACATAGTAGTGGGGGTCTGGAAATATGGATTGTAATCGGGCATCTTTTTGTAGTAAAGGTTGTAGTTTCCGTGCAGCTCCCCTTAGCATCTCCAGACTTGGATTGTAGGTGACCACTAGAGGCACCCGGTTATTTTCTTCTTTAGCTTTGTAATGTAGCAGGTGATTCCTTGATATTCTGGTGGCTCTTGTAATTTGGAGCCACTACACTGCATTTGGAGCCTCTACACTGCCTTCTAACTGTCACCCAGCTTGCTTCTTCAGTGTCCTGCAGCTCCATCCTAGCATCCCACCCTCATCTATCCCATTGATCATCTGCTCAGTGAGCAGAAAACTCCTTTCCATATTGTGTATGAATCTGTGTTGCCAGCTGCACATTTAGATCCAGTATTTGGGCTTCCAAATGCACAACGTGCTCACATCTTTCACAGCAATATGCACCCTCGACCGGCTGTTTAAGGACTGCATACATGTGGCAAGATGTACACTGGATGGCATTGGCAATAGTGGAGCACATTCCTAATGGGGATTTCACCAGACAGAAAAGATAAGTAAAAATAAATAAAAAGTATTAATCAAAAATAATAGCAATTCAGTAATTCCTCCCTTGGAAACTCCCTGAATCCAAAGTCACTGAATCTCAAGTCACACTTACCACTGTTCGCACTTGCGCACCGATCACACTCAGCTCGCTCACACTCGCTGAAGCAGAAGCTTTAAAGAGAGTGTTTTTTTTTTTCTCCTTCAACAGCAAACGATCCTGCTGCTCAATGCACCTTTGCCCAGAGAATTGAATATTCTCTTCAACGGGCTAATGATTCATTATGGGAGAACATTATTGTGAAAAATATACGGGGATTTAATAGCAGCTTACAATTCTCATACACCATGTGCAGCTGTAGCAGGACACCTAGCTCAGGAGGTGGTCTAGCCCCACCAGCTAGAATCCAGGCTTATTCAGCATGCCAACCCAGAGGAACCCACACTGTGTGACTGCTTCAGTCAAACTTCCTCCAGTCAGGTAGGGTTTTATAAGGAGATTTAAGGTGATATGAAGTTATCGTACTTTCAAACTACACACTGGTTACATTTTCAAGATCTCTAGAACAGGCCAAACGCCTTCCATGGTCTCGATCTGTTATAGCACCCCATTTGGGGAGTTGCTCAAGAATGGCTAGTAGAAGCCATTTGGTCTCCAAGCATAACAGGGGCCTAACTGGATCCAATGGCGCCAGAACCATTGTCCTATGAGTTTGGCAAGTTATGATCTTTCATAGGTTTTGGGAGTTTTAGCTACAAACACGCAAGGACGGGAAATAAGGCCCATCATGGGTGGAATGGAATAATCCACAAAGCGGTTTAATGTTTGTCTCTTTGTCATGCTTGCTGTTCACTTCTAAAGGGGGCTACATCGAGTAATGTGCTGAGAAAAGCTGGAAGCCCCGTGCCCAGTACACATAGTTGAACATCAAACCAGTAATTGACACGATTCATCTGCTTATATCTTTTTTCCTTCACCTGTATTTGCATATCTGACTATTGAATATGCATAAACATTATGTATTGTTTATTGTGCCCTGGAGGCGATTAAATATATAATTTAACCTTGAGCTGCTCTTTTATCTCGATCCACGAATCCACTCTTCCATGTTCTCAGTTTTAAAGTTTATGCTACAGGGGCTGTTTTCTGGCTTAATATAATCCTGTTAATGGACCGGGCTTATATCTATCGAGGAACTGTTGGCAGTCTTACTGGGTTGACCTTGCGCTGTTTCACTTGTGCTAGTGAAAGGGGCCTCTCAGCCATTCAGGGTTGTGAGAAAGTGTGGTGCCACGTCAGTGACTACATGGGCCACATCCTCTCACTCCCATGCCTCTCTGAGTACTTGTGTTTCTGTAAAACTGTGCCACTGTGCCAAGCTGACCTTGTGTGTCCCCAATGGGTGCAGTATGTCAAGTTCGTGCAAGCAAGGAAACCTCACCACGTGATCTCTCCGACGTAATAGTGATGTCAGGGGGGTGGCGAGGTGTGGGTTCATCACATGTGGTGGCAGCAGTGGGATTCTGTGTGATCTCTCTAGTGTGGTCCTTCACAGTTATCCTCTTATCTTCAAGGAAACCGCAACAAAGAATATCTCTAGGGACTTCACTGTCAAAGTCCAAACCCTGGATAGTAAACCCACAATTCCCAAGTACAAAATGTAGCTCTGCTCATTATTGACCAATTAAATAGGGGGAACGAAAAAACATTTGTATAGAAAGCAACCAAAAAATGCGGACAAAGACGCCCTCGAGATAAACTTCTTTAAATTTGGTCACACAGAGACCCTTAAATGTCTCTTATGTCATCAACAGAGTACAGATTCCTGCATTGGATAGGGAAATGGTTCATTTTCCTAGGTATCTGATACTCCACGGTACTCTGCCTTTTTGTTTTCCTCTACCCCCTAACCTCCAAAAGTTTAGAGTCTGCTCAGGATTTGCCCTTGGGCAACCAACGTTAGATTTGGTCTTTTCTTCTTTCACTTTCTGGCTTTTCTCATTTCCTTCTGACTATGCCTCTTCTTATCTTTCTTTTCACACCTTAATCTTACCCTCCATTGCCTTTCTGCAGGAAACTCACTTCTGCTAAAACAAACCTTATAAAATTTCTAATCCCACAGCCTATCACCAGACTCAAAATCCAGAGGTTCCTGTATAATTATATCACATTTCGTCCTTTATGTATTTTGTGAGAGTAGTATAGGGGCACCAGTATTCGTCAAACTCAAATCTGACAGGTCGACACGCCCCCTATCATTTAATCCGTCTCCCTGTCAGATTGATCCAGGTCGTCACGCCCCTGGCTGAACTTTGCTCAGGCTGGGAAATCTGAGCTGCTGGATTTGTGAATTTCATTCAAAGTGATTTATTCGTCTCTATTGATATTTTATCCCGTGGATTTGATTAGTCTGTGTTGTTTTAGTGTAACTTTTAAGGACCCAGTAAATGTATAGGGAGTTCTAGTTAAATAATAAGGATTTTTAGTGAATTAAAGAGTGAATCTTGATTTTATACTTTTTTGTGGAGAGAAACTTTTAAGGACCCAGTAAATGCATGTAAAACACTATTGTGGTGGAATTTGGAATTATGACGCTCAGCTTATAGTTTTATTCAGTATATATATTTTTAGCTTGGCAGTGTATCTACACTTATATCAGTACTGGGAAGAATGTACTTTTGTTACAGATCGGTAAGCTATTACCAAGCTGTGTATCTAAGGCTTGTGTTGTGTTGAGAGGAGCATATTTTTCTATTTACTAACTAACATGGTACATAGATATACATCTTTACTGGCACATAGAAATGTAGTACAACAGTGTTGACATGAATTGTCAGAATGAGTGAAGGTCGATGCTACGGTAATTCAGGCAAACAGTAAATAGTATTGCATTGTGTATAGTCAGTGGGATCTTTTAAAACTAACACATTTATATGTATTCTTCTAGCAGTGCCCATAAAACCGAAGGTTTCTAGCAAACATAACCTGCACTAATGTGATTTTAAAACAATGGGTTTCTGAAGGGTCTTCCCACACTACCACTCTGTGGGAAGCTGTGTGGAAATGACATAGGCATAAGAGATCATTCATCTTAAAAACGTTTATTGCCAGAACTAATCATGATTTTACTGTAATAAATAAATACATCTCAAAGATATTTCAAGCATTGAATTAATTGTGACACCAAAATGTCGATACAAATGGCAATACAGGTCATGGGATTCTCTCTAGACAGGAACAAC
This sequence comes from Oophaga sylvatica, assembly GCA_033576555.1. Classification (NCBI taxonomy): domain Eukaryota; kingdom Metazoa; phylum Chordata; class Amphibia; order Anura; family Dendrobatidae; genus Oophaga; species Oophaga sylvatica. The sequence continues at coordinate 234,596,051 of JARQOD010000001.1, read as the reverse complement.
GCTGTTGAATGCTCCAACACGTGTAGTGAGGGTTTTTTAAAGTTGATTTCTTCTCAGCAATGAAATTTCTCACAATTGTATCATTACGCGGTTTATCAGCAGAAAACTTCTCCAATATCTTACTGAACGGCATGTTCTGAGCTAAAAAATGTAAAAAGTACAGGCAGTAGCACTATATGTATGTAAAGGTAATTTATCTATGGGTGTTCTTTTATGAGCAGCAGTAATTTATCTGTGTGTGTGTGTGTGTGTGTTTCACACAGGACACGGGCTGTGATCCATCTATTGTGTGGGAAAAGTCAATGCGAGCGCACATTATGAGGTGATCATATTATGTACAGGTAGATGTTACAATATAAGAATGTGATTTTAAAACAAGGGGTTTAAAAATAGCCAAATGCAGACAGGCATGAACTACATTCAAATTATGAAAGACAGGCAGCGCATCGCTGCTGTTTTGGAAAATACCATATTTCATAGATGGTGCTGATCCGCTGAATCATTTTTAAACACTCATGCAACAACACCATTTTGATCAACATTCAACAAAAATTGAGGCATGTTGGAACATGTCCCGACCTATTTTGGCCCATGACAAATGTTCTGACTCTCAAATGCTATTTTATTAGTTACCATACGAATATTATACCGAGTCAAGGTGTATTAAAGTGATTACTAACCCGATTACGGCAACTTGATAACAAATTCACAACAAATTCGTTATTTTGGACTATTTTTAACTGGTTCATGTGAGAATACAGGTATAGGATGGGGCCGATACTTAGTGTATACTATTTATGTACAAAGATGATACGGAAAATATATGTTTCCAAAGTTTACTGACAGGGAGTACATAGTAGGGGAGAGCCCTCTTGCATTGGTGACCACGGCAACTTGATAACAAACTCACAACAGATTCGTTATTTTGGGACTATTTTTTAACGATGCTAAGCCCTCAGATAGGCGTTTTTATGGTTTAATACTGATAGACACATTGTGAACTGGCATATAGGGTCCATGTGAGACACCATATTTTCAACATTTTTGCGCCTTCACAGATTTATTTTGCATTATATTTTTTTATTTTGCTTAAGGATCATGTACAGAGGAGTTTTTATGGTTTAATACTGATAGACATATTGGCCCAGGCATGTCCTGGCATGCCTGAACAAGTCCTGGTCACGTGACAACCGTGGAAAAAACAAGCCTGAAATTCAAAAACTGTGTCCATCTCAAGGCATGCTGAATGTCAACGTTCCCGCTATGAGCTACACACATGATCAACTGTATAGCCTGGGATGCGTAGCGTTCTTGTTGCACAGGTCTATTTTTAAAGATGCTATGACCCTCAGATATAAAAGACAGGCATGTTGGAACGTGTCCCGGCCTATTTTGGCAAATGCCCACTCCTATGCATCGATATTGACCACTACTCAAAAAATATTGATTACAAACTTTTTAGCATAGCTGTGTTTCTGGCTCTCAGCTGCTATTTTAATAGTTACCATACGAATACTGTAGCGAACCAAGATGTGTTAATTTGATTACTAACACGATTTCAGCAACTTGATGACAAATTCAGAGCAAATTCGTTATTTCGGAACTGGCATGTCCGGGCATGACCGGACAAGTCCCGCATGTCCGGGCATGCCCGGACAAGTCCCGGGCCTCTACACCTCGCCCCTATAGTGTAGTTTAATGTAGGTGGCAAACAGATCATCGCTGGTGTTTGGAAAATACCATATCTCATAGATGGTGGTGATCCTCTGAATCATTTTTAAACATTTCACGCCACTCATGCACCCACAGCACTCTTATGGTGTACCAGCACCGCTGCAGCTAGCGCTTTTTTGTGACCTTATCTGCATCATTTTCATTATAGCACGAGGGACAGCCATGGAAAAAACAACCCTGAAATTCATAAACTATGTGCTGGCCGTTAACACGCGCACAGTCATCTAGAAAATATTGAGCGAGTTGCTTCACAAACCCTCTCAAGGCATGTTGAATGTTAACGTTCTCGGTATGCGCTACATACATGAACCTCTGTATAGCCTGGGATGCGTAGCGTTCTTGCAGCGCAGACCTATTTTTAAAGACGCTAAGCCCCATCAGATATAAAAGACAGGCATGTTGAGACGTGTCCCGGCCTATTTTGGCACAGAACCACACCTATGCAACGATTTTGATCAGCATTCAACTAAAAATTGCGTGCAAACTTTTTAGCATACCTGTACAAACTTTTTAACATACCTGTGTTTCGGACTCACATGGCGTACCAGAAGCACCCAGTGCCATGTACTCTAGCTCATAATATTTCACATCGGGTATGGGACCTACATAGCTTTGTTTTCTCAGGTATTAAAAAGCGTGGAAAACTGAAAATCCCGAGGCCTGAGGTAATTTACTGAGCTTCATGGGGATAAAATTTATCGAGTCTATGAACCTTATAGACAAAACGGGTAGCGTCACACACAAGACGACGACACCTCGGGCTATCACATTTACCGGTAGTTTTCAAAAACCACTGGCTTAACAATAAAGTAAGAATCGTGGCGATCTGCATTGTGGGCTATAAATGTATACCCTGAAAATTTACCGCTGGTAAAGAACAGTAAAAAGTCGTGCGTACAACTATCATCCTCAAACACCCAGAGCTATCACAAACACTATTGCCTACAGAGGCGGCCCCGCGAGAATTTCTGGATGTGTGTATCAAGAGGCTCTTTGCTTTGACCGATTGTTTGCTCGTGAATGCTGACATTTCCAGGATCATCATAGTTGTGTAAATGCGCTGGGAGCTCGTTTATCGGCCCCTAGGGTGTGATGCGTGATCATTTTAATTATTTTTCAATTCATAACCATACGTTCTCAGGCAGACAGGTTTATTTCACAGAAGTTGACTGTACAGTTGCATAATTTTTGTTTAAAATCATACATTTGCATAATTTTGTTTAAAATCACACAGTTGTGCGATAATGTCGGGTGTTGGACACGCACTTATCAGTCTTTCATACGTGTCGCAGAAAGATTTTAGTCTGTTCTGCGAGAGTTTATTATGCACGTACTGTGCAGACATGTCAAGAAACATTTTGGTGTGTTCACCAGTCCATACGGGTGTTGGTGTGTAAGGCGATCGACCATCATCCTTCTGCTTCTTACTTACACGACGGCGCGATACCGCGCGTTTCTTTGACGGTAATGCATCGGCTGAATTGGCAGCTGCTGCTTCCGCGTTGCTATTTGCAGATTCTGTAGCTTGACACAGACGTATATTCTTAAGCCGACTACTCTCAGTATTCCCGGGGTGCTCGGTTGGCGCGTCGTTTTCTTCACGATCTGCGACACACCCGTGTGAAAGAGGCTCCGTTCTCACTTCCGTTCTGTTCTCAAATCCATAATTGCGCTGCTGCAAAACTCGCGAATGACGATCCTCCGTAACTAAAGAAAAGATACGTGGTGTAGTTAATCGCTAAGCGGGCGAGATATAGGAAGAGCTACAGGCCCCGCTTTACTCTGATTCAACGCGACATTTGTAAAGCTACTAGCACCGATTATCTGTGAAACCGATGCATGATTGTTTGTATAAGTACACTATAGAGCGGCCTAGACATATATACTTACAAGTATGCCCCGGGTGCTGATCTACAGAGAATGCTGAATTAACAGACATGTCGCTGCCCGAGCGCCGCCGTATGGGGCTGTTTTCTCCCTCAAACTGCAACCTCACGGGCGATACTTTAGCGGCTGTAAATAAAAATATAGCATACATGAATGCGCACAACACATTCACAAAGCTAACTTGACACACGTAAATAAAATATATCGACTAGTTACCGCAGAAATTTTTATCTGCGTGTATAAGTACACTATAGAACTGCGTAGACATATATGCTTACAAGTATGAGACGTGTAGTGTAGTTCAGAGATTGGTGAATTAAACGGTGTGGAGGTGCTCGGGCGTTTTCGTATGGGTGTGTTTTCTTTTTCAAGCTGCAGCCTCCTGCTCGTTAGTTTAACATCTGTAAATAAAATATATCCACTAGTTATCGGTGGCGTCACAGGGTACAGAGGGTACAAACACATATCACCCTGGTTTCAAGGACCCGCTACCTTTTCTATTCCAGAGCCGTGTGCTTAGCGAATCACCCCATCTTTTAGGAGCGTTGGTAGGATTATAGTCCGGTTCTACGAACTCGACATCTGAATCCTGGGGATCCTCCACGATCTCAACATCGGAATCGCGATGCTCGAGCGGCTCAGCCGCCACGGTGTTTCCAGCCGCCCAGTCCGCTACAGCTGTATCTGTATGAGAAAATGTTTATATTATTAAAACATGTCTAGCTAACGACCCAGTCAGCTAAAATAAAATTAACTGTATGGATTTTAGCGGCATTCTATATTAATTATTAATATTAATAGTAGGCGTTATAAATTTACAGCTACCACGTTTACCCGTCTAGATACATAGGTTTAAAACATATGATATAGCTATAGGTTTCTTGCCTGTGACAGACTGGTGAGAGCTTGAGGCTCGTCGCCCGCTAGCAGAGTTGCCTTCCTCTAACAGGTTCTGCGTAATGAACCGGTTCTCGTAGGAGTAGTCTGAATGGACTCCCGCTTCTTAAATAAGAAAGAATGAAATATATCACTTATATATACAAAGCGCAGACTCAGACATCCCGAGACATTGCGGAGTACCCTATATACTGTGTAAAACTTACCCGATTGTTCTGGTGAAAGCATAGCAGAATATTGACCGCGAGAATATCTGGCCTCCATCTTGAATAAAAAAGGGTCCGCTATTGAATTAAAGCAAATAAAGATCAAGTATGAAAACACGGCTAACCTGTTCATACAAATACTACACAAACTTAAATATAATTGAAACGAAATCCGTAAAAATACTCACTCTAGTCCTGTTCAGATCGGAGTTGTGGTCTGTGAGTTGTGAACAAGTGCGAACTGTATTGCTTGTGAGCTACCCGTATTTATTAGGGCTAGCAGAGAGAACACGCCCTCTGTCACTGCCCCCATGCTAGGGGCAGAAAAAACATCCCATTCATGTTTTACAGAGGGATCATGGCGGCTAACCGCGTTGATGCAATATTGTAGAAGTAATATTTCATGACAGAACCCCCACCATCATTACCCTGTATTAGCTTTGTGCGTGTGTTGTGCGCATTCATGTATGCTATATTTTATTTACAGCCGCTAAAGTATCTCCCGTGAGGTTGCAGTTTGAGGGAGAAAACAGCCCCATACGGCGGCGCTCGGGCAGCGAGATGTCTGTTAATTCAGCATTCTCTGTAGATCAGCACCCGGGGCATACTTGTAAGTATATATGTCTAGGCCGCTCTATAGTGTACTTATACAAACAATCTTGCATCGGTTTCACAGATAATCGGTGTTAGTAGCTTTACAAATGTCGCGTTGAATCAGAGTAAAGCGGGGCCTGTAGCTCTTCCTATATCTCGCCCGCTTAGCGATTAACTACACCACGTATCTTTTCTTTAGTTACGGAGGATCGTCATTCGCGAGTTTTGCAGCAGCGCAATTATGGATTTGAGAACAGAACGGAAGTGAGAACGGAGCCTCTTTCACACGGGTGTGTCGCAGATCGTGAAGAAAACGACACGCCAACCGAGCACCCCGGGAATACTGAGAGTAGTCGGCTTAAGAATATACGTCTGTGTCAAGCTACAGAATCTGCAAATAGCAACGCGGAAGCAGCAGCTGCCAATTCAGCCGATGCATTACCGTCAAAGAAACGCGCGGTATCGCGCCGTCGTGTAAGTAAGAAGCAGAAGGATGATGGTCGATCGCCTTACACACCAACACCCGTATGGACTGGTGAACACACCAAAATGTTTCTTGACATGTCTGCACAGTACGTGCATAATAAACTCTCGCAGAACAGACTAAAATCTTTCTGCGACACGCATGAAAGACTGATAAGTGTGTGTCCAACACCCGACATTATCGCAGAACTGTGTGATTTTAAACAAAATTATGCAAATGTATGATTTTAAACAAAAATTATGCAACTGTACAGTCAACTTCTGTGAAATAAACCTGTCTGCCTGAGAACGTATGGTTATGAATTGAAAAATAATTAAAATGATCACGCATCACACCCTAGGGGCCGATACACGAGCTCCCAGCGCATTTACACAACTATGATGATCCTGGAAATGTCAGCATTCACGAGCAAACAATCGGTCAAAGCAAAGAGCCTCTTGATACACACATCCAGAAATTCTCGCGGGGCCGCCTCTGTAGGCAATAGTGTTTGTGATAGCTCTGGGTGTTTGAGGATGATAGTTGTACGCACGACTTTTTACTGTTCTTTACCAGCGGTAAATTTTCAGGGTATACATTTATAGCCCACAATGCAGATCGCCACGATTCTTACTTTATTGTTAAGCCAGTGGTTTTTGAAAACTACCGGTAAATGTGATAGCCCGAGGTGTCGTCGTCTTGTGTGTGACGCTACCCGTTTTGTCTATAAGGTTCATAGACTCGATAAATTTTATCCCCATGAAGCTCAGTAAATTACCTCAGGCCTCGGGATTTTCAGTTTTCCACGCTTTTTAATACCTGAGAAAACAAAGCTATGTAGGTCCCATACCCGATGTGAAATAATATGAGCTAGAGTACATGGCACTGGGTGCTTCTGGTACGCCATGTGAGTCCGAAACACAGGTATGTTAAAAAGTTTGTACAGGTATGCTAAAAAGTTTGCACGCAATTTTTTGTTGAATGCTGATCAAAATTGTTGCATAGGTGTGGTTCTGTGCCAAAATAGGCCGGGACACGTCTCAACATGCCTGTCTTTTATATCTGATGGGGCTTAGCGTCTTTAAAAATAGGTCTGCGCTGCAAGAACGCTACGCATCCCAGGCTATACAGAGGTTCATGTATGTAGCGCATACCGAGAACGTTAACATTCAACATGCCTTGAGAGGGTTTGTGAAGCAACTCGCTCAATATTTTCTAGATGACTGTGCGCGTGTTAACGGCCAGCACATAGTTTATGAATTTCAGGGTTGTTTTTTCCATGGCTGTCCCTCGTGCTATAATGAAAATGATGCAGATAAGGTCACAAAAAAGCGCTAGCTGCAGCGGTGCTGGTACACCATAAGAGTGCTGTGGGTGCATGAGTGGCGTGAAATGTTTAAAAATGATTCAGAGGATCACCACCATCTATGAGATATGGTATTTTCCAAACACCAGCGATGATCTGTTTGCCACCTACATTAAACTACACTATAGGGGCGAGGTGTAGAGGCCCGGACTTGTCCGGGCATGCCCGGACATGCCAGTTCCGAAATAACGAATTTGCTCTGAATTTGTCATCAAGTTGCTGAAATCGTGTTAGTAATCAAATTAACACATCTTGGTTCGCTACAGTATTCGTATGGTAACTATTAAAATAGCAGCTGAGAGCCAGAAACACAGCTATGCTAAAAAGTTTGTAACCAATTTTTGTTGAGTAGTGGTCAATATCGATGCATAGGAGTGGGCATTTGCCAAAATAGGCCGGGACACGTTCCAACATGCCTGTCTTTTATATCTGGGGGTCATAGCATCTTTAAAAATAGACCTGTGCAACAAGAACGCTACGCATCCCAGGCTATACAGTTGATCATGTGTGTAGCTCATAGCGGGAACGTTGACATTCAGCATGCCTTGAGATGGACACAGTTTTTGAATTTCAGGCTTGTTTTTTCCACGGTTGTCACGTGACCAGGACTTGTTCAGGCATGCCAGGACATGCCTGGGCCAATATGTCTATCAGTATTAAACCATAAAAACTCCTCTGTACATGATCCTTAAGCAAAATAAAAAAATATAATGCAAAATAAATCTGTGAAGGCGCAAAAATGTTGAAAATATGGTGTCTCACATGGACCCTATATGCCAGTTCACAATGTGTCTATCAGTATTAAACCATAAAAAACGCCTATCTGAGGGCTTAGCATCGTTAAAAAATAGTCCCAAAATAACGAATCTGTTGTGAGTTTGTTATCAAGTTGCCGTGGTCACCAATGCAAGAGGGCTCTCCCCTACTATGTACTCCCTGTCAGTAAACTTTGGAAACATATATTTTCCGTATCATCTTTGTACATAAATAGTATACACTAAGTATCGGCCCCATCCTATACCTGTATTCTCACATGAACCAGTTAAAAATAGTCACAAAATAATGAATTTGTTGTGAATTTGTTATCAAGTTGCCGTAATCGGGTTAGTAATCACTTTAATACACCTTGACTCGGTATAATATTCGTATGGTAACTAATAAAATAGCATTTGAGAGTCAGAACATTTGTCATGGGCCAAAATAGGTCGGGACATGTTCCAACATGCCTCAATTTTTGTTGAATGTTGATCAAAATGGTGTTGTTGCATGAGTGTTTAAAAATGATTCAGTGGATCAGCACCATCTATGAAATATGGTATTTTCCAAAACAGCAGCGATGCGCTGCCTGTCTTTCACAATTTGAATGTAGTTCATGCCTGTCTGCATTTGGCTATTTTTAAACCCCTTGTTTTAAAATCACATTCTTATATTGTAACATCTACCTGTACATAATATGATCACCTCATAATGTGCGCTCGCATTGACTTTTCCCACACAATAGATGGATCACAGCCCGTGTCCTGTGTGAAACACACACACACACACAGATAAATTACTGCTGCTCATAAAAGAACACCCATAGATAAATTACCTTTACATACATATAGTGCTACTGCCTGTACTTTTTACATTTTTTAGCTCAGAACATGCCGTTCAGTAAGATATTGGAGAAGTTTTCTGCTGATAAACCGCGTAATGATACAATTGTGAGAAATTTCATTGCTGAGAAGAAATCAACTTTAAAAAACCCTCACTACACGTGTTGGAGCATTCAACAGCATTGTTCCTGTCTAGAGAGAATCCCATGACCTGTATTGCCATTTGTATCGACATTTTGGTGTCACAATTAATTCAATGCTTGAAATATCTTTGAGATGTATTTATTTATTACAGTAAAATCATGATTAGTTCTGGCAATAAACGTTTTTAAGATGAATGATCTCTTATGCCTATGTCATTTCCACACAGCTTCCCACAGAGTGGTAGTGTGGGAAGACCCTTCAGAAACCCATTGTTTTAAAATCACATTAGTGCAGGTTATGTTTGCTAGAAACCTTCGGTTTTATGGGCACTGCTAGAAGAATACATATAAATGTGTTGGTTTTAAAAGATCCCACTGACTATACACAATGCAATACTATTTACTGTTTGCCTGAATTACCGTAGCATCGACCTTCACTCATTCTGACAATTCATGTCAACACTGTTGTACTACATTTATATGTGCCAGTAAAGATGTATATCTATGTACCATGTTAGTTAGTAAATAGAAAAATATGCTCCTCTCAACACAACACAAGCCTTAGATACACAGCTTGGTAATAGCTTACCGATCTGTAACAAAAGTACATTCTTCCCAGTACTGATATAAGTGTAGATACACTGCCAAGCTAAAAATATATATACTGAATAAAACTATAAGCTGAGCGTCATAATTCCAAATTCCACCACAATAGTGTTTTACATGCATTTACTGGGTCCTTAAAAGTTTCTCTCCACAAAAAAGTATAAAATCAAGATTCACTCTTTAATTCACTAAAAATCCTTATTATTTAACTAGAACTCCCTATACATTTACTGGGTCCTTAAAAGTTACACTAAAACAACACAGACTAATCAAATCCACGGGATAAAATATCAATAGAGACGAATAAATCACTTTGAATGAAATTCACAAATCCAGCAGCTCAGATTTCCCAGCCTGAGCAAAGTTCAGCCAGGGGGCGTGATGACCTGGATCAATCTGACAGGGAGACGGATTAAATGATAGGGGGCGTGTCGACCTGTTAGATTTGAGTTTGACGAATACTGGTGCCCCTATACTACTTGTGAGTCTCGCACTGATGGAGAGAAACACCTGCTCATGGTCAAAGGTTCCATCACCTCCAGTAAGATCACATTTGCTTCCATGTACCTATCCACCTCAGGTCAGGACAAAGCACTTTACAATTACTTAGAACAAATTGCCATGTGTTAGGGGTCGAGCTCCCGCTTCTGCACAAGGGGAATCTCGAGCCATTCCGGCTGCGGTCTCCCATTCGTCTCCAGCCACAGTGGACTCTGCTCAGCTTAGACGTCTTGCCCAGTCTAACAGTGTGCAGAGGATTACTGCTGCCTCTCCAGGCTCTGCTATTGTGGCCAGTACTGGTTAGCGGCGAGGAGATGTCTTTAGGACAAAGTCCTTGTTTTCCCCTTCTGAGCATGCCCAGGGTGAGATCTCTCATTGGAGATCAGGGGTCACATGCTCAGGTACTGCAGCAGCTCCTATTGGTCCGCCAGGAAGGTTCTGTGACTACTGGTGTTCTGGAACAGTTTCATTGGTCCTTGTTTCTGGCAGGTTCTGTAGCTGTTAATATAAAAGGGTGGCATGGCTGGGCCGCCATGCGCTAGTATCAATTGCATTATGTGCTTTGTGCCAGTGTGATCATGCACGCATGTGGTTAGGGCTCGGCTTAAATAAGCCCCTAGTATACCGGCAACTCCGGTGAGGAGATTTGAGTGCAAGTGGTTAGGGCTTGGCTGAAATAAGCCCCTAGAATACCGGCTTCTCCGGTGAGGAGATTGCTTGATTGCATTGCTGTCTGCGTGATCACAGACTGCTATCCGCACAGCAGTTATCTGTGTATCCCTGTGGTGTTAACAGGACACAGTCTTTTTCTCAGCGGCTCTGTGACGCAACAGGGTTCGCTTTATAACGCTGGTTCAGCGCCCTAGCGTTTTACTTTGCGGCTCACTGAAGCTAAGTGAGTTCGCACCTATCGCCATATAGCGCTGTGGCCTTCCCGTTAGCGGCTCTGTGGATTAACAGAGTTCGCACTTACTGCCACAGCGCGCTACGGCGTTTATTTTAGTGACTCTGCGGGATAACAGAATTCGCTACTTTCGCCATCTTACTAGCAGCGGGCTTCGCCTGCACGGTGGACCCCGGGCTGCGAACCCACCTCTCTAATATATCCATTAGGTGCGTTCTGCAGACCCTAACACCATGTTTGCAGAGGAAATGCTGATTGTAGGGGGAAACTTTAACAAAGATCTTTCTATGGGCAACTCTATGGAAGTTGCCCCACCAAAATGTATACTAAAATGTCGGCAAGAGCATCAATTGATTGATATGTGGCGCCTGCTCCAACCAGGTTTAAAACCTTCTACTCCTCCTTCTACTCAGTGGATTAAACTAATCAAGCAACACAAAAACCCAAATTCCGGTCCCACATCCAAACATATATAAAAAAGTCTAGTATATCCACTTTGTCAGAAGTCAACATTGAGTCCCTTGAGTTGCCCTTTACTGAAGAGGAACTATGGGCAGCTATAAAAGAGTCAAAACCGGGGAAAGCTCCTGGTCCAGATGGGTTTGTCTTATCCTATTATAAACAGCTGTTAGACTTTCCCCTCATCTTATCTTCAACTTCTATGCAATATCTAATGACTCTTCTTTCCCAGGCGACTTCTTATGAGCTCATATATCAGTCTTTATTCTAGATATCAAATTATTTGCAAAATTGATTATCCATGAAGATCACATGGATTTCATGAGAAGTAGAGAGGTTAGGGACAACACTACTAAAGAATTAAATCTCATACACAGAGTCAGAGTGAAGTCTCAGCCCCTTATGATTTTATCTAATGACAAACAAAAGCACTTTAGTAGGGTAAACTGGTCTTTCATGAATGAGACACTTTGCTGCTTGGGACTAAAACTTAGCATGTTGTTTTGGATTTCTACCCTATACATAAAACCAAGTGTGAAGGTAAATGGAGTTTTATCACATTAGCTTGTTATAAGTAACGGCACGTCAGGGGTGTCTGCTCTTTCCTTTAATTTTTAGACTTGTTCTGGAACCCTTCCTCAGGAGATTTCCGTCCAATATCAACATTATGGCCCCTGTATTGGCGGTTCTTCCTATAAACTTGCAGCCTATACATACTATATGACTTGCTTTTCTTCATTACCAATCAGGTTATCTCTGTTCCAAACTTGATGGTAGAATTCTGCTTATACAATGGCCCCTTTAATTTTAAAATTATTTTTTCAAAATCTGAGGCCCTGAATGTTAATACTCCCCCCTCCATTACTGCACCCCTGAAAGCTACCTTCAGTCTTAAATGGGCTAACTCAGCACTAAAATATTTAGGAATTTTATTACAGAGAGATGTAAATTCAACATACTCGTTTAACTTTACTAAACTAACTCCAATCTATATAAGAGAACTGCTCAAGATTGACGATAAATGCTTTTACATTGTTTGGAAAAACCACAGTCTTTAAAATATTCTCCCCAGGATCGGGTATGTGATAGAAGCTCTTCTGATTGGGGTTCTCCCTGTTCTTCTTCAGGGTAACATCTGTCCAAACTGAATTCCCATGGTCTGTAAACCCCCTCATATCAGAAGAGACATTTTATATTGTTCTAAGGGGTATAGCTTTGTCCAATTTCAGATCTTACTATATAGCCTCCCACTTCTCTAGAATCCAGGATTGGTGTACGAATGGTGAGGGAAAAGCTCAGATCGGGATTGATCAATGCTTTACAAATATCTCTCTTATTACTGCTCCCTGGTTGGATTTGTCATTGGTTGAATCACTTAAAACACACACACATAATTGGGCTACATTTGCTTGTTATAGCCTTCCTGTGATTTGTTAACATATTATACAGCAATCCTCCTCTATGTAGCTAATTTTGGGTAATCTGCTTTTTTTGTCCTGGCTTAAGTTGATGCTGTATTCCATACCTGGATAAACAGTGGTTACTTTAGAATATTCCAGTTTGGAGTTGGACATAAATAGCCCTCAAAGGAGCACGTACTTGACAGCTCTATACCATCTTCCCTGGGAATATGGAGAGTTGGACAACTTTCCCATTTTTCAATCACTCTCTACCAGACCTCTTTAAAATAGTGACAAGATAATTTTTTAAGTTGAGTGTGCAGATATGGGACCTGTAAGACATCCTCTTTTCATACTTTTTGTTAATTGAACCCCTAGACCAACCTGCTACCTATTTTCAAACTCAATGGGAAGGTGATTTGTATATCGAAGGAACAGTGAAGGTGTATATTCACTTTAACGCATAAATCATCTATTTGCTCTTGCTATCATGAGGCTGGATATAAATTGCTGTCTCAGTGGTATAGAGTCTCAACTTGACTACACACTATCTTCCCAGAAGCCAATCCCATGTGTTGGAGATTATACATATTTTTTGGTCTTGCAGATTTCTCACTCCTTTCTGGGAAAAAGCGCAACTGGTGATACGTAAGATCACAGATCTTTCATTTGACTTACAGCCACACCCAGCTCTTGTCCTTCTCAATCACTGCAAAATTCCTCAAAAAATGTATGGATATTCTATAATGAGGCACTTAGCCATGACGGCAAGATCGTGCATTCCTCTGTTTTGGAAAAAAGACTCCACTCCAACACGGAAACTACAACCTTTACTACAAAAAGATGCCCGATTACAATCCATATTTCCAGACCCCCCACTACTATGTTTTAGGCAGCCCCCAAATCTAAGAAGCATCATTATCAGAAGCTCCCTGTCCTCCCCAACAGCTGCAGGAACCTTTCCTTGCAAACAGAAGAAGTGTAAAACATGTGCATCTATAATGACCACGGACAAGATAAAGATACCCAACTCCCATCAGGACTACAAGATCCCAGGTACTTTCAGCTGCATCACATCTAATGTGGTGTACCTAATTATATGTACTAAATGTCCAACTGGGGGTCTGTATGTGGGGAGACCGGGCAAAAACTGAGAACAAGGATGAATTCTCATCGCCACACGATAAGAGAAAAAAGAATGGATTTACCTGTGGCAAAACACTTTTGTATGCCCGGTCATAGCATAATGGATATGGAATTACTGGTATTAAAATCTAACTTCAAATCTGAGAAAGATAGAAAGGTTTGGGAATACAAACTTATGATGACCTTTGACGCTCTTAGTGCTGGGATGAACGTGTCACATGGATTCATGTCATTCTATATCAATTAAGGAATCTGCGTCTCTGACCTTCTAGGGGTATCAAAACACAATACCAGACCCCAATCAGAGGGTAATAAAACTCTCTCCTTATCTATGATCTGTTCCAATATTTATGTTCATCCCTCTGCCATAATGACAGTTCTGCTTCACGTCACTTGTCTTACCTATTGCACTATTCCTGTATCCTTTTGTGTATATATATATATATATGTGATTCTTCAGTTTTTGTTTTAGTCTTTGCCTGATGAAGAGACCGGAGTAGTCTCGAAAGCTTGCAATTTGTTACCATCTTTTCAGTTAGCCATTAAAAGGTATCAACCACCGAGGACTCTCAAGTCTAAATATTTTTCCACTCCAACAGACTTTTTCTGGTTTTCTAAAATTAATGAAGCTATGCTAATGGAGGAACTCACCTCTTTAGTCAATAATTATTATGAACGTTTTTATAAAACCTGGTTTTATTGAATGGAATTTAGATCTTTTGCTGAATATTTGGTCCTTGTTGTGGAAGGCTGTGGTTATTGGTTTCCAGCCTGGAGCCCCTTTTCCTCTCTCACTTCTTCTTTTTCTTCGTGTGCTTCTTCCTGGCATTTTCTATTCCTTGTTTTTCTAATTGTTTTGAATGTTGAATTTCAATTGTTTTGTGTTATTGTGGAATTTTGTATTCTGTTCCTTGCTCCTTGATATACGATTTGTGCTATTGCCATAGATTTCCGGTAAGATCCCATTGTTAAGACAATACTTTGTACTTCTGATGATCTCATTATTTGTTCTGCTTTTTTTTCCAGCACATTTCCTACTGTGTCTTTGTCTTATGTTGAAAAGAATTTGATAAATAAATACATTTTCAAAAAGAAGTGTACAAAAAATGAAAGCACAAAGCAAAAATTCTCGAGGTCTTCAAGGGGTTAAGTATAAATGAATTGGGAAAGTCAGAACAACGCACATACTTTTCATTTTATATGAAAAGTAACAAGCTGCGGAATACGTACACTTTCCACTTTACATATCTAAAAGGATCACAGTGCCAATAATATAAATGTCCACCAGGACATGAACTGTATGGGTTTATAACTGGAAAAATCATAAATGTAAGTAAAGGTATATTATTAGTTTATTGGTAACTTGTTTAGCCAAAGAACTTTCTTAAGAATGATATAAACTGTATTAACCCTACAGTACCATCTGTAGTACTGTTTTTCTTCCAATGGAAACTGTATGACAACTAGTGTTGAGCGATACTGCTCGATATCTAAAAATATCGGATCGGAATGGTATCGCCGATATCACTAAAATATCGGCGATACCCGATACCGATACCGGAAGTCCAATGTAAGTCTATGGGAACCAAATATCGACATTAAAAAAAAAACATTCTTGCCTTGTTGGTTAATTGTACATGAAGGAAAACAACAAAGAGTAATGTAGAATGTATTGGGGGAGGTTGAGGAGACAATAAAGGCATACATGTTTAACCCAATGCATTGGAATAGCATTAATATATATTTTTTTGGAATTACGTTTGGATTGACGAACAAATTGACAATGTTGTTAACCTTTTTTCTATTTTGGCAAATATGTATGTTTCACAACTTCCATGCTCTTCACCTTTTTAACTTTTGCCAGTGCCACACTTTCTCCTTCATAATCTTCAGCAGCATCATCTTTCTCATCAAATTATTCTTCATCTTCACCTTCTTAATCTTCTTCTTAAACTTCTTGCTATTCATGTTTTTGTTTACATTACTCATATTGTTATTATTAAACTATTAATCTTCTTCATATTCAAATTCTTCATCTTCTTCCTCTTCATCTTCTTCATCATATTCTTATTTGTGACAGAGATTCCTGTACTTGTAATCTGTAAAAGTATGAATTTTTCATCCTTCCGTTCTTGCTGTCACAAAAGATTTAAATTACAACAGTATTTGTCCGTGTTCAGTTTAGCCTGCAGCAGCAGGCATTTTCCAGGGGCACCACGAGGAGGAACGGACTCCACCCCATACACTGCTTAGTCTTCTTCTGCTTAGAATTTAGAGCATATATTTTGCTCTTCATTTTGGTCTTATACTTCATGTTCTTCTGCTTTTTGATCTTCTGCTTATTGTTCTTCTGTCTCTTGTTCTGTATCTTGTAGTTTGTCTTAACCTTCTTTGTCCTGTTGGTGATCTTCTTCTGGGTAATCTTTTATTTTTTCTTTGTGATGGTGTTCAGGCTGGTTGGCTTCATGCTCGTCGTCCTTGTTGTCGTCATCTTCTTCTGGGTGGTCTTTAAGGTCGTCTAATTTCCGAGAACCAGCTGACGTTACTGGAACCCGGACGGGTATCAGATGGAACAAGAGACAATGGAAGTAACGAGGACCAGCTGACTGTGCTGGAACCCGGAGGGGCAGCAGAAGGAAAAGAGGCAATGTCACAACCGAGTACTAGCTGACGTTACTGTGACACGGTTACTAAGCAGGAGGTACCTGTGCTCCAAAGCACTACCAAGGACCAGCAGACGTTGCTGGAACTCGTATACGGAGATGGAGGCACCTAGGCCAAAGGCACTGGGGAGAACCAGTTGACGGTACTGGACCCCGGACGGGTAGCAGAAGGAAAAGAGGCAATGTCACAACCGAGTTCCAGCTGACGTTACTGTGACACGGTTACTAAGCAGGAGGTACCTGTGCTCCAAAGCACTACCAAGGACCAGCAGACGTTGCTGGAACTCGTATACGGAGATGGAGGCACCTAGGCCAAAGGCACTGGGGAGAACCAGTTGACGGTACTGGACCCCGGACGGGTAGCAGAAGGAAAAGAGGCAATGTCACAACCGAGTACCAGCTGACGTTACTGTGACACGGTTACTAAGCAGGAGGTACCTGTGCTCCAAAGCACTACCAAGGACCAGCAGACGTTGCTGGAACTCGTATACGGAGATGGAGGCACCTAGGCCAAAGGCACTGGGGAGAACTAGTTGACGGTACTGGACCCCGGACGGGTAGCAGAAGGAAAAGAGGCAATGTCACAACCGAGTACCAGCTGACGTTACTGTGACACGGTTACTAAGCAGGAGGTACCTGTGCTCCAAAGCACTACCAAGGACCAGCAGACGTTGCTGGAACTCGTATACGGAGATGGAGGGACCTAGGCCAAAGGCACTGGGGAGAACCAGTTGACGGTACTGGACCCCGGACGGGTAGCAGAAGGAAAAGAGGCAATGTCACAACCGAGTACCAGCTGACGTTACTGTGACACGGTTACTAAGCAGGAGGTACCTGTGCTCCAAAGCACTACCAAGGACCAGCAGACGTTGCTGGAACTCGTATACGGAGATGGAGGCACCTAGGCCAAAGGCACTGGGAGAACCAGTTGACGGTACTGGACACCGGACGGGTAGCAGAACGCACCCATGAAAATGTAAGTTGACAGGACGCAAGCCGTCCGCAGTTACCGAATCACACAGTCCTACAGTGGGTGCTTGTCCTATTGTCACAATGGAAACAGCCTTTATTTACATATCCCACAGCACACATAGGAATCACCTAAACTGCAGGCACCATAGAGTCGGCTAACCCGAATGCAACACGACAGCACAACTTATTGGAGGATAATTGACGTTCACACTGCCAGGAAACAGCTGTCGTGCTGTAACCAGGCTGGCCAGGAATCAGTACCCCTGCCAATTACTTACGAGCAACAAATGGCGGTGTTGTAGCCCAGGGAGTAGAGTTCAGGTGGTAGAAAGATGAACATAACAGGAGACATGGAAAACGTTGCCAAACAGTTATTTAATCTGAAAACGGACAGGCAAATTCAGGTGAGATCCATGCCTTGTTCATTTTCAGAAAAGTAAGCCGGTCTACATTCTCTGAGGATAGTCGCATGCGACGGTCTGTTAGTACACCACCTGCAGCACTAAAGACCCGCTCAGATAATACACTGGCAGCAGGGAAAGCCAGCACCTCCAATGCATACTGGCTAAGCTCTGGCCATGTACCCAACTGAGAGACCCAAAATTTGAAAGGGAAGAGGCATCTGGGAGTACACTTAGAGGGAAAGACAAGTAGTCTGTCACCATCTTACGGAAACGTTGCTTCCTGGTGACTGGAGCCGTCTCGGATGGTGTAGACCTTGCTGGCGCTGTAACAAAACTTTGCCACATTTGTAACATACAGCTCTTGCCCTGTGCAGAGGCGCTGCTTGTGCTCCCTCTTGTTGTAGAGGTGTCTACACTGCCTCGACGCACAGAGCTGCTTTGTAAAGCAGTAGCAGCAGCAGCTCTCTCGGCTGGAATGTACAACAGTATGGATTGCACCAGTGTGTCTTGGTACTCCCGCATTTTACGGTCCCGGTTCACCGGTGTGATGAGGGTTTGAAAGTTGTCCCGGTAGCGAGGGTCTAGGAGGGTGTACACCCAATAATCTGACGTGGTGAGAATGTGGGCGATGCGGCGGTCGTTTCTCAGGCACTGAAGCATGAAATCAACCATGTGCTGCAGACTCCCAACTGGCCAACAAAAGCTGTCCTCTGGAAGAGGCGTCATCTCTGCCTCCTCTGCATCACCCCACCCTCGCTCTACATACTGACTAGAGCGTTGTGTACCTCCCTCTGTAGGGATTTCTTCCTCCTCCATTGACTCCTCCTCCTCCTCATCCTCCTCACAAAGTGAGCCCTGCCCAGCCCTTTGTGAGGAACCACGTTGCGCTGACTGTCCTGAAGATAATTGAATTTGTGACTCCTCATCCTCCACCTCTTCCAAAACCTCTTCCTTTAGTGCTTTCAGTGATTTCTGAAGCAGGCAGATAAGGGGGACAGTCATGCTGACTAGTGCATCATCTGCACTCGCCATCCGCGTTGAGACATCAAACGCACGCAAAACGTTGCAGATGTCCTTCATAGAGGCCCACTCAGTAGTGGTGAAGTGTGGACGGCGCAAAGAGCGACTTGATTGCGCCTGATGCAGCTGATACTCCATTACTGCTGTCTGCTGCTCACACAACCGCTCCAACATATGTAACGTGGAATTCCACCTGGTGGGTACGTCACATATGATGCGATGTTCAGGAAGGCGAAATCGGCGTTGCAGAGCAGCAATGCGCGATCTGGCTATGCTGGAACGACGCAAGTGAGCGCACTCTAGGCGGACCTTCTGCAGCAGTCCAGCAAAATCCGGATAGTCCCTCAAAAAACTCTGCACGACCAAGTTGAGCACATGTGCCAGACATGGTATGTGAGTAAGGTTGCCAAGGCCCAGAGCTGCCACCAGATTTCGGCCATTGTCACACACTACCAAGACTGGCTGGAGATTCGCAGGCAAAAACCACACGTCGCTCTCCTGCTTGATGGCATTCCAGACCTCCTGCGCTGTGTGGCTTCGATTCCCCATTGAAATTAATTTGAGGACGGCCTGTTGACGTTTGGCCACGGCTGTGCTCATATCGGTCGCAACAGGTAAGCGTTCACGGG
The DNA here is from genome assembly GCA_033576555.1 of Oophaga sylvatica. Taxonomy (NCBI): domain Eukaryota; kingdom Metazoa; phylum Chordata; class Amphibia; order Anura; family Dendrobatidae; genus Oophaga; species Oophaga sylvatica. The sequence continues at coordinate 234,576,459 of JARQOD010000001.1, read as the reverse complement.
TCCATGTGGAGGTATACCGTGACGGCTCGTGCAGCGATGATTCTGAGGAACTGGAGTAGGAGGAGGAATCAATGTGGATGTAAGGTTCTTTGTACATGTTCTTGAAACTCAGTTTTCCGTCAGCCATTTTGCTTTCTGTCTTGCTGCAGCTATCTTGCCCTCAGTCAATATGGAGTTTTCAGCTTTCATGTTCCCGCCCTGATTCTCTCCCTCTTGCTTCTTAAGCAGCCACAGCTGAGCAATCAGTGCTTCAGAATCTAGCCTGCAGTGAACCTGTGACCTGACTCCTGGAAGCCTTGGACTATGTACTCCAGCTATTCCTACTGAGGAACTCTGAACACTTGTGGACTCTGGAACCCTGCTCTTTGAAAGATCCACGTTTGCATGGACTTACGGTAACAGAGAAGAAGATCCTGAACCTGTTGTGGAGAGTGATTGCTGAGCTTAAGTTACTCTGGCCTGCTGTGTCTCCTGCTTCTGTATCTGCAAACTGTGTGACTATTTTTGCTACTTGTATGAAGTAATACAAGACCTTCTATATCAAACCTGTGTCTCATGTATTTTCATCGCACCCAAGCACAAGACGCTATATGAACTGTACTACATACATTACAAGATTCTGAAGCTAAAACGTTAGTGTCTGCTGGGTCTGGGAAGGCTGTGTCTGCTGTAACTGTGGATATCAGACGTCCAGTTGTACTTTCTGTGATGACAGTGGTTGTGACTTCTCACAACCATTCCAGGTGAGCAATTCCCTTAAGTTTTTTTTTTTCTGCAGTGTTACCACAGGTAAACACTATTGTTTTTTTTTTTCTCTTCGCTCTTTTGTGTCTGCTGTAACTGTGGATATCAGATGTCCAGTTGAACTTTCTGTGATGATAGTGGTTGTGACTTCTCACAACCATTCCAGGTGAGCAGTTCCCTTAATTTTTTTTTCTCTCTGCAGTGTTACCACAGGTAAACACTATTGTTTTTTTTTTTTTTTTCCTTTTCTCCTCTCCTTCCAGTACTCCTGTCTTAAAAGATCTGGAAAATGGAGGCCCGCATAAAGGAACTTTGCGGAGTGACTGATAATATCCTTGCAGATTTACAGACTATAAAAACCCGTTTTACAAACCTACAGGACCTCACTAATCACAATTTGCAAGTGTTTGGACAGACTGCCCAGGATTTGCGAGCCAGGATTGAGGTTCTAGAGGAGCGAGTCCAGGCTCCTGCCGTAGCCCCAAGTTCTGGGATTCCCAAGTTGCCCCCTTTTCGTTTTGGCAGTGAACGTGAAAAATTCAGGGGATTTATTAACCAATGCAATCTGTTTTTTTCTGCACATGCTTCACAATTTCCCACTGAACGATCTAAAGTGCTTACTATAATTATGTTACTTACCAACAAGGCTTTGATGTGGGCAAACCCTCTGATTGAGACTGAGGATGAATGTTTGGATCATCTTGATGCTTTCATTTCAGCCATGGGGCAGGTGTTTGATGACCCCAATCGAGGTGCAACAGCTGAAGCAGCCATGTTAACTTTGCGCCAAGGTAAGCACTCGGTAGCCGAATATGCCTTGGATTTCAGGAGATGGGCCCTTGATACCACCTGGGACAGTTCCGCCAAAAAATCTATTTTTCGAAAGGGGTTGTCTCCACTAATTAAGGATGAACTTGCTCGTGCCGACCCTCCCACTGCGTTAGGTGACTTTATTAACTACTGCATCCGTATTGATGCTCGCCTGACTGAACGCAAGCAAGAGAGATGGTTCGAAAGCAATCGCACTAACCTTTTCCTACCTTCCTCCCCAGCTAAGGAACCTTTGAGTAGGATCACACGGGAACCTGAACGTGAACCCATGCAGGTAGACTCTTTACAAAGACGGGTTAGTGATGCACGCAAGGAACATCGTTTTAAGGAAAATCTATGTTTCTATTGTGGTAAGTCAGGGCACTTCATTATAAACTGCCCCAGCCGTTCTCGTAAGACTACTGCAGCACTCATTCACTGTGAGTGTTGCGAGAGGAGATCTGTCAGGTCCGAGCCTCAGGCTCCAGAGAGATCTGCAGCAACAGATCTTGATTTCTCGGACTTAAACTCCGTTACTTCTGAGGACGATGACTGTGTAAACGCTGCAATTTTTCAAGTTTCCTCAGCGGTGTCCCAGCTGAGTTGTAGGAAAAACAATTCTCATTGCTTCCTTTCCATCAAACTCTGGGTTAACTCAGTCTGGGTGTCTAGCTCTGCTATGATCGACTCAGGGGCAAGTGGGAATTTTATGGATGTCTCCTTTGCTCTGAAACAGGGGATACGTTCAGTGAAGAAGGCTACTCCAGTACAGATGGAAACTGTGGATGGCTCCCTGCTGACCTCTGGACCAGTGGATCAGGAAACGGAGCCTTTGAGGGTCCTTATGGGTAAAGATCATCAAGAGAAACTGTCCTTTATGCTTATCTCTTCTCCCCACTTTCCCATTATTCTAGGGCTACCATGGCTGCAGGCTCAGAACCCTACCATTAACTGGGAGACCAAGGAATTACACTTTCCAGAGAAACAGATGAGTCCAGAAGTTTCAGCTTGCTCTGTTCCTAAAGGAACCATGTCAGTCCCTGAACTACCAGCTGTATACCAGGACTATGTGGATTTATGTGACAAGAAGAACGCTGACCAGCTTCCCCCTCACCGTCCATATGATTGTCCAATTGAATTATTGCCTGGAGCAGAGATACCTTTTGGTAAGATCTACCCCCTGGCGGGCCTGACCTAAAGGCTTTAAAGGATTACATAGACGAAAATCTAGCCAAGGGCTTCATACGCCCCTCTTCATCTCCTGCAGGTGCACCCATCTTCTTTGTGAAGAAGAAAGATGGATCTCTGAGACCCTGCGTAGACTATAGGGAACTCAATAAGGTTACTATTAGAAACCGTTATCCATTGCCTTTAATCCCTGAGTTATTGGAGAGAGTGCGGCATGCCAAAATTTTCTCTAAATTGGATCTCCGTGGGGCCTATAACTTGGTCCGTATTAGACCTGGGGATGAATGGAAGACTGCATTCAGGTCACGCTATGGACACTTTGAATATCTAGTTATGCCTTTTGGTCTGAGTACCGCCCCAGCCACTTTCCAACACTTGGTGAATGACATCTTCAGGGATCTCCTAGATACATTCGTGGTGATTTATTTGGATGATATTCTAATTTTTTCTAACTCCACAGAGGAACATCATGGACATGTGAGAATGGTCTTGGAACGTCTAAGACAAAACCATCTTTACATCAAACTTGAAAAGTGTGAATTCCATAGGACCGAAATTCAATTTCTGGGGTATGTACTGTCTACACAAGGAATTAGTATGGATGGAAGTAAGACCCAAGCCATCAAGGATTGGCCAAGTAATAGAAATGTGAAGGAGGTGCAGCGCTTCATCGGGTTTGCCAATTTCTATAGACGTTTCATTAGGAATTTCTCTGAGGTAGTGTCACCTATCACCCAACTTACCCGGAAAGAGTCTAGGTTCTCCTGGACTCCCCAAGCCCAGGAAGCATTTTCTCGTCTAAAAGATAAATTTACCACCGCACCTATCTTGGTACATCCCAACCCCGAACTTGCCTTCATAATAGAGGTGGATGCTTCACATTGTGCCGTTGGAGCTATACTCTCTCAGAGAACAGGTGAGAAGAATGTCTTGCATCCCTGTGCCTTCTTTTCCCAGCAGTTGTCTTCGGCTGAGACGAACTACGATGTGGGCAATAGAGAGTTGTTGGCCATTATTGCCGCCTTCAAAGAATGGAGACACCTTCTTCAGGAGCTGCACAGCAAATAGTCGTCCTGACAGACCATCGTAACCTTGAATTTATCAGGTCGGCTAAGTGCCTGACTCCTCGCCAGGCTCGCTGGAATCTTTTCTTAAACCAATTTAATTTTGTCATTTCTTATAGACCAGGATCGCGCAATGGAAAGGCTGATGCACTCTCTAGGATTCATTCAGCAGAGACCCGTCCACTTGCTCCTCCTAAGACTATTCTTCCTGACTCTAGATTTCTGGGAGTGATTCATAATCAAGACCTACTTAAGGACATCAAGGAAGCATACCATGCGGATTCCTTGTTGGCACAACCCCCAAGGGACGTAAGTCTTGTCTTTAAGAATGGTGTGTGGATTCTGGACAACGTCTGTATATTCCTGAAACAGTCAGATTGAGAGTATTGCAACTCATTCACGATTCCATGATAGCTGGGCATAGAGGAATTCTAAAGACACAGGAATTTCTTTCTCGTTTCTTTTGGTGGCCCACTTGCAGGAAGGATGTTTTAAACTATGTCACTTCATGTGAAGTCTGTGCAAGATACAAAACACCTCGCTCCTCACCAACTGGTCTGTTACAACCTCTTCCCACCCCGTCCCGCCCGTGGGGATCCATTTCTATGGACTTCATTGTGGAGTTACCAACCTCTCAAGGGAAAAACACCATTCTAGTGGTGGTTGATCGTTTAACAAAGGCAGCTCATTTTATTCCTTGTGTCGGCTTACCCACTGCAAAACAGACATCAGATTTGATGATTAAAGATGTGTTTCGCTTACATGGAGTACCGGATGAGGTTATTTTGGATCGAGGGGTGCAATTCACTTCAAGGTTTTGGCAAAATTTCTGTGCAGCATTGGACATTAAAGTAAACCTTTCTTCTGCTTTTCATCCCCAGACTAATGGACAGACCGAACGAACCAATCAAACTCTGGAGCAGTATCTCCGCTGCTTTATCTGCCACCTACAGGATGATTGGGTGGATCTACTTCCATTGGCTGAGTTCTCTTATAACAACTCTCAGAGCGCCTCCACTAAGCAGTCTCCTTTTTACTCCAATCTAGGTTATCATCCTAACATTCTTCCACGATTTCCCATAGAAACGCCTTTACCAGCAGTGGCCGAAAGAATCACGTCTTTACAGAAGAATATGGATCTTCTAAAGGAGAATCTGGAATTGGCTCAGGAAAGGTACAAGAAAGCAGCAGATAAATTTCGTAAAACTGCACCAGCTTTCAAGGTAGGAGACCTGGTCTGGCTGTCAACCAGAAATCTTAAGTTAAGGATTCCATCGTCTAAGTTGGGACATAAGTACATTGGACCCTATAAAATCAGTAAAATTATAAGTGCCGTTGCTTGTCGTCTTCAACTGCCTAGAACTATGAGAATCCACCCTGTCTTTCATGTATCCCTACTAAAGGCTGCAACACCCAATACGTTTCCTGGACGTTCTTCTCCTTGCCCTGACCCAGTGCTAGTCGATGGTCAGGAAGAATTTGTGGTGGAAAGAATTCTAGATTCCAGGTTATACAGAAATCAGTTACAATATTTGATTAAATGGCAGGGCTACCCAGTGGAGGACAACTCATGGGAACCAGTCAATAACGTTAATGCTCCTCGTTTGCTCCGCCAGTTTTATTAGAGGTACCCAGACAAGCCTGGTCTGAGGCCATCCGGGGTTGTCCCTAAGGGGGGAGTAATGTAAGGTTCTTTGTACATGTTCTTGAAACTCAGTTTTCCGTCAGCCATTTTGCTTTCTGTCTTGCTGCAGCTATCTTGCCCTCAGTCAATATGGAGTTTTCAGCTTTCATGTTCCCACCCTGATTCTGTCCCTCTTGCTTCTTAAGCAGCCACAGCTGAGCAATCAGTGCTTCAGAATCTAGCCTGCAGTGAACCTGTGACCTGACTCCTGGAAGCCTTGGACTATGTACTCCAGCTATTCCTACTGAGGAACTCTGAACACTTGTGGACTCTGGAACCCTGCTCTTTGAAAGATCCACGTTTGCATGGACTTACGGTAACAGAGAAGAAGATCCTGAACCTGTTGTGGAGAGTGATTGCTGAGCTTAAGTTACTCTGGCCTGCTGTGTCTCCTGCTTCTGTATCTGCAAACTGTGTGACTATTTTTGCTACTTGTATGAAGTAATACAAGACCTTCTATATCAAACCTGTGTCTCATGTATTTTCATCGCACCCAAGCACAAGACGCTATATGAACTGTACTACATACATTACAGTGGATTGGATTCCTGCAATCCTTGGAGTTGGCAGAACACGTACAGCGCCACTGGCAAGATCTGTACCCGGCTCCACAACATTGACCCAATGGGCAGTGAGGGAAAGGTATCGTCCCTGGCCATGGGTACTGGTCCACGCATCGGTGGTCAGGTGGACCCTGCTACTGACGGCGTTTAGTAGCGCATGTTTAATGTTTCCCTCGACATGTTTTGCAGAGCAGGGACGGCTTGCCTGCTGAAATAAAATCGGCTTGGCACATTATATTGTGGGACTGCCAATGCCATTAAGTTCCTGAAACTGTCAGTCTCCACCAGCCTGAATGACAGCATTTCAAGGGACAGGAGTTTTGCAATGCCAGCATTCAGAGCCTGTGCTCGTGGATGGTTTGCCGAGTATGGCCGTCTTTTATCCCATGCCTGTGGTACCGATGGCTGTTTTGTGGCCTGGGAGTGTGACGATGACTGTGAACTTGCTGCTGTGGGTGGAATAACAGTTTGTCTATGGACAACAGTGACCGAGGTTCTTCCATGGAGATCCTGTGAGGAAGCCGAACCAGGTGTGTGTGAGCTGGAGGTAGAGGCTCCAACACGACTGAAGATGTAGGTGCTGCTGTAGGTTGGCCTACATCTCCAGTGTGTCTTTGTAACTCAGCTACGTGCTTTGTCCGTACATGTTTCCACATATTTGTGGTATTCAGGTTACTGATATTTTTACCTCTTTTAACTTTTTGCTTACACAGCTTGCATTTAACATAGCAAATATCATCTACAAGTCTGTCAAAAAAGGACCACGCAGTGCAAGTCATGGGAGCGCCAATTTTGACATTTGTAAGAGAACTGCTCCCAACAGGTGCCAAACTGGAGGCTACAGGAAAGCGAATCTGCAGCCTACCTCTCCCTCCTCTTTGTACCGTTGGGACAATCTCTTCCTCAGAGCTACTCCCACCACCTTCCTGTTGCTCACGCCATGTTGGGTCTCGGACTTCATCATCTCCACTACCCTCTTCCAACACCTGCTGCTGTTGGATGGTCTGGGCAGCACCATGCTCCACAAAACCTGGCACCTGAGTCTCATCATCATCATGAGATGCGTTCTGTGGTCTGCTGTCCATCGGCACTGGCTCACCCGCCTCTTCAGATTGAGAGAGACACAGCTGTTGCGCATCACTGCATACTCCCTCTTCTTCAAATTGCAGAATTCTGCTTGCCTGTGCCCGTGTTTGCGAGCCAACAGATTCTGAGAACAGAAGCAGAGACTCAGCTGGCTCCTGTACAGAACTCTCTGACTGCCTGGCCAATTTGACAGGCGGTGAACAGACAGATGGTTGCTCAACAGTGTTGTGTTCCTGAGAGGAGGTGGAAGGAATTGAAGTCGATGCATTGGCTGCCATCCAACCAACAACGGCTTCAATTTGTTCTTCCCGCAGCAGGGGGGCACGCCAAGCTCCTACCAAAGTGCGCATAAAGGAACGCTCACGGGGAAAACTGGTGGATGCTGTGTCACTGAGGGCGGCAGCAGCCACAGAATCCCCACGTCCTCTCCCTGCTGAAACTCCACGGCCACGACCACGTGCCTTACTCACTGACTTCTTCATCTTGGTAGATTGATAAAGAAAGTCAGAAAAGTTATAAGGCCTAAGTGTGGTTATTACGCAGAGACTGAAGTGAACACTGAAACACAACTGTTCACAATCTGTGAAAGGCTACTCCTTTGTCTACTTCTATAGTGTTTGCAACCAATGTATTGGATACGGATGGAAGCGCGTCACACTAAAATTTAAATTGCATGGAGCAGCAATAATTACACTGAAGAAAACAAAAAGAGTCTGTGAGTGACACGTGCAGATGCCTACAGACAGCGTTGCATGCAGAGCAAACTGCAGCGTCACCTGCACTCACACACACCTTGCAGAGCTGTTAAAACAACACTGCAGGCAAAAGGAAGCTTTACACAGCGGTTGGTGCTAGCCTGCCTAAAGCACAGTACACTAAATCGCAATCTCTAACTGTCCCTCAGAGTCAGCACAGCAGCGTTCTGCCCCTTACTGAATTCACAGCACAGTGACGCTAAAATGGCGGCGGCGCCTTTTATAGTGCATTCTGACATCATTTCAGCATCCAATCACAGCCATGCCATTAGTTAACATGACCGCAGCAGTACAGGATGTGCCCACACTTCTTAGGATTCCTCATTGGCTGACTAAAATCACATTGCCTCTCAAAGAATTATGGGAACTTCCGATTCCGGTATACGATATATGGAAAATATCGTAACTAAGTATCAAAAGTCCGATACAGCTAATATCGGCCGATACCCGATACTTGCGGTATCGTATCGCTCAACACTAATGACAACACTTTCTTCTACAAATATACTGTCCTGCCAGTTTGAAAGCAGTCTTAGTCATAGGTTGACATCATTAAGCATTCCCTGTTACAAAAGTCCATTTTGTAAGAACTGATTTTTGTGTATGACCTCTGTAGTACTATGGTAGAGTTTAACAGTGCTAGGATCTCTCATGCATTTTATCCCTATATACAGGGGTACATTGAAAGAAGACACTTGTATTATAAAGGGCACATGGGATCCCAAGAGATTCCATTTTTACCTCTTTACATATAAACAGTACCTTTTGCATTAAAATATGATACATGAAGAAACATAATTATGTACAGTACCAGTCAAACATTTGGACACAGCTCCGCATGCAATGGTTTTCCTTATTCTTATTGAAAGTTGCAAACTGATTCAGACTAAAGGCAACAAAACCACAAGGATACATATCTGCAAACAATGACCAAAGAAACACGTTTGAAACCAACCAGAATATGTGTTAAGCCTTAGATTCCTCAAATTACTCCCACCCCCTCCATCATTTATTTATATGAAACTGAAAAAAAGTTAATTATTAGTTATGTTAAATATATAACACTATAAATATATACTTTTTCAGCTATTACACCCATCGTACTCTATGATTTCATCAGCAAATACAACAGTCAGCTTTCTAACAGCTGGAATAACAGTTTGCACAGGATAAAATGTGATTAAAGTGAACAGATGAATGAAGTGACAATCCTAGTAACTGATTGTTGTTCTGAAATAATGTTCATCCAGAACCTGGTTACAAGATTTCATCCTCTCGATGAAAGTTGTCTATAAGTCGTGGTAGCTGTATGATGTAATACAGTACATGTAATATCTTCTCGGCAGATGTAAAGATTTCACTAACTGAGACCATGAAATAAAGTGATAAATTATATAAATTGCATGAAGAACATCAACAATTGAGAAATACTGAATTACAGTCTGCAATCCATATAGAAAATTATAATTGTATTTTTGCATAGAGTATTCATCAAAGACTATTTAACTGCACTAAAAAATGTTTTTATAATTGTTGTTGTAGTTGTTTTACAGATTGTTTAAGGTGTTTTGGAGCGAGCGTAGACCGTATAAAACAGAAAATTGTACGCTTGTGTAGCATGGAACCCAGGTACGGACTGGGACTAAAATTCAGCCCTGGCATTTGTAATCACACAGGCCCATGCTGTCCCCGTCTCCAAGCACCAGATGGGGATACATTACTAATATTACCCTGGATGGAGGAAAGCAAGATTTACTACAAGATCAATATTTCTAATGATACCCGTGGCCTGCTGGGGTAAGTGACGGAGTCAGTGACTTCGTGCTCCATCACAACTGTTAACAGTATGGGTGTCTTGAGAACACCGATTCTGTTAACAACATAGCAGACAAGGCAGCCCATGACCAGGCAGGCCCTTCTGACATTTGCCAGAATTGCCAGATGGCCAGTCTGGCCCTGATGGAACCATATAATTTCAGTGTGCTGCCAAAGTGACTCTGAAGGTTGTCACGTGCAGAAATTATCTCCCCTAGAAGCCATGCCAGATGGAGAAAATCCTTTTTTTCTTTCAAATTCATATACAAAACCGATATTAAAAATCAGGATATTAGAAGAATACCGTAGTACAATATTGGTCTCCTGCATTTATGGGTGTAATATTACAGCTTTGTACAAACCTAAGTTGGATTTTTTCCTAGCACATACAGCTGAAACCAGAAGTTTACGTACACTATATAAAAAGACTCATATGCATGTTTTTCTCAATATCTGACTTGAAATCAGAATAAATCTTTCCTGTTTTAGGTCAATTAGGATTACCATAATTATTAATATTTGCCAAATGCCAAAATAATGAGAGAGAATGGTTAAGGCATTTTTATTACTCATTGAAAAGTCAAAGGTTTACATACATTTCATTAGTATTTGGAACCATTGCCCTTAGACTGAAAGAATTGAGTCAAACGTTTGGGATATCCTTCCACAAGCTTCTCACAATAGTTGGTTGGAATTTGGGCCCATTTCTCCTGACAAAACTGGTGTAACTGATCCAGATTTGTAGGTCATCTTGCTCGCACCTGCCTTTTCAGCTTTGCCCATAAATTTTCAATAGGACTGAGATCATATTTTTGTGATGGCTGCTCCAAAACATTGTTTTGTTATCCTTAAGTCACTTTGTTACCAAAAGTTCACACTCAGCGCATATGACAGATGTGACAGAGTCTGGAGACGCCATGGAGAGCAATCTGCTGCCTGCAACATCCTTCAGCATGACCGGTTGGTCAGTAATGGTGTGGGGTGGCATTTCTTTGGAGGGTCACACAGCCCTCCATGTGCTCGCCAGAGGTAGCCTGACTGCGATTAGGTACCGAAATGAGATCCTCAGACCCCTTGTGAGACCATAGGCTGGTTCGGTTTGCACTGGGTTCCTCCTAATGCGGGACAATGCCAGACCTCATGTGGCTGGAGTGTGTCAGCAGTTTCTGCAAGATGAAGGCATTGAAGCTATGGACTGGCCTGCCCATTTCCCAGACCTGAATCCGATTGAGCACATCTGGGACAGCATGTCTCGCTCCATCCACCAACGTCACGTTGCACCACAGACTGTCCAAGAGTTGACGGATGCTTTAGTCCAGGTCTGGGAGGAGATCCCTCAGGAGAACATCCGCAACCTCATCAGGAGCATGCCCAGGCGTTGTAGGTAGGTCATACAGACACGTGGAGGCCACACACAATACTGAGCATCATTTTGACTTGTTTCCATTTTAATTTTGTCTTGTTTTGATTTTCATTTTGACTTGTTTCCACTTTCATTTTTGGGGTCTCTCCAAATCCAGGCCTCCATTGGTTCAAAAATTTGATTTCCATTGATGATTTTTGTGTGATTATGTTGATAGCACATTTGACTTTGTACAGAACAAAGTATTCAATGAGAATATTTCATTCATTTAGATCTAGGATGTGTTGTTTGAGTGTTCCCTTTATTTTTTTGAGCAGTGTATATATAATACATTTCAGCCAATTAAATTCAGTTTCAATGTCACATGATCAAACCAAAAGGTCCTAGCAGGTCAAAAATGACTCTCAATGAATAGATTGCCTGAGACATGGTAGAGAAAGAGCTGTGAACATTCAGTAAAAAAAACAAAATATATAAAACCAGTATTACAGTTATAACAAACAACAAAACACCATGGATAATGAAACATAATTTAGTTTCTACTATTGGCACTATTGTATATAGATCTTAATAACAGTTAAACCTTATTCAACAGCAGGATATATATATATATAATACATTTTAACCAATCAGATTTAGTAACAATGTCACATGATCCGAAGAAAAGGTCTTGGAAGGTCAAAGGAATGAATAGATTACCTGAGACATTGTAACGAAAATGCTGTGAACATTCAGCTTAAATACAAAATATATAAAACACCAAAGTATTACAATTATGGCAAACAACAAAACAACATTAATAATGAAACATAATTTTGTTTCGACTATTAAGGCCAGTAGGTAATCTCGTTCCCATATTGTATACCCAGAAAGCCTCGCGCGTTAAGAGACGTCTTTTAATATCTCCCCCGCGAGCTCATATAACCGGCCAGCCGGGGAATTGGTGCCATTGCCAATTCCAGATAGACCTTGGACTTTATCACTGATCTCACTCCTTCTAATGGCAAAACTGTAATCTGGATAGTGGTTGACAGATTCAGTAAACAGGCGCATTTTGTACCTCGGGCAGGATTGCCTAATGCTGAGACACTATCTAGGTTGTTTGTTGAGCACGTTGTACTGCTGCATGGCGTGCCTTTGAGTGTGGTTTCTGATAGAGGGGTACAATTTGTGTCCAAATTTTGGAAGCCATTTTGTAAAAGACTGGGTATTTGCTTGACCTTCTCTGCTTACCATACTGAGACCAACGGTCAGACGGAGAGGACCAATCAGTCACTCGAACAGATTTTGAGATGTCTTGCTACGTCTCAGCAGGATGATTGGAGTTCTTCATTGCCCGTGGCTGAATTTGCATTTAACAATCAGATTAACCAGTCCACTGGCACCTCTCCATTCTTCTGTAACTATGGTTTTCACCCCCATTTTGGCGAATTTTCTAGGCTGGATTCAGGATGTCCAGGGCTGATACGGCAGTACAAAGATTGGGGGAGGTGTGGAGGGAGGTCCAGAAGAACATTGGGGAGGCTCAGGGCAAACATAAGCTTTTTGCGGATAAGCAACCGTCTGTAGGACCTATGTTCCTGGTGGGAGATAAAGTATGGTTGTCTACCAAGAATATTCATCTAAAGGTTCCTTCTGCCAGGTTTATTGGTCCTTACGAGATCATTGAGGTGGTCAATTCTGTTGCCTTTTGGTTATGCCTTCATCCGTCGCTTTGGATCCCCAATGTGCTCCATAAATCCCTTCTTAAGTCATTTGTACCATCTTCCGCAGGGCCTCCATCCCCTCCGCCTCCTGTCTCTGTGGATGGTCAGACCGAATTTGAAGTGGAACGGATTGTGGATTCTCGTAGGGTCTGTAGTTCACTTCAGTATTTGGTCCATTGGAGGGGTTATAGTCTTGAGGATTGATCTAGGGTCCCAGCGCGATCTGTCCATGCTGATCGATTGGCTCGGGCATTTCACGCACGTTATCCTGGGAAGCCTGGGGGTCCGGTGGCCCCCCGTTGAGAAGAGGGTACTGTCATGATCTGTTCCAGGGTTTAATCCTGTCTGCCCTTGGTCTGGGTGGATCATGTCAAGGGTTAACTTTGCTCTGCCTCATTCTGGGTTCAGGTTTGCTATTTAGGTCCCATACATCCTGCTAGCGGTGTGAGCTATACTGCTACATTCGGCATGTGAACCTGACTCTGGTAACCCTTGATTTGTCCTGCTGTTATCCCTGACTTGCCCCGTGTCTGTTGTCTCCCTCTGTCTGCACTGTTCCTTGCATTTCCCTGTTTGTCGGTTTGATTCTCTGGTTTTTGACTTGGCCTGTATTCGGACTCGTTTGTGCTTTCTGTCTTTGTCTTATCTGCTTCTGACCGTTGCTGACCTGGCTTTCTTCTGACCACGTGTATTGCTTATTCCTTTTGTACTGCTGCCTCTGAACGGTTTTGACTTGGCTTGTATGACCACACTCCCGCCACTTGGTGGCGTCTGTGCTTCTGCTCTGGAGAGCTACTCTGTGTACGCAGTCTCACATTTCTCCCTAGCTCCCTCTGGGGGAGGTTGCGCTACACTGCAGTAGGCTGACACATATATTCAGCATGAATAGTGTTTGAATATGGCATGACCAAGTCAAAATCAGATTCAGGGACAAAAAATGAACAAATTCGTTCATCTCTAGTGATGACATACTGTATACTGTATTCTTCACACACTGCAAACAAGGAGGGAAAATTAATACCTCGCTATCCTTATTTTGCTATTATACAAAAATCCTGAAACTAAGACTTGTGTAAGAGAAACTCTGCTTCCTGACGTGCGATGACCAAGCAATAGTATTTTTTTTGTTATTTTTAAGATAAAAGAGATTAAAAGGTGTCTTTGTCACACCAAAGTGGACTTGTTGTCTATCAGCTACATTGTTCTGCTGCCATCAGTGTTGATGACACATGCAAAGAAGGGAATCTAATACCTGTCCATTATATTATCTATAGTGTAGCACTGCTGTGGCTGGGGCTATCATTGCTAGCCTTACAAGGCAAGACATCTTGTTGCCTAATCTATCATCTTCATGTGGATTCTGTCACTGCATAGCCATACCAGTCACACATCTACTGGCTGAACATCATATTTTAAAGTGCACTACACAACTTCTTCCGGAGCTACTGTTGTTGGCCCTACCCTGACAGATATTGCCTTGCCTGACCCGTCATATTTTGATACCATGAAGCTTTTTACACTGCCACTGCCAATACACAACCACGTCGGCAACACATCTCCTAGCACACCGGGCTTTATAGTGTTATATTGTAATGCTTCTGCCAAGGCTGCAGTTGCCGGCCCTACACAGCCCTGTATTACTAATTCAACACTTTCCCAATGTGTTGTATAGCTACTGTATAATAATAATAATAATTTTATTTCTATAGCGCCAACATATTCCGCAGTACTTTACATTATAGAGGGGACTTGTACAGACAATAGACATTGCAGCATAACAATAAACACAGATCAAAGTAGATACCAAGAGGAATGAGGGCCCTGCTCGCAAGCTTACAATCTATGAACTGTATATTGAACTGCTGATGGGAAGCACACTCTCTTAAGAGTACACATACAATACAGCTCTCAAAATGTGGTTCATTTTTTTCACAACTTGTTGACAAACCATTGTTTCTTTACTTTGAAAATACATAGCTAGTAGTGATGAGCGAGTATACTCGTTGCTCGGGTTTTCCGAGCACGCTCGGGTGGTCTCCGAGTATTTGGAAGTGCTCGGAGATTTAGTTTCTGTTGCCGTTGCTGCATGATCTGCGACTAATTGACAGCCTGAATACATGTGGGAATTCCCTAACAAACAGGCAATCCCCACATGTGTTCAGGCTTTTAAGTAGCCACAAATCATGCAGCTGCGGCAACAGAAACTAAATCTCCGAGAACATCCAAATACTCGGAGACCCGAGCATGCTTGTGAAAACCCGAGAAATGAGCATACTCGCTCATCACTAGTAGCTAGTGTTGATGAGTGAGTATACTCGTTGCTCGGGTGGTCTCCGAGTATTTTGGCGTGCTCGGAGATTTAGTTTTCGGCATCTCAGCTGCATGATTTGCCGCCACTTAAAAGCCTGAACACATTTGGGGATTGCCTGTTTGTTAGGGAATTCCCACATGTATTCAGCTTGTCTAGCAGCTGCAAATCATGCAGCTGAGACGACGAAAACTAAATCTCCAAGCACGCCAAAATACTTGGCAATCACCCAAGATTACTCGGGGAGACCGAGCAACGATGCTACTCGCCCATCACTAGTAGCTAGCCTTTTCCTGCTCTGTAAAAAAAAGGATCATTTATGGATGTCTTAACAAAAAGCTTTTGTAATTCTTTAGCGCTGTTGAAAATAGAAAACTTGTTTAAGATTCCAAAATAGGGATAATTTTTTTTTACCTCTAGTCGAGAAGCCATTGCCTTCAAACTGCATATTGTTTATGTTCCTTGAATAATGCCTAATTTTTGGATAGATTGTGAAAAGATATTACTTTTTCATTTAGCAAAGAAAAAAAATCTCTTCATGCTCCCCAAACAGGGATAATGTGTGCATCATCCCATGTGAAAAAGTCACAGTTTCTTCCGTTTACACCAGCTGCGTATAACTAGAAAGTCAGGTGTCTGTGGCTAAAAAGATAATTTTTTGACAATTTTTACAATTCAAGTAACTGAGAAATTTGATACACACGTCTATTGTTAAATAGGCTGTTTATTACCACCAGTTAGCATCTGTTTTCCACTAGCCAGATAAGTTTAGGTTACTTGGAAATTACTAAGACTGTTTGCTTCAAAGAGCTCAAAAGGGGGTCAAAACAGGCCTACTAGAACCCATAATGTAATACATGTATTTAGAAGTTTTGCAGTAGTGAGATTTGAAGCATGTTTATTCACCACTAATATATTTTTTGGGGAAAATTTGTCAAAGGTGGCGAATTTGAATTTCAAAAATTTTACGCATCAAATCTATATCATGTGACAACAATAAACTAGTTCAGAATTGCTGATGAGCATGCATTTTTGCAAAAGTTCATGTATTTTAAGATATCTCTATTTACAAATATTAATAGAAGTAAGGAAGCAAAATGTGACATTCTACATAGGACAAGCATACATAGTTTTTTTAATAAGTGAATAAAACATGCTAAATCAAAATGTTAAAATAATAGGAATTCTGCTCAGAATGGACTAGACTGAGAAATTTTTGTAGGGTACCATATCTTATTTATGTTATACTCTTTCTAATATGCCCTCTTGTATGTGAACTAGGTTAATAAAAGTAATTTATGGAGTGTCCATCACAGGAATGTCACTTTAAACAGCTCACATGTGGCTATTATGGATAACTACTTAATCCCATTTCTGGCGCTATAAATTTATGTGAGAGCCAGAATTACTGAACCTTTTTTCTTTTATTTTACAGTATATCATCTCACAGCTCATTTTCAATGGATTTTATGTTTTCCATAACCTTTTGGATTAAATAGTCATAAATCAATATAGAACTGTACTAGTAATAAATTTCACTGGAATATGTGTTTTTTTAGAAATGAAAACAGATAAATATTCCAGTAGATCATTATATCAAAATCAACTTCCTACCAATACTATAAAATAATATATTCGAAATGTCTTATAATAACAGAATGAATTCTAACAAACTTTTCTGATCATCAGGGATTCCAGCTAATATCATAGCACATATATGTATTAATGATCAGGGCAATATTAAAATAAAAAAAAACTCCTGTTGCATAGAGCAGATCATTTGTGGCTGCTATGAAGCAACTCTCTGTAGATTCTCCAAAACATATATCCTAATTGCTAAAGTCACTCTGTAAATACAATGTACCAGCTGTAAAGGTACAGTACATTTAAACTGCACGATTATCGATTGTTTCCCAATAATGGTGTATTCTATACAGGCTGCCTATCACATGATGAATGTTCATTCATTGGCTGAAATAATCTTTTGGTTTGCCTAAAAACTATCCATTCGCAGGATCACCTTGTCCCGTATAAATTGGACCTGTGATGCCGAGAGCAAGGGCAGCCTATGCAGTCAGAGTGATATTACTGATCATTCTCTGCACATCTGAAGGGTGGTTTCCCTGGCTATTAAATGACCATCAATCGTCAGTTGTTAACCGCTGTGCATGGACTGGTATAAATGCACCTTGAAGCACCACTCCAGTGTTTTATTTTATTTTAATTCTAGAATGGTGCAACTAATCTAAGCTCCTTGACACTAGAATTATACTTACCACCCGTCTTCCAGATGTCACACCATCATCTTGTGACAACAACTTTTCATTAACTGGAAGTCAGAGGTAATGGTCACCAGCTCCCAACGTAAGTCTATGAAAGCCTCATTCTTGCTTCCGTCTGGTTCTCATAGGCTTACACGGGGTTGTGACTTCTGGATCGTCTAACAAGCATCGCAGCCATCCGGTAGGTCATAAACTGCTAGAGACCAACAAGAGAGGCACTGAGAACAGATGAACATGGTGGCTGGTAAGTATGATACTAGAGGCAGGGAACGTAGATTTGTGACACCACCCCAGCATTGCATTAAAAATAAAATACTGGAGTGGTACTGTAAATTTCTGTTTACAAGGCTCAAAATGTTGGACCCTACACTGGAATTCAAAATATCCCATAAGTCAGTCAGGCATCCATCATACGATTAATCCTGAAAAGCACTGTGGCTTTCATTGTTAAAGGCCCCGTCACACATAACGAGATCGCTAGCGAGATCGTTGATACGTCACAGGTTTTGTGACGCAATAACGATTTCGCTAGCGATCTCATTACGTCTGACAGGTAGCAACGATCAGGCCCCTCATGTGAGATCGCTGATCGTTACAAAGCTTCCTGGACCATTCCTGGGTTGTTGCGCTCCCGCTGGGCAGTGTGCATCGCTGTATTTGACACCTAACCAACGACCTCGTTAGCGATTCAGAACTGAAACACGTAGGCGTGCATAAATTGGACTTTTCTGCGCCCCTCGTCCCCGATTGGTGGTCGCTACAGCGTTCTCATTTCCCGCCGTGCATAAAGAAAGCAACAGAATAGCGATTCCATCCTTTGTTTCTGACCTCGTGCTGGATTGCAGATCTTAGCAGAATTGTATGGAGTCACAGCCGAAGAACACTACAATCCACAAACCAGAACGCTTGTCAGGAACAAAGCCCAGATGAATGGATACAGAGTCACAGCCGAAGAACGCTGCTACGATCCGAACCAGAACGCAAACAGGAACAAAGGAACGGAATTGCTACAACGTGGTTTCATTTTAAACCTGCCTCCCAATCAGAACGCAGTAGCGTCCACCAATCGGAGATGATTGGTGATACAGTACAGCCCTATGAAGGTGTGGATCGTTGAAATAGCTGCTGCGTGAAAGAGTCCCAACGAGCAACGAGATCGTTAGTTAGATCGCTGGGGCGGCCAAAATCGTTGGGAAGTTCTGCATGTTTGACAGCTCCCCAACGATCACGATACGGCTCTCCAGCGATCTCAAAATCGTGACGTAATAACGATCTCGCTAGCGATCTCGTTATGTGTGACGGGGCCTTAAGTAAAGTTACAATTCATATATAATCATAGCCTTAAAATAGAGATAATCACAATTTAAATAGAATCACAGTGCCTGTATACAATTACAGTGATAAAAGGAAAGCTAAAATAGATTTGATTTATTAAGCTTCCATTTGGTTTTGATTCAATAAAAACTGATCTGTCAGGAACAGAAGCCTTGACATAAGGTGAATTGGCATATAAAATTATTTTTGCTTAACATTTTTAGATTTCTATAGGTTTTGTGTGTTGAAATAAAAAGTCTTAGCTAATTACTAGAAATAGCAGTGCAATACTAAGAAATAAAAAGTCTGCCATGAATAGCTGCTATGCACAGCAAGGAAAGATTTCATAAATTTCTCCAATTGTAATTATTCTGGTACATAAATTAACTGCAATATTTGATTGTTTTTCAGATTAAGAAATATATTTTTTAATTGCATGTGTATATTTTATCATGAAAAATCAACTTCACTTGACGGATGTGACTATTATATTAGTGTCACTTAAAATTAGAAATGTATGAAGTGTGTTATTGTTGGGGTCCGTCTCTGAACTACAAATACTACATATTGTGATAAACTATAATCTAGGAATAGAGAAACTGGGTGTGGTCCAATTACATGTATGCAAGGCTAAGGTCATCTGACAGAATCGGGACCATTATGCAAATGACACTCTGATCAAACGTCAATCAGAGTTTGATCCGAGTGTCAGCATAGTGTGATCCTATTCTCTCGAATGATCTTAGAATTTTAAATGGTGCTGTTTTTAACATATTCTACAGTATCTATATGACTTACTTTTTATACGACTGTTTGTAAATGCTGTAGCGCTCAGCCTTGGCCAAAGTATTTGTCTTTATAACATTTGTACTGTTTTGGTCTTGCTTGCCTGTCCATCGTACCTTACCTGCCGAAAATGACAAGCAGGGCCATCCAAACACCACTAAAGGCAACTGGAGTGCCTCATTAAAATATAAAAAAGGTGTAGTTGTGGTACTTCTACATTCATAAAAGCTCTGCACACAGTGCAAAGCCAGAAAAAATTCTAAGGAGGGTCATCCTTACACCCTTCAAGGCACCAACTGAAGTGGATCATTCAAATATCGAAGATTAACCCCTTCCTGACATGCGCAGTATGCAAATGGTGCCGCGATCGGGTGAGGGTGTCAGCTATACATGACAGCTGACTCCCTACAGCAACTCCCGCAATCGGTGCAAAAACCGATCATGAGCATTTAATCCCTCTGATGCCACTCTCTGTGCTTCCATTAGCACAACTCGATGCAATCGCGTTGTGCTAATGGTCTCCATGGGGACTCCCGGCCACAAGATGGCCGTGAGGTCCTTCAGAGAAGGTGGCCTGCGAGCGCTTGCTAAGAGCAGGAGCTGACACGCCTCCTCCCCTGCCTGTCAGATACTGCTCCGATGCTCTACAGTGTAGCAGCATTAAAGAGTGTCAGAACAGCGATCCGTCAGTATAAGGATGATGTCCATAAAGGGACAATTTAAAAAAGTTATTAAAAAATGTAAAAATGTTTAAAAAAATCCACAAATAAAGAACAAAACTGAAAAAATATTAATCCAATAAATACATTTATTTATGTAACAAAAAACAATAAAAGTGCACATATTTGGTATCACCGTGTCATAAACGACCTGACCTATAAAACTATCCCACAAGTTAACCCCTTCAGTATACACCGTAAAAAAAGGCAAAAAACTATCCTTTAACATCATACCGCTGAACAAAAAGTGCAATAAAACACTATCAAAAAGACGAATGTAAATAAAAATGGTATCGCTGAAAATATTATCTTGTCCCGCAAAAAACAAGTCACCAAAAAGCTCCATCAGCAGAAACATAAAAAAATTATAGCTCTCAGAATAAAGCGATGCAAAAATAATATGTTTTTTCTGTAAAATAATTTTTGTGTAAAGGCACCAAAACAAAAAATAACTATATAAATGTGGTATCGCTGTAATTGTACTAATCTGAAGAATATAGCTGCCTTACCAATTTTACCAAAGGTGGAAAACCCAAAAAACAATTCCTCAAATGCTGGTTTTTGTTCATTCTACCTCCCAAAAATCAGAATAGAAAGCGATAAAAAACATAATGTTTCTGAAAATGGTACCAATAAAAACATCAGATCGTCCCGCAAAAAAAAGGTGAGTAGGATGTTTTCTGTTTTTTTTTATTAATAGGAACCATTCATACCAGGATAGGACAGGGGAGCCATGCATACCAGGACACGATGGGGGAGCCATGCATACAGGATAGGACAAGGGAGCCATGCATACCAGGACACGATGGGGGAGTCATGCATATCAGGATAGGACAAGGGAGCCATGCATACCAGGACACGATGGGGGAGCCATGCATACAGGACAGGACAGGGGAGCCATGCATACCAGGAAAGGACAGGGGAGCGATGCATACAATGACGGGGATGAAGGAGCCATGCATACCAGGACAGGGATGAGGTGAAAATGCATACCCGGCTTATACTCGAGTCAATAAGCTTACCCAGTTTTCCATGGCTAAATTAGGTGCCTGGCTAATATTCGGGTCGGCATATACTTGAGTACACAGCTCTGGCAAAAATTAGAAGACCACTGCAAAATTTTCAGTCTGTATTATTTTTTCTCTTTATAGGTATAATTTTGAGTAAAATGTAAATTGTTCTTTTATTCTATAAACTACTGACAACATGTCTCCGAATTTCCAAGCAATAAATTTTGTATTTGTTTTCTTAAAATGAGAAATGGTCAAAATTAAATAAAATAACCAGTGCTTTCAGAACTCAAATAATGCAAAGAAAATAAGTTCATAATCATTAAAAACAACAATACTAACGTTTTAACTCAGGAAGTTTTCAGAAATCAATATTTTGTGGAATAACCATGATTTTTAATCACAGCTTTCATGCATCTTGGCATGCCTGCCACCAGTCTTTCACACTGCTTCTGGCGCAAAAATTTAAGCAGTTCTTCTTTGTTTGATGGCTTGTGACTATCCATCATCTTCTAGATCACATTCCAAAGGTTTTCAATGGGGTTCAGGTCTGGAGATTGGGCTGACCAAAACAGAGTTTTGATGTGGGGGTCTCTTCATTTTTGCCAGAGCTGTATATGGTATATATATATATATTATATTGATTTTGTACTTCTGTATGAAGCCTCTTTATATATTAGGAGAATACATGTAAAAAGACCCAGGGATAATAAGAGATTGTCTCCACTTTGTTTTCATCTCTTATTTTTGTTACAGCAGCAATTTTTTTGGTGTTTTCTGAGAAGGAACTTAAAGAGTTCAGCTCATTACATAGAGGGCAATTTGTTGTCCCATTTTCTGAAAGTAATATAGACTTGTGTCCTAGATTTGAACTCCAATTCTCCTCAGATGTCTCCTTACAGATATTAGACCCAGCGAAAACCAGCTTATTGAAATATTCGCTACACGGAGACTGACAAATTTTGACTTGTGCACTCAGCACAATACAACAAAGTTTTATCACTGGAGTATAAGATAACTTAGCAAAGAGTAAATTAGGCAATTTCAGTAATCCATCAAAACAGTTAATATAAGTTTTACTGCTATATAAAAGAACATAGGCTCAACCAAAAACAAAATATTTCCCCTTCCAAATCCTCCTTAACCCCTTTGTAAGAAAAAAATGTTTTAGAAATTGCT
Source organism: Oophaga sylvatica (assembly GCA_033576555.1). Lineage (NCBI taxonomy): Eukaryota > Metazoa > Chordata > Amphibia > Anura > Dendrobatidae > Oophaga > Oophaga sylvatica. The sequence continues at coordinate 234,554,083 of JARQOD010000001.1, read as the reverse complement.
AAAAGTTCATAATCTAGCACTTATTCTAACACTGTATTCTCCTCACATGCCGGTATTATTGTCATTGCATTCTCTTTACCTACATTGACTCGTTTTTTGTTTTAAATGTGATCTCTAGTTTTCTAAAAGGAAATTTACTGGAATGAGCCTAATATGCATTTGGCATGTAATATGTTTAGCAATAATTCTCTCAGAGAGCAGATCTCTATGCCTGAATGGATTTCACATTCTGTCTTCTGTCATTGGTCAGAGTGTTCTTTACATGCACTGCTTAATCATAGAGAGAGTGGTGCAGTTGTTCAATTACTGGGCCATGGTCCTCTCTACATCTCCCTGTTTTTCTATGGTCTGTGCAGGATAGGAAGAGTAAGCTGATCGTGATCATTGTACACTGTTCGCAATCTCTGGGAAGAGTGCCATTTGTGATGCATAAATCTACAAATTTCAGGTGTAGCCACACCCAATCCACACCGATTCTCCACCTATCCATGCTCTTTTTCCACCTCTCTGTGCCCCATTCCTTGCTGCCCTGAATGAGTAAACTTCCCAGAATGGTGGGTGTCAGGCACCCTGCACGGTACTTAGGGACAGGTCCTTGCAGGTGTCCTGAGCTGAGGTGGCTAGATATCGGCAGGCAGGAATCCCAGGTGTGAGCAGTAGCAGCGAGGAGAGAAGCTTCAGGCGCACAGGACCTGAAGTATGTGACCGCCAGGGGTGTGGCAGGGGCGGAAAACCAACCCCAGAGCTCCGGAGAGCAAGGCTCCAAAGGACAAGACGGGAGAAGAGTCAGACCAGCACAGGTCAGGACCAGAAAACTGCACAGGTACAAGAGGGGTCAAGAAGGGACATAATCAGGGCCAAGCCAAGGTCAGAGACAGAGATGGCGGTGCAGTACCGAAAGGGTCAGACAAGGACGTGGTCAGAATCAAGCGAGGGTCAGAATCAAAGAGACACAGCTAGTACCAAGACGAGAGACAGATGCAGAAACGTAAACAGACTGGGTCATGCACAAACAGACAATAACCAGCAAACAGTACACAGGCACGCAGGGTCAGGAACACAGCCGAGGGCAAAAGTATAACTGATGCCGAACTGAGTTCATGAGAGGCTATTTAAAGCCCTCCACAGCCAGAAGGAGGCGCAGAGAATTAACCCCCGATGTACCAGGCAGAACTACCACCTCAACCATAACAGTGCCCCCCTCTCAATGAGGGGCCACTGGACCCCCAGGTTTCTCAGGGTAACGGGCATGGAATGCCGATCCAGCCGATCTGCGTGTACAGACTGGGCCGGAACCCAAGAACGATCTTCCGGGCCATACCCTTCCAATTGTCACGCGGTCTTATGATATGTGTACGATGTCAGTAAACTATTTTAAAAGAACAACACTCTATACAACATATAGATTAGCAACATCAGCATGTAAATATAGAATGATTTACCTGACACGATATCCGTTGAACTCAGGGTTAATCTTGAGGACTTGATACACTGTCACAGGAAAGAGAGGACCGGGGGTCTAACCTGACCTAAACTGGGGTCTAACTAATCCCTCACCTTGGAGGTACTGATAATGGTTCAGAGGTCCAAGTCTCCAGCCTAACCCTGTCCCCTATCAGTCCCTGAACCCTGTAATCAGTCCTAAGAAGGATTCTGATTACACCAAAGGGATATGGGCTGATCTCTGCTAAATACACAGATTAGACATAAAAGACAGACTGGAGAAAACACAGACTTGCATACACACTCAAACACAGAAGAACATAAAATGATCTGGGATATTAAACTCTAAGCAAGGTGAGCTTAAAAAACTAAGGAGCTCTTTAACTTAAGTCTATACAGATACAATCCTATCTGTGGTCTGCATGAAGAAATTTCACTGGCAACTCCCAACACAGACAACCAGAGATTTAAAGGAACCAATCAACAAATAATTAATTGCAGCCGGGAGAAAACTGCACCCAGTCCCAGAACTGAGCACAGACAGAATTAACTCCCTAACTGCCAAACACAAAGAAACAGCAATCAGCTGTGAGAAGTCAGAATGTGCAACCGCGACGATCTTCGTGGCGATGCACACATGACAGTACCCCCCTTCTACGAGGGCCCCTCCGGACCCTCAGGGCCAGGTTTGCCCGGGTGAGTTCTGTGGAAGGTCCGCACCAAACGATCTGCGTTAATGTCAGACGCAGGAACCCACGTCCTCCTTCTCTTGGACCATACCCTTCCAATGCCACCAAGTACTGAAGGGACCGGCGATTCAGACGTGAGTCAATGATCTTTGACACTTGAAACTCAAGTTACCATTGACCACCACTGGAGGAGGAGGTAGAGGTGATGGTATGACTGGTGCCAGTACCTCTTAAGTAATGACTTGTGGAAACACATTATGAATTTTAAACGTAGGAGGGAGGTCCAGACGAAATGCCACAGGATTAATTATGGAACTGATCCTGTACGGCCGATGAATCTGGGGCCAGCTTCCAGGAGGGAACTTAAGTTTTATATTCTGGTAGACAACCATACCAGATCGTTCACATTAAGATCTGGACCAGAAACTCTCCCCCTATCAGCCATACGTTATAACGGTTCCCCATAGCACTCAGATTATTCAATACACCTCTCCACACTGAAGCAAGTGACGACGAGAAACGCTCCTCCTCAGGAACCCCAGAAGGGCCCCCCCCATGAATGTACAAAACTGGGGATGAAAACCATATGCCCCAAAAGACGGGGACTTTCCAGTGGACTCGCTCCGCCTGTTGTTAAGAGCGAACTCTGCCAGAGGCAAGAAAGAAGACCAGTCCTCCTGGTTCTCTGAGACAAAAACACGGAGATATGTCTCTAAACTCTGATTCAGACGCTCTGTCTGACCATTAGTCTGCGGATGAAAAGCCGAGGAAAATGACAATTGCATCCCCCCGACGTAAACAAAATGCCCTCCAAAACTTGGACACAAACTGAGACCCCCTATCTGACACCAATCAGAAGGCAACCCATGAAGTCTCACAATCTCCCCAATGAACACCTGCGCCAGAGTTTTAGCATTAGGGAGGGCAGGAAGAGCAATGAAATGTGCCATCTTACTGAACCTGTCAACAACCACCAGTATGACAGTCTTCCCTGACGACTGAGGAAGGTCCGTGATGAAGTCCATAGACAAATGAGTCCATGGACGCTCCGGAAGTTTCAAGGGTAAGAGGGTCCCAGACGGACGGGTATGAGGGGTCTTAGAGCGAGCACAAACCCCACAGGACGCGACAAAAGTTAAACATCTTTATTACGTTAGGCACCAAAACCGGCGAGAAAGGAGATCTAAAGTAGCCTTACTCCCTGGATGTCTGCTAAAGCAGAATTATGATGTGCCTCAATAACCTTTTGTCTAATGATTTGGGACAAACAGTTCCCTGGAGGTCCTGCAGGGGCGTCCCCTGAGCCTCTAACACCTCCTCCTCAAGCTCAGAACATACAGCCGACACTTTCCACCCCTCCTGAAGGATAGGAATCGGGTCATCCATTTTCCCGGCCCTGGGAAACTGCGAGACAAGGCATCCGCCTTAACATTCTTAGATCCAGGGCGATAAGTGACAACAAAATTAAACCTGGTAAAAAACAACGACCATCGAGCTTGTCTGGAATTCAGACGCTTAGCAGATTCCAAATACAGCAGGTTCTTGTGATCAGTAATGACGGTGACTGGGTGGACTGCCCCCTCCAAAAAGTGACGCCATTCTTCAAAAGCCAACTTAATGGCCAAAAGTTCCCTATTGCCGATATCATAATTCCTTTCGGCGGACGACAAATTTTTTAGAAAAGAAAGCGCACGGATGCCATTTACCAGGGGACGGACCCTGGGACAATATTGCACCCACCCTACGTCAGACGCGTCCACCTCCACAACGAAAAGGCTGTGATGCATCTGGTTGGATGAGAACGGGTGCCGAAGCAAACATTTTTTCAAAGAGGAAAAAAACTTGGCAAGCTTTGTCCGACCATTTAGAAAATCCGTCCCTTTTCTTGTCATGTCAGTGAGAGGTTTGACAACAGATGAGAAATTACAAATAAATTTCGGTAGTAGTTAGCAAACCCCAGAAAACGCTGCAGAGCCTTAAGATCCTCTGGCTGATCCCATTCAAGCACTGCTCTCACCTTTTCAGGGTCCATACGGAAACGGAGGCTGACACAAGAAACCAAAAACTGAAGTTCCTGTACGGCGAATACACACTTTTCCAGTTTGGCGTATATGTTTATTGTCTCGCAAGATCTGCAACACCTGTCTCACATGCTTGGTGAGACACAAGATTGGTGAGTAAATTAAAATGTCATCCAAATATACGACCACAAACAGCCCCACCAATGACGAAAAAATGTCATTAAAAAAATGTTGGAATACTGTGGGTGCAGTAGTCAGACCAAAGGCATGACAAGGTTCTATAATGTCCTCCGGCGTGTTTTAAACGCCTTTTTTCCACTCATCCCCTCTTTTATCCTAATCAGATTATACGCCCCCCTGAGATCCAATTTAGAGAACCATTTGGCGCCAACAATTTGATTGAGAGATCAGGAATCAGAGGGAGTGGATACGGATCTCGAACAGTAATCCGATTAAGTTCGCGGAAATCCAAGCAAGGGGTAGGCCTCCATCTTTTTTCTTCACAAGAAGAACCCGCGGCCACTGGGGAAGATGAAGGTCTAATATGCCTTTGGCCAGATTTCCGAAAATAATCTTTCATAGCTGCCTCTCAGGCCAGAAAGGTTATATAACTAGCTTTAGGTAACTTAGCATCAGGAGTAAGTTAATAGAGCAGTCATACACGTGATGAGGAGGCAACTCCTGACACCCCTCCTCAGAGACACATCCCCAAAGTCCTCCAAAAAAGGAGGCAAAGTTACTAGGCACAACCGCACTGATGACTGTGTTCATGCAGTTACTTTTGCAAACTCCCCCCATTGGCTTATATCTTGGACTGCCAAATTAAACAGGGTTATGTTTAACAACCAAGGAAGTCCCAACACAATAGGAGTAGTAGACCCCCCAAAACACATAAAAGATAATAGTTCCTATGTATTCCCCCTACCCGAAGGTCAATGTTATGACCTCATGAACAAAGTACCTTGGCCGAGAGGCTGGCGTCAATGGAGAATATAGGGATCGGTTTGACCAATAACTCAGATGCATACCTTGAGCCTGAGCAAACTGAGCGTCAACCAGATTAGCCCCGGACCCACTATCAAGAAGAACAGAAAATTCTCCACTCTCGTACCAACCACCCTCACTGGTACAAGGAACTGAGAAGAACTAGCGGACGAAATACATACTCCCAGGTTGTCGTCCACCACACAACCTGGGATTAACAGTTTTCTGGCGACTTTTTGCAACAAGGCACGGATGGACATCCCCAACAAAATGTCCCTCTTTCCCGCAGAAGAAACACCTTCTAGTTCCTGCGCGTACGCCATCCCCTCCACGAAATGATGTCCCTCCCAACTGCATAGGCCCCTTTCCGAACAGACAAGGGAACCTCAACATAAGGGACTTAGTAGTAGGTGGAGTAACAACAGGGGGCGGAGTTACCTCGCACCTCTCCCGGAGCGTCTATCAGTACGGATAGCTAGGGCCATAGCAGCCTCCAGTGATGGGGAGAATCATACTGAGCCAAAACGTCCTTTAATTTGTCAGAAGCCCATGACAAAACTGGCTCCTAAGAGCGGGGTTTCATTCCACTGAGTATCTGGGGCCCATTACGGAACTCAGAAGCAAATTCCTCCGCCGGCGATCTCCCTGCTGTATCTTACGTAATTTTGTCTCAGCAAAAGAGACCCGATCTGGGTCATCATATACCAATCCCCGGGCAGTAAAAAATTGATCTACAGACAGTAGAGCCGGGATCCGGAGAAGGGAAAATGCCCCGGATTGAGGTCCCTTGTAGGAGCGAGATAACATTTCCCACTCTCTGCTCTTCACTCCCTGATGATCGGGGGCCGAAGCGAAATACAATTTACATGTTCCTGAAGGTAAAAAATTTGTCTCGCCCCCAGTGAACCCGTCCGGGAGAGCTACTTTAGGTTCAAATTGGTTTGCTCCGAGGGGAGACAAAAACTTTGGACTTAATTCCGTCGCTCCATGGATAATCCTGCAATGCAGGCCAGCTGGGCTACTGGATCCATGGCAACTGGGAATAATTTTATGGCCAGTGAAAATGTCACGTGGTCTTATGATATGTGTACGATGTCAGTAAACTATTCTTAAAAGAAACAACATCTATACAACATATAGATTAGCAACATCAGCATGTAAATATAGAATAGATTTACCTGACAGATATCCCTTGAACTCAGGGTTAATCTTGAGGACTTGATACACTGTCACAGGAAAGAGGAGGACCGGGGGTCTAACCTGACCCTAAACTGGGGTCCTAATAATCCCTCACCTTGGAGGTACTGATAATGGTTTCAGAGGTCCAAGTCTCCAGCCTAACCCTGTTCCTATCAGTCCCTGAACCTGTAATCAGTCCTAAGAAGGATTCTGATTACCACCAAAGGGATATGGGCTGATCTCTGCTAAATACACAGATTAAAAAATATAGACAGATGGAGAAAACACAGACTTGATACACACTCAAACACAGAAGGAACATAAATTTATCTGGGATATTAAACTCTAAGCAAGGTGAGCTTAAAAAAACTAAGGAGCTCTTTAACTTAAGTCTATACAGACAATCCTATCTGTGGTCTGCATGAAGAATTTCACTGGCACTCCCAACACAGACAACCAGAGATTTAAAGGAAACAATCAACAAAATAATTAATTGCAGCGGGAGAAAAACGCACCCAGTCCCAGAAACTGAAACACAGACAGAATTAACTCCCTAATGCCAAACACAAAGAAACAGCAACTCAGCTGTGAGAAGTCAGAATGTGCAACCGCGACGATCTCGTGGCGATGCACACATGAACCAATGCATCAGATACTGCAGGGTACGGCGGTACAATACGGGAATCAAAATATGTCCAAATTCATATTCCATGTGACCTCCACTAACACTGGAGGAACCGTTTACCCAGAGACTTTCTCAATGGACCCGAAAGGCTTTAAAAGGGACCTATGGAACACGTTGGAGAACTTGAATGAGGTTGGTAAGCGTAATCTAAAGGCTATGGGGTTGACTATCTCAATGACCTCATATGGACCAATGAACTTTGGACCCAGCTTGCCCACGGAACCTTAAGTTTGATATTCCGCATCATAATTTATTTAGGCCGAAGAGAACTTCTTTGGAAAAGAAGGCACATGGCATAAGATTGGTAACGTGGCCAGTCCCTGAAGACAAAACCGCCCCCACACCCCCTCTGAAGCGTCCGCCTCTACAAATTAAAGGTTTTGGACGGATCTGGCTGCACCATATTGGAGAGGACGTAAAACACTTTTTTAATAGTCAGAAAGCTCTGGCAGAAACAGGCCAATTTTTTGTGTGGCCCAGCTGCGCAAGGCACACATGTCTCCTGGAAAATGCACAGGAAAGGTAATTGTGAAGCTGATATTCATTCACCTCACACAATTCCACACTGCCACCAGAGGGCAACTTAGATTATTTAGGTTGGGTGACGTAGCAGTAGCCAGTTTGTTTCCTGTCTTAGGACAGAGCAGAGTTTTCTAGTCTTGGAGGGAGAGGAGATAAGAATGAGATCTGACAGAGCTCCTGTAGCTCACCTCATACAGAAGTGGAGGCTAGTAGAGTGGACAAGAGAAGCACTCTAGCCTGTCAGAGCTGCAATTGAAGCAAGTGAAACAGTTCTCAGGATAAGCTGCCTGTGTTCTCTAAGAAAGAGGAAAGTGACTCTCGGAGCTACAGCGTGTATACGTCTGAGAATGTCCTGTGACCTGCTCTGGACAGGGTTGGAAGGAAGGAAGGAAAGGAATCACTGCAGTTATTAGAACGAGGCAACTGAGAACAGGTCAGTGAGCACTGGAAGGAAAGCTTATGACTACACCACTGCTACCGTGCTTATGTTAAGGGCAAGAGCAGGGCGACAGGCGAGTGGTAAAAAGAAGGACAAGTGACCTAGGTGACCAGATCACCTTCACTTAGTTATTCGGACACCGGGTCCGAAGTGTTGCTAGAACTTCACGTCTTAGTAATAAGATACACTGGAGGCCTTGCTGGACTTCAAGTCGCAGAAGTAGCCCTAAGTGCCGTACGTAACTGGAATCAGGGAGAACAGGGACTTTGATCGGGAGCTGCAAAAGTAAGGACTTCGTTCTTGCCAACATCTGATTATCAGAGACAGAGAAGGCTCTACACAATGTCGACCGGGCGTAGCTGTTGCATTAAGAGTTAAACTTGACTTTATGCAAGTTAGGACTCACATACACATTAAGGAGAAAGGAGGCCTTAAACCTGCTCAGCAATTCCCCAAATGTGCATTCTCCAACCTGACCAGCTTCCCGGGACATACCTGCAAACATCTACAAGTAAAGGTATGGAAAGAGATGCATTTGTGTGTGACTGACTTCTTATCTGCACCTTGCAACCCAAGACTTGAGGGACCAGTCCCACCTGTGGGGGACTTAACATCTGGCTGCCTAATAACATCCCCTCAGAGGATTCACCCTGCGCGCTTGTTTATTGATCAGAACCACAGGTGGCGTCACGAAACTATCTTTATAAATCCCCTGTAAATACCCCCCCTTTGCATGACCGCCCAGGGCTACGGACCGAGTCCTGCTGCAGTGGACATCCCATAGACTTCATGGGCTCGGTGCCGAGTACTCATAACCCTGGAAATACCATGTGGTGCGCGTCATCTTTGGCGTCACGAAACAGGATCCGAAGCTTACAAATGTGAGTCCTGTGTGCTATTTGGACTGTTTTTGGCAGAAAAGCTGTTTGCTTTTTTTGTGTTTTTTAGCGCCATTTTCCACCATTTTGCCGCCATATTCGCGCCCTGAGCGTGGTGGAAGAAGGTGGGCGTGCATTGGTGGGCGTGTACCCACCCTGTGGTGCGAAAGTGAGGGGCGCCTTATCCAAATGCTATTACAATACCAGAGCCTGCCTACAGCAAGAGAGATCCGCCTCCTCTTATTCTCTATGCCAAGAAGAGGAAGCGCAAACCCGCCTCCCGGAGGAGACCAGACTGTTCCTGATGGCAAATACAGTCTGGCCTGGAGTGAGATGGCGGAAGGACAGGAGGTGCTGTGTGGAGCGGCGGCGCTCAGGCCCGTTCCCCTGAAGAGCGACTGCCTGTGCCGGAGCCGTCCCCAGTCGGGACCTTCAGCAAATCATGATGAATTAAAGGAGGAGAATGCGGTGCTCAGAAAACTGATGCAGCGCCCATGCCGACATGGAAGAAACAGAGAGACGCTGGCGTGCCAGAAACAGCGGCTGCTATGGGACGCAGTGCTCTCTCCTAAAGGAACAACGCCATTACCTGAGCTCCCTGTGTCCCGCCTGCAAAAGGTGAAGGAGAACCGGAGGCCGGCCCGAAAGGCTGTACCTGACCCCACCGAGGAGCGGCGGGAGAGAAGGAGGCTGAGGAGGCCCTACCCAGACGGAGTGCCAGCCAGGCCAGGAGGCCGCAGCGGAATGCAGTCCCCCGGTAGGGACACCGGAGGGATCCCAGCCGTCCATGCCAGAGATCGATTGGGACTAGTGTTGAGCATTCCGATACCGCAAGTATCGGGTATCGGCCGATATTCGCGTTATCGGAATTCCGTACTTAAATTCCGATACTTTTTCAATATGTATACGGAATCGGAAGTTCCCATAATTCTTTGAGAGGCAATGTGATTTTAGTCAGCCAAATGAGGAATCCTACGAAGTGTGGGCACATCCTGTAATGCTGCGGTCATCTTAACTAATGGCATGGCTGTGATTGGCTGCTGAAAATGATGTCAGAATGCACTATAAAAGGCGGCCGCCGCCATTTTAGCGTCACTGTGCTGTGACTCAGTAAGGGACAGAACGCTACTTGCTCACTCTGAGGGACAGTTAGATATTGCGATTTTGTGTACTACTGTGCTTGAGGCAGGCTAGTTTACCAACCGCTGTGTAAAGCTTCATTTTGCCAGTGTTGTTTTAACAGTCTGTGCAAGGTGTGTGTGTGACAGTGAGGTGACCTGCATTTGCTCTGCTCCAACGCTGTTTGTAGGCATCTGCCTTCACTGACTTTTTTTTTTTTTATTTTATTTTGTGGAATTGGTGCGCCCATTTATTGAAAAAATCAAATTATTAGTGTGACGTTCTTCCATCCGTATCAATACATTGGTTGCAAAACACTATAGAATACAGAAAAGGAGCCTTTCACACTTATGAACAGTTGTCTGCGGGTTTACTGTAGTCTTAGCTTTTAATTTTGGAGTGCAGATTAGCTCAGTTAGTTTAAACCACGCCGGTTGTGTTCTGGGTGGTCATGCTCCCTTCAATTTTTTTTTAATTGGTGCTGCTCCTTTTAGTGGAAAAAAACTAACTATTAGTGTGACGCGCTTCCATCCGTATACAATTAATTGGTTGCAAAACACTAAGAAGTAACAAAGGGGCCTTTAACATACGAAACTTTGTGTTTCAGGTTCACTGTATCTGTGAGCTTTTCATTTTTGGATGCAGATTACGCTCCTTTGTTCTTCACCACTGCCGGTTGTAGTTGTGAGTGGTGTCACTGCCTCATCCTTCAATTTTTTCTCTAATTGGTGCTGCTCCATTTTAGTGGAAAAAAATCTAATAATTTGGCGCGCTTCCATCCTAACAATACATTGGTTGCAAACACTATAAGTACACAAAGGGGCCTTTAACAGACTGAACAGTTGTTTTCAGTGTTCACTTTAGTCTGTGGCTTTCATTTGTGATGCAGATTAGCCCAGTTTGTTCTAACCACTGCCGGTTGTAGTCTGTGAGGTGTGCACTGCCTCACCTTCACATTTTTCCTAATTGGTGCGGCTCCATTTTAGGGAAAAAAAAAATCTAATTTTAGTGTTACGCCTTCCATCCGTTACAAACATTGGTTGCAACACTAAGAAGTACACAAAGGGCCTTTTAACAGTAGAACAGTTGTGTTTCAGTGTTCATGTAGTCGTAGCTTTTCATTTTGTGAGTGCAGATTACGCTCCAGTTTGTTCTTCAACCACTCCGGTTGTAGTTCTGACGTGTGTCACGCCCCCTCCTTACATTTTTCTCTATTGGTGCGCTCCATTTTAGTGGAAAAAAATCTAATTATTAGTTTGGCCTTCCATCCGATCAATACATTGTTTCAAACATATAGAAGTACACAAAGGGGCCTTTTTAACGCTAGAACAGTTGTGTTTCGTTTCCGTAGTCGGACTTTTCATTTTGTGAGTGCAGATTCCCTCCAGTTTGTTCTTCAACATGCCGGTTGTAGTCTGCTGGCGTGTGCACTGCCTCATCCTTACATTTTTCTTAATTGGTGCTGCTCCATTTTAGTGGAAAAAAATCTATCATTAGTGGCGCGCTTCCACCTATAAATAACATTGGTTGCCAACCTATGAATACACAAGGGGCCTTTAACAGTACTGAAACAGTTGCTGCGGGTTCATGTAGCTGTGAGGAATAACCACACTTGGCCTTATAACTTTTTGAACTTTTTTATCAATTACCAAGTGAAGAAGTCTGAGTAAGGCCGTGGTCGTGGTCGGGGCCGTGGATTTGAGCAGGGAGAGGAGTGGGGATTTTGGCTGCTGCCGCACCCAGTGACACAGCTCCACATTTTTCCCTGGCATTCCTTTATTAGCACTTTGTAGGAGCCAGCGTACCCCCGCTGCGTCAAGAGCAAATTGAAGCCGTTGTTGGTTTGGAGGCAGCCAATGCATCACTTCAATACCTTCCACCCCCTCGGCCACAGCACTGTTGAACAACCATCAGTTCTTCACCGCCTCCAAAATGCCCACAGTCAGAGAGCTCTTACGGAGCCACTAGGGCCCGCTTCTGTTCTAAATCGTTGGCTTGCAAAACAGGGGCCCGCAAGCAGCATTTGGATGTGAAGAAAGGCAGATGCAGTGATGCGAAAGCTGTTCTCTCTGAATTGAAGGGGGGTGACCGTGCCGATGGCACACACCGCAGAAAGCATTGAATGATGAGGACTCAGTTTGCCGTTTCTGTTACATGGTGCTGGCCAGACCACCCAACAACAGCGGTGTTTGGAAAGGGGTTGGGTGGAGAGATGAGGTCCAAGACCCAACATGGCGTAGGAACAGGAAGGTGGTGGGAGAGCCTGAGGAAGGATTGCCCAACGGTCCAAACAGTAGGGAGAGGTGGTGCAGACTCGCTTGCCTGTAGCCTCCATTTGGCACCCGTTCGGAGATTTCTTTAAACAGCCAGACCGGGGCTCCCAGGACTTGCTTGGTGGTCCTTTTTGATACAGTTGGAGATATTTGCTATTCAAAATGCAAGCTGTGTAATCAAAAAATTAAAAGGTAAAAGGTCATAACCTTAATAACAAAAGTGGAAAAATTTGGGTCAAAGCACTTTGTTGAGTTACAAAGAACACTGGGATGTAGGCCAACCTACAGCAGCACCACATCTTCAGTCGTTTGGGCCCTTCCTCCAGTTCACACACAGGTGTTTTCGGCTTCCCACAGGATGCCATGGAAGAACCCTTTCCGTTTTTTCCAGAGACACAGTGTTATTCCACCCAAACTGCAAGTTCCCTGTCATCCCCCCACACCC
>JARQOD010000001.1:234304429-234541306 GCA_033576555.1 Oophaga sylvatica | reverse complement strand
GGGGCATCCAATAAAGGATTGACCGTGCCCTCAAAATAAACACAATAATAAAGTGCATTGCTTAAACCAGTACTCATAATAAATGTTTGATTCACCAGTTCATTCAGTTTTCCTTAGAAGTTGAACACACACAAGAGCAGACGAGATGATTGTATATAGAGGGGGAAAGTTTCATATAATCCCCTGTCCTGCCCCTGCCCTTACAAGGACAGTCCCCAAGTGAGTCTGCTAGGATGTAACCCACCATGGTATAGGTTTTCCTTCCTACGCGTTTCCTCCCCAGTATAGAGGATTTATCAGGGGGAGCAAGAAGAAAGTGTGGAGAAATGTTAAAGGTTCTGTAGTAGCAGGAAACCCAGTTCAGGTCTGACTAGTTGGGTCACAACCCATATTATTAACCCCTTCACCCCAAGGGTGGTTTGCACGTTAATGACAGGGCCAATTTTTACAATTCTGACCACTGTCTCTTTATGAGGTTAAACTCTGGAACGCTTCAACGATCTTCGCGATTCTGAGAATGTTTTCTCTGGACATATTGTACGTCACGTTAGAAGTATAATTTCTTCGATATAACTTGCGTTTATTTTTGAAAAAAAACACAAAAATGGCGAAAATTTAGAAAATTTTGCAATTTTCAAACTTTGAATTTTTTTTCCCTTAAAACAGAGAAATATGCACACAAAATAGTTAAGAAATAACATTTCCCACATGTCTACTTACATCACACAATTTTGGAACCAAATTTTTTTGTTAGAAATTATAAGGGTTAAAAGTTTGACCAGTGATTTCTCATTTTTACAACAAAATTTACAAAGCCATTTTTTAGGGACCACCTCACATTTGAAGTCACTTTGAGGGTCATATAGCAGAAAATACCAAAAAGTGACACCATTCTAAAAACTGAAAACCCTCAAGGTACTCAAAACCACATTAAAGAAGTTTAATAACCCTTCAGGTGCTTCACAGGAGCTGAAGCAACTGAAGGAAAAAATTAATATTTACTTTTTACCCACAAAAATGACCTTTACAAACTTTTTTTATTTTGACAAGGTAAAAGGAAAAATGGGCAGATAAAGTTGTTGTGCAATTTCTCCTGATACCCCAAATAACCCATATGTGGGGGAAAACCACTGTTTGGCACACGGCAGAGCTCGTAAGGGAAGGAGCGCCGTTTGACTTTTTCAAACTAAAATTGGCTGGATTGAGATTGGACGCCATGTCGTGTTGGAGAGCCCCTGATGCGCCTAAACATGGAAACCCCCCACAAGTGACACCATTTGGAAACTAGACCCCCTAAGGAACTTATCTAGATCTGTTGTGAGCACTTTGAACCCCAAAGTGTTTCACAAAAGTTTATAATGCCGGGGTTTGTGAAATAAACAAAAAAACAATTTTCCACAAAAATGATTTTTTAGTCCCAAATTTTTGATTTTTCCCAAGGAAATTGGACCCCAAATTGTTGTCCAAATTTGTCCTGAGTACGCTGATACCCCATATGTGGGGGGGGAAAACTGTTTGGGCGCACGGCAGGGCTTGGAAGGAAGCAGTAACGTTTGGAATGCAAACATTGATGGGGTCATGTTCCGTTTGTAGTGCCCCCGATGAGCCTAAACAGTGGAAACCCCCCCACAAGTGACCCCATTTTGGAAGCTAGAACCCCATGGGCGTACCACCGTGGGGCAGGAGGGCCGTTGCCCCCCCCTAGGAGCGGGGGCGCGCCGTGCCAAGATGAGGCCTGTAGCTGCATTTGCCGCCCCCTCTCCCGTTCTCTGAGCGCCGGCTGTCAAATTGACAGCCGGCTCAGAGAAAGTGCTGCTGCTGCGCATCGCTGTGCAGTCAAGTGTGAAGCATCTGACTCACTCCAGGCTCCACCAGGTGTCAGAGTCAGAGACGCTAGCATACAGCTGAGCACACACACTCACATCTTGCTCCTCTGCAGTGCTCTGTGCCCTGACCGCCGCCGCAGGCACTTCCGCATCCATGAAGCGCCAGCAGCGTGATCAGGTCACATGATCACGCTGCTGACGTCACCACGCTGGCTCTTCAGAGGCGAAGACACAGGCAGTGAGGCAGCGGTTGGTGGTAAGTGCTCCCAGACGTGTAATGGAGCTGAAGAACCACCGAAGATTAACGGGGGACATGTGTGAGTGTGAGTGTATGGGGGGGAGGGATTTTAGAGTGGGGAAGGGGGGTTACTTTATGAGTGGGGGATTTGGAGTGGGGAATAGGGGTTATTTTATGTGTGGGGGGGAATTGAGTGGGGATGGGGGGGTTATTTTATGCGTGGGGGATTTGGAGTGTGGATGGGGGGGTTACTTAATGTATGTGGGGGATTTGGAGTGTAGATGGGGGTACTTAATGTGTGTGGGGGGATTTGAAGTGGGGATGGGGATTTAATGTGTGGGGGGATTTGGAGTGGGGATGGGGGTTATTTTAAGTGTGGGGATTTGGAGTGTGGATGGGGGGGTACTTAATGTATGTGGGGGATTTGGAGTGTGGGTGGGGGGGTACTTAATGTATGGGGGGATTTGGAGTGTAGATGGGGTACTTAATGTGTGTGGGGGGATTTGAAGTGGGGATGGGGATTTAATGTGTGGGGGGATTTGAGGGTACTGAAGAGCATGTATGTATGAGGAAACAGTATGGGGGATGGTTGCAGACAGTATGTGGGAGTGAACGGGTGAATGTGTGTGGACACAGTATGGGGAGTGAGGGTGATGGGATGTGTGCAGACACAGTATGGGGAGTCAGGGGTATGTGTGAGCAGGCAGAATAAGTGAGGGGGTAAATATATGAGGAGACAGCGTGAGGAGGGAGGGGAATAGTGTGAGGCGACAGTATATTGCAGATATTTTTTATTCAGGAGCATTATAATGACTCTTCTGTCTTTAAGGGCATCGTGTGGAGAGTTGGTGCAGAAGAGCGGAGAAGATGGAGGTCTGCAGAGACGACTGTGGATGAGAAAACTCATCATAGGGTCTGGACAAGATGAAGAAAAGGAGAATGACTCCAGAGACGACGTCATCTATAAGGTACATTTTTGTTCTTATATTTTACAACCTGAACGACCATGGCTTGCCCCCCCTAGTTTTGATCCTGGTACGCCCATGCTAGACCCCCTAAGGAACTTATCTAGATCTTTGGTGAGCACTTTGAACCCCCAAGTGCATCACACAAGTTTATAATGCCCGGGCATGAAATAAAAAATCCTATTTTTTTTCCCACAAAAATTATCTCTTAGTCACTAATTTTTTATTTTCCCATAGGTAACAGGAGAAATTGGACCTCAAAAGTTGTTGTGCAATTTCTCCTGAGTACGCCAATACCCTAAATGTGGGGAAAACCACTGTTTGGGCGCATGGCAGAGCTCGGAATGGAAGGAGCACCATTTGACTTTTTCCAACCAAAATTGGCTGGAATTGAGATTGGACGCCATGTTGCATTTGGAGAGTCCCTGATGTGCCTAAACAGTGGAAACCCCCCACAAGTGACCTCATTTGGGAAACTAGACCCCCTAAGGAACTTATCTAGATTTTTGGTGACAATTTGAACCCCCAAGTGCTTCACACAAGTTTATAACGTAGAGCCGTAAAATTAAAAAATCATATTTTTTCCACAAAATTGATCTTTTCACCAAAATTTTTATTTTTTCATGGGTAACAAGACTCCAAAATTTATTGTGCAATTTGTCCTGAATACGCTGATACCCCATATGTGGGGGTAAACCACTGTTTGGGTGCATGGCAGAGTTTGGAAGGGAAGGAGCGCCGTTTGACTTTTTCAACGCAGAATTGGCTGGATGCCATGTCGTGTTTGGAGAGCTCCTGATCTGCCTAAACAGTGGAAACCCCCCACAAATGACACCATTTTGGAAACTAGACCCCTCAAGGAACTTATCTAGATGTGTGGTGAGCACTTTGAACCCCAAAGTGCTTCACAGAAGTTTATAACGTACAGCCGTAAAATAAAAAATCTTTTTTTTTTTTTTTACAAAAATGATTTTTTCGCCCTCAATATTTTATTTTCACAAGGGTAACAGAGAAATTGGACCCCAAAAGTTGTTGTCCAAATTGTCCTGAGTACGCTGATACCCAATATGTGGGAGTAAACTACTGTATGGGCGCACGTCGGGCTCGGAAGGGAAGTAGTGTCGTTTTTGGATTGCAGACTTTGATGGAATGGTCTGGGGGCATCATGTCGCATTTGGAGAGCCCCTGATGTGCCTAAACAGTGGAAACCCCCACAAGTGACCCCATTTTGGAAAATAGACCCCACAAGGAACTTATCTAGATGTGTGGTGAGCACTTTGAACCCCGAAGTGCTTCCCAGAATTTATAACGTACAGCCGTAAAAATAAAAAAATCCTTTTTTTTTTACAAAAATGATTTTTTTCGCCCCCAATATTTTATTTTCACAAGGTAACGGGAGAAATTGGACCCCAAAATTTGTTGTCCAATTTGTCCAGAGTACGCTGATACCCAATATGTGGGAGAAAACTACTGTATGGGTGCACGTCTGGGCTCGGAAGGGAAGTAGTGACGTTTTGGATTGCAGACTTTGATGGAATGGTCTAGGGGCGTCATGTCGCATTTGGAGAGCCCCTGATGCGCCTAAACAGTGAAAACCCCCACAAGTGACCCCATTTTAGAAAATAGACCCCACAAGGAACTTATCTAGAAGTGTGTTAAGCACTTTGAACCCCAAAGTGCTTCACAGAAGTTTATAACGTACAGCTGTAAAAATAAAAAATCTTTTTTTTTTTTTACAAAAATGATTTTTTCGCCCCCAATATTTTATTTTCACAAGGGTAACAGGAGAAATTGGACCCCAAAAGTTGTTGTCCAATTTGTCCTGAGTACGCTGATACCCAACATGTGTGAGAAAACGACTGTATGGGTGCACGTCTGGGCTCGGAAGGGAAGTAGTGACGTTTTGGATTGCAGACTTGATGGAATGGTCTGGGGCGTCATGTCGCATTTGGAGAGCCCCTGATGCGCCTAAACAGTGGAAACCCCCACAAGTGACCCATTTTGGAAAATAGACCCCACAAGGAACTTATCTAGATGTGTGGTGAGCGCTATGAAGCCCCAAGTGCTTCACAGAAAATTTATAACATACAGCCGTAAAAACAAATAAATCATTTTTTGTTTACAAAAATGATTTTTTCGCCCCCAGTTTTTTATTTTCCCAAGGGTAACAGAAGAAATAGGACAAATTGCACAATAACTCTTGTGGTCCAGAGTACGCTGATACCCCATATGCGGGAGTAAACTACTGTTTGGGCGCATGACAGAGCTCAGAAGTGAAGGAGCACCGTTTGACTTTTTAAACGCAGAATTGGCTGGAATTGAGATCAGACGCCATGTCACATTTGGAGAGCCCCTGATGTGCCTAAACAGCAGAAACCCCCAAATTCTAACTCCAACCCTAACCCCAACACACCCCTAACCCGAGTCCCAACCCTAACCACAAACCTAACCCTAACACACCCCTAACCCTAATCTCAACCCTAACCCTAATCCTAACGTTAGCGCCAACCCTAACCCTAACTTTAGCCGCAACCCTAACCCTAATGGAAAATGGAAATAAATACATTTTTTTAATTTTATTATTTTTCCCTAACTAAGGGGTGATAAAGGGGGTTTGATTTACTATTTATAGCGGGTTTTTGTGATTGGCAGCTGTCATGCTAAAAGACGCTTTTATTGCAAAAAGTAGTTTTTTGCATCACCACATTTTGAGAGCTATAATTTTTTGCATATTTTGGCCCACAGAGTCATGTGAGGTCTTATTTTTTGTGGGACCAGGTGATGTTTTTATTGGTACCATTTTGAGCACGTGACATTTTTTGATCGCTTTTTATTTCGATTTTTGGGAGGTTAGAATGAACAAAAATCAGCAATTCATGAATTTCTTTTGGGGGAGGCGTTTATACCGTTCCGCGTGTGGTAAAATTGATAAAGCAGTTTTATTCTTCGGGTCAGTACGATTACGGCGATACCTCATTTATATATTTTTTTTATGTTTTGGCGCTTTTATAGAATAAAAACAATTTTATATAAAAAATCATTATTTTTGCATCGCTTTATTCTGCGAGCTATAACTTTTTATTGTTTCGCTGATGATGCTGTATGATGGCTCGTTTTTTGCGGGACAAGATGACGTTTTCAGTGGTACCATGATTATTTATATTGGTCTTTTTTATTGCGTGTTATTCCACTTTTTGTTCGGCAGTATAATGATAAAGCATTGATTTTTTTGCTTAGTTTTTTTTTTTTTTTAAAGGAGTTCACTAAAGGGGTTAACTAGTGGGACAGTTTTATAGGGGGGGGTCGTTACGGACGCGGCGATACCAAATATGTGTACTTTTATTGTTTTGTTTTTTTTATTTACAGGAAGAAATGAATTTATTGGGGAATATTTTTTTTTTTTTATGATTTTTTTTACCACTTTTTATTTTTATTTTTTTTACTTTTTTACTTTCTCCCAGGGTGGGACATCACAGTATTTTATCAGATCGCTGGTGTGACAGTGTGCACAGCACTCTGTCACACCAGCGATCGCTCTGGCATCGCTGCAGGCTTCCTCAGCGCCTGCTCTCAGCAGGCACTGAGGAAGCCGTCTCCCTGCAGGACCCCGGCGCCATCTTGGATCCGGGGACCTGGAGGGAGGACGGACCCTTTGAACAGCGCGACACATCGCGCTGCTCTGAGGGTCACAGGGGAGCGCGCAGGGAGCCCCCACCCTGCGCGATCCTCCCCTGTGCCCCGGTACACCGCGATCGGTTTGATCGCGGTGTGCCAGGGTTAATGTGCCGGGAGCGGTCCGTGACGGTCCCCCGGGAGCGCTGCTGATCGCATATGACGTACTATTCCGTCCATGGGAATTAGGTCCAGGGTCACATGGACGGAATAGTACGTCTGATGGCAGAGAGGGGTTAAATGTGCGGTACATGTGTCGCACCGCCTTGTGAGATGCAGAGCCTAGTATCTCGAAGGATGGTTCAGTCACGGTGGCTCCGATGGCTCTAACAATCCCTAGGTTAGGTGGCAATTATAAAGGGGGAAGATGACTGATATATGAGACTGTGAGTTATGTTGATGCCCGCAAGGTGTGAGACCGCGGATAAAAGAAGCATACAGCGAGGTCCTGTGCATACTTGAAAGATGAACTTTACTGACGATTGTTAACATTTCTTATATTTTCCAACATAACAGTCATGGGTAGCAGATATAATTTTTCTTACACACTGAGACTATCAAAGCCTTTTCTCGGTCCCGGCCTTGGGAGGATGGCAGTAAATTTCTATTAGACTAACTGTGCTGTGGGTAGGGGAAGGATCAACCGACCTTAATTTGATCAGATTATCCGGGAAATCTGCTATGCAGTTCTGCAGTCTCAGCTCTCTGACGCTGGAAAACGCAGGGCACTCTGAATCGGGTGCTATTCGTACTTCCCGCTGGTCCCAAACGAGGAGCCCCAATTTCCTATCTCCTCTGACCACGGGAACCGCTCGTAACTGTCCGTTTTCAGTCTCACGCCACCTCCAACTACCACTTGTTTCAAATCAGAAAAAACAAGTTGCAATGCCAAACTAAGGCAGCAGAGGGCAGCATTGTACTACTAGTGATAATACCAAAACAAGGCAGGAGAGGGCAGCATAATATTAAATAATTTACCTCCTCCCAAGGCAAAACAAGGAGCCGGTATGACAATTGAAATCATGTAAGAAATAGAGCACACTTACCATATAACATATGACATACATTAATAATGTTTTTTCTGGTCACTACATATATCCCCCTAGTTTAAACAGAGCCGTCCCCGGCGTTTGCCACCATATATATTTTATAAAATAATACAGGTCAACGTCTAGTTTGAACCAAAGTGCTTTTATAATCACAATTCCCAAACAGCGGGGTGTGACACCAGCGTCTACACCTCCCCGGTACGGGGTATAGACTGGTAACTGAGCAACATCTGTGTTGCAGTGGGGCGCAAAGTTAGGGCAGAACCCAGTGTCTACAGCAATTCTATATGGTCCATAGAATACTTCCCCCCATAGGTCACATCAGAACTCCGAGATAAAGTTCCGTCAAAGGTTAATTGGCAGACCAGTATATATATCGGTGGAAACCCGAATGACTGCAAAATATGTACTGAGGTAGATGTTGAGGTACCAGAAATAGAGCAATAAATAATCATGAAAGTATCGTAACATCCGATAAACATGCATTTTAGTGCAACAATAAACTTTATAACTCAAACCTTGGTTTCACTGTACTAGGAAGACTTAATATTTCTTCAGAACTCAAGAAAAGAAAAATAACACAAATACTAGAGTCTCTCCAGAGGTAGAATACCTTGTTCTTGTAGCAAATCTTCCTGCTCGTAGACGTAAAAAACAGTCTTAAAGTAATGAGCAAAAAGTATGTTTTGATCCCCGGGTGCAGGGTCGGGGCACACAGTCCATCAACGTGGCTGCACCATTTTTTTTATTTTAGAACCAACAAAAATTAACCAAAAAATTCTCTAACAAACTGAGAAAAAGTCACAGGTAATGTCTCTGTGCTTAACAGGGGATGAAAGTAGTCTTTTCCAGAAGAAAAACAGTGGGAAAAAACGTACAGTTCATTCTACAAGTTTTAATCCAGATATTTAGCTGGTAACTGACCTTTGTTGATCCTTTGAGAGCATCGAACCAGAGTGAATTCCTCCATAGGGCCAGGATCTATCTCTGCAGGGTCAGTTGTGAGATCAGTTGTTCTTGCAAGAAGCAACTCTTGATTAGGAATCATCTGTCTTTGTCCACAGGTAGGCATCACAGGACCAAACACCAAGATAACGGGTCATTGATATCGAATTCTGGAGATGATGAACTGTGGGATCTTTTGGACTCCGGAAAAGGTTCGCACTTAAATAACTTGTCCACAGGTGTTGAATCAGGATGGAAGTCTTCTGACCTACAAAGTTTTAGTCGATTCCTGTGAACAACCTTCGGTTGTTGAGTATCTCGCTGGATGCAATAAATGTCATTCCCAGGGTATGGGATATCTTGGATGATGTAAGGCTGTCTCTCCCATTGTGTATCAAGCTTTCCTGTACGATGATTGCTTCTCAACAAGATCTTATCACCTACACGCAAAGGTGTAGCTTTTCGCTTGTTTATCAAAATCATGTTGCTGTCTTTTGCGAGCTTCCTCCATACGGGTATCCACAATTTCTTGGGCTTTCACTAGGCATCTGTGATGATCGCTCACCCACTCAGTAGCAGGAAGAGGATTAATTTCATCGGAGACAGTCACTCCTAGAGCACAGTCAGCGGTAGTTTACCTTGACGTCCAAACATCAAAAAATATGGGGTGTAACCCGTAGAACATTGCGGGGTATTATTATACCATAGATGAGCTCCGGAAGTAGTTTTGGCCAGTCAGCTTTTCTGTGAGCTGGAATAGCTCTTAGCAAGTTGAGGATGGTTTGATTCATCTTCTCACAAAGCCCATTGCACTGCGGGTGGTATGCCGTAGTTCTGAGCTTCTGACATTTGTAGTACTTGCATAATTCTTGGAAGAGTTGTGATTCAAAGGCGGAGCCTCGATCATTCAAAATCTTCTCCGGGCATCCATAAGGTAGCCAGAAAGCTTTCCAGAGGATAGCAGCGGTAGTCTGGGCACTTAAATCCTTCACAGGGAAGGCCACTAGAAATTTGGTGAAGTGATCAATGATGGTTAAGACATAGCTATGGCCTGTCCTGCTGGGCTCTACCTTCAGATGATCAATGGCTACCATTTCTAATGGACGTCGACTCACAATCGGATGCAGTGGTGCTTTCTGATCAGCTTTCACAGTTTTCCTAGTCACACACGTGTGACATTCCTGACACCATTTTTCGATGTCTCTCCTCATGCCAATCCAATAGAATCGCCTACGGACTGTGGCTTCTGTCTTTTGCACTCCAAAGTGACCAGACTGATCCTGATAGGCAGTGAGGACCATGTCTACATCTCTCCTTGGGATCACAATTTGATGGAGATGACTATCGGTGATGGGATCCACGCTACTGCGATACAGCAACCCTTTCTTCACAAACAACCGCTTTCGCTGTCTCCACAGACGAAGTAATTCAGGGTCAGCATCGCCTCTGCGAATTCTCCCGGGGAGGTTTTCCCGTGATTAGGAATTCCGAAATTTCTGCAATAACTCTACTTTCAGTCTGCACTTGTATCCATCTAGTTTCCTCTAGCGGAGGGTCTAGACTGGCTTCCTGGGACTGGGAGGCGGAAGTCTCCTGCCAAAGGGCACTGGCCACGTTTTGTTGAGCAAATCAGGCGTAAAAGTTCGGCATCTCCACTACCTCCCAGTGATCTTCATCTGGCAGGGGATCTGAAGAGGTTGGTAATCGGGACAAGGCATCGGCATTTTCATTGGACTTCCCAGTACGATACTTGATGATAAAATCGTAGTTAGCTAGTCTTGAGGCCCATCTCTGCTCTAAAGTTCCCAATCTAGCTGTGCTTAAATGAACAAGAGGATTGTGGTCAGTGTAGACGATAAATGGAGAGGCAGCTAGATAGTCCTTGAATCGCTCCATAACGGCCCACACGAGAGCGAGAAACTCTAGTTTAAAAGAACTGTAATTTTGATCGTTCCATTCCGCTCCATTAAGAGATCTGCTAGCAAAAGCGATTACTCGCTCTTTTCCATCTTGCTTCTGGCTTAAGACTGCTCCTAGCCCCTTTATACTGGCGTCGGTGTAAAGACGGAAAGGCTGGCTGTAATCCGGGTAAGCTAGAATAGGTGGAGTGGTAAGCTTTTTCTTGAGATGTTGGAAGGCAACTTCCTGCTTTTCTGTCCAATGACTATAGATTTTTTTCCTTCCTTTTTTGGGTGACCACGTAAAAGTTCTTGCAATGGTGCAGCGATTTGGGCATAGTTAGGTATAAAGCGCCTGTAGTAGCCCGTAAATCCTAAGAAACTCTGGACTTCCTTCAAGGTAGTAGGTGTGGGCCAATTCGTGACCACAGCGATCTTTTCCGGATCGGGTCTCAATCCTTCAGCACTCACAACATGTTCTAGATAGCGTACTTGGGTCTGCAATAAGTGACACTTCGAAGGTTTGACTTTGAGGCCGTGTTTGATGAGAATCTGGAGAACTTCTGCCAGGTGCTGTAAATGGTCCTCATAAGATTTTGAGTAGACTATGACATCATCTAGATAAAGCAAAACAGTCTCAAAGTTTTTGTGGCCTAAACAACGTTCCATTAGTCTTTGAAAAGTTCCTGGGGCATTGCAGAGTCCGAAAGGCATGTCATTGAATTCAAAGTGGCCCATTGGGGATGTAAATGCTGTTTTCTCACGATCTTCCTCCGACATAGGCACTTGCCAGTACCCACTTGTTAAATCTAAAGTGGAGAAATATGCAGCAGACCCCAGAGCTGTTAGTGACTCTTCGATGCGTGGTAATGGATATGCGTCTTTATGAGTAATACTGTTTATCTTGCGGTAGTCCACGCAGAATCGGATACTGCCATCTTTTTACTTCACCAAAACAAAGGTGCAGTCCAGGGACTGTTACTTTCGCGAATTACTCCAGCATCTTTCAATTCTTGCATCATTTTTTTGACAGGCTGATACATGGCCGGTGGAATGGGTCGGTACCGCTCTTTAATGGGAGGATGAGAACCTCGCGCTTTACCATAATCCATAGGATGTTTGCTAAAGGCTTGATGGAAGTCGCAAGCAAGCTTCAGTACTTCTTCAATTTGTTTAGATGGGGTGGTTACCTCTCCTACATGCATGTCAGACCACCACGGGGCTTCTGAAGCTACAGTCATGGCCAAAAGTTTTGAGAATGACACAAATATTATATTTTCACATGATCTGCTGCCCTCTGGTTTTTACGTGTGTTTGACAGATGTTTTTATCACAGACAGAAATATAATTGCAAACATATGAGTAACAAAAGCTTATATTGACAGTTAGAATGAGTTAATGCAGCAAGTCAATATTTGCAGTGTTGACCCTTCTTCTTCAGGACCTCTGCAATTCTCCCTGGCATGCTCTCAATCAACTTCTGGACCAAATCCTGACTGATAGCAGTCCATTCTTGCACAATCAATGCTTTCATTTTGTCCGAATTTTTAGGTTTTTGTTTGTGCACCCGTCTCTTGATGATTGACTACAAGTTCTCAATGGGATTAAGATCTGGGGAGTTTCCAGGCCATGGACCCAAAATCTCTGTTTTGTTCCCTGAGCCATTTAGTTATCACCTTTGCTTTATGGCAAGGTGCTCCATCATGCTGGAAATGGCATTGTTGATCGCCAAACTGCTCTTGGAGGGTTGGGAGAAGTTCCTCTTGGAGGACATTCTGGTACCATTCTTTATTCATGGCTGTGTTTTTAGGCAAGACTGTGAGAGAGCCGATTCCCTTGGCTGAGAAGCAACCCCACACATGAATGGTTTCAGGATGCTTAACAGTTGGCATGAGACAAAACTGGTGGTAGCGCTCACCTTGTCTTCTCCGAATGAGGCGTTTTCCTGATGTCCCAAACAATTGAAAAGGGGATTCATCAGAGAAAATAACTTTACCCCAGTCCTCAGCAGTCCACTGCCTGTACCTTTTGCAGAATATCAGTCTGTCCAT
Source organism: Oophaga sylvatica (assembly GCA_033576555.1). NCBI lineage: Eukaryota > Metazoa > Chordata > Amphibia > Anura > Dendrobatidae > Oophaga > Oophaga sylvatica. The sequence goes on along the minus strand of JARQOD010000001.1, from coordinate 234,528,662 downwards.
GATGTTTTTTCTGGAGAGAAGTGGCTTCTTTGCTGCCCTCCTTGAGACCAGGCCTTGCTCCAAGAGTCTCCGCCTCACAGCGCGTGCAGATGCACTCACACCTGCCTGCTGTCATTCCTGAGCAAGCTCTGCACTGCTGGTAGCCCGATCCCGCAGCTGAAACACTTTTAAGAGACGGTCCTGGCGCTTGCTGGTCTTTCTTGAGCGCCCTGGAGCCTTTTTGGCAACAATGGAACCTCTCTCCTTGAAGTTCTTGATGATGCGATAGATTGTTGACTGAGGTGCAATCTTTCTAGCTGTGATACTCTTCCCTGTTAGGCCATTTTTGTGCATTGCAATGATGACTGCACATGTTTCTTTAGAAATAACCATGGTTAACAGAAGAGCAACAATGATGCCAAGCACCAGCCTCCTTTTAAAGTGTCCAGTGGTGTCATTCTTACTTAATCATGACAGATTGATCTCCAGCCATGTCCTCATCAACACCCACACCTGTGTTAATGGAGCAATCACTGAAAAGAGGTTAGCTGGTCCTTTTAAGGCAGGGCTGCAATGATGTTGAAATGTGTTTTGGGGCATAAAGTTCATTTTCTAGCCAAATATTGACTTTGCAAGTAATTGCTGTTAAGCTGATCACTCTTTATAACATTCTAGAGTATATGCAAATTGCCATTAAAAAAAGTGAAGCAGTAGACTTTGCAAAAATTAATATTTGTGTCATTCTCAAAACTTTTGGCCATGGCTGTACACTGTCCTCCTCTACTACTTGAGTCGCATGTTGGGCTTTTATTTTAGTTGAACTCACTACATCCTGGTAGGATATCATGGATAATTTAGCTACAGGATAGTACCTTTTCAGTTCCACTGCAGTGTCACCTAGGTTTAACAGACGATTTGGTACCCTTCCTGCAGATACCGTAACAAGACTCCTTGCGGTCGTAAGTAGAGATGAGCGGTGTTCGAATCATACTGTTCGCCAATCTCAAATTCAAGCTGTTTTGGGCGGTGTTCGAGAGCAGTTCGACGAACCCGATCGATTTGGAAAAAATCCGGCTGTTCGAGGTTATGTTCGATAACTGTTCGTACACCAAAATCGTAACTGGATTTTTTCACAGGAATGCTGATAATCAATGTTAATACACAGTTTGAGTGTACAGCGGGGTGGGGGAGGGGCATGGGATAGATCTCTGCAGAAATAATGAAGATCTACATTTTTTTTCTCTTTCCCACATTTCCAGTGAGAGGTGCAATCTGTCAGCCTATCAGCAGCGAACACAGAGCGAATTGCTTTTTTTTTCACACAAGCAAGGGCATGTGTCATTGGCTGTGTATGTCACATGTCCTTGCCCTATAAGACCCAGCCATTCTCCCCGTCGCCACCATTTTCTCACTGCTGCAGCTGAGTGTTAGACGGCACTGCTGCTGCTGTGAGCGCTATATTGTGCACCATCAAATTGGAAGCAAAATTTCTCTTTAATCGACAGAAAGGTTTAGGGAGTAGGGAGTGGAACTAGTTTGTAATTGCAGCCCTTTTGAGGGCTAGGTTACAGCAGTTCCTAGCACTTTTAGCAGGCAGGTCTGTGCTCTTAATAAGTAGACAGATAGGTTGGGAGTAGTGACAATTTGTAATTGCAGCCCTTTTGAGGGCTAGGTTACAGCAGTTCCTAGCACTTTTAGCAGGCAGGTCTGTGCTCTTAATAAGTAGACAGATAGGTTGGGAGTAGTGACAATTTGTAATTGCAGCCCTTTTGAGGGCTAGGTTACATCAGTTCCTATCACTTTTTGCCAGCTCCACCAGCGTTCAAATAACTACGAATTTTTAGCTGCATCTTGCCTGTAAAATAATTTGGGGCATAGTAGCAGTGTGTGGTACTCATTCTATTAGGTCATCTATACAAAGCTCCACCAGCGTTGAAATAACTACGAATTTTTAGCTGTATCTTGCCTGTAAAATAATTTGGGGCACAGTAGCAGTGTGTGGTACTCATTCTATTAGGCCATCTATACAAAGCTCCACCAGCGTTGAAATAACTACGAATTTTTAGCTGCATCTTGCCTGTAAAATAATTTTGGGCATAGTAGCAGTGTGTGTTACTCATTCTATTAGGCCATCTATACAAAGCTCCACCAGCGTTGAATGTTATGAATGTTTTAGAAATGAATTCTGAGCAGAAGCTCCCTCTGGTGGTTACAAACGGTACTGAACCATTCAATGAGGATTGGCAAGCAGGAATCACGGACTGGCTGGATATAAGTGTCACGCTGTCTAATGATATGTATACAATGTCAGTAAACTATTAATACAGGAACAACACTCTATACAACAACTAGTATAGCAACATCAGCATGTAAGTATAGAATAGATTTACCTGACACGATATCTGCTGAACTCAGGGTTAATCTTGAGGACTTGATGAGCTGAAACAGGAAAGAGGTGGACCGGGATCTAACCTGACCCTAAACTGGGGTCCTAACTAATCCCTCACCTTGGAGGTACTGATAATGGTTCAGAGGTCCAAGTCTCCAACCTAACCCTGTCTCCTATCAGACCCTGAACCCTGTAATCAGTCCTAAGAAGGATCCTGACTACCACCAAAGGGATATGGGCTGATCTCAGCTAAATACACAGATTAGACATATAAGACAGACAGGATAACACTCGCTTGCATACACACTCAAACACCAAAGGAACATAAATGGTCTGGGAAATAAACTCTAACCAAGTTGAGCTTAGAACAACTAAGGAGCTCACAACTAAAGTCTATACAGATTCATTCCTATCTGTGGTCTGCATGAAGGTTTCACTGGCAACTCCCCAAGCAGACAACCAGGAATTTAAAGGAAACCAATCAACAAATAATCAATTGCAGCCGGGAGAAACTGCACCCAGTCCCAGAACCGAGCACAGACAGAATTAACTCCCTAGCTGCCAAACACAAAGAAACAGCAGCTCAGCTGTGAGAAGTCAAAATGTGCAACCGCGACGATCTTCGTGGCAATGCACACATGACAATAAGGCAGGTTTCCCCCCATCATGGTTGCCGGTGATCAATTGTTCTTCTCTCAACGTTGTTTCCTGGTTCACTTGGAAGCTTGCTGAGTCTTGCCTCTTCTCCTGCTCTCAGATAAGATATTTTCTGTTTTTTGTTTTTGTGCTTGCCATTTGCATATTTCTCTGCATTTCTGTGAGGTTGGACAGGTTCCCCTCCCGGGGAGCTTGGGCTCCTCTCGGTTCCTCTGGAGCCACTGTTATTTGTTCATTTGCCTTTTCCAGTTTTTTCAGTGGCTGCGGCTTAGTTTTGTTACACCAGAGAACTAATTTAGGTGGTAGAGGTCGTGTGATCTCAGGTGTTTTTGCAATTAGTAGCGTTGGCTTTTTTAGGGTTTTTTGGGATTGCAGTAAGTATCCTTCCTATCCTTTTCTGTCTAGGCAGATTGGGCCCCAGCGTTTGCTCATACTATTTTCTGTCTGTGTCTGTATTTCCTCTTGTCTAACCGCCATTACATGTTTGGGGGCTTCCTATGTTCTTTGGGGATCTGCTCCGGGCAGATAGCTTTCCTCTTTCTATGTTTAGGTGTAGTTAGCCTCTCAGGCTGTGACGAGGCATCTAGGACCAACGTAGGAACGCTCCACGGCTGCCTTTAGTTGTGGTGGTTAGTCAGGGTACTGCAATCCAGTAGATTCCAACCTCTCTGGTGTATTGCCGTTTTTGCCTGCTCTCCTCAGCTACCAAAACATAACAGTATCACCGGCCAAACTGAAAATTATATGGTACTCACAGAAGGGAAAAATAGTGTGGAAAGAGAAAAGTTGTCAGAGTTTTTTTTTTTTCTGTTTGTTGCATTTTTTTTTTTCCCTCTTTTTCTCTGGGTGCTGAGGAGGATTTTTTTTTCTCTCAATGGAGTTTGCACAGTTGTAATAGCCGTGTGGATCAGCTTGCCACTGAAGTTCAGAGTATTGCTACCTATCTTGCAGGGTTGCCGGTTGTGGAACCTAGGATCCCCATGCCAGATTTGTTTTTGGGGGATCGAGCTAAATTTCTGATTTTCAAAAATAACTGTAAGTTGATTTTTGCCTTAAAACCTAAGTCCTCAGGGAACGCAGCACAGCAGGTTCAAATTGTCATCTCTCTCCTGCGTGGCGATCCTCAGGATTGGGCTTTTTCCCTGACACCTGGGGACCCTGTTTTGAGTAATGTTGATGCATTTTTTCTGGCTCTGGGGTTATTGTACGATGAACCTAATGTCACTGATCAAGCTGAAAAAACCTTGTTGGCATTAAATCAGGGGCTTGAGGACGCTGAGTTGTACTGTCAGAAATTCCGAAAGTGGGCAGTCCTGACCAAATGGAATGACGATGCTTTGGCAGCCCTTTTTCGGAAGGGTCTGTCAGAGAATGTAAAAGATGTTATGGTGGGTTTCCCTGCTCCCTCTGGTCTCAATGATTCTATGTCATTGGCGATTCAAATTGACAGACGTTTGCGTGAGCGTTGAGGTATGCGTGGAATGGTGTTGCCTTGTGAACCAGCTTCTGAACCCATGCAGTGTGATAGAGTGGCTTCTGGGGCACAGCGTCATGAGTTTCGAAAATGCAATGTGTTATATTTCTACTGTCATGATGCCTCTCATGCTATTTCAGTCTGCCCTAAGCGGGGAAGACGTTTTGCACGCTCAGTTGTCTTGGGTAGTGTTCAGACTAAATTTCTGTTGACTGTTACCCTGATTTGCTCCCTGTCCACATTTTCTGCTCAGGTTTTTGTTGATTCAGGAGCAGCTATTAACCTGATGGATTTTGATTTTGCTAAACGTTGTGGGTTTCCCTTGATACCCCTGCGGAAGTCTATTCCCCTACTGGGGATTGATTCTACCCCTTTGGCGGAGAATAAACCCCAGTTCTCTACTCAGGTGATAATGAAGGTTGAACCTGATCATCAGGAGAGTTGCAAATTTTTGGTGCTGTATAATCTGCATGACATTATTGTACTAGGTTTCCCTTGGTTGCAGTCTCATAATCCTGTTTTGGATTGGAAATCTGTGTCTGTAACCAGTTGGGGCTGCCAATGTGTTAAGGCCAACACTCCTGTTTTTTCTGCCTCTCCCCAGGCTCAAGATGTGCCTGACTTTTTGACTGATTTTTCTGATGTGTTTAGCGAAAGTAAATCTGCATCATTGCCCCCCCCCATAGGAGCTATGACTGCGCTATTGAATTAGTGCCTGGTAGTAAATTCCCTAAAGGTCGCCTTTTTAACTTGTCTGTACCTGAACATGACGCTATGCGGTCTTATATCAAGGAGTCATTGGAGAAGGGTCATATCAGACCATCCTCTTCACCCTTGGGTGCTGTTTTTTTCTTTGTGGCCATAAAGGATGGTTCATTAAGGCCGTGTATTGATTATCGTCTCTTGAACAATATCACTGTGAAATATCAATATCCGTTACCCTTGATTTCTGACCTGTTTTCCAGGGTGAAAAGTGCTACTTGGTTTACCAAGCTTGACCTCAGTGGGGTGTATAACCTTATTTGCATTAAGCACGGGGATGAGTGGAAGACAGCGTTTAATACCCCAGAGGGGCATTTTGAGTACCTAGTGATGCCCTTTGGGCTCACTAATGCTCCTTCCATCTTCCAGTCCTTCATGAATGACATTTTCAGGGATTTTGTGGATAAATTTCTGATTGTTTATTTGGATGATATCTTGATTTTTTCCAATGACTGGGACTCTCATGTGAAACATGTTCGGACTGTGTTCCAGATTTTGAGAGAGAATGCTCTGTATGTGAAGGGATCAAAGTGTCTTTTTGGCATACAGAGGATCTCATTTCTAGGATTCATTTTGTCTCCATCTGTTATTGAAATGGACCCGGTCAAGGTTCAGGCCATCTGTGATTGGGTCCAACCTACTTCATTAAAGGCTCTTCAGAGATTCTTGGGTTTTGCCAATTTTTATCGTAAATTTATTGGTAATTTCTCTGTTATTGTTAAACCATTGACTGATTTGACCAAAAAGGGTTCTGATGTGGTGAATTGGCCTCCTGAGGCAGTCTCTGCGTTTCAGGAATTTAAACAGAGATTCACTTCTGCTCCTGTTCTATGGCAGCCTGATTGTAAAGCAGCTGAAATGCAGGCCAGTGTGCTCAGGACAAGCCTGCACTGCAGCAGCCAAAACCACCACCAGGTGGCAGCAAAAACATCCAAAGCTGTGTTAGGAATAATCAGTCATACAAGAACCAGAGGTCTCAGCAAGCCCGTGGTCAGAAACAAGCCAATAGGTCAAAACCAGATGGGAGCTGTCAGACTACTGCTGTGTAGCGCAACTTTCCCCAGAGGGAGCTAGGGAGGGACGTGAGACTGAGTACACAGAGAAGCTATACAAATCAGAAGCACAGGCACCACCAAGTGGTGGGAGCGTGGTCAGGCAAGCCGAGTCAAAACCGTACAGAGGCAGAAGTACCAGAAGGAGCAGCAATACACGTAGTCAATATACCAAGCCGAGGGTCAAATAGCCAGACAGAGAACGTAGCAGCAGAGACGGATACCAAGAGACGGGGTCAGAGTCAGTTCGGATCATACACGAGTAAACAAGTCAAAGGCAGGAGGATCACCAGGTAACAGGGGTCAGAGGCTCTAAACTGGAAGCTTGAGCTATCACTAACACTGGTAAGCCGGCTGTGACGGACTGAAATAGCCCAGCCCGCTCCAGAACGAGGCCGAGGAAATTAACCCCCGCATGACCAGTCCTGAGAGAGGACAGCAGTGCACAAACTCCGGACTGGATCATGACAGTACCCCCCTCTCAATGGGGGGCCACCGGACCCCCAGGCTTCTCTGGATGACGAGCGTGAAGGGCCCGGACCAACCGATCAGCATGGACCAAACGCGCCGGCACCCATGACCGGTCCTCAGGACCGTACCCTTTCCAATGGACCAAGTACTGAAGTGAACGGCGGAGCATACGAGAATCCACCACCTGTTCCACCTCATACTCGGTCTGTCCATCTACCACAACAAGCGGTTGGTGTGAGGGAAACTCACCAGAGGAAGGCACCGACGGCTTCAGAAGCGCCTTATGGAACACATTGAGGATCCGCAACGACGGAGGCAAGCGCAGGCGAAAGACCACAGGATTAATTACCTCTAAAATTTCATACGGACCAATATACTTGGGATCCAACTTAGCCGAGGGAATTCTCAGCCTTATATTTTTGGTGGATAACCATACCTTATCCCCCACCTGATAAGCTGGCCCCACAGAACGTCGTTTATCTGCAAAAAAATTTTATTTGCCCTGAGCCTCCCCAATGTTTCTCTGAACCTCCCACCAGACCCCCCCCCACCGCAGAAAGGCCGAATCAGCCCCTGGACATCCCGAATCCAGCCATGAAAACTCACCAAAATGAGGGTGAAACCCATAGTTGCAGAAAAATGGAGACGTACCAGTGGACTGATTGACACGATTATTGAAAGCGAATTCTGCTATAGGTATCGCAGAGCACCAATCATCCTGTCTAGACATGACCAGACACCGTAAAATCTGCTCCAAAGACTGATTGGTCCTTTCAGTCTGACCATTGGTCTCGGGATAGTAGGCCGATGAAAAGGTCAGACTGATGCCCAGCCTTTTACAAAAAGCCCTCCAGAATTTTGCCACGAATTGTACCCCTCTATCAGACACCACACTGACAGGCACACCATGCAACCGGATCACATGCTCAATGAATAGTTTAGATAGAGTCTCAGCATTCGGAAGGCCCTTTAAAGGTACAAAATGTGCTTGTGTACTGAATCTATCAACAACTACCCAGATCACGGTTTTGCCATTAGAGGGAGGAAGATCGGTGACAAAATCCATGGACAGATGAGTCCATGGTCTATCCGGAATTGGCAGTGGCACCAATTCCCCGGCCGGCCGGTTGCGGGAGGCTTTTGCGCGGGCACAAGTTTCACAGGAGGACACAAACCCAGTGATGTCTGACGTCAACGAGGGCCACCAGAACAGCCTAGTGATGGCTTTACGAGTGGCCGAGATTCCCGGATGCCCGCTCAGAGCAGAGTCGTGGAACTCTCGAAACACCTTTAACTGATATTGGACAGGCACAAAGAGCTTATTTTCAGGTATGGACGATGGAGCAAGAGATTGGGACTCACGAATCTCTTGTTCCAATCTCGAGGACACCAAAGCCACCACCACCCCGTGCTGAAGAATGGAGGAAGGAGGTTCAGAAGGAGATACTGGATCTAAGCTACGAGACAAGGCATCTGCCTTCACATTCTTGGACATTGGTCTGAAAGTGATGGAAAACTGAAATCGGGAGAAAAAAAGTGACCACCTTGCCTGTCTCGGAGTTAAACGTTTGGCGGACTCGATGTAAGACAGGTTCTTGTGATCTGTAATGACAGTGATATGATGAGCTGCCCCCTCCAAAAAATGCCTCCATTCTTCAAATGCCAATTTAATGGCCAACAACTCCCGGTTTCCCACATCATAATTCCTCTCAGCAGAGGAAAATTTTTTGAAAAGAAGGCACAGGGTCTTAAGTTAGTTAATGTGGTGGGCCCCTGGGATAACACAGCCCCCACTCCAACCTCAGAGGCGTCCACCTCTATGATAAATGGTTTAGACAAATCAGGTTGAACCAGTACAGGGGCAGTCATGAAACTGTTTTTTAATGAAGAAAATGCCGCCACAGCTGGAGCTGACCAGTTTTTTAGATCAGCCCCCTTTCGAGTGAGATCAGTGAGGGGTTTGACCACTTGAGAAAACCCCTTGATAAATTTTCTATAGTAATTGGCGAAACCCAGAAATCGCTGAAGACCCTTGAGATCTCTGGGTTGCACCCAATCCACAATGGCCTGTACCTTCCTAGGGTCCATACGAAACCCCTCAGAGGACAAAATGACCCCTAAAAAGGACAATTCTTGAGTAAAAAATGAACACTTCTCCAGTTTGGCAAAGAGAGAGTTCTCCCTGAGCTTCTGGAGAACCGCACGAAGATGACCCATGTGACTTTGTCTATCAGAAGAATATATGAGTATATCATCAAGATAAACTACCACAAAGCGTCCAATAAAGTCTGAAAAAACATGGTTAATGAAATTCTGGAATACCGCTGGTGCGTTAGTCAAGCCAAACGGCATGACCAAATTTTCAAATAGACCTTCAGAGGTGAGAAACGCAGTTTTCCACTCATCCCCCTCCCACATACGGATGAGATAGTATGCTCCCCTGAGATCCAACTTAGAAAACCATCTGGCCCCGGACAATTGGTTGTATAAATCAGGTATCAGTGGGAGAGGATAAGTGTTTCTTATAGTGATCTTATTCAGTTCTTGAAAATCGAGGCACGGGCGTAAACCACCATCTATTTTTTTACAAAAAAGAACCCCGCCGCCACGGGAGAGACAGATGGCCGAATATGTCCTTTACGGAGGCTTTCAGAGATATACTCCTTCATAGCAGCTTGTTCAGGGATGGAGAGATTGTACAGACGTGCTTTGGGCAATTTGGCACCGGGAACAAGATTAATGGCACAATCGAATGGGCGGTGTGGTGGCAGAACCTCAGCCTCCTTTTCGGAGAACACATCCTCAAAGTCCTTCAGGTACTCCGGAATACCCTCCAGACTGACGGATGACATAGACACAGTAGCAAGACAATTTTTAGAACAATTAGGTCCCCATTTGACAATATCCCGGGACCCCCAGTCAATAACCGGGTTATGCCATTGCAACCAAGGAAACCCTAACACCAGGCCAGCAGGGAGGTTATCCAAAACAAAGCATGACATGTGCTCCTGGTGCAGGGCCCCCACCCTGAGGGTGAATTCTTGAGAAATGAAATAGAGACCATCCTTTGTGAGAGGTGTAGAGTCAATAGCCACAAGTTTTAAGGGAGTCTCCAACCTAACTGTCCCTAATCTACAGCGGGCCACCAGTTCAGTTTAGAGTCAATCAGGTTCAGGGATGACCCACAGTCTACAAAAGCCGAAGTATAGACAAAGCAGTTCTCAACACCAAGTTCCACCTTTAACAGTATCTTTGTAAATGAAGTAAAAGGTACCTGAGAGTCTGAGTGACCTCCACGATGATCACCCACACTCAGCCGCTTGTTAGTGGATGGACAAGAGGGGCAGTCCCTTTTCCAATGTCCGGGATCTCCGCAGTAAAAACACAGCTTTTCATCACGCCGCCGTTTCCTCTCTTTTTCCTGGAAGTCAGCGGCTCCCACCTCCATAGATTCAGATGGAAGCAAAACATCCGGGTTAGCAGGGAACAACGGAATCCCCCGTTGTGTAAGACCTCTCTCCCGTAGCCTCCGATCCATACGGATAGCCTGAGTCATAGCCTCCTCCAAAGAACTGGGAGGTGGATGGATAGCCAGAGCGTCCTTCAAGCAATCCGATAGTCCCTTCCCGAATAGACATCTCAGTGCGGAGTCATTCCAAGATACCTCAGTGGACCATCGACGGAACTTGGAGCTGTACCATTCAGCTGAGTGCTTCCCCTGAACCAGACCCATAATGGTGTCCTCTGCCACCCTAACACGGTCCGGTTCGTCATAGATAAGTCCTAGGGCCTCAAAAAACCTATCAACCGAGCTCCGTTCAGGAGCGGTAGGGGGCAGCGAGAAAGCCCAGGATTGGGGACCTTCCCTAAGTAAGGAGATAATAATCCCTACCCGCTGAGTGTCATCCCCAGACGATCGGGGTCTAAGAGAAAACCATAATTTACAACTCTCCCTGAATATGCGATACTGATCTTTCTTGCCAGAAAACGTGTCAGGAAGTTTAACTGTAGGTTCGGGGGAGTGCAAAACAACATCTACAGAGTCATCAGGTAGACTCATGGGCGTACCCAGGATCAAAACTAGGGTGGGGCAAGCCAAGGTCACATCTTATACAGGTCACATTGTATACACTGTACATTATCCTGCATATTAGGTATGGAGCATTAGAACTGTTGTATATTGTATAATACAGCAGTGTATGCGACACTACTGTACGCTGTCTTTACCATATATTATACATGGCACACCAGCCTCTATACAAAGAATAAGAGGCATTATAACCTGTATATGAAAAGTATAATACAGCAGTGTATATACACTCTATATACCGCACACAATGTGTATGACCCTGTATACACCATATACTACACTCTATATACCGCACACAATTTATATGGCCTATATACCGCACACGATGTGAAAATAGTCATTTTTCATTAAGCTGGGGCTATACGTCAACTTTGGCCATGAAACAGCTGCTTGTATAATGCAGGTAAATGGGGTCGCATTGTGACCCGGCTAGGTACCGCGACAAAGAATCAGAACCAGTAGGATTTTTTTTGCAACTTGATTGTCGCAGTTGCAATACCTTGTGGGTCATAATGCAACCCCATCGATGGAGCAGCAGCAGCCTAGAGCAATTTTTGGCCGTTTGTGTCACAGCCAATGTCGCCTTCTTTGATGTAATGGACGAGAAATGTATATAAATACTATTCAAAACAATGTACATATTTTATGACATGAGAGAGAGACCTCTGCACTTCACTGTGCACTATAGAGCCATATCATGAGAGAGACCTGTGCTCTTCACTGTGCACTATAGAGCCGTACATGTGAGAGAGACCTGTGCACTATAGAGCCATATCATGAGACCTGTGCACTATAGAGCCATATCATGAGAGACCTGTGCATTTCACTGTGCACTATAGAGCCATATCATGAGACCTGTGCACTATAGAGCCATATCATGAGACCTGTGCACTATAGAGCCATATCATGAGACCTGTGCACTATAGAGCCATATCATGAGAGACCTGTGCATTTCACTGTGCACTATAAAGCCATATAGAGACCTGTGCACTATAGAGCCATATCATGAGAGACCTGTGCACTATAGAGCCATATCATGAGACCTGTGCACTATATAGCCATATCATGAGAGACCTGTGCACTATAGAGCCATATCATGAGAGACCTGTGCACTATAGAGCCATATCATGAGACATGTGCACTATAGAGCCATATCATGAGAGACATGTGCACTATAGAGCCATATCATGAGAGACATGTGCACTATAGAGCCATATCATGAGAAACTTGTGCACTATAGAGCCATATCATGAGAGACCTGTGCATTTCACTGTGCACTATAGAGCCATACAGAGAGAGAGACCTCCGACGCAGAAGCTTCCGCCACTACTCACCCCGGCACAGAGTGGCTCCTAATAACAGGTCTCACAGGACAGGTGCAGATCTGTGGGACCCTTGGCCAGCAGCAGGAGGAAGCAGCCATAGCTAGCAGCTGCACTCACACACTCAAGCAGCCGGGCAGCTGAAGGACCTGTGGACACGCCTCTCTCTGGATCATGTGACCCTGTGACTGCATTCAATCCATCCTGATTCTTCACATATGTAACTAGAAGACCTGCGGTGACACCTCCCTGCTGCGGGTCACATGGTTGGGTGACGTCCTCCTCTCTTTCACTATGGGTGGACTGATCGGTGGCAGAGTCTCAGCCTGTGCTGCAGTGAGTCCCGCCCCCTGTCAGCTTTGTGTGTCTGCCTGCTCTCCAAGTTCTTTGTGTGCCCCTGCTTCTAGGGGGGGCAGTTGCCCCCCCCTGCCCCACGGTGGGTACGCCCATGGGTAGACTAACAATATGAGAAGTGTTTCCCTGCACAGTCTTAATATTCTCAGTAAGTTTTTTCTGTAAGTGAGTATGAGACGTAACAAGGGACTGATGTCTCCCAGAAAAATCCTGCACCATCTGCGTCAAACTGGACACTTGATCCGCCAAGTTATGCAGTGTGTAGCGCCGGCGTCGGTTTCCCTGCCCTCTGCTAGGCAGGGACGCTGTTCCCCTCACCCCTCTGCTCCAGGTCCGGCGTCCTCCTCCCGCTCTGCTGGCGGCGCGCGCTCCTTTCCTGCCACTGTGCTTAGGGCGCGCGCGCATGCGCTGCCCTCCCTCTTAAAGGGGCCGCGCGCGTCGTCCTAAGGAGTCCCCGGCCAATGGCTGGAGGACTTCACCTTATATAAGGCCCCTCCTCCAAAATGGAGGTGCCCGAGCAATGTTGTTGCACTGTTCACTACTCTGCTTCAGTCCTCAGGGTCTTTGCCAGATACCTGTCTGATTCCTGCCAGGTTGCTGTCTGTTACCTGCCTGCTAGCTCACCTGGGAGCGCTCATCTGTTACCTGCCTGCTGGCCTACCTGGAGGCTCTGCCGTCACGTACCGTGATCTTCTGCTATTCCAGTGACTCTCGCCCGCTCACCTGGGAGCGCTCATCTGTTACCTGCTTGCTAGCACACCTGGGAGCGCTCATCTGTTACCTGCCTGCTAGCCTACCTGGAGGCTCTGCCGTCACGTACCGTGATCTTCTGCTATTCCAGTGACTCTCGCCTGCTCACTTGGGAGCGCTCATCTGTCACCTGCCTGCTAGCCTACCTGGAGGCTCAGCCATCACAGGTCGTATCTACCTTCTTCCAGAGACTGCCCCGGTCACTTGCCGTGACCGCCTGCCCTCTCATCCAGAGACTGCTCCGGTCACTTGCCGTGACCTCCTGCCTACTCATCCAGAGACTGCCCCGGTCACTTGCCATGACCTCCTGCCCACTCGTCCAGAGACTGCCCGGTCACTTGCCGTGACCTCCTGCCTACTCATCCAGAGACTGCCCCGGTCACTTGCCGTGACCTCCTGCCCACTCGTCCAGAGACTGCCCCGGTCACTTGCCGTGACCTCCTGCCCACTCATCCAGAGACTGCCTCGGTCACTTGCCGCGACTTCCTGCCCGTTCATCCAGAGACTACCCCGGTTATCTGCTGTTACTACCTGCCCGTCCACCCTGGTCGCCACCCGCTCTCTTACAAGGTCCGCCCCTTTGTATAGTAGCTCAGAGGTTCCGCCTCCCAGACCCGTTACACAGTGGATCCATGACCAGAGAAAAAAAAATTGCAAACTCCCGTTTAAATGTCAGGTTAGTGATAATGTAAAGCAGCTGAAATGCAGGCCAGTGTGCTCAGGACAAGCCTGCACTGCAGCAGCAAAAATCACCACCAGGTGGCAGCAAAAACATCCAAAGCTGTGTTAGGAATAATCAGTCATAGAATAACCAGAGGTCTCAGCAAGCCCGTGGTCAAAAACAAGCTAATAGGTCAAAACCAGATGGGAGCTGTCAGACTACTGCTGTGTAGCGCAACTTTCCCCAGAGGGAGCTAGGGAGGGACGTGAGACTGAGTACACAGAGAAGCTATACAAATCAGAAGCACAGGCACCACCAAATGGTGGGAGCGTGGTCAGGCAAGCCGAGTCAAAACCATACAGAGGCAGAAGTACCAGAAGGAGCAGCAATACACGTAGTCAATATACCAGGCCGAGGGTCAAATAGCCAGACAGAGAGCGTAGCAGCAGAGACGGATACCAAGAGACGGGGTCAGAGTCAGTCCGGATCATACACAAGTAAACAAGTCAAAGGCAGGAGGATCACCAAGTAACAGGGGTCAGAGGCTCTAAACTGGAAGCTTGAGCTATCACTAACACTGGTAAGCCGGCTGTGACGGACTGAAATAGCCCAGCACGCTTCAGAACGAGGCCGAGGAAATTAACCCCCGCATGACCAGTCCTGAGAGAGGACAGCAGCGCACAAACTCCGGACTGGACCATGACACTGATGTTTCTCTGCCATTTCAAGTGGAGGTTGATGCCTCAGAAATTGGGGCAGGTGCCGTTTTGTCCCAAAGAGATCCTCAGACCTCTAAAGGTAACCCTTGTGCTTTTTTCTCTCGAAAATTTTCTGCAACTGAACGTAATTATGACGTGGGTAATCGGGAGTTATTGGCCATGAAGTGGGCTTTTGAAGAGTGGAGACATTGGCTGGAGGGAGCCAAACATCAGGTGGTGGCCCTCACGGACCATAAGAATCTGATTTATCTGGAATCAGCCAAGCGACTTAATCCTAGACAGCAATATGGCTTTGGAGTATAAGGAAAAATTTGAGACGCTTAGTATAAACATTTGGCCAAACATTTTAAAGCCCACCAACCATCGTCAAGGTGGTCTCAATTCTGGTGAGTCCCTGACCTAATGTGAACATACCTCTATTAGGCTGATATCTGAATTTCTGGGTGAATATGCACCTCTGTCAGTAATGCCTGCATTTATGGGTAAAGTAGGGACCTGGTGTAATTAAAATCACCACCTGGTGGGGGCGGAGTGCTCGGTCAGTAAGCTAACATTCAAAAGACAAAAAAACCTGACTGGCACTTCCAGACTAATGTGAACTAGGTGCAAACCAAAGGGAGCTACCCCCATGTAAAACATACAAAAAAAGGCTGCACTCAAGCATACTGAAGCATGACAACATAGAATACATGAAATTTTGAATAGCAATATGGCTTTGGAGTATAAGGAAAAATTTGAGACGCTTAGTATAAACATTTGGCCAAACATTTTAAAGCCCACCAACCATCGTCAAGGTGGTCTCAATTCTGGTGAGTCCCTGACCTAATGTGAACATACCTCTATTAGGCTGATATCTGAATTTCTGGGTGAATATGCACCTCTGTCAGTAATGCCTGCATTTATGGGTAAAGTAGGGACCTGGTGTAATTAAAATCACCACCTGGTGGGGGCGGAGTGCTCGGTCAGTAAGCTAACATTCAAAAGACAAAAAAACCTGACTGGCACTTCCAGACTAATGTGAACTAGGTGCAAACCAAAGGGAGCTACCCCCATGTAAAACATACAAAAAAAGGCTGCACTCAAGCATACTGAAGCATGACAACATAGAATACATGAAATTTTGAATAGCAATATGGCTTTGGAGACCACCTTGACGATGGTTGGTGGGCTTTAAAATGTTTGGCCAAATGTTTATACTAAGCGTCTCAAATTTTTCCTTATACTCCAAAGCCATATTGCTATTCAAAATTTCATGTATTCTATGTTGTCATGCTTCAGTATGCTTGAGTGTAGCCTTTTTTTGTATGTTTTACATGGGGGTAGCTCCCTTTGGTTTGCACCTAGTTCACATTAGTCTGGAAGTGCCAGTCAGGTTTTTTTGTCTTTTGAATGTTAGCTTACTGACCGAGCACTCCGCCCCCACCAGGTGGTGATTTTAATTACACCAGGTCCCTACTTTACCCATAAATGCAGGCATTACTGACAGAGGTGCATATTCACCCAGAAATTCAGATATCAGCCTAATAGAGGTATGTTCACATTAGGTCAGGGACTCACCAGAATTGAGACCACCTTGACGATGGTTGGTGGGCTTTAAAATGTTTGGCCAAATGTTTATACTAAGCGTCTCAAATTTTTCCTTATACTCCAAAGCCATATTGCTATTCAAAATTTCATGTATTCTATGTTGTCATGCTTCAGTATGCTTGAGTGCAGCCTTTTTTTGTATGTTTTACATGGGGGTAGCTCCCTTTGGTTTGCACCTAGTTCACATTAGTCTGGAAGTGCCAGTCAGGTTTTTTTGTCTTTTGAATGTTAGCTTACTGACCGAGCACTCCGCCCCCACCAGGTGGTGATTTTAATTACACCAGGTCCCTACTTTACCCATAAATGCAGGCATTACTGACAGAGGTGCATATTCACCCAGAAATTCAGATATCAGCCTAATAGAGGTATGTTCACATTAGGTCAGGGACTCACCAGAATTGAGACCACCTTGACGATGGTTGGTGGGCTTTAAAATGTTTGGCCAAATGTTTATACTAAGCGTCTCAAATTTTTCCTTATACTCCAAAGCCATATTGCTATTCAAATTTCATGTATTCTATGTTGTCATGCTTCAGTATGCTTGAGTGCAGCCTTTTTTTGTATGTTTTACATGGGGGTAGCTCCCTTTGGTTTGCACCTAGTTCACATTAGTCTGGAAGTGCCAGTCAGGTTTTTTTGTCTTTTGAATGTTAGCTTACTGACCGAGCACTCCGCCCCCACCAGGTGGTGATTTTAATCACACCAGGTCCCTACTTTACCCATAAATGCAGGCATTACTGACAGAGGTGCATATTCACCCAGAAATTCAGATATCAGCCTAATAGAGGTATGTTCACATTAGGTCAGGGACTCACCAGAATTGAGACCACCTTGAGATGGTTGGTGGGCTTTAAAATGTTTGGCCAAATGTTTATACTAAGCGTCTCAAATTTTTCCTTATACTCCAAAGCCATATTGTTATTCAAAATTTCATGTATTCTAGGTTGTCATGCTTCAGTATGCTTGAGTGCAGCCTTTTTTTGTATGTTTTACATGGGGTAGCTCCCTTTGGTTTGCACCTAGTTCACATTAGTCTGGAAGTGCCAGTCAGGTTTTTTTGTCTTTTTAATCCTAGACAGGCCAGGTAGGCCTTGTTTTTCACACGTTTTAATTTTGTGGTTTCCTTTCTTCCTGGCACTAAGAATGTTAAGGCGGATGCCCTCTCGAGGAGTTTCCTTGCGGACTCTCCTGAGTTATCTGATCCTGCTGTTATTTTGAAAGAGGGTGTAGTTCTTTCCGCCATCTCGCCCAATTTGAGATTGGCTCTGGAGGGGTGTCAGGAGGATAAACCCGAGCGCTGCCCTGTTGGGAAATTGTTTGTCCCAGACCAGTGGAAGAAGAGCGTGATGTCTGAGATTCATTGTTCCGCGTTGGCCGGTCATCCCGGAATTTTTGGTACCAGAGACTTGGTGAGTCGGTCCTTTTGGTGGCCTACTTTGTCTCGTGACGTCAGGGAGTTTGTGCAATCCTGTGGGATTTGCTCTCGCTCCAAGCCTTGCTCTCGCTCTAGTGGTTTGTTGATGCCATTGCCTGTGCCCAAGAGACCATGGATCCATATCTCTATGGATTTTATTTCCAACCTCCCTGTTTCTCAGAGAATGACCGTTATCTGGGTGATTTGTGATAGGTTTTCCAAGATGATACATCTTGTGCCATTACCTAAGTTGCCTTCCTCCTCCGAATTGGTGCCTTTGTTCCTTCAGCACGTGGTTCGGTTACACGGCATTCCTGAGAACATTGTGTCTGACAGAGGAGTCCAGTTTGTTTCCAGATTTTGGAGGACTTTTTGTTCTAAACTTGGTGTTCAATTGTCTCTCCTCTGCTTTTCATCCTCAGACCGATGGACAAACTGAGAGAACAAACCAGACATTGGAGACTTATCTGAGATGCTTTGTGTCTGCTGATCAAGATGACTGGGTCTCTTTTTTGCCTTTGGCTGAGTTTGCTCTTAATAATAGGGCAAGCTCTGCCACTTTGATGTCTCCATTTTTCTGCAATTTTGGGTTTCACCCTCGATTTTCTTCGGGACAGAAGGAGGCTTCTGTCTGTCTGGGTGTTGACTCTGTTGTGGAGCGTATGCAGCAGATTTGGGACCAGGTTGTGGAGAGGTTGTCCCTCTCTCAGGAGAAGGTCCTCGATTTAAAGTGGGGGACTTGGTCTGGTTGTCCTCAAGAAATATCCCTATGAGTTGCATCTCCTAAGTTTAAGCCTAGGTTCATTGGACCTTATAAGATCATGGAGATTCTTAATCCTGTTTCCTTTCGTTTACTTCTTCCAGGGACATTTAAGATCCATAACGTGTTCCACAAGTCCTTATTGAAGAGGTTTGTCGAGCCAGTGGTTCCTATGGCTGCACCCCCTGACCCTGTTTTGGTTGATGGCAATCTGGAGTATGTGGTTGAGAAAATATTGGATTCTCGTTTTTCTAGACGGAAACTCCAGTATTTGGTTAAGTGGAGAGGTTATGGTCAGGAGGACAATTCTTGGGTGTTTGCTTCTGACATCCATGCTAGGAGACTGATCCGTGCGTATCATAGAGCTCATCCTGACTGACCTGGTTGCACAAATGAGGGTCCGGTGACCCCTCCTCAAGGGGGGGTACTGTCATGAATGTTTTAGAAATGAATTCTGAGCAGAAGCTCCCTCTGGTGGTTACAAACGGTACTGAATCATTCAATGAGGATTGGCAATCAGGAATCACTGTCACGCTGTCTCTGCGTACCGGAGGTCAGGGGCCTAAGCTGACCCTAAGCTGGGGCCCTGACTAATCCCTCTACCTGGAGGTACTGTTAAAGGTACAGAGGTCCAGGCCGCCAGCGTAATCCCTACCTCCTGAGGATCCCTGAACCACAGTGATCTAGTCCTGAGAAGGACCCCGATCACAACAACAGGGAACGGGATAATATAAGCCCACACACAGTACTAGACGAACGAGACAGTACAAGGGGAAAATCAAAAACCACCTTGCATACAAAACTCACACCACAATAACAGAGGGAACACCAACAGGTAAGGAGATAAATGATAAAGCGAGGAAGGGAAAAGACCACACCAAGTACACTTCACTCCAAACTCCAAAATACCACGAGCCGCTCTGTTTGTCTGCAAGGAATGCTTTCACCGACAGCTTCCCTAACAGACTGGCAGGTATTTGAAGGAGTCCCACTATTGCAGCATTGACTGCAGCTGGGCGAGGCTGGGCCTCATCTAGCACAGAGAGAGAGAATTAACTCCCTCACTGCCGAAAAACACAAAGCACCAAAACTCAGCTGCGAGAAGTCAGGCTATGCAATCGCGACGATCTTCGTGGCGACACACCCATGACAGTACCCCCCCTTCTACGAGGGGCCTCCGGACCCTCAGGGCCAGGTTTACCCGGGTGAGTCGTGTGGAAGGCCCGAATTAATCGGTCAGCGTTAATATCTGACGCAGGAACCCACATCCTCTCCTCAGGACCATACCCCTTCCAATGAACCAGGTACTGAAGGGACCGGCGATTAAAGCGTGAATTGATGACTTTCGATACCTGAAACTCCAAGTTACCATTGACCACTACTGGAAGAGGAGGTAAAGGTGACGGTATCACCGGCGCCACATACCTCTTAAGCAACGATCTGTGGAACACGTTGTGAATTTTAAATGTAGGGGGGAGGTCAAGACGGAATGCCACCGGATTAATTATAGAACTGATCCTGTACGGCCCGATGAACCTGGGACCCAGTTTCCAGGAGGGAACCTTAAGTTTTATATTCCTGGTAGACAACCATACCCAATCGTTCACACTTGGGTCCGGACCAGACACTCTCCTCCTATCAGCCATACGTTTGTATCGGTTCCCCATAGTATTCAGATTATTCAGCACCCCTCTCCATACTGCAGCGAGTGATGACAAAAATCGTTCCTCCTCAGGAACCTCCGAAGAGCCCCCCCTACTGAAAGTACAAAACTGGGGGTGAAAACCATATGCCCCAAAAAACGGGGATTTACCAGTAGACTCGCTCCGCCTATTATTAAGAGCAAACTCTGCCAGAGGCAAGAAAGAAGCCCAGTCCTCCTGGTTCTCTGACACAAAACACCGGAGATATGTCTCCAAGCTCTGGTTCAGATGTTCCGTCTGACCATTGGTCTGAGGATGAAAAGCCGATGAAAACGACAAATGCATCCCCCGCAGTGTACAAAATGCCTTCCAGAATATGGACACGAACTGAGACCCCCGATCAGATACCACATCGGAGGGTACCCCGTGAAGTCTCACAATCTCCCCAATGAACACCTGCGCAAGAGTTTTAGCATTAGGAAGAGCAGGAAGAGCGATAAAATGTGCCATCTTGCTGAACCTGTCCACTACAACAAGTATGACCGTTTTACCCGATGACGGCGGGAGGTCCGTAATAAAGTCCATAGACAGATGAGTCCAAGTACGCTCCGGGATCTTCAAAGGTAAGAGGGTCCCAGACGGACGGTATGTGAGGTCTTAGAGCGCGCACAAACCCCGCAGGACGCGACAAAAGTTACCACCTCCCTATGTAAGTTAGGCCACCAAAACCTACGCGAGAGGAGATCCTCAGTTGCTTTACACCCTGGGTGTCCTGCCAAAGCTGAGTTATGGTGTGCCTCGATCACCTTTTGTCGCAACTGATTTGGAACAAACAGTCTCCCTGGGGGTCCTACAGGGGCGTCCCCCTGAGCCTCCAATACCTCCTCCTCAAGCTCAGAGCATACTGCCGACACCACCACCCCCTCCTGAAGGATAGGAACCGGGTCATCCGTATTCCCGGCCCCAGGGAAACTACGAGATAAGGCATCCGCCTTTACATTTTTTGACCCAGGACGATATGTGACGACAAAATTAAACCTGGTAAAAAACAACGACCACCTAGCTTGTCTGGGATTCAGACGTTTTGCGGACTCCAGATATAGCAGGTTCTTGTGATCGGTGATGACAGTGACCGGATGGACTGCCCCCTCCAAAAAATGGCGCCACTCCTCAAAAGCCAACTTAATGGCCAAGAGTTCCCTATTGCCAACATCATAATTCCTCTCAGCGGACGACAGTTTTTTAGAGAAAAAGGCGCACGGATGCCACTTACCAGGGGACGAACCTTGTGACAATACTGCTCCCACCCCTACCTCGGAAGCGTCTACCTCTACAATGAACGGCTGTGACTAGTGTTGAGCATTCCGATACCGCAAGTATCGGGTATCGGCCGATATTCGCTGTATCGGAATTCCGATACTTAGGTCCGATATTTTCCATATATCGTATACCGGAATCGGAAGTTCCCATAATTCTTTGAGAGGCAATGTGATTTTAGTCAGCCAATGAGGAATCCTAAGAAGTGTGGGCACATCCTGTACTGCTGCGGTCATGTTAACTAATGGCATGGCTGTGATTGGATGCTGAAATGATGTCAGAATGCACTATAAAAGGCGCCGCCGCCATTTTAGCGTCACTGTGCTGTGAACTCAGTTAGGGAAAGAACGCTGCTCTGCTGACTCTGAGGGACAGTTAGATATTGCGATTTAGTGTACTGTGCTTTAGGCAGGCTAGTTTACCACCGGCTGTGTAAAGCTTCCTTTTGCCTGCAGTGTTGTTTTAACAGCTCTGCAAGGTGTGTGTGAGTGCAGGTGACGCTGCAGTTTGCTCTGTATGCAACGCTGTCTGTAGGCATCTGCACGTGTCACTGACAGACTCTTTTTTTTTTTCTTCAATGTAATTCTTGCTGCTCCATGCAATTGAAATAATAGTGTGACGTGCTTCCATCCGTATACAATACCTTGGTTGCAAACACTATAGAAGTCCACAAAGGAGCCTTTCACAGCAAGTGAACAGTTGTGTTTCAGTGTTCACTGCAGTCTGTGATTTTTTTTATTTTTTTTGAGTGCAGATCACGCTCCAGTTACTTCAACTAATGCTGCGTGTACTCTGCTGAGCGTCTGTCACTGGCTCATCCTTGTAATTTTTCAAAAATTGCTGCTGCTTTCTTCTATTTTAAATTTACAAAAATCTATTAGTGTGACGCTCTTCCATCAAAATACAATACATTGCTTGCAAACATAATAGAAGTCCACAAAAAGGCTTTCACAGCAAGTGAACAGTTGTGTTTCAGTGTTCACTGTAGTCTGAGGTTTAATTTTGTTGTAGGAGTGTAGATCCCGCTCCACTTCAACCACCGCAGCATGTACTCTGCTGAGTGTCTGTCACTGGCTCATCCTTGTAATTTTTCAAAAATTGCTGCTGCTTTCTTCTATTTTAAATTTACAAAAATCTATTAGTGTGACGCTCTTCCATCAAAATACAATACATTGCTTGCAAACATAATAGAAGTCCACAAAAAGGCCTTTCACAGCAAGTGAACAGTTGTGTTTCAGTGTTCACTGTAGTCTGAGGTTTAATTTTTTTGTAGGAGTGTAGATCCCGCTCCACTTACTTCAACCACCGCAGCGTGTACTCTGCTGAGTGTCTGTCACTGGCTCATCCTTGTAATTTTTCAAAAATTGCTGCTGCTTTATTCTATTTTAAATTTACCAAAATCTATTAGTGTGACGCTCTTCCATCAAAATACAATACATTGCTTGTAAACTTAATAGAAGTCCACAAAAAGGCCTTTCACAGCAAGTGAACAGTTGTGTTTCAGTGTTCACTGTAGTCTGAGGTTTAATTTTTTTGTAGGAGTGTAGATCCCGCTCCACTTACTTCAACCACCGCAGCGTGTACTCTGCTGAGTGTCTGTCACTGGCTCATCCTTGTAATTTTTCAAAAATTGCTGCTGCTTTATTCTATTTTAAATTTACCAAAATCTATTAGTGTGACGCTCTTCCATCAAAATACAATACATTGCTTGCAAACTTAATAGAAGTCCACAAAAAGGCCTTTCACAGCAAGTGAACAGTTGTGTTTCAGTGTTCACTGTAGTCTGAGGTTTAATTTTTTTGTAGGAGTGTAGATCCCGCTCCACTTACTTCAACCACCGCAGCGTGTACTCTGCTGAGTGTCTGTCACTGGCTCATCCTTGTAATTTTTCAAAAATTGCTGCTGCTTTCTTCTATTTTAAATTTACAAAAATCTATTAGTGTGACGCTCTTCCATCAAAATACAATACATTGCTTGCAAACATAATAGAAGTCCACAAAAAGGCCTTTCACAGCAAGTAGTGTTGAGCGATACTGCTCGATATATAAAAATATCGGATCGGAATGGTATCGCCGATATCACTAAATATCGTCGATATCCGATTCCGATACCGGAAGTCCAATGTAAGTCTATGGGAACAAAATATCGCAACTAAAAAAAAACATTCTTGCCTTGTTGGTTAATTGTACATGAAGGAAAACAACAAAGACTAATGTAGAATGTATTGGGGGAGGTTGAGGAGACAATAAAGGCATACATGTTTAACCCAATGCATTGGAATAGCATTAATATATTTTTTTTTGGAAATACGTTTGGATTGACTAACAAATTGACAATGTTGTTAACCTTTTTTCTATTTTGTCAAATATGTATGTTTCACAACTTCCATGCTCTTCACCTTTTTAACTTTTGCCAGTGCCACACTTTCTCCTTCATAATCTTCAGCAGCATCATCTTTCTCATCAAATTATTCTTTATCTTCACCTTCTTAATCTTCTTCTTAAACTTCTTGCTATTCATGTTTTTTTTTTACATTACTCATATTGTTATTATTAAACTAATTAATCTTCATATTCAAATTCTTCATCTTCTTCCTCTTCATCTTCTTCATCATATTCTTGTTTGTGACAGAGATTCCTGTACTTGTAATCTGTAAAAGTATGAATTGTTCATCCTTCCGTTCTTGCTGTCACAAAAGATTTAATTACAACAGTATTTGTCCGTGTTCAGTTTAGCCTGCAGCAGCAGGCATTTTCCAGGGGCACCACGAGGAGGAACGGACTCACCCCCATACACTGCTTAGTCTTCTTCTGCTTATAATTTAGAGCATATATTTTGCTCTTCATTTTGGTCTTATACTTCATGTTCTTCTGCTTTTTGATCTTTTGCTTATTGTTCTTCTGTCTCTTGTTCTGTATCTTGTAGTTTGTCTTAACCTTCTTTGTCCTGTTGGTGATCTTCTTCTGGGTAATCTTTTATTTTTTCTTTGTGATGGTGTTCAGGCTGGTTGGCTTCATGCTCGTCGTCCTTGTTGTCGTCATCTTCTTCTGGGTGGTCTTTAAGGTCGTCTAATTTCCGAGAAACAGCTGACGTTACTGGAACCCTGACGGGTATCAGATGGAGCAAGAGACAATGGAAGTAACGAGGACCAGCTGACTGTGCTGGACCCCGGACGGGTAGCAGAAGGAAAAGAGGCAATGTCACAACCGAGTACCAGCTGACGTTACTGTGACACGGTTACTAAGCAGGAGGTACCTGTGCTCCAAAGCACTACCAAGGACCAGCAGACGTTGCTGGAACTCGGATACGGAGATGGAGGCACCTAGGCCAAAGGCACTGGGGAGAACCACTTGACGGTACTGGACCCCGGACGGGTAGCAGAAGGAAAAGAGGCAATGTCACAACCGAGTACCAGCTGACGTTACTGTGACACGGTTACTAAGCAGGAGGTACCTGTGCTCCAAAGCACTACCAAGGACCAGCAGACGTTGCTGGAACTCGGATACGGAGATTGAGGCACCTAGGCCAAAGGCACTGGGGAGAACCACTTGACGGTACTGGACCCCGGACGGGTAGCAGAAGGAAAAGAGGCAATGTCACAACCGAGTACCAACTGACGTTACTGTGACACGGTTACTAAGCAGGAGGTACCTGTGCTCCAAAGCACTACCAAGGACCAGCAGACGTTGCTGGAACTCGGATAAGGAGATGGAGGCACCTAGGCCAAAGGCACTGGGGAGAGCCACTTGACGGTACTGGACCCCGGACGGTAGCAGAAGGAAAAGAGGCAATGTCACAACCGAGTACCAGCTGACGTTACTGTGACACGGTTACTAAGCAGGAGGTACCTGTGCTCCAAAGCACTACCAAGGACCAGCAGACGTTGCTGGAACTCGGATACGGAGATGGAGGCACCTAGGCCAAAGGCACTGGGAGAGAACCACTTGACGGTACTGGACCCCGGACGGGTAGCAGAAGGAAAAGAGGCAATGTCACAACCGAGTACCAACTGACGTTACTGTGACACGGTTACTAAGCAGGAGGTACCTGTGCTCCAAAGCACTACCAAGGACCAGCAGACGTTGCTGGAACTCGGATACGGAGATGGAGGCACCTAGGCCAAAGGCACTGGGGAGAACCACTTGACGGTACTGGACCCCGGACGGGTAGCAGAAGGAAAAGAGGCAATGTCACAACCGAGTACCAGCTGACGTTACTGTGACACGGTTACTAAGCAGGAGGTACCTGTGCTCCAAAGCACTACCAAGGACCAGCAGACGTTGCTGGAACTCGGATACGGAGATGGAGGCACCTAGGCCAAAGGCACTGGGGAGAACCACTTGACGGTACTGGACCCCAGACGGGTAGAAGAACGCACCCATGAAAATGTAAGTTGACAGGACGCAAGCCGTCCGCAGTTACCGAATCACACAGTCCTACAGTGGGTGCTTATCCTATTGTCACAATGGAAACCGCCTTTATTTACATATCCCACAGCACACATAGGAATCACCTAAACTGCAGGCACCATAGAGTCGGCTAACCCGAATGCAACACGACAGCACAACTTATTGGAGGATAATTGACGTTCACACTGCCAGGAAACAGCTGTCGTGCTGTAACCAGGCTGGCCAGGAGTCAGTACCCCTGCCAATTACTTAGGAGCAACAAATGGCGGTGTTGTAGCCCAGGGAGTAGAGTTCAGGTGGTAGAAAGATGAACATAACAGGAGACATGGAAAACGTTGCCAAACAGTTATTTAATCTGAAAACGGACAGGCAAATTCAGGTGAGATCCATGCCTTGTTCATTTTCAGAAAAGTAAGCCGGTCTACATTCTCTGAGGATAGTCGCATGCGACGGTCTGTTACTACACCACCTGCAGCACTAAAGACGCGCTCAGATAATACACTGGCAGCAGGGCAAGCCAGCACCTCCAATGCATACTGGCTAAGCTCTGGCCATGTATCCAACTTAGAGACCCAAAATTTGAAAGGGGAAGAGGCATCTGGGAGTACACTTAGAGGGAAAGCCAAGTAGTCTGTCACCATCTTACGGAAACGTTTCTTCCTGGTGACTGGAGCCGTCTCGGATGGTGTAGACCTTGCTGGCGCTGTCACAAAACTTTGCCACATTTGTAACATACAGTTCTTGCCCTGTGCAGAGGCGCTGCTTCTGCTCCCTCTTGTTGTAGAGGTGTCTACACTGCCTCGACGCACAGAGCTGCTTTGTAAAGCAGTAGCAGCAGCAGCAGCAGCTCTCCGGCTGGAATGTACAACAGTATGGATTGCACCAGTGTGTCTTGGTACTCCTGCATTTTACGGTCCCGGTTCACCGGTGTGATGAGGGTTTGTAAGTTGTCCCGGTAGCGAGGGTCTAGGAGGGTGTACACCCAATAATCTGACGTGCTGAGAATGTGGGCGATGCGGCGGTCGTTTCTCAGGCACTGAAGCATGAAATCAACCATGTGCTGCAGACTCCCAACTGGCCAACAAAGGCTGTCCTCTGGAAGAGGCGTCATCTCTGCCTCCTCTGCATCACCCCACCCTCGCTCTACATACTGACTAGAGCGTTGTGTACCTCCCTCTGTAGGGATTTCTTCCTCCTCCATTGACTCTCCTCCCTCATCCTCCTCACAAAGTGAGCCCTGCCCAGCCCTTTGTGAGGAACCACGTTGCGCTGACTGTCCTGAAGGTAATTGAATTTGTGACTCCTCATCCTCCACCTCTTCCAAAACCTCTTCCTTTAGTGCTTTCAGTGATTTCTGAAGCAGGCAGATAAGGGGGACAGTCATGCTGACTAGTGCATCATCTGCACTCGCCATCCGCGTTGAGACATCAAACGCACGCAAAACGTCGCAGATGTCCTTCATAGAGGCCCACTCAGTAGTGGTGAAGTGTGAACGGCGCAAATTGCGAGTTGATTGCGCCTGTTGCAGCTGATACTCCATTACTGCTGGCTGCTGCTCACACAACCGCTCCAACATATGTAACGTGGAATTCCACCTGGTGGGTACGTCACATATGATGCGATGTTCAGGAAGGCGAAATCTGACTTGCAGAGCTGCAATGCGCGATCTGGCCATGCTGGAACGTCGCAAGTGAGCGCACTCTAGGCGGACCTTGTGCAGCAGTGCATCAAGATCCGGATAGTCCCTCAAAAAACTCTGCACGACCAAGTTGAGCACATGTGCCAGACATGGTATGTGAGTGAGGTTGCCAAGGCCCAGAGCTGCCACCAGATTTCGGCCATTGTCACACACTACCAAGCCTGGCTGGAGATTAGCTGACAAAAACCACACGTCGCTCTCCTGCTTGATGGTATCCCAGAGCTCCTGCGCTGTGTGGCTTCGATTACCCATGGGAATTAATTTCAGGACGGCCTGTTGACGTTTGGCCACGGCTGTGCTCATATCGGTCGCAACAGGTAAGCGTTCACGGGTCCATGTGGAGGTATACCGTGACGGCTCGTGCAGCGATGATTCTGAGGAACTGGAGTAGGAGGAGGAATCAATGTGCACAGACTGGATTCCTGCAATCCTTGGAGTTGGCAGAACACGTACAGCGCCACTGGCAAGATCTGTACCCGGCTCCACAACATTGACCCAATGGGCAGTGAGGGAAAGGTATCGTCCCTGGCCATGGGTACTGGTCCACGCATCGGTGGTCAGGTGGACCCTGCTACTGACAGCGTTTAGTAGCGCATGTTTAATTGTTTCCCTCGACATGTTTTTGCAGAGCAGGGACAGCTTGCCTGCTGAAATAAAATCGGCTTGGCACATTATATTGTGGGACTGCCAATGCCATAAAGTTCCTGAAACTGTCAGTCTCCACCAGCCTGAATGACAGCATTTCAAGGGACAGGAGTTTTGCAAGGCCAGCATTCAGAGCCTGTGCTCGTGGATGGTTTGCCGAGTATGGCCGTCTTTTATCCCATGCCTGTGTTACCGATGGCTGTTTTTTGTTCTGGGAGTGTGACGATGACTGTGAACTTGCTGCAGTGGGTGGAATAACAGTTTGTCTATGGACAACAGTGACCGAGGTTCTTCCATGGAGATCCTGTGAGGAAGCCGAAACAGGTGTGTGAGAGCTGGAGGTAGAGGCTCGAACATGACCTAAAGATGTAGGTGCTGCTGTAGGTTGGCCTACATCTCCAGTGTGTCTTTGGAACTCAGCTACGTGCTTTGTCCGTACATGTTTCCACATATTTGTGGTATTCAGGTTCCTGATATTTTTACCTCTTTTAACTTTTTGCTTACACAGCTTGCATTGAACATAGCAAATATCATGTACAAGTCTGTCAAAAAAGGACCACGCAGTGCAAGTCATGGGAGCGCCAATTTTGACAGTTCTAAGAGAACTGCTCCCAACAGGTGCCAAACTGGAGGCTACAGGCAAGCGAGTCTGCAGCCTACCTCTCCCTCCTCTTTGTACCGTTGGGACAATCCCTTCCTCAGAGCTGCTCCCACCACCTTCCTGTTGCTCACGCCATGTTGGGTCTCGGACTTCATCATCTCCACTACCCTCTTCCAACACCTGCTGCTGTTGGATGGTCTGGGCAGCACCATGCTCCACAAAACCTGGCACCTGAGTCTCATCATCATCATAAGATGCGTTCTGCGGTGTGCTGTCCATCGGCACTGGCTCACCCGCCTCTTCAGATTGAGAGAGACACAGCTGTTGCGCATTCACTGCATACTCCCTCTTCTTCAAATTGCAGAATGCTGCTTGCATGTGCCCGTGTTTGCGAGCCAACAGATTCTGAGAACAGAAGCAGAGACTCAGCTGGCTCCTGTACAGAACTCTCTGACTGCCTGGGCAATTTGACAGGCGGTGAACAGACAGATGGTTGCTCAACAGTGTTGTGTTCCTGAGAGGAGGTGGAAGGAGTTGAAGTCGATGCATTGGCTGCCATCCAACCAACAACGGCTTCAATTTGTTCTTCCAGCAGCAGGGGGGCACGCCGAGCTCCTACCAAAGTGCGCATAAAGGAACGCTCACGGGGAAAACTGGTGGATGCTGTGTCACTGAGGGCGGCAGCAGACACAGAATCCCCATGTCCTCTCCCTGCTGAAACTCCACGGCCACGACCACGTGCCTTACTCACTGACTTCTTCATCTTGGTAGATTGATAAAGAAAGTCAGAAAAGTTATAAGGCCTAAGTGTGGTTATTACGCAGAGACTGAAGTGAACACTGAAACACAACTGTTCACAATCTGTGAAAGGCTACTCCTTTGTCTACTTCTATAGTGTTTGCAACCAATGTATTGTATACGGATGGAAGCGCGTCACACTAATAGATTATATTTTAAATGGAATGGAGCAGAACCAATTGGAGATAAATGAAAAGGATGAGGCACTGAGACACGCTCAGCAGAGTACAAGCAGCAGTGCTTGAACAAGTAACTGGAGCGTGATGTGCACTCAAAAAATAAAAAAACACAGACTGAAGTGAACACTGAAACACAACTGTTCACAATCTGTGAAAGGCTACTCCTTTGTCTACTTCTATAGTGTTTGCAACCAATGTATTGGATACGGATGGAAGTGCGTCACACTAATAGTTAAATTGCATGGACCTGCAAGAATTACACTGAAGGGAAAAAAAAAGAGTCTGTGAGTGACATGTGCAGATGCCTACAGACAGCGTTGCATGCAGAGCAAACTGCAGCGTCACCTGCACTCTCACACACACACCTTGCAGAGCTGTTAAAACAACACTGCAGGCAAAAGGAAGCTTTACACAGCGGTTGGTGCTAGCCTGCCTACAGCACAGTACACTAAATCGCAATCTCTAACTGTCCCTCAGAGTCAGCACAGCAGCGTTCTGTCCCTTACTGAATTCACAGCACAGTGATGCTAAAATGGCGGCGGCGCCTTTTATAGTGCATTCTGACATCATTTCAGCATCCAATCACAGCCATGCCATTAGTTAACATGACCGCAGCAGTACAGGATGTGCCCACACTTCTTAGGATTCCTCATTGGCTGACTAAAATCACATTGCCTCGCAAAGAATTATGGGAACTTCCGATTCCGGTATTCGATAAGACGAAAATATCGAAACGAAGTATCGAAAGACCGATAGAGCTAATATCGGCCGATACCCGATATTTGCAGTATCGTATCGCTCAACACTAACAGCAAGTGAACAGTTGTGTTTCAGTGTTCACTGTAGTCTGAGGTTTAATTTTTTTGTAGGAGTGTAGATCCCGCTCCACTTACTTCAACCACCGCAGCGTGTACTCTGCTGAGTGTCTGTCACTGGCTCATCCTTGTAATTTTTCAAAAATTGCTGCTGCTTTATTCTATTTTAAATTTACCAAGATCTATTAGTGTGACGCTCTTCCATCAAAATACAATACATTGCTTGCAAACTTAATAGAAGTCCACAAAAAGGCCTTTCACAGCAAGTGAACAGTTGTGTTTCAGTGTTCACTGTAGTCTGAGGTTTAATTTTTTTGTAGGAGTGTAGATCCCGCTCCACTTACTTCAACCACCGCAGCGTGTACTCTGCTGAGTGTCTGTCACTGGCTCATCCTTGTAATTTTTCAAAAATTGCTGCTGCTTTCTTCTATTTTAAATTTACAAAAATCTATTAGTGTGACGCTCTTCCATCAAAATACAATACATTGCTTGCAAACATAATAGAAGTCCACAAAAAGGCCTTTCACAGCAAGTGAACAGTTGTGTTTCAGTGTTCACTGTAGTCTGAGGTTTAATTTTTTTGTAGGAGTGTAGATCCCGCTCCACTTACTTCAACCACCGCAGCGTGTACTCTGCTGAGTGTCTGTCACTGGCTCATCCTTGTAATTTTTCAAAAATTGCTGCTGCTTTATTCTATTTTAAATTTACCAAAATCTATTAGTGTGACGCTCTTCCATCAAAATACAATACATTGCTTGCAAACTTAATAGAAGTCCACAAAAAGGCCTTTCACAGCAAGTGAACAGTTGTGTTTCAGTGTTCACTGTAGTCTGAGGTTTAATTTTTTTGTAGGAGTGTAGATCCCGCTCCACTTCAACCACCGCAGCGTGTACTCTGCTGAGTGTCTGTCACTGGCTCATCCTTGTAATTTTTCAAAAATTGCTGCTGCTTTCTTCTATTTTAAATTTACAAAAATCTATTAGTGTGACGCTCTTCCATCAAAATACAATACATTGCTTGCAAACTTAATAGAAGTCCACAAAAAGGCCTTTCACAGCAAGTGAACAGTTGTGTTTCAGTGTTCACTGTAGTCTGAGGTTTAATTTTTTTGTAGGAGTGTAGATCCCGCTCCACTTCAACCACCGCAGCGTGTACTCTGCTGAGTGTCTGTCACTGGCTCATCCTTGTAATTTTTCAAAAATTGCTGCTGCTTTATTCTATTTTAAATTTACAAAAATCTATTAGTGTGACGCTCTTCCAGAGGACAGCGTTTGTTGGCCAGTTGTGAGTCTGCAGCACATGGTTGATTTGCACTGCCTGAGAAACGACCGCTGCATCGGCCACATTCTCACCACGTCAGATTATTGGGTGTACACCCTCCTAGACCCTCGCTACCGGGACAACTTACAAAGCCTCATCACACCGTTGAACCGGGACCGTAAAATGCTGGAGGACCAAGACACACTGTTGAAATCCATAATGTTCTCCATTCCAGCCGAGAGCGCTGCTGCTGCTACTGCTTTACAAAGCAGCTTTGTGCGTCGAGGCATTGTAGACACCTCTGCAACAAGAGGGAGCACAAGCAGCGCCTCTGCACAGGGCAAGAGCTGTATGTTACAAATGTGGCGAAGTTTTGTGACAGCGCCACCAAGGTGTACACCATAGTGATGGGAAATCTAGTTAATTTTGTTGATTAGTTCACCATGAACTAGTTCACTGAAAAGATTAGTTCAAAAGATTAGTTCATTTAGTTCATTTAGTTCAGTTTTTCTCCACCCTATCCTGTGAGGAGCTGATAGGAAATGCATCATGTGACCTCTGAACTAAATGAACTAGATGAACTGCTGAACAAAATGTTCTATTGACAATGACTCAGGACAGCCTAGTTCAATCTGATGCCTCTGACTGAGCCCAGCAGTGCCACATAATGATTGTGTATGAGGGGGCTGAGAAGCAGTTCAGCATCCACCATTTTAAGAACAGAACAGGGGTCAGTGTTAAAGATTTTAGCAAGACTGATCTTCTAGGCTAGAGGCATGAACTACACACAGAAACACTCTCTCATACACACATATGAGCTGTGTCTGTGTACTGTGTGTGCAATTTCATTTTTTATTAATAATATTATTATTACTGTTATATTTATATTTGATGTGTGGTATGCCTTGGAGGTGCTGGCTTGCCCTGCTGCCAGTGTATTATCTGAGCGCGTCTTTAGTGCTGCAGGTGGTGTACTAACAGACCGTCGCATGCGACTATCCTCAGACAATGTAGACCGGCTTATTTTTCTGAAAATGAACAAGGCATGGATCTCACCTGAATTTGCCTGTCCGTTTTCAGATTAAATAACTGTTTGCCAACGTTTTCCAAGTCTCCTGTTATGTTCATCTTTCTACCACCTGAACTCTACTCCCTGGGCTACAACACTGCCAGTCACAGGGGAATGATCATTTACAAAACAAAATGTTATCCCCAACAAATAGTAGCGCAACGACTCCAGTGCCCACTTTATCGCCAGGCACTCTCTCTCTACAATGCTGTCTCTGTTTTTCGATGGAGTAAGTTTTCGACTCAGGAAACTAATGGGATGCTCCTCCCCGTTAAGCTCCAGTCCTGAGACAACACGCACCCAGACCTACCTCTGACGCATCAGTCTGGACAATGAATTCTCTTTTGAACTTGGTGTGCTCAAAACTGGTGACCCACACAGTGCCCCTTTTATTGCCCCTGTTGATGACCCCTTGCTGATTTATTAACCGGCTCCACCAGATCCATGGGTATTCTCTCAAACTGGACCTCTAAAATTTTTAATGGCACCAAGGGACTCACTAAATGAGGCTGAGGACTGTGTACCTGGCGCATGCGACAAGAGTTACAATACCGTTTAACTTCTTGATAGACCCCCAGCCAGTAAAACCGTTGTATAATTCTGTGTAGGGTTTTCTTTTGGCACAAATGTCACCCTAGTACATGCGCATGCGCTAAGTCCATTACCAACCTCCGATATGACTGCGGTAGCAGCAATTGCTAAAAAATTTCAACATGTATTTTATAAACCTGATACAGCAAAACTTGGTTCAGCTCTAATTGTTTAAATACTGTAGCTGCCCCGGGTGTTGGGGTTCCCCATTGACAACCAGTACATTTTCACGGGCTAGACTCAACGTAGGGGCCGCGGAGTTGCGCCTTAACAAATTTGTCACCTGTCACATTTAAGTATTACAATTCAGGTCCCGGTGTCAAATCTTCCATCTCCCCAACTAACACTTCGATAGGAGAGGGGTTTTCCTACTCCACCGAAGGCAAAGGTAATACTGCCCACTGCACACATGTGTTATGCATAGTGAGACTGATAGTAGCCAACAAAGTAGCTAACAAAGGCCACTTGTGATCGCCCTATCAGCGTAGGAACAATGCTACTCAAAAGATCTGCCATGATCCTGGACAAAATCTTGATATAATGGTCAATGAGTGAGAATGTACGATAGGATCCAGGCAGATGTGAAGGTTTGTTTGGTTTTAGTAGCAACTTCATGTGTGACATGTTTGAATGGCTGGGCAACCCTCCTGTCTCCAATATATGATTGAAGGTGTGTACCAATGTGGACGGGATATCCTCACTCAATAATTTAAATAATTTGGCTGTAAACCCGTCAGGTCCTGGAGCTTTCCGTATTTAAAGTAACTTATCGCCGCTGTCACTTCCGTCACCTCAATTTGTTTTTTTAAAAGGAGAAGCTGATAGTTTGTGATGGATGGTAACCGTATTCCATCTACAAAGGTGTTACCCTCCGCACTATCCGTATGTTCCACCTTATATAAGTCTGAGTAGTATTCTTGTAGAATGGTGTTTATGGTTCGAGGGTCTGTGTTCATGATCCCATGTTTATTCGTTAACGCTGTAATATGTTGATGACGAATGTGATTTCCTTTCGCTAGTCGTGCTAATAGTCTCCCTCATTTGCTACCATAACGATATACATCGGCTCTATAATTGTTATTACTGCTTCTCTCTCGTCGATATACCCATACGTGTAAGTCAGCCTTAGCCTGCTTACATCTACTTTTAACCTGTGTTGATGAACTTGTCTTGTTTGCCGTGTACCTATCGCGTAATATCCTGCTAGCCTGCGAGTAGTTTGTCGCAATCTTCTTTTTTAGCGTTGTCTGATAACCTATTAGTTTCCCGCGCATTACTCCCTTCCCTGCTGCCCATAAAAGTTCCGGCCTATCCCTAGTATCTCCATTATCCCTTACATATTAAAAACACCATTGCTTCACGTGATGTCGAAACTTCTCATCCATTAACAAATAGGTCGGGAAGCGCCAAGTTTGGTTTGGCCCCATCTGCACCATATCTGGCAGGGTCACTGATACGGGCGCGTGGTCATATATAGCTACGTTGTGCACATCTGCCTCTTCCACTCCCCTTAATAGCTCCTGTGCTAGCAATATATAATCTATTCTGGACCAAGAGTCATGTGGCGCCGAATAGAATGAATATTCACTGCCATCTGGGTTCAGGTGTGTCCAAATGTCTACAAAGTTACTCGTGTCTAGCAAGGGTTATTATAAACGTGTGTCATGTGATCGCACATTCATTCTCATCGACCTACAGTTCTTCACTGGTTCGATTCACCATATTTAAGTCACCACCGTGGGTGGTTTTAATGCTCTCCTATCGGCCTGATATGCTTGGATACCTGGGATAAATTCAGGAACGTCTCCAAACTTCCTACTCACATGTCAGCGCAGGAACCGTAAGAGGGAACGTGCTTGTTTTGTTGCGCATAGGTGGAGTTTTTTACAGTAAATGATTACTGCTGTCTTATTTTTTGCGTCCCAAGGGCAGAATAACTCTGCGTAACGTTACATTTTACAGACACTCATATAATAGACACACGCTACCCTAACCGTGACACAAGGAAGGTATTGTTGCCGGATAAAGCCGCCATTTTAGCGTCACTGTGCTGTTAATTCAGTTTGGGACAGAACGCTGCTCTGCTGACTCTGAGGGACAGTTAGAGATTGCGATTTTGTGTACTGTGCTTTAGGCAGGCTACTTTACCAACAGCTGTGTACATCTTCCTTTTGCCTTGCAGTGTTTTTTTCACAGCTCTGCAAGGTGTGTGTGTGAGTGCAGGTGACGCGCTGCAGTTTGCTCGGCATACAACGCTGTATGTAGGCATCTGCACATGTCACTCTCACACTCTTTTTTTTTTTTTTTTTTTCTTTAGTGTAATTCTTGCTGCTCCATTCAATTGAAATTATAGTGTGATGTGCTTCCATCCGTATCCAATACATTGGTTGAAAACACTGTAGAAGGACACAAAAAGCCCTTTCACAGCTAAGAGTTGTGTTCACTGTAGTCTGAGATTTTAATTTATTCAATTTTGATCACGCTCAAGTTACTTCTTCAAGCAATGCTGCTTGTACTCTGCTGAGCGTGTCTTACTGCCTCATCCTTGTCATTTTTCTCGAATTGGTGTACATGTACATCAAAGTACTCTTCATTTTGATCGAAATCCAAGCAGGTACCCGGACACTCTATGGCTGCTTTTATACGGTGGACTGGCTCCAACATTCAATAAGACTTAAGATGCAATCGGGCACCTTGTCAAGGCCCAATCCTCTTCTCCCTCTGATATAATAATAATAATAATAATCTTTATTTATATAGCGCCAACATATTCTGCAGCGCTTTACACTTTAACAGTTTCAAAACACAAGTCATAGGTAACAACGTTAACAATACAATAATTAAAGCAAAATAAGCCGACCCTGCTCGTGAGAGCTTACAATCTACAATGAGGTGGGGGAGATACAAAGTACAGGTGTGTATATATAATGGTGCATTTTCAATGATGGTCCAGCCATCTTGAGGGAGTGAGGCATGGATGGAGGTAGTGAATGGGCTCCACATACACACTTAAACATAGAACGACTTTGGTTATTGAATGTGATAGGCCACTCTGAACAAATGTGTTTTGAGGGAGCGCCTGAAACCAGGCAAATTGTGGATAATCCTAATTTCTTGTGGTAGAGCATTCCAGAGGATTTGCGCAGCGCGGGAGAAGTCTTGGAGTCGGGAGTGGGAGGTACGGATTACTGCAGAGGTTAGTCGAAAGTCATTTGCAGAGTGCAGCAGTCGGTTAGGCCGATAGCTAGAAATGAGGGAGGAGATGTAGGGGGGTGCTGCACTGTGGAGAGCTTTGTGGGTGAGAACCAGTACTTTGAATTGGATCCTATAATGAATGGGCAGCCAGTGTAAGGACTGGCGAAGAGCGGACGCGTCCGAGTACCGATTAGCCAGATGGATGACCCTGGCTGCTGCATTAAGGATGGACTGGAGAGGGGATAGTCGAGTAATGGGGAGGCCAAGTAATAGAGCATTGCAGTAGTCCAGGCGGGAGTGGATCAATGCTACAGTGAGGGTTTTTGTTGTTTCCATGGTGAGAAAAGGGCGGATTCTAGAGATGTTCTTTAGGTGTAGACGGCAAATATCTAACAAACAGGTCATGCTGGAGAGACTTGCACCTACTGCCACTCAGGGTCTTCAGCTCCTTTGTGAGAAACTAATGTTTGGCCAGCCAGTATATCAAATAAAGTTCATGAGAAATGGGAACTGTGTTTGGCTTCACTTTTGGTACTGGGTGCTAATACCAAACCATGGTGTGCCATTCAATGGATATTCCTGGCTGGTTGGAGACAAGCTCATTCCCACAGAAAAGTACCAGAAAGCTAAGGAGATGGTGGCCTCTCTCAACATGAAGGAGTTTGTTCGTTGTCTAGGAGACCGACCACCCCTGCTGTGTACCTTGTCAACGTTGTGTTGAAGCTTGCAAGGATTAAGAGGTTACAGTGGTAAGTCTGGTTTTTACTAAAGATCCTGCTGTGTATTATAGTTTTTATGTTTTAAAAAAAATTTTATCTTAGGAATGTAAAATAATTTTTTTTTTTTTTTAAATACAATGTATCTTATGAATGTTAAATAATTTTTTTTTTTTTGATAAAATAAAATGTATCTTATGAATGTTAAATAACTTTTTTTTTTTTCAGGTATTTGATCTACCGTAGCTAGTTACTGATCGTTGACTCTACACCCCTCTCCCCAGAATGTTACTCGGGTTATGGGGAGAAAATCACCGCTATTCCAGACTGATTTCATGTTAATGTGTCTGGCTCTTACACAGCACACAGCACTTGATGTTAGTTTATCTTTTTCCTAAATTATTTGTTACACTGCCCTTCTCACATTTTATTTGCACTTTTTTTTTTAAGCACAAGTTTTTTTACACTTCCTTGTTCTGTAAGTAGGCTTAATGGTTAAATGTTTTATACTAGATGTAAATATGTAACATGTACATTTTATATTAAGATTTTGCAAATTATTAGGTCCACACCATCAGGCTCTTTCGTCCCCTCTCCCTTAGAGTAGCGGTAATATATCGGACCCCAGGCTCGCCCACACAGTTCCTTGACCACTTCTCTGCCTGGCTGCCGCACTTTCATGTCCTCAGAAGTACCAACCCTTATCCTTGGAGACTTCAACATCCCATTAACAGCCCTACTTCCACACTCAAAACACATTTGTTCAGAGCGGCCTATCACATTCACTAATCAAAGTCATTCTATGTGTAACTGTGTGTGTGTGTGTAGCCCATTCACTATCTCCATCCATCCCTCACTCCCTGAAAATGGCTGGACCATCATTGTAAATACACCATTGTATATAAACAACTGTACTTTGGAGCTCCCCCTCCTCATTGTAGATTGTAAGGTCTCACGAGCAGGGGCGGCTTATATTGCTTTAATTATTGTATTGTTAACGTTGTCACTTATGACTTGTGTTATGAAACTGTTAAACTGTACAGCGCTGCGGAATCTGTTGGCGCTATATAAATAAAGATTATTATTATAGAGGCCCACTCAATAGTGGTGAAGTGAACGGCGCAAATTGCGAGTTGATTGCGACTGATGCAGCTGATACTCCATTACTGCTGGCTGCTGCTCACACAACCGCTCCAACATATGTAACGTGGAATTCCACCTGGTGGGTACGTCACATATGATGCGATGTTCAGGAAGGCAAAATCTGCGTTGCAGAGCTGCAATGCGCGATCTGGCCATGGTGGAACGTCGCAAGTTAGCGCACTGTAGGCGGACCTTGTGCAGCAGTGCATCAAGATCCGGATAGTCCCTCAAAAAACTCTGGACGACCAAGTTTAGCACATGTGCCAGACATGGTATGTGAGTGACGTTGCCTAGGCCCAGACCTGCCACCAGATTTCGGCCATTGTCACACACTACCAAGCCTGGCTGGAGATTTGCTGGCAAAATACACATGTCGCTCTCTTGCTTTATGGCATTCCAGAGCTCCAGCGCTGTGTGGCTTTGATTCCCCATGGAAATTAATTTCAGGACGGCCTGTTGACGTTTGGCCACGTCTGTGCTCATATCGGTCAACAGGCTCGCTGTCTGGGTGTTATGTTTGACACCAATCTCTCCTTCACCTCCCATATACAATCTGTTGCCCGCTATTGCCGCCTACACCTAAAGAACATCTCTCCCGAATCCAAGACTTCTCCCGCGCTGCGCCAATACTGTGGAATGCTGTACCCCAAGAAATTAGAACTATCCACAATTTGCATGTTTTCGGGCGCTCACTCAAAACACATTTCTTCATAGCGGCCTATCACATTCACTAATCAAAGTCATTCTATGTGTAAGTGTGTGTGTGTGTAGCCCATTCACTATCTCCATCCATCCCTCACTCCCTCAAAATGGCTGGGCCATCATTCTAAATACACCATTGTATATAAACACCTGTACTTTGTATCTCCCCCACATATTTGTAAATTGTAAGCTCTCACGAGCATGTGCGGATTATATTGCTTTCATTATTGTATTGGTAACGTTGTTACTTATGACTTGTGTTCTGAAACTGTTAAACTGTAAAGCGCTGCGTAATCTGTTGGCGCTATATAACTAAAGATTCTTATTAAGCGTTCACGGGTCCATGTGGAGGTAGACCGTGACGGCTCCTGCAACGATGTTTCTGAGGAACTGGAGAAGGAGGAGTCAATGTGTACAGACTTGATTCCCGAAATCCTTGTAGTTGCCTGAACACGTACAGCGCCACTCGCAAGATCTGTACCCGGCTCCACAACATTGACCCAATGGGCAGTAAGGGAAAGGTATCGTCCCTGGCCATGGGTACTGGTCCACGCAGCGGTGGTCAGGTGGACATTGCTACTGACGGAGTTTAGTAGCGCATGTTTAATTTTAACCTCAACAACATGCTTTTGCAGACCAGGGACGGCTTGCCTGCTGAAATAAAATCAGCTTGGCACATTGTATTGTGGGACTGCCAATGCCATTAAGTTCCGTAAACTGTCAGTCTCCACCAGCCTGAATGACAGCATTTCAAGGGACAGGAGTTTCGCAATGCCAGCATTCAGAGCCTGTGCTCGTGGATGGTTTGCCGAGATTGGGCCTACACCCGATACGCCACAACCTGACACTCACAGATAAACAAGCCATAAAATCTCTGAAAGATAACCCCAACATTATTATTAAACCAGCAGATAAGGGGGGTGCTATCGTTATTATGAATAAGACCCAATCTATTGCCGAAATTCATAGACAACTGTCAGTTAACCTAACCTACAGACAACTCAATTGTGACCCTACATTTTACATCTGTCAAAAAATTGATCGTATCCTGACAAAACATCTTTAATTGATCACCATAGACTGTAAGACTATGACATTCCTTAATATTCAATACCCCACCACCCCTGTTTTCTACACACTCCCAAAAATCAACAAAAAACTACATTATCCACCCGCATACCCTAGAGGGATAATTCTCCGTGTTCTACAGTATCACCCAAATGTTTAACATGTTGCCTAATTCCTATGTATATATATTCTTCACCCTATGTATATATTGTATATATTGTATATATTATACATTGTCATTGACTGTAAATTTTTCTATCTCTTCCAGCGACTATTTGATAAAGGCCACTGCGTTGCCCAAAACGTCAGTCAGTAGTCTCATAGCTATTTTCTTTTTTCACATCAAGTGTGCAATAAAAATTTCAAATTTAACCATGACATATGCAGTTAAACTTGTGCAGTGATTCTCTATAGACTGTACATCTTCAGTGTGTCTTTGTAACTCAAGTACGTGTTTTCTCCACACATGTTTACACATATTTGTGGTATTGAGGTTACTGACACTTTACCTCTTTTTACTTTTTGATTACACAGCTTGCATTTGACATAGCAAATATCATCTGCAAGTGTGTGAAAAAAGGACCACGCAGTGCAAGTCCTGGGATGCGTCCGTTTAGACTTTTGGAAGAGAAATCCGAACAGGTGCCAAAATGGAGGCTACAGGCAACAGAGTATGCAGCCTAACTCTCCCTCCTGTTTGTACCGTTGGGGCAATCGCTTCCTCAGAGCTGCTACCACCACCTTCCTGTTCCTCACGCCATGTTGGGTCTTGGACCTCATCATCTCCACTAACCTCTTCCAACACCTGCTGCTGTTGGGTGGTCTGGCCACCACCATGCTCAACAGAAACTGGCACCTGAGTCTCATCATCATCAGATGCGTTCTGCGGTGTGCTGACCATCGGCACTGTCTCACCCGCCTCTTCAGATTCAGAGAGACACAGCTGTTGCGCATCACTGCATACTCCCTCTTCTTCACATTCCAGAATGCTGCTTGGCTGTGCCCCTGTTTGCAAACCAACAGATTCTGAGAACAGAAGCAGAGACTCAGCTGGCTCCTGTACAGAACTCTCTGACTGACTGGGCAATTTGGCAGGCGGTGAAGACACAGATGGTTGATCAACAGTGCTGTGTTCCTGAGAGGAGGTGGAAGCAATTGAAGTCGATGCATTGGACCCTGGAAGTAATTGGCACGGGTACTGACTCATGCCCACCCTGGTTACAGCACCACAGCTGTTTCCTGGCAGTGTCAACGTAAATTAGCCTCCAATAAGTTGTCCTGTCATGTTGCATTCCGGTTATCCGACTCTATGGTGCCTGCAGTTTAGGTGATTCCTATGTGTGCTGTGGGATATGTAAATAAAGGCTTTTTCCGTTGTGAAAATAGGACAAGCACCCACTGTAGGACTGTGTGATTTGGTAACTCCAGACGGCTTGCGGCCTGTCAACTTACATTTTCATGGGTGCCTTATGGTACCCGTCCGAGTTCCAGTACCGTCAGCTGGTTCTCCACAGTGCCTTTGGCCTAGGTGCCTCCATCTCGGTATCAGAGTTCCTGCAATATCTGCTTGTCCTTGGTAATGCTTTGGAGCACAGGTACCTCCTGCTTAGTAACCGTGTCCCAGTAACGTCAGCTGGTCCTCTTTGTGCCATTGGCTCTTTTCCTTCTGCTGCCCCTCCGGGTTCCAGCACAGTCAGCTGGTCCTCGTTACTTGCATTGGCTCTTGTACCTTCTGCTACCCGTCCGGGTTCCAGTACCGTCAACTGGTTCTCCGCAGTGCCTTTGGCCTAGGTGCCTCCATCTCGGTATCCGAGTTCCAGCAACGTCTGCTGGTCCTTGGTAGTGCTTTGGAGCACAGGTACCTCCTGCTTAGTAACCGTGTCCCAGTAACATCAGCTGGTACAAGGTTGTGCTACAAATACAAGATACAGAACAATAGACACAAGAACAATAAGCAGAAGATCTAAAAGCAGAAGAACATGAAGTATAAGACCAAAATGAAGAGCAAAATATATGCTCTAAATTATAAGCAGAAGAAGACTAAGCAGTGTATGGGGGTGAGTCCGTTCCTCCTCGTGGTGCCCCTGGTAAATGCCTGCTGCTGCAGGCTAAACTGAACACGGACAAATACTGTTGTAATTTAAATCTTTTGTGGCAGCAAGAACGGAACGATGAAAAAATCATACTTTTACAGATTACAAGAACAGGAATCTATGTCACAAATAAGAATATGATGAAGAAGATGAAGGACTATAATATGAAGAAGAATAATAGTTTAAAAAGAACAATATGAGTAATGTTAACAAAAAGATGAAAAGCAAGAAGTTTTAGAAGAAGATAAAGAAGGTGAAGATGAAGAATAATTTGATGACAAAGATGATGCTGCTGAAGATTATGAAGGAGAAAGTGTGGCAAAAGTTAAAAAGGTGAAGAGCATGGAAGTTGTGAACCATACATATTTGACAAAATAGAAAAAAGGTTAACAACATTGTCAATTTCTTCGTCAATCCGAACGTATTTCCTAAAAAAAAAAAATTAATGCTATTCCATTGGATTGGGTTAAACAT
This sequence comes from Oophaga sylvatica, assembly GCA_033576555.1. NCBI lineage: Eukaryota > Metazoa > Chordata > Amphibia > Anura > Dendrobatidae > Oophaga > Oophaga sylvatica. The sequence goes on along the minus strand of JARQOD010000001.1, from coordinate 234,485,804 downwards.
CTATGCCTTTAATGTCTCCTCAACCTCCCCCAATACATTCTACATTACTCTTTGTTGTTTTCCTTCATGTACAATTAACCTACAAGGCAAGAATGGGGTTTTTTTAATTTCGATATTTTGTTCCCATAGACTTACATTGGACTTCCGGTATCGGTATCGGGTATCGCTGATATTTTTTGGGTATCGACGATACCATTCCGATACTTTTGGATATCGGAAAGTATCGCTCAACTCTAGCTGTGACACATCAGGTTGAATGAGTATGGGTGCCTAGGCAAAGCATTTTTTCAAGGAGGAGAATGCTTGACAAGCCTTGTCAGACCACCTAGAAAAATCCGTCCCCTTTTTTGTCATGTCTGTGAGAGGTTTAACTATGGACGAGAAATTACGAATAAATTTCCGGTAATAATTAGCAAACCCCAGGAAACGTTGTAGAGCCTTAAGATTCTCTGATATAAACAAAAGGAAATAGTTTGGCTTAACCAAATGATATACCACACTGTGAAAGCCATCAATAACGGACTAATTATGATAAACCCATCGCAGAAATTAATTAGAGCAGAACAAAGTGATGTTGCCACCACAAAAAGAAGCGATAAAGGGTTACTTATATGGAAAAATGCAAAACTTTATTGAAACATGACATATGTATACGATTAGAACATGTAAAGGTACAGGCAGGGACAGCAAGTGTCAATGCAAGGTGCCCACACAACCTAAAAGGAAAAGGTAGGCGGACTGGTCCCAGATAACATAACAATATTATAATAAAATAAAATAAGCAGCACTACATATACAGTATGTATATAGTTCTCAAAACACATGAGAACAATCATCATATAAATCTGTTCAGCAAAAGAAATGCATAGCACGGAAAACCTAGTGTCAAAATAGTACTGCTGCCGCGGTCACTGAAAAGAACCATGTGATCAGTGTCAAGTGCTGCTGTAGAAAGAGGTGGAAAGAAACACCAGAACATATGTGAGACGAGCAAATGTCTGTAATGGGACCTGTGGGCAAAATGCCACCACAGCGTCAGTAAATTACCTCAATTGTCTGGTGTTAGTCTGAAAGCTGGGACCGGTGCGTCTGCCCCGACGCACGTTTCGGAATTGAATCCTTCGTCAGGGGGCAGATCCCACTCAAGAACTGCCCGTACTTTCCCAGGGTCCATACGAAAACCGGACGCTGAAACCAGAAAGCCTAAAAACTGGAGTTCCTGTACGGCGAACACACACTTTTCCCATTTGGCGTACAGTTTATTATCCCGCAAGATCTGTAACACTGCCTAACATCCTCCTGATGAGACACAAGATCCGGCGAGTAAATTAAGGTATCATCCAGATATATGACCACAAACTGTCCCACCAGGTGGCGAAAAATGTAATTTACAAAGTGTTGGAACACCGCCGGGGAATTAGTCAGACCGAATGGCATGACAAGGTTCTCATAATGCCCCTCCGGAGTGTTAAAAGCCGTCTTCCACTCATCCCCCTCCTTCATCCTAATCAGATTGTACGCCCCCCTGAGATCCAACTTAGAGAACCATTTGGCGCCCACGATCTGATTGAAGAGATCGGGAATAAGTGGGAGCGGATACGGATCTCGGACCGTAATCCGATTAAGTTCACGGAAATCCAGGCAAGGGCGTAGGCCTCCATCTTTCTTCTTCACAAAGAAGAACCCCGCGGCCACCGGGGAAGATGAAGGTCTAATATGCCCCTTAGCCAGACTTTCTGCAATATAATCCTTCATGGCCTGCCTCTCAGGACCAGATAGGTTATACAACCTAGATTTAGGTAACTTGGCCTCAGGAGCAGCTTTACAGAACAGTCATACACGCGATGGACAAAAAAACAGACAAAAAAACCTGACTGGCACTTCCAGACTAATGTGAACTAGGTGCAAGCCAAGGGAAGCTACCCCATGTAAAACATGCAAAAAAAGGCTGCACTCTATCATACTAAAGCATGACAATATGGAATACATGAAATTTAGAATAGCAATATGGCTTTGGAATATAAGGAAAAATTTGAGACGCTTAGTATAAACATTTGGCCAAACATTTTAAAGCCCACCAACCATCGTCAAGGTGGTCTCAATACTGGTGAGTCCCTAACCTAATGTGAACATACCTTATAGGCTGATATCTGAATTTCTGGGTGAATATGCACCTCTGTCAGCAATGCCTGCATTTATGGGTAAAGTAGGACCTGGTGTAATTAAAATCACCACCTGGTGGGGCGGAGTGCTCGGTCAGCAAGCTAACATACAATAGACAAAAAAACCTGACTGGCACTTGCCAGACTAATGTGAACTAGGTGCAAGCCAAGGGAAGCTACCCCCATGTAAAACATGCAAAAAAAGGCTGCACTCTATCATACTAAAGCATGACAATATGGAATACATGAAATTTAGAATAGCAATATGGCTTTGGAATATAAGGAAAAATTTGAGACGCTTAGTATAAACATTTGGCCAAACATTTTAAAGCCCACCAACCATCGTCAAGGTGGTCTCAATACTGGTGAGTCCCTAACCTAATGTGAACATACCTCTATTAGGCTGATATCTGAATTTCTGGGTGAATATGCACCTCTGTCAGCAATGCCTGCATTTATGGGTAAAGTAGGGACCTGGTGTAATTAAAATCACCACCTGGTGGGGGCGGAGTGCTCGGTCAGCAAGCTAACATACAATAGACAAAAAAACCTGACTGGCACTTGCAGACTAATGTGAACTAGGTGCAAGCCAAGGGAAGCTACCCCCATGTAAAACATGCAAAAAAAGGCTGCACTCTATCATACTAAAGCATGACAATATGGAATACATGAAATTTAGAATAGCAATATGGCTTTGAAATATAAGGAAAAATTTGAGACGCTTAGTATAAACATTTGGCCAAACATTTTAAAGCCCACCAACCATCGTCAAGGTGGTCTCAATACTGGTGAGTCCCTAACCTAATGTGAACATACCTCTATTAGGCTGATATCTGAATTTCTGGGTGAATATGCACCTCTGTCAGCAATGCCTGCATTTATGGGTAAAGTAGGGACCTGGTGTAATTAAAATCACCACCTGGTGGGGGCGGAGTGCTCGGTCAGCAAGCTAACATACAATAGACAAAAAAACCTGACTGGCACTTCCAGACTAATGTGAACTAGGTGCAAGCCAAGGGAAGCTACCCCCATGTAAAACATGCAAAAAAAGGCTGCACTCTATCATACTAAAGCATGACAATATGGAATACATGAAATTTAGAATAGCAATATGGCTTTGAAATATAAGGAAAAATTTGAGACGCTTAGTATAAACATTTGGCCAAACATTTTAAAGCCCACCAACCATCGTCAAGGTGGTCTCAATACTGGTGAGTCCCTAACCTAATGTGAACATACCTCTATTAGGCTGATATCTGAATTTCTGGGTGAATATGCCCTCTGTCAGCAATGCCTGCATTTATGGGTAAAGTAGGGACCTGGTGTAATTAAAATCACCACCTGGTGGGGGCGGAGTGCTCGGTCAGCAAGCTAACATACAATAGACAAAAAAACCTGACTGGCACTTCCAGACTAATGTGAACTAGGTGCAAGCCAAGGGAAGCTACCCCCATGTAAAACATGCAAAAAAAGGCTGCACTCTATCATACTAAAGCATGACAATATGGAATACATGAAATTTAGAATAGCAATATGGCTTTGGAATATAAGGAAAAATTTGAGACGCTTAGTATAAACATTTGGCCAAACATTTTAAAGCCCACCAACCATCGTCAAGGTGGTCTCAATACTGGTGAGTCCCTAACCTAATGTGAACATACCTCTATTAGGCTGATATCTGAATTTCTGGGTGAATATGCACCTCTGTCAGCAATGCCTGCATTTATGGTAAGTAGGACTGGTGTAATTAAAATCACCACCTGGTGGGGCGATGCTCGGTCAGCAAGTAATACATAGACAAAACAACCTGATGGCACTTCCAGACAATGTAACAGGTGCAAGCAAGGAAAGCTACCCCATTCAACATGAAAAATAGGCTGCACTCTATACACTAAAAGCATCGACACCCTGACACCCTTTCTCCGAGAATACATCCTCAAAGTCCGCCAGAAATGGAGGCAAGACCCTAGGAATGACCGCACCGATGACCGTATTCATGCAGTTTTTATTACAGAATTCACTCCATTGGCTTATCTCTCTGGATTGCCAATTAATAACTGGGTTATGCTTAGTTAACCAAGGAAGGCCCAGCACTATAGGAGTGGGAAGACCCTCCAACAAGTAACAGGACAACAGTTCTTTATGTATCGCCCCCACTTGAAGTTTTACGTTATGCACAGCTTGCAAAAAACTTCCCTGACCGAGAGGCCTGGCGTCGATCGAGAATATGGGGATGGGTTTAGCCAACACACTCAATCGCATACCTTGAACCCGGGCAAACCGAGCGTCCACCAGATTAGCCCCGGCCCCACTATCCAGAAGAACAGATATCCTCTCAGTTCTCGTACCCACCACCACCTCCGCCGGTACGAGAAACTGAGACGAACTTAGGGACGAAATACCTACTCCCAGATTGCGTCCACCACACAACCTGGGATCAATAGTTTTCCGACGACCCTTTACTCTGCAAAGGACGGGATGGACACCCCCCAATAAAATGTCCCTTTTTCCCGCAGAAGAAACAACTTCCTGTCTTGTGGCGCACCGCCGGTCCCCTCCCCCGAAATGATGTCCCTCCTAATTGCATAGGCTCCTCTGGACTGACCAGGGGAACCTCAATATAAGGGACCCTTGAGGAAGGTGGAGTCAACACAGGGGGCGGAGTTACCCTGCACCTCTCCCGAAGCCGTCTGTCAATACGAATAGCAAGGGCCATAGCGGCTTCCAGTGACGCGGGAGGGTCATACTGTGCCAACACATCCTTTAATTTGTCAGATAAACCTTGACAAAACTGGCTCCTAAGAGCCGGGTCATTCCACTGGGTGTCCGTGGCCCACCTACGGAACTCCGAACAGAATTCCTCCGCCGGACGATCTCCCTGCTGGATCCTACGTAACTTAGATTCAGCAAGGGAGATCCGATCCGGGTCATCATATACGAGACCCAGAGCTGCGAAAAACCTATCCACTGACTGGAGAGCCGGGGAGCCCGGGGGAAGAGAGAACGCCCATGATTGTGGGTCCCCTTGTAGGAGCGAGATGACAATTCCTACCCTTTGTTCATCACTCCCCGATGACTGTGACCGCAGCCTAAAGTACAATTTACATGCCTCCCGGAAAACAAAAAACTTGTCCCCCCCCCCAGTGAACCTGTCAAGGAGAGCTACTTTAGGTTCTGGTCCGGCTTGCTCCAGGGGATACAAAACCTTGGACTTAACGTCTGCCAGCTCCATGGACAAACTCTGCAACTGCCGAGCAAGACTGGCTACTGGATCCATGGTAGCTAGAGAGAATCTTTTGTTGATCGGTGAAAATGTCACGCTGTCTCTGCGTACCGGAGGTCAGGGGCCTAAGCTGACCCTAAGCTGGGGCCCTGACTAATCCCTCTACCTGGAGGTACTGTTAAAAGTACAGAGGTCCAGGCCGCCAGCGTAATCCCTACCTCCTGAGGATCCCTGAACCACAGTGATCTAGTCCTGAGAAGGACCCCGATCACAACAACAGGGAACGGGATAATATAAGCCCACACACAGTACTAGACGAACGAGACAGTACAAGGGGAAAATCAAAAACCACCTTGCATACAAAACTCACACCACAATAACAGAGGGAACACCAACAGGTAAGGAGATAAATGATAAAGCGAGGAAGGGAAAAGACCACACCAAGTACACTTCACTCCAAACTCCAAAATACCACGAGCCGCTCTGTTTGTCTGCAAGGAATGCTTTCACCGACAGCTTCCCTAACAGACTGGCAGGTATTTGAAGGAGTCCCACTATTGCAGCATTGACTGCAGCTGGGCGAGGCTGGGCCTCATCTAGCACAGAGAGAGAGAATTAACTCCCTCACTGCCGAAAAACACAAAGCACCAAAACTCAGCTGCGAGAAGTCAGGCTATGCAATCGCGACGATCTTCGTGGCGACACACCCATGACAATCACGGACTGGCTGGATATAAGGGAGGTTCCCCCCATCATGCTTGCCGGTGATCAATTGTTCTTGTCTCAACTGTGGTTCCTGGTTCACTTGGAAGCTTGCTGAGTCTTGCCTTTTCTCCTGCTCTCAGATAAGATATTTTCTGTTTTTTGTTTTTGTGCTTGCCATTTGCATATTTCTCTGCATTTCTGTGAGGTTGGCCAGGTTCCCCTCCCCGAGGTGCTTGGGCTCCTCTCGGTTCCTCTGGAGCCACTGTTGTTTGTTTGTTTGCCTTTTCCAGTTTTTTCAGTGGCTGCGGCTTAGTTTTGTTACACCAGAGAACTAATTTAGGTGGTAGAGGTCGTGTGATCTCAGGTGTTTTTGCAATTAGTAGCGTTGGCTTTTTTAGGGTTTTTTGGGATTGCAGTAAGTATCCTTCCTATCCTTTTCTGTCTAGGCAGATTGGGCCCCAGCGTTTGCTCATACTATTTTCTGTCTGTGTCTGTATTTCCTCTTGTCTAACCGCCATTACATGTTTGGGGCTTCCTATGTTCTTTGGGATCTGCTCCGGGGCAGATAGCTTTCCTCTTTCTATCTTTAGGTGTAAGTTAAGATTACTTAAGAAGGCTGTCCCACATTATTAAGCAGCCTACATTTTCTGCCAAAATGGGAAAGAAAAAGGATGTGTCGGCTGCTGAGAAGCAACAAATTGTGGAGTGTTTAGGTCAAAGCATGACTACAATCAACATTGCCAAGACACTTCATCGTGATCATAGCACAATCAAGAAGTATGTAGCTGATTCACAGTACACACGTGTGCGTGCTGATAAGGGAAAATTGAGGACTCTTTCCTACAGGCAATTAAGTCAGGTTAAAAGAGCAGCGGCAAAAAAGTCTTGTCATAGCAGCAGACAAGTTTTTGAAGCTGCTGGTGCCTCCAACGTCCCCCGAACAACAAGATGCAGGGTCCTTCAGAGGTTTGCAGCTGTGCGTAAGCCATCCTGTCGACCTCCTCTATCCACTGCACACAAGCAGAAACGGCTCCAGTGGGCCAAACAATACATGAAGACTGACTTCAAAACTATTTTGTTCACCGATGAGTGCCGTGCAACGCTCGATGGTCCAGATGGATGGAGTGGAGGATGGCTGGTCGATGGACACCCCATGCAAACACGGCTATGGCGCCAACAAGGAGGAGGTGGAGTAATGTTTTGGGCTGGAATCATGGGGAGAGAGATTGTCGGCCCTTTTAGGATCCCTGAAGGGGTAAAGATGAACTCCATAGTGTATGTTGAGTTTCTCAAACAGCACTTCGTGCCATGGTTCAAGAAGAAGAACCGTGCATTCCGCAGCAAGATCATTTTCATGCATGATAATGCACCGTCTCATGCTGCACATAACACATCTGCATCTCTGGCTGCTATGGGCATAAAAGGGAACAAACTTATGGTGCGGCCCCCATGCTCCCCTGACCTCAACCCCATTGAGAACCTCTGGAGCATCATCAAAAGGAGTGTTTATGATGGCGGGAGGCAGTGCACATCTAAGCAACAGCTCTGGGAGGGTATTCTGTCCTCATGCAAAACAATTAAAGCAGAAACCATCCAAAACCTGACAAATTCAATGGACGAGAGAGTTCAGAAGCTCCTTTCGAACGAGGGGTCCTATGTGCAAATGTAACATCACCTAGAATAAAGTTTTGAGTTGAAAACTGTTTGATTTCAGTTTGTAATAACCTGCTAATGCTTATAATTTCAAAAATGACCATTTTTTTGTTCTTTATTAAAATGAAAAGGTTGAAAACTCTGCTGTGCATAATAATTTGGAACATGCATTTTGAGTGCAGTTTGAGTGTTTTATTTTTTAAAAATATACTGTTATCATATGCAGTTTGTACAAAAACCTTTCAATTGTACTCTAATAGTTATTTGACTGGAAAATTACAATGACTGAAATTCATATAGGTAATTTGGGAAAATCTGAGAAAATATTATTTGCATAATAATTTGGAACACAGTGTATACTAAGCTCCACCAGCGTTGAAATTACTAATAATTTTTAGCTGCATCTTGCCTGGACAATAATTTTGGGCATAGTAGCAGTATGTGGTACTCATTCTATTAGGCCATCTATACTAAGCTCCACCAGCATTGAAATTACTAATAATTCAGTGCAATGGGTCTGCTCCAGACGTAGTCTGCTCCACATATTTCAAATCCCATATTTCAAATTACAGATTTCTAATTACACTACTGTGAATTAGACTAGAATTCTAGAATGCATTTGGCCACACATCAATCCTACAGCATTGTCATCATCACATTGTGACTGAGATGTACTCATTCTATTAGGCCATCTATACTAAGCTCCACCAGCATTGAAATTACTAATAATTCAGTGCAATGGGTCTGCTCCAGACGTAGTCTGCTCCACATATTTCAAATCCCATATTTCAAATTACAGATTTCTAATTACACTACTGTGAATTAGACTAGAATTCTAGAATGCATTTGGCCACACATCAATCCTACAGCATTGTCATCATCACATTGTGACTGAGATGTTCTTCTGTTCCCACAGGTATGAAAACCCCAGCTTTTCTATGCTCCTGAATGCATCATGTATATTGCTTTGTTAATGGTATGAAAACCCCAGCTTTTCTATGCTCCTGAATGCATCATGTATATTGCTTTGTTAATGGTATGAAAACCCCAGCTTTTCTATGCTCCTGAATGCATCATGTATATTGCTTTGTTAATGGTATGAAAACCCCAGCTTTTCTATGCTCCTGAATGCATCATGTATATTGCTTTGTTAATGGTATGAAAACCCCAGCTTTTCTATGCTCCTGAATGCATCATGTATATTGCTTTGTTAATGGTATGAAAACCCCAGCTTTTCTATGCTCCTGAATGCATCATGTATATTGCTTTGTTAATGGTATGATTTGCTCACCCATCTTCCTGTGCACATAATTGTACTCCATACTTCTTATCTTCACCACACATCTGAGTGGTCTGTGTAACACCTACCCCCTTTTATGATCTTTCCTTAACTCTGTGCATTTGGCCTGAGCAGTCCCAGCCCACTTCCCAATCACACCTGATTGCCCTTAGCTGCATTATTTATTCAGTGCAATGGGTCTGCTCCAGACGTAGTCTGCTCCACATATTTCAAATCCCATATTTCAAATTACAGATTTCTAATTACACTACTGTGAATTAGACTAGAATTGGACTGGAATTTGGCTGCAAGGTAACATAATTTAAAACCACTATGTTTCATTTTCTTATCACTTTCACCCCCATCCTCCTTTCTTTCTTCCTATCCCCTGTAATCCCCCCACCTAGTAAGGAATTAGTCATTTCCCCCTCCATTCTCCCCAGCCATCTCACCTTTCCCACAGAACTGTTCCTCCACATACAATCCTTTTCACCAAGACACACACGGCCACACCATGGCTTATCCTGCTCTCACCTTCTAACGCTCTGTCTGCTACTCCTCATCGCTGGCGATGTATCCCCAAATCCTGGCCCTCCTCATCACATCCCCACACTCATTTCTAACACCCTGCCACGATCTTCCACACGTTTTTGCAACCCTGTCAACCTCATACCTATCCATCCACACCCCCCTCCCCCAGTCCCCCTACCCGGAGCACTATGGAACGCACGCTCCGTCTGCAATAAACTGTCATTTGTCCACGACCTCTTTATCACCAACAAACTCTCCTTCCTTGCCATCACTGAAACCTGGCTCACCCCCTCTGACACAGCCTCTCCAGCTGCGCTCTCCTATGGCGGATTTCATCTTTCTCACACCCCTCGCCCTAGCAACAAACGTGGTGGAGGAGTTGGCTTACTCCTGTCTGATACCTGCTCCTTTACCCCTATTCAAATTCCACCCTCCGCTGCTATTCCCTCGTTCGAAGTGCACTCCGTCCGCATCTATTCCCCCTCCAACCTCCAACTGGCTGTCATTTACCGCCCCCCGGAACTAGCCATCTCCACCTTTCTCGACCACTTCACCACCTGGCTACTCCATTTCCTCTCTGCTGACATCCCCACCATCATCATGGGCGATTTCAACATCCCCATTGACACTTCCACCCCGGCTACCTCTAAACTTCTTTCGCTCACAGCTTCCCTTGGCCTCACTCAATGGTCCTCTGTGGCCACTCACAAAGGCGGTCACACGCTGGACCTTATCTTCACCCGTCTCTGTTCCCTCACTAATCTCACTAACTCCCCACTCCCCCTGTCTGACCACAACCTACTGACATTCTCTTCCCTCTCCTCTGTTAGTACGCATCCCCCACTCCACAAACTCACCCACCCTCGCAGAAATCTCAAACACCTCAATTTACAATCGCTCTCTGAGTCCCTCCTCCCTCTCACAGACATAGCCTCACTTAATGACACAGATGCTGCTGCCACATTTTATAACACCACAATAAAAACCACACTTGATTCGGCCGCCCCCCTCATGCAGAGCAAAACTCGTACAATCAACAGGCAGCCCTGGCTGACCGGCCTGACCAAAGAACTGAGACGGGCTTCCAGGGTTACCGAGCGGAGATGGAAGAGAACCCACTCCATCGAGCACTTCAACGCATACAAGCAGTCCCTTGCCAGCTTCAAGTCCACGCTCTCTGCCGCAAAACAAACTTACTTTGCATCTCTCATATCCTCCCTGTCTCACAACCCTAAACAGCTCTTCAACACTTTCAATTCTCTACTCCATCCCACAGCACCTCCTCCCTCTCCTCTCATTTCTGCCGAAGACTTTGCCTCCTTCTTTAAGCAAAAGATTGATACTATCAGAGAAGGCTTTGGCCCGCAGCCCCCAATGCCCCTCTTAGCCACTCACCCCTGTTCTTCCAAAACCAGCTTCACCACCATGACAGAAGATCAGCTCTCCACTCTCCTGTCAAGATCACACCTCACCACTTGCGCGCTTGACCCACTCCCGTCCCACCTCATCCCTAACCTTGCCACAGTCTTCATCCCTACTCTCACACACCTCTTCAACCTTTCACTTACAAATGGTGTCTTTCCTTCATCCTTCAAACATGCTTCAATCACCCCGATCCTCAAAAAGCCCTCCCTCGACCCATCCTCAGCGTCTAGCTATCGCCCGATATCTCTTCTCCCCTTCGCCTCAAAACTACTGGAACAGCATGTATATCTTGAACTGTCCTCCCACCTTTCCTCCTGCTCCCTCTTTGACCGGTTACAATCAGGCTTTCGACCGCATCACTCAACTGAAACTGCCCTAACTAAAGTCACCAACGACCTACTAACCGCCAAGAGCAAGCGACACTACTCTGTCCTCCTTCTCCTGGACCTGTCTTCTGCCTTTGACACCGTAGACCATTCCCTCCTCCTACAGATTCTCTCATCTCTTGGCATCACAGACTTGGCCCTATCCTGGATCTCATCATACCTAACAGACCGAACTTTTAGTGTCTCCCTCTCACACACCACCTCCTCACCTCGCCCCCTGTCTGTCGGTGTTCCCCAAGGCTCAGTCCTAGGACCCCTACTCTTCTCCATCTACACCTTCGGCCTGGGACAGCTCATAGAATCCCATGGCTTGCAGTATCACCTCTACGCCGATGACACGCAGATCTACCTATCTGGACCTGACCTCACCTCCTACTGACCAAAATCCCACAGTGTCTGTCTGCTATCTCAGCCTTCTTTTCTGCTCGCTTTCTCAAACTGAACATGGACAAAACAGAATTCATCATCTTTCCCCCACCTCATTCTACCCCTCCACCAGGCCTATCCATCAATGTCAATGGCTGCTCGCTTTCCCCAGTTGATGGATAGGCCTGGTGGAGGGGTAGAATGAGGTGGGGGAAAGAGATGAATTCTGTTTTGTCCTTGTTCAGTTGAGAAAGGGCAGAAAGAGGCGAGTAGCAGACAGACACTGTGGGTTTGGGTCAGTAGGGGGTGAGGTCAGGTCGATAGGTTAGTTTCTGCGTGTCACGGCGTAGAGGTGATACTGCAAGCCATGGATTCTATGAGCTGCCCAAAGCCGAAGGTGTAGTGGGAAGAGTAGGGGTCCTAGGATGAGCTTGGGGGAAAACCCCCAAGACGGGGCGAGGTGGAGGTGGTGTGTGAGAGGGAGACACTTAAAGTTCGGTCGTTGTAGGATGAGTTCCGGGGATGGGGCCCAAAAGTCTGTGATGCCAAGAGTGGGGAAAAATCTGTAGGAGGAGGGAATGGTTGGTGTCCAAAGGAGAAAGACAGGTCCGGAGAAGGAGGGACAGAGTGTGTGCTTGCTTTTGGGCGGGGTTTAGTGGGGTCTTTGGGGTGACTTTAGTTAGGGCAGTTTCGTTGGTGATGCGGCCCCCCGAAAGCTGTTTGAAAACGGTCAAGAGGAGCGAGGAAAGGTGGGAGGACTTTCAAAAATTTTACTTGCTGTTCCAGTAGTTTTGGAGGGAAGGGGAGAAGAGATATGGGCGATGATAGACGCTGAGGATGGGCGAGGGAGGGCTTTTGAGTCGGGGTGATTGAAGCTGTTTGAAGGATGAAGGAAAGACCCATTTGAAAAGTGAAAGGTTGAAGGTGTGTGAGAGTAGGGATAAAAAGATTGTGGAAAGGTTGGGGATGAGGTGGGACGGGAGTGGGTCAAGCGGAAAGTGGAGGTGTTGATCTTGACGGAGAGTGGAGAGCTGATCTTGTCAGGTGGTGAAGCGGGTTTTTGGACGAACAGGGTTTGAGTGGCCTAAGGGGGCATTGGGGGCTGCGGGCCAACCCTTCTTGATAGTATCAATTTTTGGGCCCTTTAAAGAAGGAGGCAAAGTCTTCGCAGAATGAGAGGGAGGGGGAGGTGCTGTGGGAGGATTAGAGAATGAAAGTTTTTGAAGAGCTGTTTGGGGTTTTGGAAAGACAGGGGGGATTTAAAGAGAGCAAAGTAAGTTTGTTTTGCGCAGAGAGCGGGATTTGGGAAGCTGCAAGGACTGCTTGATGCGTTGAAGTGCTCGATGAGGGGTTCTCTTCCATCTCCGCTGGGTTTACCCTGGGAACCCCGGGTCTCAGTTTTTGGGGTCAGGCCGGTCAGCCAGGGCTGCCTGTTGATTGTACATTTTTTTCCCTCTGCTGAGGGGGGCGGCCGAATAAAAGTGTGGTTTTTTTGTGGTGTTATAAAATGTGGCGAAGATCTGTGTCTTTAAGTGAGGCTTGTTTTGTGAGAGGGAGGAGGGACTCAGAGAGCGATTGTAAATTGAGGTGTTTAAAGATTTCTGCGAGGGTGGGTGATTTTGTGGTGGGGTTTGCGTCAAAACAGGGAGAGGGAAGCGAATGTCGTAGGTTGTGGTCAGACAGGGGGAGTGGGGAAGTTGTGAGATTAGTGAGGGAACAGAGAGGGTGAAAAAAGGGGTCCAGCGTGGGACGCCTTTGTGATGGCCACAGAGGACCATTGAGGAGGCAAAGGGAAGCTGTGACGAAAGAATTTAGAGGTAGCCGGGGGGGGAAGTGTCAAGGGGATGTTGAAATGCCCATGATGATGGTTTGGGATGTCAGCAGAGAGGAAATGGAGTAGCCAGGGGGTTTGAAAGTGGTCGGAAAGGTGGAGAGGCTAGTTCGGGGGGCGGTAAATAAGCCGTTGGAGGTTGGGGGGGAATAGATGCGGGGAGTGCACTTCGAACGAGGGAATAGCAGCGGAGGGTGGAATTTGAATAGGGGGGAAAAAGGGGCAGGTATCAGACAGGAGTAAAACCAAATCCTCCACCACGTTTGTTGCAGGGCGAGGGGTGTGGGAAAGATAATCCGCCATAGGAGAGCGAGTGGAGAGGCTGTGTCAGAGGGGGTGAGGGAGGTTTTAGTTTATGGCAGGAAGGAGAGTTGTTGGTGATTAAGAGGTGGAAAAAATGGACAGTTATTGCGCGGGGGCGTGCGTTCATAGTGCTGGGTAGGGGGACTGGGGGAGGGGGGGTTTGGATGGATAGGTATGGGATGACAGGGTTGCAAAAAGTGGGAGGAAAAGTGGCAGGTGTTAGAATGGGGTGTGGGGAGTGATGAGGGGCCGGGTTTGGGGATACTTTGCCAGCGATGGGAGTAGCAGACAGAGCGTTAGAAGGTGAGAGCGTAAGCATGGTGTGGCCGTGTGTGTCTTGGGGGAAAGATTGTATGTGGAGGACAGTTCTGTGGGAAAGGTGAGTGGCTGGGGGAGAATGAGGGGGAAATGACTAATTCCTTATAGGTGGGGTGATTACAGGGGATAGGAAAGAAAGAAAGGGGAGGGGTGAAGTGATAGAAAATGAAAAAATAGTAGTTTAAATTATGTTACTTGCAGCCAAATTTCAGTCCCAATTCTAGTCTAATTCACGTAGTGTAATTGAAAACTGTAATTTGAATATGGGATTTGAAATTTGTGGAGCAACTAGTCTGGAGCAGACCCATTGCACTGAATAAATAATGCAGTAGGGGAAACAGTGTGATTGGGAAGTGGGCTGGACTGCTCAGGCCAAATGCACAGAGTTAAGGAAAAAATATTAAAGGGGTAGGTGTTACACAGAACATTAGAGTGTGGTGAGAAAAAGAAGTATGGATTTACAATTATGTGCACAGGAGTTTGGGTAGCAAATCTCCCATAACAAGCAATTACAGGACCCTTAAGGAGCATAGAAAAGCTGGGGTTTTCTACATTAAAAAAAGATATAATGATGCATTCAGGAGCATAGAAAAGCTGCGGTTTTCATACCATTAAAAAGAAAATACATATGCACGGGCTTAGAAAAGCGGGGGTTTTTATAACCATTAAAAAAAAAAAATTTTGATGCATTCAGGAGATAGAAAAGCTGGGGTTTTCATACCTTTTAACAAAGCAATATACATGATGCATCAGGAGCTTAGAAAGGGGGGGTTTTATACTTTAAAAAAGCAATATACTTGATGCATCAGGAGCATAGAAAAAAGCTGGGGTTTTCATATGGGGGAAACCCGAAGACATCTCATTTCACATTGTGATATGACAATGCTGTAGGATGATGTGTGGCAAATGCTTTTCTAGAATTCTAGTCTATTCCGTAGTGTAATTAGAAATCTGAAATTTTTTGAAATAGGGGGTTTGAAATAGGGAGCAGACAAACGTTGGAGCGACCATTGCAATGAATTATTGTAATTTTATGCTGGTGGAGTTAGTATAGTGGTAGAATGGAAACATTCAGTCACAATGTGATGATGAAAAAGCTTGTAGGATTGAGGGTGTGGCAAATGAATTCTGGGAATTCTAGTCTTTTCAAGTAGTGTACTTAGAAATCTGTAATTTGAATAGGGTTTTTAAAATATGTGGAGCAGATACGTCTGGAGCAGAACCATTGCATGAATTATTATTTCTTTAAATGCTGGGGAGCTTGTATAGAGGCCTAAAGAATGAGTACCACATACTGCTACTTCCCAAAAAATTATTGTCCAGGCAGATGAAGCTAAAATTTATTAGTATTTAAACGCTGGTGGGCTGGTATCCCACTGTGTTTCCAAATTATTATAAAAATATTATTTTCTCAGTTTTTCCCCAAAAATTAAACTTAGAATTTCAGTCATTGTAATTTTCAGTCAAATACATTAGGACAATTGAAAGGTTTTTGTACAAATGCATTGTTACAGTATATTTTTAAAAAAAAAAACACTCAAAACTGCATCAAAATGCTTTTTTCCAAATTATTATGCACAGCAGAGTTTTCACCTTTTCTTTTTTAATAAAGAACAAAAAAATGGTTCTTTTTTGAAATTATAAGAATTGAAAGGTTTTTTAAAAAATGAAATCAAACAGTTTTCAACTCAAATTTTTATTCTGGGTGATGTTACATTTGCAATGGGACCCCCGTTCAAAAGGGAAAGCTTTAAACTCTCTCGTCATTGAATTTGTAGGTTTTAGGATGGTTTCTGCTTTAATTGTTTTGCGGGAGGACAGAATACCCTCCAGAGCTGTTGTTAGATGGCCTCCCCTCCCGCTCATAAACATCCTTTTGATGATGCTCCAGAGGTTCTCATGGGGTTGAGGTCAGGGGAGCATGGGCCGCACCATAGTTTTTTCCCCTTTTATGCCCAAAGCACCCAGAGATGCAGTGTGTTATGTGCAGCAAAAGCCCCCCGGTGTTTTAAATCCATCCTGGAAAATGTCTTGTGCGGGCCCGGTTTTCTTCTTGAAAAAATGGCACGAAGTCCCGTGAGGGGGAAACTCAAAAATACCCCCTATGGGTTTTATTTTTTTACCCCTTCAGGGATCCTAAAGGGCCGAAAAATCTCTCTCCAAAGATTCCCGCCCAAAAACATTACTCCACCTCCCTTGTTGGGCCATAGCCGTGTTTGCTTTTGGGGTGGTCCATGACCAGCCCTCCCCCACTCATCCATCGGACTCGGGTTTTCACGGCATCATGGTGAACCCAAAAAAGTTTTGAAGTCAGTTTCAAGTATTGTTTGGCCACTGGAGGTTTCTGCTTGGTGCAAGGATAGGGGGAGGTCGACAGGATGGCTTACGACAGTGCAACTCTGAAGGGACCCTGAAACTTGTTGTTCGGGGGAGTTTGGAGGCACCGCAGCTTCAAAAACTTGTCTGCTGCTATGACAAGATTTTTTGCCGCTGTCTTTTAACTGACTTAATTGCCTGTAGGAAAGAGTCCCCAAAATTTTTCCCCTTTTCCCGCACGCACAGGTGTATGTGAATCAGCCATACTTCTTGATTGTGCTTGATACGATGATGTCTTGGCATGTTGATTTTAGTCTGCTTTGACAAACACTCCCCAAATTTTTTGTTCTCAGCACCGGGCACATCCTTTTTCTTTCCCAAATTTTTGGCAGAAAATGTAGGTGCTTAAAAAATTGGGACAGCCTTCTTAAAAAAATCTTAAATTACACCCAAGATGAAAGAGGGAAAACTATCGCCCGGAGCAGATCCCAAAGAACATAGAAGCCCCAAACATTTTAATGGCGGTTAGACAAGAGGGAAATCAGACACAGACAGAAAATAGTATGAGAACGCTGGGGCCCAATTGCCTAGACAGAAAAGGATGGAAGGATACTTACTCAATCCCAAAAAACCCCCTTTAAAAAGCCACGCTACTAATTGCAAAACACCTGAGAAACACACGACCTCTACCACCTAAATTGTTCTCTGGTGTAACAAACCTTTAAACGCAGCCACTGAAAAACTGGAAAAGGCAAACAAACAAACAACAGTGGCTCCCGAGGAACGAGGGGAGCCCAAGCACCCGGGGAGGGGAACTGGCCAACCCTCACGGGAAAAGCAGAGAAATATGCAAATGGAAAACACAAAAACAAAAAACAGAAATTTTTATCTGAGACAGGAGAAAGGCCCAAAACTCAGCAAGCTTCCAAGTGAACCAGGAAAACCCCAAATTGAGACAAGAACAATTGATCACCGGCAAACATGATGGGGGAAAACCCCCTTATATCAAACGTCGGTTTTTTCATGGGTTGGTGTGTCGCCAGAAGATCGTCGCGATTCAAGCCTGACTTATCGAGTGAGTTTTTTGGGCTTTGTGTTTTCGGCCCGTGAGGGAGTTAATTCTCTCTCTCGTGCTAATGAGGCCCGCCTTTGCCCCGCTGCCCAATGCTGCAATAGTGGGACCCCTTTTAAATACCTGCCGTCTGTTAGGGAAGCTGTCCCGGTTTAAAAACATTCCTTGCGAAAAAACAGAGCGGCTCGTGGGGGTTTTTTGGGGTTTTGGGGTGAAGGGGTACTGGTGTGGTTTTTTTCTTTCCCGTTTATCAAATTCTCCCTTTCCTTGGGTTCCCTCTGTTATTGTGGTGTGGAGTTTTGATGCAAGGTGGTTTTTGATTTTCCTGTTCGTCTCGTTCGTCTAGTACTGTGTGTGGGTTTTTATTATCCGTTCCCTGTTGTTGTGATCGGGGTCCTTCTCGGGGTAGATCACTGGGTCAGGGATCCTCAGGGGTTTGGGATTACGCTGGGGCCTGACCTTTCTGTACTTTTAACATTTACCCCCAGTGAGGGATTAGTCGGGCCAGCTTAGGGTCAGTTAGGCCCCTGACCTCCGGTACGCAGAGACAGCGGGCATTTTAAACGTTAACAAAAAAATTCTTTTCTAGCTACCATGGACCCGTAGCCAGTCTTGCTCGGCAGTGGCGATTTTTGTCCATGGAGCTGGCAAAAGGTTAAAGCCCAAAGGGTTTTTTGTTTTCCTGGGGGCAACCCGGACCCAACTAAAGTAGTCTCCTTGAAGGAAAAATGGGGGGCGGGACAAAGTTTTTTTTTTTCCCGGAGGCATGTAATTTGTACTTTGGGCCCTGCGGTCACGTCATCGGGGAAGTGATGAACAAAGGGTAGGAAATTGTCATCTCGCTCCTAAAAGGGGGGAAACCCACAATCATGGGGTTCTTCTTCCCCCGGGCCCCCCGGCTTCCGTCAGTGGGATAGGTTTTTTCGAAGCTCTGGGTCTCGTAATGATGACCCGGATCGGATCTCCCTTGTTTAATTAAGTTGTAGGATCCAGCAGGGAGATCGTCCGCGGAGAGGAATTCTGTTGGGAGTTCCGTAGGTGGGCCACGGACACCCAGTGGAATGACCCGCTCTTGGGAGCAGTTTTGTCCAAGTTTATTGACAAATTAAAGGTTTGTGTTGGCACAGTATGACCCCCCCGCGTTCACTGGAAGCCGCAAATGGCCCTTGCTATTCGAAATTGACAGACGGCTTCGGGGAGAGGTGCAGGGTAACCCCGCCCCTGTGTTGGACTCCACCTTCCTCAAGGGTCCCTTTTTTGAGGTTCCCCTGGTCGCCCAGAGGACCCTATGCAAATTAGGAGGGAAAATCATTTCGGGGGGAGGGGACGGCGGTGCGCCACAAGACAGGAAGTTGTTTCTTTCTGCGGGAAAAAGGGACATTTTATTGGGGGGTGTCATCCCGTTTTTTGGGAGAGTAAAGGGTGTCGGGAAAAAACTATTGATCCAGGTTGTGTGGTGGACGGCAATTGGGAGTAGGTATTTCGTCCTAAGTTCGTCTAGTTTCTCGTTACCGGCGGAGGTGGTGGTGGGTACGAGAACTGAGAGTATCTGTTCTTCTGGATTAGTGGGGCCGGGGTAATTGGTGGACGCTCGGTTTGCCGGGTTCAAGGTATGGATTGAGTGTGTTGGGCTAAAACCCCTCCCATATTCTCGATCGGCCAGGCCTCTCGGTCAGGGAAGTTTTTTTTCAAGCTGTGCATAAGTAAAACTTCAAAAATGGGGGCGATACATAAAGAACTGTTGTCCTGTTAAATTTTTGGAGGGTCTTCCCACTCCTATAGTGCTGGGGGCCCTTTCCTTGGGTTTTTCTAAGCATAACCCAGTTATATTAATTGGCAATCCAGAGAGATAAACCAATGGGGTGAATTTGTAATAAAAACTGCATGAATACGGTCATCGGTGCGGTATTCCTAGGTCTTGCTCCATTTCTGGCGGGACTTTGGGGATGTATTCTCGGGAAAGGGTTGTCAGGGTGTCTGCTTTAGTATGATAGTGTGCAGCCTTTTTTTTGCATGTTTTACATGGGGGTAGCTTCCTTGGCTTGCACCTAGTTTTACATTAGTTTTGGAAGTGCCAGTCAGGGTTTTTTTTGTCTATTGTATGTTAGGGTTGCTGACGAGACTCGCCCCCCCCAGGTTGTGGGATTTTTTTAATTACACAGGGCCCTACTTTACCCATAAATGCAGGCATTGCGGCAGAGGTGCATATTCCCCCAGAAATTCAGATATCAGCTAATAGAGGTATGTTCACATTAGGTTAGGGACTCCAGATTGAGGCCACCTTGCGTTTGGTTGGGGGGCTTTAAAATGTTTGGCCAAATTTTTTATACTAAGGTTCAAATTTTTCCCCTTTTTTCCAAAGCCTTTTTGCTACTTCTAAAAATTTTATGTATTCCATTTTGTATGCTTTAGTATGATAGAGTGCAGCCTTTTTTTTTCATGTTTTACATGGGGGGGAGCTTTTTTTCCCTTTTTGGGTTGCACCTAGTTCACATTTAGTCTGGAAGTGCGTCAGGTTTTTTTGTCTATTGTATGTTAGCTTGCTGACGGCACTCCGCCCCCACCAGGTGGTTGATTTTAATTACACCAAGGTCCTACTTTACCCATAAAAGCAGGCAATGCTGCCGAGGTGCATATTCACCCAGAAATTCAGTTTTCAAACCTAATAGAGGTATGTTACTTGGGTAGGGAAATCACCGTTTGAGACCCCTTGCGATGGTTGGGGGGCTTTAAAATGTTTTTGGGCCCAAAAGTTTTTTTCTAAGCGTCTCAATTTTTCCTTATATTTCAAAGCCCTATTGCTATTCTAAATTTCTTTTATTCCTATTGTCATGCTTTTAGGATAGAGTGCAGCCTTTTTTTGCAGGTTTTTCATGGGGGTAGCTTCCCTTGGCTTGAAACCCAGTTCACATTAGTCTGCAGTGCCAGTTCAGGTTTTTTTTTTGTCTATTGTTTTAGCTTGCTGGACCGAGCACCCGCCCCCACCCGGTGGTGTTTTAATTACACCAGGTCCCTACTTTACCCATAAATGCAGGCATTGCTGACAGAGGTGCATATTCACCCAGAAATTCAGATATCAGCCTAATAGAGGTATGTTACATTAGGTTAGGGACTCACCAGTATTGAGACCACCTTGACGATGGTTGGTGGGCTTTAAAATGTTTGGCCAAATGTTTATACTAAGCGTCTCAAATTTTTCCTTATTCCAAGCCATATTGCTATTCTAAATTTCATGTTTCCATATTGTCATGCTTTAGTATGATAGAGTGCAGCCTTTTTTTGCATGTTTTACATGGGGGTAGCTTCCCTTGGCTTGCACCTAGTTCACATTAGTCTGGAAGTGCCAGTAGTTTTTTTGCCCTATTGTATGTTAGCTTGCTGACCAAAGCACTCCGCCCCCACCGGGTGGTGATTTAATTACACCAGGTCCCTACTTTACCCATAATGCAGGCATTGCTGACAGAGGTGCTTTATTCACCCAGAATTCAGATATCATGCCTAATAGGGGTTTATGTTCACATTAGGTTAGGGACTCACCAGTATTGAGACCACCTTGACGATGGTTGGTGGGCTTTAAAATTTTTTGGCCAAATGTTATACTAAGCGTCTCAAATTTTTCCTTATATTCAAAGCCTATTGCTATTCTAAATTTCATGTTTTCCATATTGTCATGCTTTAGTATGATAGAGTGCAGCCTTTTTTTGCATGTTTTACATGGGGGTAGCTTCCCTTGGCTTGCCACTAGTTCACATTAGTCTGGAAGTGCCAGTCAGGTTTTTTTTGTCTGTTTTTTTGTCCATCGGTGTATGACTGTTCTGTAAAGCTGCTCCTGAGGCCAAGTTACCTAAATCTGGGTTTTGTATAACTATCTGGTCCTGAGAGGCAGGCCATGAAGGATTATATTGCAGAAAGTCTGGCTAAGGGGCATATTAGACCTTATCTTCCCCGGTGGCCGCGGGTTCTTCTTTGTGAAGAAGAAAGATGGAGGCCTACGCCCTTGCCTGGATTTCCGTGAACTTAATCGGATTACGGTCCGAGATCCGTATCCGCTCCCACTTATTCCCGATCTCTTCAATCAGATGTGGGCGCCAAATGGTTCTTAAGTTGGATCTCAGGGGGGCGTACAATCTGATTAGGATGAAGGAGGGGGATGAGTGGAAGACGGCTTTTAAACACTCGGAGGGGCATTATGAGAACCTTGTCATGCCATTCGGTCTGACTAATGCCCCGGCGGTGTTCAACACTTTGTAAATTACATTTTTCGCCACCTGGTGGGACAGTTTGTGGTCATATATCTGGATGATACCTTAATTTCTCGCCGGATTTGTGTTTTCATCAGGAGGATGTTAGGCAGGTGTTACAGATCTTGCGGGATAATAAACTGTACGCCAAATGGGAAAAGTTGTGTTCGCCGTACAGGAACTCAGTTTTTAGGCTTTCTGGTTTCAGGTCCGGTTTTCGTATGGACCTGGGAAAGTACGGGCATTCTTGAGTGGGATCTGCCCCTGACGAAGGATTCAATTCCGAAACGTGCGTCGGGGCAGACGCACCGGTCCCAGCTTTCAGACTAACACCAGACAATTGAGGTAATTACTGACGCTGTGGTGGCATTTTGCCCACAGGTCCCCTTACAGACATTTGCTCGTCTCACATAATGTTCTGGTGTTTCTTTCCACTCTTTTAAAAGCAGCACTTGACACTGATCACATGGTTCTTTTCAGTGGGCCGCGGCCAGCAGTACATTTTTGACACTAGGTTTTCCGTGCTATGCATTTCTTTTGCTGAACAGATTTATATGGGTTTATTGTTCTCTTTTGTTTTGAGAACTATATACATAATGTATATGTATTTCTGCTTATTTTATTTTATTATAATATTGTTATGTTATCTGGGACCAGTCGCCTACCCTTTTTCCCTTTTGGTTGTGGGGCACCTTGGGATTGACCTTGCTGTCCTCCTGTACCTTTACATGTTCTAAGGTATACATATGTCATGTTTCAATAAAGTTTTGCATTTTTTCAAAATAAGTAAACCCTTTATCGCTTCTTTTGTGGTGGAGGGAACATCACTTTGTTCTGCTCTAATTAATTTCTGCGTGGGTTTATCATTTAAATTAGTCCGTTATGATGGTTTCACAGTGTGGTATATCATTTGGTTTAAGCCAAACTATTTCCTTTTTTTTTAAATCAGAGAACTTGGCTCTACAGAGTTGAGCGATACTTTCCGATATCCAAAAGTATCGGAATCGGATGGTATCGCCGATACCCAAAAAATATCGGCGATACCCGATACCGATACCGGAAGTCCAATGTAAGTCCATGGGAACAAAATATCGAAATTAAAAAAACCCCATTCTAGCCTTGTAGGTTAATTGTACATGAAGGAAAACAACAAAGAGTAATGTAGAATGTATTGGGGGAGGTTGAGGAGACATTAAAGGCATAGATGTTTAACCCAATCCAATGGAATAGCATTAATTTTTTTTTTTTTTAGGAAATATGTTCGGATTGACGAAGAAATTGACAATGTTGTTAACCTTTTTTCTATTTTGGCAAATATGTATGTTTCACAACTTCCATGCTCTTCACCTTTTTAACTTTTGGACACACTTTCTCCTTCATAATCTTCAGCAGCATCATCTTTGTCATCAAATTATTCTTCATTTTCACCTTCTTTATCTTCTTCTAAAACTTCTTGCTTTTCATGTTTTTGTTAACATTACTCATATTGTTCTTTTTAAACTATTATTCTTCTTCATATTATAGTCCTTCATCTTCTTCATCATATTCTTATTTGTGACATAGATTCCTGTACTTGTAATCTGTAAAAGTATGATTTTTTCATCGTTCCGTTCTTGCTGCCACAAAAGATTTAAATTACAACAGTATTTGTCCGTGTTCAGTTTAGCCTGCAGCATCAGGCATTTACCAGGGGCACCACGAGGAGGAACGGACTCACCCCATACACTGCTTAGTCTTCTTCTGCTTATAATTTAGAGCATATATTTTGCTCTTCATTTTTGTCTTATACTTCATGTTCTTCTGCCTTTAGATCTTCTGCTTATTGTTCTTGTGTCTCTTGTTCTGTATCTTGTATTTGTAGCACAACCTTGTACCAGCTGATGTTACTGGGACACGGTTACTAAGCAGGAGGTACCTGTGCTCCAAAGCACTACCAAGGACCAGCAGACGTTGCTGGAACTCGGATACCGAGATGGAGGCACCTAGGCCAAAGGCACTGCGGAGAACCAGTTGACGGTACTGGAACCCGGACGGGTAGCAGAAGGTACAAGAGCCAATGCAAGTAACGAGGACCAGCTGACTGTGCTGGAACCCGGAGGGGCAGCAGAAGGAAAAGAGCCAATGGCACAACCGAGGACCAGCTGACGTTACTGGGACACGGTTACTAAGCAGGAGGTACCTGTGCTCCAAAGCACTACCAAGGACAAGCAGACATTGCAGGAACTCGGATACCGAGATGGAGGCACCTAGGCCAAAGGCACTGCGGAGAACCAGTTGACGGCACTGGAACCCCGACGGGTAGCAGAAGGTACAAGAGCCAATGCAAGTAACGAGGACCAGCTGACTCTGCTGGAACCCGAGGGGCAGCAGAAGGAAAAGAGCCAATGGCACAACCGAGGACCAGCTGACGTTACTGGGACACGGTTACTAAGCAGGAGGTACCTGTGCTCCAAAGCACTACCAAGGACCAGCAGACGTTGCTGGAACTCGGATACCGAGATGGAGGCACCTAGGCCAAAGGCACTGTGGAGAACCAGCTGACGGTACTGGAACTCGGACGGGTACCATAAGGCACCCATGAAAATGTAAGTTGACAGGCCGCAAGCCGTCTGCAGTTACCAAATCACACAGTCCTACAGTGGGTGCTTGTCCTATTTTCACAACGGAAAGAGCCTTTATTTACATATCCCACAGCACACATAGGAATCACCTAAACTGCAGGCACCATAGAGTCGGATAACCGGAATGCAACATGACAGGACAACTTATTTGAGGCTAATTTACGTTGACACTGCCAGGAAACAGCTGTGGTGCTGTAACCAGGGTGGGCATGAGTCAGTACCCGTGCCAATTACTTCCGAGCAACAACTGGCGGTGTTGGAGCCCAGGGATGAGAGGAGGACAGGGTGGAGGCAGCATGACTTTTTGTCGTACACACAGCAGGGGAACAGCTGGTGTTACTGAACCCCAGTAACACAGGAGCAAGTGTTGACTGTGCTAACAGCACTTACAGGCAACAACTGGCGGTGTTGGAGCCCAGGGTCCAATGCATCGACTTCAATTGTTTCCACCTCCTCTCAGGAACACAGCACTGTTGATCAACCATCTGTCTCTTCACCGCCTGCCAAATTGCCCAGTCAGTCAGAGAGTTCTGTACAGGAGCCAGCTGAGTCTCTGCTTCTGTTCTCAGAATCTGTTGGTTTGCAAACAGGGGCACAGCCAAGCAGCATTCTGGAATGTGAAGAAGAGGGAGTATGCAGTGATGCGCAACAGCTGTGTCTCTCTGAATCTGAAGAGGCGGGTGAGACAGTGCCGATGGTCAGCACACCGCAGAACGCATCTGATGATGATGAGACTCAGGTGCCAGTTTCTGTTGAGCATGGTGGTGGCCAGACCACCCAACAGCAGCAGGTGTTGGAAGAGGTTAGTGGAGATGATGAGGTCCAAGACCCAACATGGCGTGAGGAACAGGAAGGTGGTGGTAGCAGCTCTGAGGAAGCGATTGCCCCAACGGTACAAACAGGAGGGAGAGTTAGGCTGCATACTCTGTTGCCTGTAGCCTCCATTTTGGCACCTGTTCGGATTTCTCTTACAAAAGTCTAAACGGACGCTCCCAGGACTTGCACTGCGTGGTCCTTTTTTCACACACTTGCAGATGATATTTGCTATGTCAAATGCAAGCTGTGTAATCAAAAAGTAAAAAGAGGTAAAGTGTCAGTAACCTCAATACCACAAATATGTGTAAACATGTGCGGAGAAAACACGTAGTTGAGTTACAAAGACACACTGAAGATGTACAGTCTATAGAGAATCACTGCACAAGTTTAACTGCATATGTCATGGTTAAATTTGAAATTTTTATTGCACACTTGATGTGAAAAAAGAAAATAGCTATGAGACTACTGACTGACGTTTTGGGCAACGCAGTGGCCTTTATCAAATAGTCGCTGGAAGAGATAGAAAAATTTACAGTCAATGACAATGTATAATATATACAATATATACAATAAATACATAGGTGAAGAATATATATACATAGGAATTAGGCAACATGTTAAACATTTGGGTGATACTGTAGAACACGGAGAATTATCCCTCTAGGGTATGCGGGTGGATAATGTAGTTTTTTGTTGATTTTTGGGAGTGTGTAGAAAACAGGGGTGATGGGGTATTGAATATTAAGGAATGTCATAGTCTTACAGTCTATGGTGATCAATTAAAGATGTTTTGTCAGGATACGATCAATTTTTGACAGATGTAAAATGTAGGGTCACAATTGAGTTGTCTGTAGGTTAGGTTAACTGACAGTTGTCTATGAATTTCGGCAATAGATTGGGTCTTATTCATAATAACGATAGCACCCCCCTTATCTGCTGGTTTAATAATAATGTTGGGGTTATCTTTCAGAGATTTTATGGCTTGTTTATCTGTGGGTGTCAGGTTGTGGCGTATCGGGTGTAGGCCCAATCTCGGCAAACCATCCACGAGCACAGGCTCTGAATGCTGGCATTGCAAAACTCCTGTCCCTTGAAATGCTGTCATTCAGGCTGGTGGAGACTGACAGTTTACGGAACTTAATGGCATTGGCAGTCCCACAATACAATGTGCCAAGCTGATTTTATTTCAGCAGGCAAGCCGTCCCTGGTCTGTAAAAGCATGTTGTTGAGGTTAAAATTAAACATGCGCTACTAAACTCCGTCAGTAGCAATGTCCACCTGACCACCGCTGCGTGGACCAGTATCCATGGCCAGGGACGATACCTTTCCCTTACTGCCCATTGGGTCAATGTTGTGGAGCCGGGTACAGATCTTGCGAGTGGCGCTGTACGTGTTCAGGCAACTACAAGGATTGCGGGAATCAAGTCTGTACACATTGACTCCTCCTTCTCCATTTCCTCAGAAACATCGTTGCAGGAGCCGTCACGGTCTACCTCCACATGGACCCGTAAACGCTTAATAAGAATCTTTAGTTATATAGCGCCAACAGATTACGCAGCGCTTTACAGTTTAACAGTTTCAGAACACAAGTCATAACTAACAACGTTACCAATACAATAATGAAAGCAATATAATCCGCACATGCTCGTGAGAGCTTACAATTTACAAATATGTGGGGGAGATACAAAGTACAGGTGTTTATATACAATGGTGTATTTAGAATGATGGCCCAGCCATTTTGAGGGAGTGAGGGATGGATGGAGATAGTGAATGGGCTACACACACACACTTACACATAGAATGACTTTGATTAGTGAATGTGATAGGCCGCTATGAAGAAATGTGTTTAGAGTGAGCGCCCCAAAACATGCAAATTGTGGATAGTTCTAATTTCTTGGGGTACAGCATTCCACAGTATTGGCGCAGCGCGGAGAAGTCTTGGATTCGGGAGAGATGTTCTTTAGGTGTAGGTGGCAATAGCGGGCAACAGATTGTATATGGGAGGTGAAGGAGAGATTGGTGTCAAACATAACACCCAGACAGCGAGCCTGTTGACCGATATGAGCACAGACGTGGCCAAACGTCAACAGGCCATCCTGAAATTAATTTCCATGGGGAATCAAAGCCACACAGCGCTGGAGCTCTGGAATGCCATAAAGCAAGAGAGCGACATGTGTATTTTGCCAGCGAATCTCCAGCCAGGCTTGGTAGTGTGTGACAATGGCCGAAATCTGGTGGCAGGTCTGGGCCTAGGCAACGTCACTCACATACCATGTCTGGCACATGTGCTAAACTTGGTCGTCCAGAGTTTTTTGAGGGACTATCCGGATCTTGATGCACTGCTGCACAAGGTCCGCCTACAGTGCGCTAACTTGCGACGTTCCACCATGGCCAGATCGCGCATTGCAGCTCTGCAACGCAGATTTTGCCTTCCTGAACATCGCATCATATGTGACGTACCCACCAGGTGGAATTCCACGTTACATATGTTGGAGCGGTTGTGTGAGCAGCAGCCAGCAGTAATGGAGTATCAGCTGCATCAGTTGCAATCAACTCGCAATTTGCGCCGTTCACTTCACCACTACTGAGTGGGCCTCTATAATAATAATCTTTATTTATATAGCGCCAACAGATTCCGCAGCGCTGTACAGTTTAACAGTTTCATAACACAAGTCATAAGTGACAACGTTAACAATACAATAATTAAAGCAATATAAGCCGCCCCTGCTCGTGAGACCTTACAATCTACAATGAGGAGGGGGAGCTACAAAGTACAGTTGTTTATATACAATGGTTTATTTACAATGATGGTCCAGCCATTTTCAGGGAGTGAGGAGTGATGGAGATAGTGAATGGGCTACACACACACACAGTTACACGTAGAATGACTTTGATTAGTGAATGTGATAGGCCGCTCTGAACAAATGTGTTTTGAGTGTGGAAGTAGGGCTGTTAATGGGGATGTTGAAGTCTCCAAGGATAAGGGTTGGTACTTCTGAGGACATGAAAGTGCGGCAGCCAGGCAGAGAAGTGGTCAAGGAACTGTGTGGGCGAGCCTGGGGTCCGATATATTACCGCTACTCTAAGGGAGAGGGGACGAAAGAGCCTGATGGTGTGGACCTAATAATTTGCAAAATCTTAATATAAAATTTACATGTTACATATTTACATCTAGTATAAAACATTTAACCATTAAGCCTACTTACAGAACAAGGAAGTGTAAAAAAACTTGTGCTTAAAAAAAAAGTGCAAATAAATGTGAGAAGGGCAGTGTAACAAATAATTTAGGAAAAAGATAAACTAACATCAAGTGCTGTGTGCTGTGTAAGAGCCAGACACATTAACATGAAATCAGTCTGGAATAGCGGTGATTTTCTCCCCATAACCCGAGTAACATTCTGGGGAGAGGGGTGTAGAGTCAACGATCAGCAACTAGCTACGGTAGATCAAATACCTGAAAAAAAAAAAAAAAAAATGGTTATTTAACATTCATAAGATACATTTTATTTTATCAAAAAAAAAATTAAATATTTAACATTCATAAGATACATTGTATTTAAAAAAAAAAAAGAAAAATTTATTTAACATTCCTAAGATAAAAATTTTTTTTAAACATAAAAACTATAATACACAGCTGGATCTTTAGTAAAAACCAGACTTACCACTGTAACCTCTTAATCCTTGCAAGCTTCAACACAACGTTGACAAGGTACACAGCAGGGGTGGTCGGTCTCCTAGACAACGAGCAAACTCCTTCATGTTGAGAGAGGCCACCATCTCCTTAGCTTTCTGGTACTTTTCTGTGGGAATGAGCTTGTCTCCAACCAGCCAGGAATATCCATTGAATGGCACACCATGGTTTGGTATTAGCACCCAGTACCAAAAGTGAAGCCAACCACAGTTCCCATTTCTCATGAACTTTATTTGATATACTGGCTGGCCAAACATTAGTTTCTCACAAAGGAGCTGAAGACCCTGAGTGGCAGTAGGTGCAAGTCTCTCCAGCATGACCTGTTTGTTAGATATTTGCCGTCTACACCTAAAGAACATCTCTAGAATCCGCCCTTTTCTCACCATGGAAACAACAAAAACCCTCACTGTAGCATTGATCCACTCCCGCCTGGACTACTGCAATGCTCTATTACTTGGCCTCCCCATTACTCGACTATCCCCTCTCCAGTCCATCCTTAATGCAGCAGCCAGGGTCATCCATCTGGCTAATCGGTACTCGGACGCGTCCGCTCTTCGCCAGTCCTTACACTGGCTGCCCATTCATTATAGGATCCAATTCAAAGTACTGGTTCTCACCCAAAAGCTCTCCACAGTGCAGCACCCCCCTACATCTCCTCCCTCATTTTATCTATCGGCCTAACCGACTGCTGCGCTCTGCAAATGACTTTCGACTAACCTCTGCAGTAATCCGTACCTCCCACTCCCGACTCCAAGACTTCTCCCGCGCTGCGCAAATCCTCTGGAATGCTCTACCACAAGAAATTAGGACTATCCACAATTTGCCTGGTTTCAGGCGCTCCCTCAAAAACATTTGTTCAGAGTGGCCTATCACATTCAATAACCAAAGTCGTTCTATGTTTAAGTGTGTATGTGGAGCCCATTCACTACCTCCATCCATGCCTCACTCCCTCAAGATGGCTGGACCATCATTGGAAATGCACCATTATATATACACACCTGTACTTTGTATCTCCCCCACCTCATTGTAGATTGTAAGCTCTCACGAGCAGGGTCGGCTTATTTTGCTTTAATTATTGTATTTTAACGTTGTTACCTATGACTTGTGTTTTGAAACTTTTATAGTGTAAAGCGCTGCGGAATATGTTGGCGCTATATAAATAAAGATTATTATTTATTATATCAGAGGGAGAAGAGGATTGGGCCTTGACAAGGTGCCCGATTGCATCTTAAGTCTTATTGAATGTTGGAGCCAGTCCACCGTACAAAAGCAGCCATAGAGTGTCCGGGTACCTGCTTGGATTTCGATCAAAATGAAGACTACTTTGATGTACATGTACACCAATTCGAGAAAAATGACAAGGATGAGGCAGTAAGACACGCTCAGCAGAGTACAAGCAGCATTGCTTGAAGAAGTAACTTGAGCGTGATCAAAATTGAATAAATTAAAATCTCAGACTACAGTGAACACAACTCTTAG
Organism: Oophaga sylvatica; assembly: GCA_033576555.1. Taxonomy (NCBI): domain Eukaryota; kingdom Metazoa; phylum Chordata; class Amphibia; order Anura; family Dendrobatidae; genus Oophaga; species Oophaga sylvatica. The sequence goes on along the minus strand of JARQOD010000001.1, from coordinate 234,455,386 downwards.
CTGTGAAAGGGCTTTTTGTGTCCTTCTACAGTGTTTTCAACCAATGTATTGGATACGGATGGAAGCACGTCACACTATAATTTCAATTGAATGGAGCAGCAAGAATTACACTAAAGAAAAAAAAAAAAAAAGAGTGTGAGAGTGACATGTGCAGATGCCTACATACAGCGTTGTATGCCGAGCAAACTGCAGCGCGTCACCTGCACTCACACACACACCTTGCAGAGCTGTGAAAAAAACACTGCAAGGCAAAAGGAAGATGTACACAGCGGTTGGTAAAGTAGCCTGCCTAAAGCACAGTACACAAAATCGCAATCTCTAACTGTCCCTCAGAGTCAGCAGAGCAGCGTTCTGTCCCAAACTGAATTAACAGCACAGTGACGCTAAAATGGCGCTTTATCCCACAACAATACCTTCCTTGTGTCACGGTTAGGGTAGCGTGTGTCTATTATATGAGTGTCTGTAAAATGTAATGTTACGCAGACTTATTCTGCCCTTGGGACGCAAAAATAAGACAGCAGTAATCATTTACTGTATAAAACTCCACCTATGCGCAACAAAACAAGCACGTTCCCTCTTACGGTTCCTGCGCTGACATGTGAGTAGGGAGTTTGGAGACGTTCCTGAATTTATCCCAGGTATCCAAGCATATCAGGCCGATAGGAGAGCATTAAAACCACCCACGGTGGTGACTTAAATATGGTGAATCGAACCAGTGAAGAACTGTAGGTCGATGCGAATGAATGTGCGATCACATGACACACGTTTATAATAACCCTTGCTAGACACGAGTAACTTTGTAGACATTTGGACACACCTGAACCCAGATGGCAGTGAATATTCATTCTATTCGGCGCCACATGACTCTTGGTCCAGAATAGATTATATATTGCTAGCACAGGTGCTATTAAGGGGAGTGGAAGAGGCAGATGTGCACAGCGTAGCTATATATGACCACGGCCCGTATCAGTGACCCTGCCAGATATGGTGCAGATGGGGCCAAACCAAACTTGGCGCTTCCCGACCTATTTGTTAATGGATGAGAAGTTTCGACATCATGTGAAGCAATGGTGTTTTTAATATGTAAGGGATAATGGAGATACTAGGGATAGGCCGGAACTTTTATGGGCAGCAGGGAAGGGAGTAATGCGCGGGAAACTAATAGGTTATCAGACAACGCTAAAAAAGAAGATGGCGACAAACTACTCGCAGGCTAGCAGGATATTACGCGATAGGTACACGGCAAACAAGACAAGTTCATCAACACAGGTTAAAAATAGATGTAAGCAGGCTAAGGTTGACTTACACGTATGGGTATATCGACGAGAGAGAAGCAGTAATAACAATTATAGAGCCGATGTATATCGTTATGGTAGCAAATGAGGGAGACTATTAGCACGACTAGCGAAAGGAAATCACATTCGTCATCAACATATTACAGCGTTAACGAATAAACATGGGATCATGAACACAGACCCTCGAACCATAAACACCATTCTACAAGAATACTACTCAGACTTATATAAGGTGGAACATACGGATAGTGAGGAGGGTAACACCTTTGTAGATGGAATACGGTTACCATCCATCACAAACTATCAGCTTCTCCTTTTAAAAAAACAAATTGAGGTGACGGAAGTGACAGCGGCGATAAGTTACTTTAAATACGGGAAAGCTCCAGGATCTGACGGGTTTACAGCCAAATTATTAAAATTATTGAGTGAGGATATCCCGTCCACATTGGTACGCACCTTCAATCATATATTGGAGACAGGAGGGTTGCCCAGCCATTCAAACATGTCACACATGAAGTTGCTACTAAAACCAAACAAACCTTCACATCTGCCTGGATCCTATCGTACATTCTCACTCATTGACCATTATATCAAGATTTTGTCCAGGATCATGGAAGATCTTTTGAGTAGCATTGTTCCTACGCTGATAGGGCGATCACAAGTGGCCTTTGTTAGCTACTTTGTTGGCTACTATCAGTCTCACTATGCATAACACATGTGTGCAGTGGGCAGTATTACCTTTGCCTTCGGTGGAGTAGGAAAACCCCTCTCCTATCGAAGTGTTAGTTGGGGAGATGGAAGATTTGACACCGGGACCTGAATTGTAATACTTAAATGTGACAGGTGACAAATTTGTTAAGGCGCAACTCGCGGCCCCTACGTTGAGTCTAGCCCGTGAAAATTTACTGGTTGTCAATGGGGAACCCCAACACCCCGGGGCAGCTACAGTATTTAAACAATTAGAGCTGAACCAAGATTTGCTGTATCAGGTTTATAAAATACATGTTGAAATTTTTTAGCAATTGCTGCTACCGCAGTCATATCGGAGGTTGGTAATGGACTTAGCGCATGCGCATGTACTAGGGTGACATTTGTGCCAAAAGAAAACCCTACACAGAATTATACAACGGTTTTACTGGCTGGGGGTCTATCAAGAAGTTAAACGGTATTGTAACTCTTGTCGCATGCGCCAGATACACAGTCCTCAGCTCATTTAGTAAGTCCCTTGGTGCCATTAAAAATTTTAGAGGTCCAGTTTGAGAGAATACCCATGGATCTGGTGGAGCCGGTTAATAAATCAGCAAGGGGTCATCAACAGGGGCAATAAAAGGGGCACTGTGTGGGTCACCAGTTTTGAGCACACCCGAGTTCAAAAGAGAATTCATTGTCCAGACTGATGCGTCAGAGGTAGGTCTGGGTGCCGTGTTGTCTCAGGACTGGAGCTTAACGGGGAGGAGCATCCCATTAGTTTCCTGAGTCGAAAACTTACTCCATCAAAAAACAGAGACAGCATTGTAGAGAGAGAGTGCCTGGCGATAAAGTGGGCACTGGAGTCGTTGCGCTACTATTTGTTGGGGATAACATTTTGTTTTGTAAATGATCATTCCCCTGTGACTGGCAGTGTTGTAGCCCAGGGAGTAGAGTTCAGGTGGTAGAAAGATGAACATAACAGGAGACTTGGAAAACGTTGGCAAACAGTTATTTAATCTGAAAACGGACAGGCAAATTCAGGTGAGATCCATGCCTTGTTCATTTTCAGAAAAATAAGCCGGTCTACATTGTCTGAGGATAGTCGCATGCGACGGTCTGTTAGTACACCACCTGCAGCACTAAAGACGCGCTCAGATAATACACTGGCAGCAGGGCAAGCCAGCACCTCCAAAGCATACCACACATCAAATACAAATATAACAGTAATAATAATATTATCAATAAAAAATGAAATTGCACACACAGTACACAGACACAGCTCATATGTGTGTATGAGAGAGTGTTTCTGTGTGTAGTTCATGCCTCTAGCCTAGAAGATCAGTCTTGCTAAAATCTTTAACACTGACCCTGTTCTGTTCTTAAAATGGTGGATGCTGAACTGCTTCTCAGCCCCCTCATACACAATCATTATGTGGCACTGCTGGGCTCAGTCAGAGGCATCAGATTGAACTAGGCTGTCCTGAGTCATTCTCAATAGAACATTTTGTTCAGCAGTTCATCTAGTTCATTTAGTTCAGAGGTCACATGATGCATTTCCTATCAGCTCCTCACAGGATAGGGTGGAGAAAAACTGAACTAAATGAACTAATCTTTTGAACTAATCTTTTCAGTGAACTAGTTCATGGTGAACTAATCACCAAAATTAACTAGATTTCCCATCACTATGGTGTACACCTTGGTGGCGCTGTCACAAAACTTCGCCACATTTGTAACATACAGCTCTTGCCCTGTGCAGAGGCGCTGCTTGTGCTCTCTCTTGTTGCAGAGGTGTCTACAATGCCTCGACGCACAGAGCTGCTTTGTAAAGCAGTAGCAGCAGCAGCGCTCTCGGCTGGAATGGAGAACATTATGGATTTCAACAGTGTGTCTTGGTCCTCCAACATTTTACGGTCCCGGTTCAACGGTGTGATGAGGCTTTGTAAGTTGTCCCAGTAGCGAGGGTCTAGGAGGGTGTACACCCAATAATCTGACGTGGTGAGAATGTGGCCGATGCAGCGGTCGTTTCTCAGGCAGTGCAGCATGAAATCAACCATGTGCTGCAGACTCACAAATGGCCAACAAACGCTGTCCTCTGGAAGAGCGTCACACTAATATATTTTTGTAAATTTAAAATAGAATAAAGCAGCAGCAATTTTTGAATAATTACAAGGATGAGCCAGTGACAGACACTCAGCAGAGTACACGCTGCGGTGGTTGAAGTGGAGCGGGATCTACACTCCTACAAAAAAATGAAACCTCAGACTACAGTGAACACTGAAACACAACTGTTCACTTGCTGTGAAAGGCCTTTTTGTGGACTTCTATTAAGTTTGCAAGCAATGTATTGTATTTTGATGGAAGAGCGTCACACTAATATATTTTTGTAAATTTAAAATAGAATAAAGCAGCAGCAATTTTTGAAAAATTACAAGGATGAGCCAGTGACAGACACTCAGCAGAGTACACGCTGCGGTGGTTGAAGTGGAGCGGGATCTACACTCCTACAAAAAAATGAAACCTCAGACTACAGTGAACACTGAAACACAACTGTTCACTTGCTGTGAAAGGCCTTTTTGTGGACTTCTATTAAGTTTGCAAGCAATGTATTGTATTTTGATGGAAGAGCGTCACACTAATATATTTTTGTAAATTTAAAATAGAATAAAGCAGCAGCAATTTTTGAATAATTACAAGGATGAGCCAGTGACAGACACTCAGCAGAGTACACGCTGCGGTGGTTGAAGTGGAGCGGGATCTACACTCCTACAAAAAAATGAAACCTCAGACTACAGTGAACACTGAAACACAACTGTTCACTTGCTGTGAAAGGCCTTTTTGTGGACTTCTATTAAGTTTGCAAGCAATGTATTGTATTTTGATGGAAGAGCGTCACACTAATATATTTTTGTAAATTTAAAATAGAATAAAGCAGCAGCAATTTTTGAAAAATTACAAGGATGAGCCAGTGACAGACACTCAGCAGAGTACACGCTGCGGTGGTTGAAGTGGAGCGGGATCTACACTCCTACAAAAAAATGAAACCTCAGACTACAGTGAACACTGAAACACAACTGTTCACTTGCTGTGAAAGGCCTTTTTGTGGACTTCTATTAAGTTTGCAAGCAATGTATTGTATTTTGATGGAAGAGCGTCACACTAATATATTTTTGTAAATTTAAAATAGAATAAAGCAGCAGCAATTTTTGAAAAATTACAAGGATGAGCCAGTGACAGACACTCAGCAGAGTACACGCAGCATTAGTTGAAGTAACTGGAGCGTGATCTGCACTCAAAAAAAAAAAAAAAAATTACAGACTGCAGTGAACACTGAAACACAACTGTTCACTTGCTGTGAAAGGCTCCATTGTGGACTTCTATAGTGTTTGCAACCAAGGTATTGTATACGGATGGAAGCGCGTCACACTATTATTTCAATTACATGGAGCAGCAAGAATTACACTGAAGAAAAAAAAAAAGTCTGTGAGTGACACGTGCAGATGCCTACAGACAGCGTTGCATACAGAGCAAACTGCAGCGTCACCTGCACTCACACACACCTTGCAGAGCTGTTAAAACAACACTGCAGGCAAAAGGAAGCTTTACACAGCGGTTGGTGCTAGCCTGCCTACAGCACAGTACACTAAATCGCAATCTCTAACTGTCCCTCAGAGTCAGCACAGCAGCGTTCTGTCCCTTACTGAATTCACAGCACAGTGACGCTAAAATGGCGGCGGCGCCTTTTATACACTGAAGAAAAAAAAAAAAGAGTCTGTGAGTGACACGTGCAGATGCCTACAGACAGCGTTGCATGCAGAGCAAACTGCAGCGTCACCTGCACTCACACACACCTTACAGAGCTGTTAAAACAACACTGCAGGCAAAAGGAAGCTTTACACAGCCGGTGGTAAACTAGCCTGCCTAAAGCACAGTACACTAAATCGCAATCTCTAACTGTCCCTCAGAGTCAGCAGAGCAGCGTTTTTTCCCTAACTGAGTTCACAGCACAGTGATGCTAAAATGGCGGCGGCGCCTTTTATAGTGCATTCTGACATCATTTCAGCATCCAATCACAGCCATGCCATTAGTTAACATGACCGCAGCAGTACAGGATGTGCCCACACTTCTTAGGATTCCTCATTGGCTGACTAAAATCACATTGTCTCTCAAAGAATTATGGGAACTTCCGATTCCGGTATACGATATTGAAAAAGTATCGGAATTAAGTATCGGAATTCCGATAACGCGAATATCGGCCGATACCGATACTTGCGGTATCGGAATGCTCAACACTAGACGTGGGGATTCTGTGGCTGCTGCCGCCCTCAGTGACACAGCATCCACCAGTTTTCCCCGTGAGCGTTCCTTTATGCGCACTTTGGTAGGAGCTCGGCGTGCCCCCCTGCTGCGGGAAGAACAAATTGAAGCCGTTGTTGGTTGGATGGCAGCCAATGCATCGACTTCAATTCCTTCCACCTCCTCTCAGGAACACAACACTGTTGAGCAACCATCTGTCTGTTCACCGCCTGTCAAATTGCCCAGGCAGTCAGAGAGTTCTGTACAGGAGCCAGCTGAGTCTCTGCTTCTGTTCTCAGAATCTGTTGGCTCGCAAACACGGGCACAGGCAAGCAGCATTCTGCAATTTGAAGAAGAGGGAGTATGCAGTGATGCGCAACAGCTGTGTCTCTCTCAATCTGAAGAGGCGGGTGAGCCAGTGCCGATGGACAGCACACCGCAGAACGTATCTTATGATGATGATGAGACTCAGGTGGCAGGTTTTGTGGAGCATGGTGCTGCCCAGACCATCCAACAGCAGCAGGTGTTAGAAGAGGGTAGTGGAGATGATGAAGTCCGAGACCCAACATGGCGTGAGCAACAGGAAGGTGGTGGGAGCAGCTCTGAGGAAGAGATTGTCCCAACGGTACAAAGAGGAGGGAGAGGTAGGCTGCAGACTCGCTTGCCTGTAGCCTCCAGTTTGGCACCTGTTGGGAGCAGTTCTCTTAGAAATGTCAAAATTGGCGCTCCCATGACTTGCACTGCGTGGTCCTTTTTTGGCAGACTTGTAGATGATATTTGCTATGTTCAATGCAAGCTGTGTAAGCAAAAAGTTAAAAGAGGTAAAAATATCAGTAACCTGAATACCACAAATATGTGGAAACATGTACGGACAAAGCACGTAGCTGAGTTACATAGACACACTGGAGATGTAGGCCAACTACAGCAGCACCTACATCTTTAGGTCATGTTCGAGCCTCTACCTCCAGCTCTTACACACCTGGTTCGGCTTCCTCACAGGATCTCCATGGAAGAACCTCGGTCACTGTTGTCCATAGACAAACTGTTATTCCACCCACTGCAGCAAGTTCACAGTCATCGTCACACTCCCAGAACAAAAAACAGCCATCGGTAACACAGGCATGGGATAAAAGACGGCCATACTCGGCAAACCATCCACGAGCACAGGCTCTGAATGCTGGCCTTGCAAAACTCCTGTCCCTTGAAATGCTGTCATTCAGGCTGGTGGAGACTGACAGTTTCAGGAACTTTATGGCATTGGCAGTCCCACAATATAATGTGCCAAGCCGATTTTATTTCAGCAGGCAAGCTGTCCCTGCTCTGCAAAAACATGTCGAGGGAAACATTAAACATGCGCTACTAAACGCCGTCAGTAGCAGGGTCCACCTGACCACCGATGCGTGGACCAGTACCCATGGCCAGGGACGATACCTTTCCCTCACTGCCCATTGGGTCAATGTTGTGGAGCCGGGTACAGATCTTGCCAGTGGCGCTGTACGTGTTCTGCCAACTCCAAGGATTGCAGGAATCCAGTCTGTGCACATTGATTCCTCCTCCTACTCCAGTTCCTCAGAATCATCGCTGCACGAGCCGTCACGGTATACCTCCACATGGACCCGTGAACGCTTACCTGTTGCGACCGTATGAGCACAGCCGTGGCCAAACGTCAACAGGCCGTCCTGAAATTAATTCCCATGGGGAATCGAAGCCACACAGCGCAGGAGCTCTGGGATGCCATCAAGCAGGAGAGCGACGTGTGGTTTTTGTCAGCTAATCTCCAGCCAGGCTTGGTAGTGTGTGACAATGGCCGAAATCTGGTGGCAGCTCTGGGCCTTGGCAACCTCACTCACATACCATGTCTGGCACATGTGCTCAACTTGGTCGTGCAGAGTTTTTTGAGGGACTATCCGGATCTTGATGCACTGCTGCACAAGGTCCGCCTAGAGTGCGCTCACTTGCGACGTTCCAGCATGGCCAGATCGCGCATTGCAGCTCTGCAAGTCAGATTTTGCCTTCCTGAACATCGCATCATATGTGACGTACCCACCAGGTGGAATTCCACGTTACATATGTTGGAGCGGTTGTGTGAGCAGCAGCCAGCAGTAATGGAGTATCAGCTGCAACAGGCGCAATCAACTCGCAATTTGCGCCGTTCACACTTCACCACTACTGAGTGGGCCCTATGAAGGACATCTGCGACGTTTTGCGTGCGTTTGATGTCTCAACGCGGATGGCGAGTGCAGATGATGCACTAGTCAGCATGACTGTCCCCCTTATCTGCCTGCTTCAGAAATCACTGAAAGCACTAAAGGAAGAGGTTTTGGAAGAGGTGGAGGATGAGGAGTCACAAATTCAATTACCTTCAGGACAGTCAGCGCAACGTGGTTCCTCACAAAGGGCTGGGCAGGGCTCACTTTGTGAGGAGGATGAGGAGGAGGAGGAGTCAATGGAGGAGGAATAAATCCCTACAGAGGGAGGTACACAACGCTCTAGTCAGTATGTAGAGCGAGGGTGGGGTGATGCAGAGGAGACAGAGATGACGCCTCTTCCAGAGGACAGCCTTTGTTGGCCAGTTGGGAGTCTGCAGCACATGGTTGATTTCATGCTTCAGTGCCTGAGAAACGACCGCCGCATCGCCCACATTCTCAGCACGTCAGATTATTGGGTGTACACCCTCCTAGACCCTCGCTACCGGGACAACTTACAAACCCTCATCACACCGGTGAACCGGGACCGTAAAATGCAGGAGTACCAAGACACACTGGTGCAATCCATACTGTTGTACATTCCAGCCGAGAGAGTGCTGCTGCTGCTGCTACTGCTTTACAAAGCAGCTCTGTGCGTCGAGGCAGTGTAGACACCTCTACAACAAGAGGGGAGCAGAAGCAGCGCCTCTGCACAGGGCAAGAACTGTATGTTACAAATGTGGCAAAGTTTTGTGACAGCGCCAGCAAGGTCTACACCATCCGAGACGGCTCCAGTCACCAGGAAGAAACGTTTCCGTAAGATGGTGACAGACTACTTGGCTTTCCCTCTAAGTGTACTCCCAGATGCCTCTTCCCCTTTCAAATTTTGGGTCTCTAAGTTGGATACATGGCCAGAGCTTAGCCAGTATGCATTGGAGGTGCTGGCTTGCCCTGCTGCCAGTGTATTATCTGAGCGTGTCTTTAGTGCTGCAGGTGGTGTAGTAACAGACCGTCGCATGCGACTATCCTCAGAGAATGTAGACCGGCTTACTTTTCTGAAAATGAACAAGGCATGGATCTCACCTGAATTTGCCTGTCCGTTTTCAGATTAAATAACTGTTTGGCAACGTTTTCCATGTCTCCTGTTTTGTTCATCTTTCTACCACCTGAACTCTACTCCCTGGGCTACAACACCGCCATTTGTTGCTCGTAAGTAATTGGCAGGGGTACTGACTCCTGGCCAGCCTGGTTACAGCACGACAGCTGTTTCCTGGCAGTGTGGACGTCAATTATCCTCCAATAAGTTGTGCTGTCGTGTTGCATTCGGGTTAGCCGACTCTATGGTGCCTGCAGTTTAGGTAATTCCTATGTGTGCTGTGGGATATGTAAATAAAGGCGGTTTCCATTGTGACAATAGGATAAGCACCCACTGTAGGACTGTGTGATTCGGTAACTGCGGACGGCTTGCGTCCTGTCAACTTACATTTTCATGGGTGCGTTCTTCTACCCGTCCGGGGTCCAGTACCGTCAAGTGGTTCTCCCCAGTGCCTTTGGCCTAGGTGCCTCCATCTCCGTATCCGAGTTCCAGCAACGTCTGCTGGTCCTTGGTAGTGCTTTGGAGCACAGGTACCTCCTGCTTAGTAACCGTGTCACAGTAACGTCAGCTGGTACTCGGTTGTGACATTGCCTCTTTTCCTTCTGCTACCCGTCCGGTGTCCAGTACCGTCAAGTGGTTCTCCCCAGTGCCTTTGGCCTAGGTGCCTCCATCTCCGTATCCGAGTTCCAGCAACGTCTGCTGGTCCTTGGTAGTGCTTTGGAGCACAGGTACCTCCTGCTTAGTAACCGTGTCACAGTAACGTCAGCTGGTACTCGGTTGTGACATTGCCTCTTTTCATTCTGCTACCCGTCCGGGGTCCAGTACCGTCAAGTGGTTCTCCCCAGTGCCTTTGGCCTAGGTGCCTCATTCTCCGTATCTGAGTTCCAGCAACGTCTGCTGGTCCTTGGTAGTGCTTTGGAGCACAGGTACCTCCTGCTTAGTAACCGTGTCACAGTAACGTCAGCTGGTACTCGGTTGTGACATTGCCTCTTTTCCTTCTGCTACCCGTCCGGGGTCCAGTACCGTCAAGTGGTTCTCCCCAGTGCCTTTGGCCTAGGTGCCTCCATCTCCGTATCCGAGTTCCAGCAACGTCTGCTGGTCCTTGGTAGTGCTTTGGAGCACAGGTACCTCCTGCTTAGTAACCGTGTCACAGTAACGTCAGCTGGTACTCGGTTGTGACATTGCCTCTTTTCCTTCTGCTACCCGTCCGGGGTCCAGTACCGTCAAGTGGTTCTCCCAGTGCCTTTGGCCTAGGTGCCTCCATCTCCGTATCCGAGTTCCAGCAACGTCTGCTGGTCCTTGGTAGTGCTTTGGAGCACAGGTACCTCCTGCTTAGTAACCGTGTCACAGTAACGTCAGCTGGTACTCGGTTGTGACATTGCCTCTTTTCCTTCTGCTACCCGTCCGGGGTCCAGCACAGTCAGCTGGTCCTCGTTACTTCCATTGTCTCTTGCTCCATCTGATACCCGTCAGGGTTCCAGTAACGTCAGCTGTTTCTCGGAAATTAGACGACCTTAAAGACCACCCAGAAGAAGATGACGACAACAAGGACGACGAGCATGAAGCCAACCAGCCTGAACACCATCACAAAGAAAAATTAAAAGATTACCCAGAAGAAGATCACCAACAGGACAAAGAAGGTTAAGACAAACTACAAGATACAGAACAAGAGACAGAAGAACAATAAGCAAAAGATCAAAAAGCAGAAGAACATGAAGTATAACTATACTATAACTTGGACTACTGCAACGCTCTATTACTTGGCCTCCCCATTACTCGACTATCCCCTCTCCAGTCCATCCTTAATGCAGCAGCCAGGGTCATCCATCTGGCTAATCGGTACTTGGACGCGTCCGCTCTTCGCCAGTCCTTACACTGGCTGCCCATTCATTATAGGATCCAATTCAAAGTACTGGTTCTCACCCACAAAGCTCTCCACAGTGCAGCACCCCCCTACATCTCCTCCCTCATTTCTATCTATCGGCCTAACCGACTGCTGCGCTCTGCAAATGACTTTCGACTAACCTCTGCACTAATCCGTACCTCCCACTCCTGACTCCAAGACTTCTCCCGCGCTGCGCCAATCCTCTGGAATACTCTACCCAAGAAATTAGGACTATCCACAATTTGCATGGTTTCAGGCGCTCCCTCAAAACACATTTGTTCAGAGTGGCCTATCACATTCACTAACCAAAGTCGTTCTATGTTTAAGTGTGTATGTGTAGCCCATTCACTATCTCCATCCATGCCTCACTCCCTCAAGATGGCTGGACCATCATTGTAAATGCACCATTGTATATACACACCTGTACTTTGTATCTCCCCCACCTCATTGTAGATTGTAAGCTCTCACGAGCAGGGTCGGCTTATTTTGCTTTAATTATTGTATTGTTAACGTTGTTACCTATGACTTGTGTTTTGAAACTGTTAAACTGTAAAGCGCTGCGGAATATGTTGGCGCTATATAAATAAAGATTATTATTATTATTATTAAGTATAAGACCAAAATGAAGAGCAAAATATATGCTCTAAATTATAAGCAGAAGAAGACTAAGCAGTGTATGGGGGTGAGTCCGTTCCTCCTCGTGGTGCCCCTGGAAAATGCCTGCTGCTGCTGCAGGCTAAACTGAACACGGACAAATACTGTTGTAATTTAAATCTTTTGTGACAGCAAGAACGGAACGATGAACAATTCATACTTTTCCAGATTACAAGTACAGGAATCTCTGTCACAAATAAGAATATGATGAAGAAGATGAAGAGGAAGAAGATGAAGAATTTGAATATGAAGAAGATTAATTAGTTTAATAATAACAATATGAGTAATGTAAACAAAAACATGAATAGCAAGAAGTTTAAGAAGAAGATTAAGAAGGTGAAGATGAAGAATAATTTGATGAGAAAGATGATGCTGCTGAAGATTATGAAGGAGAAAGTGTGGCACTGGCAAAAGTTAAAAAGGTGAAGAGCATGGAAGTTGTGAAACATACATATTTGCCAAAATAGAAAAAAGGTTAACAACATTGTCAATTTGTTAGTCAATCCAAACGTATTTCCAAAAAAATATATATTAATGCTATTCCAATGCATTGGGTTAAACATGTATGCCTTTATTGTCTCCTCAACCTCCCCCAATACATTCTACATTAGTCTTTGTTGTTTTCCTTCATGTACAATTAACCAACAAGGCAAGAATGGTTTTTTTTAATGTCGATATTTGGTTCCCATAGACTTACATTGGACTTCCGGTTTTGGAATCGGATATCGACGATATTTAGTGATATCGGTGATACCATTCCGATCCGATATTTTTAGATATCGAGCAGTATCGCTCAACACTAATTATTACCTCTCTCCAAAGATAGCGGGTGCGAGCCTGGGTCTGCACGTCTGCCCCGACGCGCGTTTCGGCACGATTGCCTTCGTCAGGGGGCGTGTTAGATGTCAAAACCGGGAGGCTTAAATGTCAGTGAACCGGAAGTTCAATGCCGCGACCCGGATGTGACGCCTCCGTTGCTGCAACGACCGACGATGCCAAGAAATGCCGGCGTCATGTGGAGGGAGGCACACATTTCCATGGAGACCATCCACATAGAGACGCCGGACATCGCGCAGCATCCGCCGAGCAGCAGGGAGGCGTGCGAGGTCGCGGCACGAAACTGCCATAACGGCCAGGTGGTAAAACAGATGAATGTAATGATGTGAGGACACATAAATTCTCATGTATATCAATGAGTTTGAGCATATAAATTGTTGTGATGTTGCAACAAAGTAACGCACTGTGTGAATGAAACATATAAATGACGAATAGCAATGCAAGATATGACCAATATATATGATCAAAAATATCTAATAAGTGACATTAATAACAAATAATCATAAACAAATGATGTTGCTACAAAACCTAATAATATGCAGCACAATGCAAACATAAAAAAACATGAAAAACATGAAAAAACTTAGAAAAACCTTGCATAAAGAAAAAGTGAAAAATAAGAAATACACAACAAAGAAACAATAATAAAAAATCAAAAACAAGGACAAAACCAAATCACGACGTTGATGAAATGTGGGTGGGATTAGATGATGTCCTATTTGAATGAAACGAAGTGGCCGTCACAGGGAGAAACGTCTCAGTTGATTAGAAAAACGTTAATGCCTGAATAATATAATAAAATAAAAATGTTAAAACCGGTTAAAAGAAACATTTACAAGACAATACAATTGTCCCTATAGGTCAAAAATCCAGCACGGTGATGATCACAAGAAAGACACAAAACTTAGGTTTTCATTTAATCCTGATGGATGAACTGTATTCAGCGTCCAAATCCATCTTGTTTCAAGTTGGTTTAGACGTTGCGTAATCCTTCCGCCACGTATACCCAAATCAAGGCAATCAATACCTCTGACTTTAAAGCCTTTACTATCACAATTGTGATGGATCTTAAAATGTTTCGGTATGGTCTTGAGTACAGACACATCATCCTCATTTATTGCTGACTCTATGCCAAGCACATGCTCCCTGATCCGGACCTTGAGTTGGCGGGTGGTAAGGCCAACATAGATCAGGGAGCATGGGCACGTGGCATAGTAGATGACAGCCTTGGTATTGCAATTGATGTTTTTATAAATTTTAAATATTCTCTTGCCTGAGGAATCAGAGAATGAGTCTGTACGGACCATATTAGTTCATGCTACACAGTGACCGCAGGGAAATGAACCCCTGCGTTCACTGAAAGCGTTCAAAAAAGTTTGGCGTGGAGACTCTACGTAATGACTTTGGGTCAAATGATCTCGTAAATTTTTTAACCTTCGGTATGTTATAAGAGGCTTATTAGGAATCAACTTTTTGAGGGTGGAATCAGTTTGTAGAATTGGCCATGCTTTAGAAATCACCTTCCTAATTCTATTGGATTGAGAATGAAAGGTTGTAATGAACCTAATGGGTTCTAGCTTTTTATCAATATCGGTTGTCTTAAAAAGCAATGAATTCCTCACACTATTTTTGGCCCTGTTATAGGCTTTTTTGATGGATCTGTGGCTATAGCCTCTCTCTAGGAAACGTTCTTTCAGGAGTTTCGCCTGAATATCAAATTCCAAATCCGTTGAGCAGATCCGACGTAAACGTAGGAACTGTCCAACGGGATGGAGCGTATCATGTGTTCAGGATGGGATGAGGAGGCGTGCAACAAAACATTGGTGGTAGTGGGTTTTCTGAAGATACTGGTCTGTATGGTCTGTGTGGTGTCTTTACTTAGCGTAACATCCAAAAATTCAATCCCTTCAGCATTATAGGTATAGGTCAATCTTATGTTGAGGTCATTGTCATTTAGCCTCTCGAAAAAATTATTAACAGACATGTCATCCCCTGCCAGATCAGCACGATGTCGTCTATGTACCGCGCCCATAAAAGGACGCGGTCCATAGACGACTGCCGATCCGACAGGAAGAGGTCCCTCTCCCACAGACCCAGGAACAGATTAGCATAGGAGGGCGCAAAGGCCGCCCCCATGGCTGTTCCCTGGGTCTGTAGGAAGAAGGACCCCTTAAAAACAAAAAAAGTTATGTTTGAGCGTGAACTCCAACAATTCAAGAATGAGAGACTGAATTTCAGAGGAAAATGTTGATGAATTTAGAAAGAACCTGATCGCTTTTATACCGTCGTCATGTCTTATGCTGGTGTATAATGATTCAACATCAGCCGTGAATCATTATCAAGTGAGAGACCATCAACTCTCCGGAGTAACTGATTTGTATCCTTCAAGTATGATGGAAGAACCTCCACCAAAGGTTGCAACATGAAGTCAATCCATTGATTAACACACTCAAGGTAGTTCCCCCGTCCCGAAACAATAGGCCGACCTGGTGGATTTAGTGCATTCTTGTGCACCTTAGGGAGCAAGTAGAAGGTGGGAATAATGGGTTCTTTCACCGTAAGGCCCAATTCTAATTCATCAGTGATTATACCTGCTAATCTGGCCCTGGTAAGAATCTCCCTGAGTTGTGACGAGAAGGCAGACAAGGGGTTATATGTTAATTTATGTGGATTATTGCATACTTGAATGAAATCGTGACTCTATTGAACAACTAGTTTATACTTGGTGAGCAGATAGTATATGCCATTTTGACATTTTGTCAGTTCTACTAAGAATCACCTCTCCTTTTTGAGTACCTTTGCGTATAGTCCATCAGCCATCTGTGATCACCATTCTACACAAGTGATCCACTTGTATGCGGGTCATAGTACCATTTATACTATTGACATTATGTTGTAATTTATTATATAGCTAATTACCATCTAGTCGCCTGGGCCAGTGCGACTCCCTTGCTTTTCTGGACTTGCACCTGTCCTTGTGGTTCATTTGCCTTACACTGTTTTTTGCCTCTTACTTGTACTTTAATGTGTTTTTATACATATGTTTCAATAAAGATTTGTAACTTTTCTAAATGCCCGTTTTCGTTGTTCTTGTGATGGTCACATCACACTTCCCTCTTTGATCCATTAACGATGGGCTTCTCATTTTAGTCCTGACCAGATGGCACAAATTAAGGGATTTCCCATACACTTTGTGTGCCATGATCTGGTACTAGTCTCCTTTTGTTTAATTTATGTCTTTTCTGTGTGTCGCACAGGTTTCTATTTTGGAGACATGGACTACAGAGCCAGGGAACAAACCTGGCTAGGACAGGCTGAACAGGTTTTTGGCGAAGGCAGTGTGGGCACCCAGCGGACCGGTGATCACAATTTAGACACTACTTTTGATTCATTGCAAATCCTTCTGACCAAACGTACCCGTTTGTGGTGGAATAGGTTATTCCTAGAGAAATATCTTTCGCGGAAATTAATTCCCAGGGGTCTAAGAGTACGTGTATTACCTACATTCATAGTTGATGATCAGACATTCATCACAGAATGGGAAGAGGCGTGCAACTTATGTTCTGGCACACTAATGCAACTACTGGTTAAACATAATACTAAATGTATTGATGAATTGGACAAAGAAATTGATCTTGTCATGTCTGAACTTCGTTCGGGCTGCTCCGGTGACAAATTACAGTCATATGAAACACTTTTGGAAAAATCCTTAGAGGGGACTGTTAAGAAAATCAGTGAATCCCAATTGTCTAAGTATAACAGAGACACAGGGATTATCAACAGAAGAATGTGTATCGTTGGAGATCCTCACAGTTTAAGTCAGATCAGATACATCGTACATCATCAAATATTTCAGTCTCCTCACTTAGCGCACAGTCCGACGCTTCGACATCCTCCATTGTTACCCGTTCAGGCGCAGTATCCAAGAAGTCGAGAAATTCTAATTACCATCCATATAGGAGACATGAATATCGACATTTTGACGAGGACAAGGGTAAGAATAAGGTAATCAATTTGAGCCATCATACTCTCTCTGGCGCTGATTGTTCTCTCCTCTCTAGGGGTTTGTCTTTTTCACCATCTGCGGGCCTAGATACTTTTACAGTAGTGAAAGACCTGCACATATTTGAAAGATCTTTATTGTTTAAACGCTTCTTTCATAATGATGATGTGCATAAACTCTTCCCTACAGAGGAGGAACAATCGGCCCTAAGAATCTTGGAGGACCTTTCTGAAGAACACAACTCTTCACCTGGAGGTAGGATACCTCCGTCCATTCGTCCGCGCTCCAGGAAGTTCCCCCTCTCTCGAACTGTAGTGCCATAGACCTTTTTGTTAAAGTGGTTACTGAAGAATTGGGTACCATTCCATCTAGAATTGTCAAAGATAATTTGACCACTAGTGAACGTAATCGCCTTAAACATCTTAGGAATCTCCCTGATGTTGTGATTAAGTCGGCAGACAAGGGGGGGTAATATTGTCATTTGGCCTAAAACGATGTATGAGAAGGAGGCCTATCATCAACTAAACAATAAAATCTGTTATAAGAAATTAACATATAACCCCTTGTCTGCCTTCTCGTCACAACTCAGGGAGATTCTTACCAGGGCCAGATTAGCAGGTATAATCACTGATGAATTAGAATTGGGCCTTACGGTTAAAGAACCCATTATTCCCACCTTCTACTTGCTCCCTAAGGTGCACAAGAATGCACTAAATCCACCAGGTCGGCCTATTGTTTCGGGACGGGGGAACTACCTTGAGTGTGTTAATCAATGGATTGACTTCATGTTGCAACCTTTGGTGGAGGTTCTTCCATCATACTTGAAGGATACAAATCAGTTACTCCAGAGAGTTGATGGTCTCTCACTTGATAATGATTCATTATTGGTCACGGCTGATGTTGAATCATTATACACCAGCATAAGACATGACGACGGTATAAAAGCGATCAGGTTCTTTCTAAATTCATCAACATTTTCCTCTGAAATTCAGTCTCTCATTCTTGAATTGTTGGAGTTCACGCTCAAACATAATTTTTTTGTTTTTAAGGGGTCCTTCTTCCTACAGACCCAGGGAACAGCCATGGGGGCGGCCTTTGCGCCCTCCTATGCTAATCTGTTCCTGGGTCTGTGGGAGAGGGACCTCTTCCTGTCGGATCGGCAGTCGTCTATGGACCGCGTCCTTTTATGGGCGCGGTACATAGACGACATCCTACTGATCTGGCAGGGGGATGACATGTCTGTTAATAATTTTTTCGAGAGGCTAAATGACAATGACCTCAACATAAGATTGACCTATACCTATAATGCTGAAGGGATTGAATTTTTGGATGTTACGCTAAGTAAAGACACCACACAGACCATACAGACCAGTATCTTCAGAAAACCCACTGCCACCAATGTTTTGTTGCACGCCTCCTCCTCCCATCCTGAACACATGATACACTCCATCCCCGTTGGACAGTTCCTACGTTTACGTCGGATCTGCTCAATGGATTTGGAATTTGATATTCAGGCGAAACTCCTGAAAGAACGTTTCCTAGAGAGAGGCTATAGCCACAGATCCATCAAAAAAGCCTATAACAGGGCCAAAAATAGTGTGAGGAATTCATTGCTTTATAAGACAACCGATATTGATAAAAAGCTAGAACCCATTAGGTTCATTACAACCTTTCATTCTCAATCCAATAGAATTATGAAGGTGATTTCTAAAGCATGGCCAATTCTACAAACTGATTCCACCCTCAAAAAGTTGATTCCTAATAAGCCTCTTATAACATACGAAGGTCAAAAATTTACGAGATCATTTGACCCAAAGTCATTACGTAGAGTCTCCATGCCAAACTTTTTTGAACGCTTTCAGTGAACGCAGGGGTTCATTTCCCTGCGGTCACTGTGTAGCATGCACTAATATGGTCCGTACAGACTCATTCTCTGATTCCTCAGGTAAGAGAATATTTAAAATTTATAAAAACATCAATTGCAATACCAAGGCTGTCATCTACTATGCCACGTGCCCATGCTCCCTGATCTATGTTGGCCTTACCACCCGCCAACTCAAGGTCCGGATCAGGGAGCATGTGCTTGGCATAGAGTCAGCAATAAATGAGGATGATGTGTCTGTACTCAAGACCATACCAAAACATTTTAAGATCCATCACAATTGTGATAGTAAAGGCTTTAAAGTCAGAGGTATTGATTGCCTTGATTTGGGTATACGTGGCGGAAGGATTACGCAACGTCTAAACCAACTTGAAACAAGATGGATTTGGACGCTGAATACAGTTCATCCATCAGGATTAAATGAAAACCTAAGTTTTGTGTCTTTCTTGTGATCATCACCGTGCTGGATTTTTGACCTATAGGGACAATTGTATTGTCTTGTAAATGTTTCTTTTAACCGGTTTTAACATTTTTATTTTATTATATTATTCAGGCATTAACGTTTTTCTAATCAACTGAGACGTTTCTCCCTGTGACGGCCACTTCGTTTCATTCAAATAGGACATCATCTAATCCCACCCACATTTCATCAACGTTGTGATTTGGTTTTGTCCTTGTTTTTGATTTTTTATTTTTGTTTCTTTGTTGTGTATTTCTTATTTTTCACTTTTTCTTTATGCAAGGTTTTTCTAAGTTTTTTCATGTTTTTTTATGTTTGCATTGTGCTGCATATTATTAGGTTTTGTAGCAACATCATTTGTTTATGATTATTTGTTATTAATGTCACTTATTAGATATTTTTGATCATATATATTGGTCATATCTTGCATTGCTATTCGTCATTTATATGTTTCATTCACACAGTGCGTTACTTTGTTGCAACATCACAACAATTTATATGCTCAAACTCATTGATATACATGAGAATTTATGTGTCCTCACATCATTACATTCATCTGTTTTACCACCTGGCCGTTAATGGCAGTTTCGTGCCGCGACCTCGCACGCCTCCCTGCTGCTCGGCGGATGCTGCGCGCTGTCCGGCGTCTCTATGTGGATGGTCTCCATGGAAATGTGTGCCTCCCTCCACATGACGCCGGCATTTCTTGGCATCGTCGGTCGTTGCAGCAACGGAGGCGTCACATCCGGGTCGCGGCATTGAACTTCCGGTTCACTGACATTTAAGCCTCCCGGTTTTGACGTCTAACACGCCCCCTGACGAAGGCAATCGTGCCGAAATGCGCGTCGGGGCAGACGTGCAGACCCAGGCTCGCACCCGCTATCTTTGGAGAGAGGTAATAATACTTTTTCTGACACTGGTCAGTACAAGCATACAGTTTAGAAACTCATTTGAGTACTCTCTCTATTGCTCTGCTTAAGGGATATATAGGCATACTTATATGTAATTTGACAACCCCTTTTTGCAAGCACTTGTGTTGATTTTCCCTATATGCATGTGGATTATTGAATGAAATCGTGACTCTATTGAACAACTAGTTTATACTTGGTGAGCAGATAGTATATGCCATTTTGACATTTTGTCAGTTCTACTAAGAATCACCTCTCCTTTTTGAGTACCCTTGCGTATAGTCCATCAGCCATCTGTGATCACCATTCTACACAGGTGATCCACTTGTATGCGGGTCATAGTACCATTTATACTATTGACATTATGTTGTAATTTATTATATAGCTAATTACCATCTAGTCGCCTGGGCCAGTGCGACTCCCTTGCTTTTCTGGACTTGCACCTGTCCTTGTGGTTCATTTGCCTTACACTGTTTTTTGCCTCTTACTTGTACTTTAATGTGTTTTTATACATATGTTTCAATAAAGATTTGTAACTTTTCTAAATGTCCGTTTTCGTTGTTCTTGTGATGGTCACATCACACTTCCCCTCTCTGTTCGCTAAATGGCGTAGTGAGAAAAAAATTCAGAATGCCAGAATTCCTTTTTTTTTGGTCGCTGCTACATTGCATTAAAATGCAATAACGGGCGATCAAAAGATCGCATCTGCACCAAAATGGTATCACTAAAAACGTCAACTCGGAGCGCAAAAAATAAGCCCTCACCCGACCAGAGATCATGAAAAATGGAGACGCTACGGATCTCGGAAAATGGTGCAATTTTTTTTTTTTTTAGCAAAGTTTGGATTTTTTTTTCACCACTTAGATAAAAAAGAACCTAGACATGTTTGGCGTCTATGAACTCGTAATGACCTGGAGAATCATAATGGCAGGTCAGTTTTAGCATTTAGTAAACCTAGCAAAAAAGCCAAAAAAACAAGTGTGGGATTGCACTTTTTTTTTGCAATTTCACCGCACTTGGAATTTTTTTCCCATTTTCTAGTACACGATGGTAAAACCAATGGTGTCGTTCAAAAGTAAAACTCGTCATTGGAGCGAAAAACGAAAATGCAAAACTGAAAAAAGCTCCGGGGGGAAACAAGCAGAGTGATCTATTTCAAGTGTTTATTTCTGTTAATGTTGAGGATTATGGCTTACAGCCAATGAAAACCCAAAAGTCATTATCTCAGTAAATTAGAATAATTAACAAAAAACACCTGCAAAGGCTTCCTAAGCATTTAAAAAGGTCCCTTTGTCTGTTTCACTAGGCTCCACAATCATGGGGAAGACTGCTGACTTGACAGATGTCCAGAAGGCAGTCATTGACACACTCCACAAGGAGGGTAAGCCACAAAAGGTCATTGCTAAAGAAGCTGGCTGTTGACAGAGTTCTGTATCCAAGCATATTAATGGAAAGTTGAGTGGAAGGAAAACGTGTGGTAGAAAAAGGTGAATCGATTGGCTGTAAGCCATAATCATCAACATTGACAAAAAAAACCACTTAGAATGATCTATTTAGTTTGGAATGACTCTATATAATATGAGATTCACTTTTTGTATTGAAGAACTGAAATAAATTAACTTTTTGATGATATTCTAATTTAGTGAGAAGCACCTGTATATAGCACAACAGAAACAGTGATAACTCTCTAAGCGCAGATAATAGAGTGGATTTCTCCTGCAGTTGGATGTCACACCACAGAACTCTAGCAAAGATAATGTCCATGAGACCTACAGTCCCATGTAGAACACAGTGATTATATAGGTACAGAACCAAACCAAAGTGCAGATATGTTCAACAAGTTGGAAACTGCTCTCTACATAATTGTGCACCGTCTTGTCAAAAATCATGACAGTAATAGATGTCATATCATAGTTAGACCACATTCCCACTTGTAATTGGAAATTCCATATGACTTGTTTTAAGAAAAACAGGATTAATGTCTAAAATGTGTCTATTGCATGGCTGACACAATTAATTGGGTCCTAATGCTTCCATTTGTTTTACTATGGATCTGTGTGATGACCTTTTTTTCAATTCTAAATAACATAGTGGACCCAGATGGACTCTATTAAAGGGAATCTGTCAGCAGGTTTTGTTACCTTATCTGAGAAGTTTGACACATCGTTGATTTCTGTTTTAACCTCTACCTCATACTGTCTTCAGGTTACATAGCAAAAACCTGCTAACAGATTACCTTTAATCAATGAGGTCCTTCTGCTTCCATTAGCAGCAGTTACGTAGTGAATACATTTTGTGCATTTATTCAATTTTTCTGCATCTAAAAAATGTAACAAACAAATCCAATATCAGAATGTAATTGTGATGCAATCTTACTCCAGGGTCAGACGGCAGCATTTGACTGTTCAAATCACTATGTTCGGACCGACCGCTGCCCTCCTCATCTGGACACCACAGCTTCATAGGCATGTACGAGGCTGCTGAGGTCTTGTCAGGAAATCTGCGGTGGGTCCAGGCTTCCTGGTCTGTACTTGGACAGTGAAATATGCCAAACCCGTAAGGAATAATACTTTTTTTTAAACCCTTTAAGGACTTGGATATTTTTTGTCTTTATGCTTTTTTTATTTTCTGTCGCCTTAGTCATATGATGGCTTGATTTTTCAGGGTGAGTTGCTGTTTTGAATGACACTGTTCATGATACCATAGTATTTAATGAAACATAGAAAAACTGTGAAAAAAATTGCAATTCCACTATTTTTGGGGTTTCGTTATTATGATATTCAATCTATTGTATAAATAGCCTGGCATTCTGATTCTCCAAGTCAGTATGATTATAGCTATATCAAACAGAAGTTGTTCTTTTTTTCATTTTTGAACCATGTAAAAAAAAATGTTTTCTGTTGCCTTTTTCTGAAACCTCTACCTTTTTTAGGGTATGTGCACACGTTAAGTATTTGCTGTGTTTTTTGCAGCGTTTTTTTCCTGCCAGTTTCGTCACAAAAACTGAAACATTTCCCAGTACTGGCAAGGTAAATGAGATTCCACAAGTTACTTATTTTTCCCTTGCAGATTTGAAGCAGTTTCATGGCCACAGCATATAAATTGTTTAAAGGGAATCTGTCACCCCAATATTGCCATATCAGATAAAGATATGGCTGAATAGTGCGTCCCATAGCAAAGCTAACGGTAGGTATCATATATCCTGATACCCCGTTTTCATATCAAAATACCTTTGTAAACTTCGGTTTCTGCGCTGTCAATCACGGTGGTCAGGTCAAGAGGGCGGCGTTTTCTCTCCATCTCCCCCCCCCGCTCCTCGGCATCAGTTGCGTATCGCCGTCTGTGAATCCCACAGACGGCGTTCGGCTTCCCGCAATTGCACAATTCAAATTCAGGCTGGCGCATGCGCAGTGTGCTTTGCCCAACAGTGTGCTGTGAATCCCACAGACGGCGTTCGGCTTCCCGTAATTGCGCAATTCAAATTCGGGCCGGCGCAAGTCGGGCAAGGAAAGAGTAGCGCATGCGCTGTACTGATTATATGTTTTGCCCACTGTTGGGCACAGCACACTGCGCATGCGCCAGACCGAATTTGAATTGCGCAATTGCGGGAAGCCGAACGCAGTCTGTGGGATTCACAGACGGCGATACGCAACGGATGCCAAGGAGCGGCGGTGGGGAGGGGAAAGAGAGAAAACGCCGCCCTCCTGACCTGACCACCGTGATTGACAGCGCAGAAACCGAAGTTTACAAAGGTATTTTGATATGAAAACGGGGGTATCAGGATATATATCTTTATCTGATATGGCAATATTGGGGTGACAGATTCCCTTTAAGAAGTTTTGCAGTGCTTTTCACCCATTCTAGAGCATGAAAAAAAATTAGCAAATAAAAAATGCAGCAAAAACACGCGTGTTTTAGGGCTCATACACATCTGTGTTTAAAACAAGACGAGTGCAATCCGATAAAAAAAAATAAAAATCGGAGTGCACCCTGGCAAGTGGTGATTTTTTTTCTCAGCTCGGATCGGACTGAGAAAAAAATCGCAGCAAGCTATGCTGTGACTGGCTGCATATATCGGATGAGACTTGGCAACGCAAGTCAATGGGCCTGAGAAAAGAAAAGAAACAGACCATGCGTGTGCCATTTTTCACACCCATCTTATAGAAAACCCAACATTTCATCAGCCGAGTACAGTAAATTCATAGCGTGAACAGTCAGAATATAGACAGAATAAAAGAAAAAAATGGCGTTGAGTTCCCCATATTATTCTTAGCCAGCTGAGTGAAAGCCGACAGCTGTGGGCTGATGTTTGTAGTCTGGCAAACGGTCAATAAACATGGAACTTCTCAGGCTATTAGTATCAGCTCAGTCTACTTAGCCTTTACTGGTTATTAACAAGGGATGACAAGCAAAAAAAATGAAGTGGGGTCCCCCTATTTTTAATAACCAGCAAAGGCTAGGCAGACAACTGCGGGCTGATATTTAATAGATATTATAATAGATATTGGCCCCCTCCCAGACTAAGAGCATCAGCCCTCAGCCTCCTCAGAAATAGTGCACTAATTACAGCAGTTTAGCCTCCGCTTTCCCACTTGCCCTGGTGCAGTGGCAAGTGGGGTAATAGTATTGGGGTTGATATCAGCTTTGTAATGTCAGCTGACGTCAAGCCCAAGGGTTAGTAAGGGAGAGGCATCTATAAGACACCCCATTGCTAATCCCATAGTCAAATGTAATAAAAACAAACACAGACTGAAGTCCTTTAATTTAAATAAACACCCAAGTCCTTTATTGGAAATAAAAACTCCCTAAAAGCAATTATAAGAGCCACCTCTGGCTCACGAATAGCCTGAATGTGACAGAGAAGAGGACACACTTACGACATCTGAATGATCACACACATTACAGACACATGACCTACACATACACACTATAAACAGATGATATACACTTATTCTATATATAGGATTCTCCCCTCTCCTCAGTAATTTCTCCCATCTCCTTTGCACTGTCTTCTTCTCCCTACATACCTGGCAGCCTATTCCCTTGTTGACACAAATACTGTGCAGTCACTCTGCACATACACGGGAAACCTCTCCTGTGACTGGCGCCAAAGAGAAGGGAAAAAAAGATGAAGAACTACACAGCTAATCATAGGCAAATACCCTGGCTATGTTAAACACATCCTGCATGTGTGCGTGACTGTATACACAAATGGCTTTAACAAGACATTCAGGAGATTAAGGCAGTACACTTCTGATCTTAGGGCCCCGTCTCACATAGCGAGATCGCTAGCGAGATTGCTGCTGAGTCACAAGTTTTGTGACGCAACAGCGATCTCGCTATGTCTGACACGTACCAGCGATCAGGCCCCTGCTTTGAATCGCTGGTCGTGTCAGAAATGCCTGGACTTCTTTTTGATCGCTGGTCTCCCGCTGGCCAGCACGCATCAGCGGGCTGGTATCCAACATACACTGCGGGTTACTAAGCGACGTTACCCGCAGTGTCGCTGTCCTGATCGCTGCCTGTTTGGCAGCTCAGCAGCGATCATGTAGCGACACCCAGCGATCCTGACAAGTTCATATCGTTGTCGGGATCGCTGTTGCGTCGCTATGTGAGACGGGGCCCTTAGGCTCAGGCCCTGGATCTAAGTGCCTTGTGACGCCATTGATCCCAGTAAAATCTGCGCTAGAAAAGTCAACTAGTTCCCTTTTCTTATGAACTCTGCCATGTGGCCAAATAGTAACGGCGCGTTTGGCAGAAACTGTTAAACAAATTGGGGGTCCTGGTTCTCTTATAAGCCCTTGTGAAAATGAAAAATTTACAGCTAATAAAACATTTTAGTGGTTAGAGGTCTTTTTATTTTCATGGAACGTTTCAAAATTTTGTGCGGCACCTATGGGTTAAAAATACTCACTATACACCTAGATGAATTTCAAGAGCAGTGTAATTTCCAAAAAGGAGTCACTTGTAGTTTATTTTTGCTGTTCTGGCATCTCAGGGGCTCTGGTAATGGATCCTTCAATCTATTGAAACAAATTCTGTTTTCCAAAAGGAAAATGGCGCTCATTACTTTCAGACAGGGCCGGCGTCAGCACCCGGCACACCCGGGCAAGTGCCGGGGCCCTGAGCAGGCGGGGGGGCTCACTCGCCGTCGGGCACCCCGGCAACCGTTAGCGGTGTCAGCGCCGCCACTGGGCCCCCCCGCTTGCTCAAGGCCCCGGCAGCAGCCGGCCAATACTTACCTCTCCCCGTGCCTCCGCTGCCGCAGCTCCGAGCTCCAGGGGGCGCCTGCGCTTCCTCTCTCACAGCAGCGTCGCTGAATGACGTCATCATTCAGCGGTTGGCTGTGGCAGAGAGCAGCGCAGACGCCGGACCGGTGAGGCGCGTGTGTGTGTGCGCGCGTGTATGTGAGAGTGCTGCCTGCGGTAATAATGATGATAATAATAATGATAATGATGATGATGAGGAGGCAATGATAATGGGAAGGCAATGATGATGATATTAATGGGGAGGCAATGATAATGATGATGATGGGAAGGAAATGATAATGGGAAGGCAATGATAATGATATTAATGGGGAGGCAATGATGATGATAGGGAGGCAATGATGATGATGATGGGCAGGCAATGATTATGAGGGGAGGCAATGATGATGATAATGAGCAGGCAATGATGATGATAATGGGGAGTCTTTCCACAGCGCCCTTTCTTGAGCCGTAACAGTGCAGAACGCAGCACAGTGTAGAGGAGAGCTCCATATTTTGTATGGCGCATTATATGTGGTCCAGTATTCTGTATGGAGCATTATATTGGGTCCAGTATTCTGTATGGAGCATTATATGGGAGATGGCGGGGTGATATCCTGCATGGGGTATTATATGGGTGATGAGGGGGAGACTGTGGTGCCCATAATATTGTATGGAGGACTGTACTGTCCAGTCTGTTCTGTGTTCTGTGAGGATTTGGCGGTTTTTGAGCTATTGTACAATTTACAATAGGTATCAGTCATGTAATGGAAGAAGAGAAGTGTTTGGCGTTGTGCTATACCCATATTTTCTGCAGTACCTGTGCATCATGAATCGTGGTCTGTGTTAAGGGGGCCCACTGAGACTCTTTCGCCCGGGGCCCATAAAAACCTGGAGCCGGCCCTGCTTTCAGAGACCTTCATTGTGCTCAACAAAAGTGGAAAAACACATATGGGAATATGTAGTATTAATGTGTTTGGTAGGAATTGCTTAACAATTTTGTTGACCATTTTCTATTATTACTCCTTGTGAGAATGACAAATTTGAAGATAAAATAACATTTTAGAGAAAAAAAAAGCTTTTTTTTTTTTGCTCAATCTTATAAAAGCACTTGCGGGTTATAAATGCTCTCTACACCCACAGAATAATTTCTTAAGTGGTTCAGTTTCCAATATGGGGTCACTTGTGGGGGTTTCTGCTGTTTTGGCTATTTAAGGAACTCTACAAATGTGACATCACAAACGCAATCTATTCCAGCAAAATGTGCACTGCAAAAATCACATTGTGCGCTTTCCTGTCTGAGCCGTGCTAGGAGCACAAACATTAGTTTTTGACCATATATTGGATACCACCTTGTTCAATAGAAATTGCGTAACAAATTGTAGGATCCATTTTGTATTACCCTTGTGAAAATGCCCAATTTGGGGCCAAAACAATATTTTATAAAATTCTAAAAAGCACCTATAGGTTTAAAATGTTCATCACACCCCTGCAAATGTGACATGGCGTCTGCAATTGTAGCTAACTTTGCGCTAAAAAAAAAAAAAATTGCAGCGTTTTTTTTCTTCATAGCTCTGCCGTGTACCCAACCAGCAGTTTTTGACTACATATGTGATATTTCCATTTTCATAACACTGTTGTTTAACAAAGTTGCGTAGCAAATTATCTTACACTACTTATTTGCCTAAAAAATAAGTTGACGAAAATATTGTGGAGTATGTTTTCTCCTATTACCCTTGAAGAAATGACAAATTTCAGGCTAAACCAACATTTTAGTGGAAACAGATGTAATTTTTCCATTCCACTTTGCATTAATTCTTGTGATGCACCTGACGGATTTTACAAATGTTGTGATAGCAGTTTGGAATAACTTGAGTAGCGTCATTTTTAAAATGGTACAAATGTAGAGGAAAAGGTGGATATAAATCCGCTCTGCCAGAGGTCCAATATATATGAAGATAGACAAAAATGGTATGGATGCGGTTTTTATTTCTCAACGCGTTTCGAGGTGTTCACCCTCTTCATCAGGACAAACACAATGATGATTGTATGAACACTGAAATGCGTTGAAAAATAAAAATCGCATCCATACCATTTTTGGTATATAGGACCATGGCAGCACGCATTTATTTCATATCCATTTTTTCCTCCAAGTTTGTATCTCATCATATTGGTAGATCTGTAGCAGCCTATTGCTACAAGTTAGCACAGAGGTTGTGACTGTCACAACCCCAACAGGTGAGCAAATGCTGTTCCTGTGTCTCTATTTCCCTTGTATACTGGATAAGACCCTATCGCACATATGGTCATTTCAGTTTTTCTTCATTTTTTAGGCTGGTTTCACATTTGCAGATGGAGGTGCTGTGGAGGGCTGCGTACTTCCTCAGAAGCTCCGCCCACCACCACACCTCCTCTGGTCAGCTTCGCTTATGTCTGCATGTGGCCTGCGTACCTATATTTAACATTAGGTACGCAGGCCGTGCAGATGTATGCGGATGTCGCCGCATGCGTCGTTTTGATAGTGAGGCGACCGCAACAAAATGCAACATGTTGCGTTCGGCGCAGGTCGCCGCACCGGCAAAACGACGCATGCGGCGGCATCCGCGTACATCTGCACGGCCTGCGTACCTAATGTTAAATATAAGTACGCAGGCCGCATGCAGACATAGGCAGAGATGACCAGAGGAGGTGTGGCCGTGGGCTGAATTTTATGGAAGAAGTACGCAGACCTCTGCAGCACCTTAATCCGCAAATGTGAAACCAGCCTTAGATGGTATCACTGTTTTTTGGAAGGGGAAGTGAAAGGAGGTTCAACATATAAGGTTCTCAAAGAAAAAAAAAATAGGACTTGTACATTTCCTTGAAAAATTTAAAGTTATTTCTGATATATAACTTTTTAGCATGTTAAGAAGATAAATGGACCTTTGAAAAATTAAATGAACATAAAGACATATGGCAAATGTTGTTCATTAACTAGTTGGTTTGGCATAACCATCTGGTTTAAGGGTGTAAACAGGTGTAACAAAAAAGTAACTAAATCACTGAGGTGTTTTGTAGCATCAAAGAGTTGTTACCGTATCAAGGGACATATCAAATTTGAAAATTGGAGATTGGTCATTAAAAGTGGTTGTCCAGGTTTGGTATGATTGTCTACTGTCACTTTATGTGATTACAGACTTGTGGATCATCAGATCACACACGGTGCGTGAAGTCAGGATTCTCCGGTGCAAGTGGCGAGACCAGGCGGTCATATGACCGCAAGTATGATATGGATACTTCCAGCCACATTCCTACTATACATGCGCGGCCTCGCTCAGTTAATTTGTACTGAGAAAGGCAGTGCATGTTTATTCGGAATTTGGAAAGGAGTATGCATACCGCATACTGGTGTTCACATGGCCTGCCGGTCCCAGATAATCCTGACAACATGCTCTGTACACACTGAGGATTCATAAGGGTAGACTTTTGTGCTAAACCTGAACAAGCCTTTTAAAATTAAAATTGGCCATGGTAAGTGAAGTTAATAAAATATGTTTTAATACAAATACAACAATTGCAACAGAAAACACAATTTTATTGTTACTTTAATTATATCAGTTATTTTATGGCAAGAAATATATACATGGTGTTTATTGGTACAGTATATTGCAACATTACAAAAGATGATCAAAGAAACCACCATGGTGCAACCTATTCTCACATGGTTTTGTGGAAGACAGAGTTGATCTACAGTACTATATACGCATTCCATGCTATATATAAATGAAAAGTAAAAAGAAGAACTTTACATCATACACTATATCTAGATGCTGACAGTGAAACCACTTCTAGATTAAATATAAACAGAAAATAAAATATTTTCACAGAATTGAATTGGCAGGTTTAATGGCTCGTCACATTATGATTACATAACGTAGAAAATTAAATGCTTATTAGCATACTAGCAGTACATCCAATATTTAACATTAACAATTTAAAGAGTCTTTTATTATGATATTCACAAAAGTGGAATTATACAAATTCAAAAGACATCGGTATGTGGCGGACAGAAGGAAAGAAAAATTGAAATGTCTCATCATGCACACGTAAACTCCAACTGAGCAATGGAGTCGAACATACAGATGTATGAAGCAGTATGACTATTACTACACAACTACAAAACATGAGCAATAGATCACAAGGTCATCTGAAATTAAACCTTTATAGAAAAATCATTATCTTCCTACAATATTATTCTCAGTGCCAATATAATATGGATTGTATTGTACATGGGAGAAGTATAAAGTTCTAGTAATTACTGAGAATTTTTGTCATCTTCTTACATACAGTAATAGCTTGCTATTTTGCGTAACGTAACCATTAGAATGCACATTCATTACAACACATGATATCTAAATTGTACTTGAATTTGAGACTATAACACAAAAATACATCATTTTGTTAGAGGAACAATTACCCTGATTGCAAAATTTTGCTTTCTCTATTATCAAAAAACACTTATCACCCATTCATAGTTACCTATATAATAATTCGACAGAAATCCTCGATATATATAAAATGTGTAATAGATACTTCTACTAGAAATTCTAACTTCTTGAACATAATATAGTAGATACAATTGTTAGCATTTACTGCATATCGATGGAAAAGTACTTTTTGGCATATCCTCATAACAAAGTACTTTACATGTTCCTAACTAATTACCTGCAATAATGATGATTTAGGTCTGGCTTAGGCTGTGTTCACATTAGCGTTCGCGGCTTTGCGGAGGGCTGCGTACTTCCTCCATTAAGCCCCGTCTACTTCCGCATACTTCTGCATGCGTCCTGCGTACCTATCTTTAACATTGGGTGCGCAGGACATGCGGATGCGTTGTTTTGACGCGCACGGCGTCCAAGCAAAACGCAACTTGTTGCATTCCAGTGCGGTCCGCATACATCTGCATGTCCTGCATACCCAATGCTACAGATAGGTACGCGGGACACATGCAGAAGTAGGCGGGGCTTAACGGAGGAAGTACGCAGCCCTCCGCAAAGCCCCTGAACGCTTATGTGAACTTAGCCTAATTCAATAAATATTTCCACCTGGGATGTGATCTAATAAACTAGTGAGACCAACTAAAAAGTTAAAAGGTTTAGATTTTAATTAGTATAGCGGTCGTATTGGCTAGGTCAGATATGTCAAAACTAAAGAAAAGTTATATTGTCTTCAGTGTAAGCAAGAATCATCCTTTGTGGGGAGTCTTAGGTGTGGCAGAGATGAAATATGAAAAATACAACACACGAAAGCATTACACATGGAGACATTCTGTGCGCAAATAAACACTTGTGATTAGGACACAAAGGAAAGATGCAGTTGGTCTAAGAGATACCATCCAGTTGTCTTGAGTGTTTACAATAAAAGGCTTGCAAGGCTTAGAGTTAGCTACAAGGGAAAGAAAGAGAAGTGAGAGTAAGTATCAGAACAGAAAACTGACAAGATGTAGAAGAAAATATAACTTTTACGGAGTAGTTTGATATAATCGCATTTAAAAAATATATTTTTTAAATACTGTCATGAATCCATTGGAACCATCAATTACTAGGTTGAAAAATGTAGCATGTAACACACTATGAAAGTGCTAATTTTTGTTCCTACGTATTGGAAACAGTCAAAGCAGCAGCATCATCTGCAGTGGAAAGGCAAATACAATTATATGTCAGTTTTAGAAGAAGGTCAGCATTATTATTTAGCTAACCTTTATGTTCTACAAGGAAACTCGTACCTACAGGTCATGTACCTATGATCATAAGGCACAACGAAGGGTCAATTTGGTCACAAAAACATGCCTTGCTGTCCCAAGGACATCCAGTGTAATTAGCTATCCCTTACTTGGGTATTGTTGGTGACCCAGAACGGTGGAAGTGTACATTCTGCCATTTTCCATCACGGCGGTGCCATACACGGGTTTCTTCCGACTGCATAGTCTTTGGCAACCCGGTGTTATCCATATACTGGGTGAGTCGAATGTACGCAATGCAGGCAGCATCTTCCCCAATCAAGTGAACATGTGGGTTCAGGATAATAGTATGGATTGGCTTGTTGCTCTTCGATAAAGCTACAAATAAAATAATTAATTAGTACCAATATAGTGAGAAAAAATTAATAAAAACATGTATGGAAATGCACCAAGTAAATAACTAAATACCAATAAAAGAGAAAAAGAGCAAACTAAGTCTCATTAAAATGTATAGCTTATTGAAACATATTAAAATAATCAAAAAACTCTAAATATGTAATTGAGGTAGAGTGCCAAAAAATGAGGGGAAAAACACGATACACCAGTACAAGCAGATACTATTAATTTAAATCAAATGTGTGTAGCCTAAAAACTCTGCACTAAAGGTAATATGCTAAAAAATGAGAGATGTAAAGAGAATAGGCGTAGCACTTACATCCAATGATGCACTATGATTTAGTGGCTGTATAGTGTTGGACCCCTCGCCCCAACGCACGTTTCTCCCAAGGGTTCGTCAGGGGCAATCAGATGCTCATGATTCATGAAAAGGTGCATGTCTCTCTATAAATCAAAAGTATCTGAAGAGTGGCATGCGCCTCTGACTGTCACTGACTAGAGTAAGATTTCTGGCATAAGTAACGCCGCAGCTCCTCATGAATTAGACAAGTCGTTTTGTTGTTCTCCCTCTGCGCCACCCATTTTGGTGTAACTGGGAGAAACTGGCGTGAAAACGCCAAAAGTTTAAAAGATTTTTGTACAACTCTGGGTTGCGCCAAAATTTTGCAACTTTTCAAAGCAATTTATGCCAGAATTCTGGCGGAATTGCTTTGATGAATTGGGGCCATAGAGAGAGGTACTCTTAAGGCTAAACTTGAGTCTATAAAACATTAGAAAATCACAGAAAATTATCCAGAATGCCCAGGGATGCAATCACCCCAGAAACACCAAAGATGAACTGAACAAGTAGTGACACAAAGAAGTGTAGTGGTAATTGGCCATTGCAAGATTGGTGGTGGTCTAAAGTCTAGTGCCCATGGTAAATACAATTTAAAAGAAATGCAAATAAAAAAAAAATAGATAAAACTAATTTTCTATTTTTCAAACTTTTTGGCCAGGGAGCATGACTGTAGCATTACATTATACAGGGTTTGTTTGTATGTTTGCATATGAGATGAATCATATTAAATATTAAAAAAGAAATAGAACATACCATTTTCAAAGTAAA
Source organism: Oophaga sylvatica (assembly GCA_033576555.1). Taxonomy (NCBI): domain Eukaryota; kingdom Metazoa; phylum Chordata; class Amphibia; order Anura; family Dendrobatidae; genus Oophaga; species Oophaga sylvatica. The sequence goes on along the minus strand of JARQOD010000001.1, from coordinate 234,421,729 downwards.
ATCGATGGAAATCCATGCCTTCCACAAGATTTCCAAGAGCTTCAGGCTCAAATGAAGTAAGGCCAGGATCACAAATCTTTCTGCAAATTAAATAATGAAAATATTAAGAGAAATATTTCATAAAATCAACTATACATTACTGAAAGATGATCAGTGACAACTTACAATTTTCAAATGAACCAATTTAACTGTTTAGAAGTAATTTACTGATAATGAAAAGTAGAACTGTACTTGGAGATTCACAATTCACACTAGCACAGCTGTAAAGAAAGACATGGACCGCACATCCAAAAATCATGTGTTGATCCAATGGCGCCAGGCAAAAATTTACAAAACTGAAGATGAGGTTCTTAAGTTTACCAATTCTGATCAGACTGTATGAAGCTCACTGCCACGTCACGACGAACCTCTCAGTGGGTCCCTAACTTATAACCTTAAAAGGTGCGGCGTCGTGCACCAACCACCACCATGGTGACAATGCACCAGCAGGGCATGTGATCTAATGCCTCACAGCACCTATTCTGCAAGGTAGAGTCCCCATGACTTCAGGCCACATCGCTACACAGGCACAAAACCACAGCAACAATGACCACCACACAGCACAAAAACCAACCTATTAGCTACATCATAGGTCGCCTCCCCTCTTTGATGCGGGTTACGGCGCTCAGCCCACGATTCCACCCGCATATGTTAGGGGCACATGCTTACACACCCTTATTACAGGGCATTAATGTTGCACCTTGTATGCACTAAGCACTTTAGGTAACCATTAATCATGGCGTTTTGGTGATCTACCTGCCCAGTCTTTCCCTACCCTGCTACATAATGATGTATTGATGTCCTTTACACCGGAGCCTTATCTGTGCTTTGTATTTTTAGGGTTTTGTTATATGTATTCTGCCTTATGTTTGAATAAACTTTTCTGATATTATTAGTAAGACTTTTTATATATACATACACATATATATATATATATACACACACACACACACACACATACATATACACACACACACACACACACATATATATACCGTATTGTTTGGATTATAAGACGCTCCCCAAATTTTGAGGAGAAAAATAATTTTTTTTAATAAAATGGTGGTGCTTCCTATAATCCATGCGTCTTATTGCTTACCAGGGGTGGTGGATGCAGTGAAGCGGGGTCCCAGGGTCGCTGCTGGAGGAGGCAGGAGTGGGGCAATGCTGCAGGTTGGGATTAGGGGTGTTCCAATGTGCGGAGCCCCGCCGCCGCAGGTGTCCGGTGCTGCTGCAGGGGGCTCTGCCATCATTTTGTGAAAGGCCAGAGCCTCCCGCAGTTCCATAGTTTCCTCCTGTGTGGTGGACTCCGGGAAAATGGCCGCCGGGGGCTGCGCATGCGTAGATGGAGATCTCGGGACCAAGATCTCGGAAGATGAGAATCTCAGCGCTGAAATCTCATCTCCTGAGATCTTGGTACTGAGATCTCCATCTGCGCATGTGCCACCCCAGGAAACCGCAGAAGCGGCAGCCCCGGACACAGCGCAGCAGCACCGGACACAACGCAGCAGCACTGGACACCCACAGCAGCGCGCCAAAAAGGTATATCCGCATTAAAAGACGCACCCCCATTTTCCCCCCAAATTTGGGGGAATAAAAGAGAGTCTTATAATCCGTAAAATACGGTATATATATATATATATATATATATACGGTATATATACACACATACACACACAGACATATGCATAAAAATGTATACACGCATATATACATACACAGGTCTATAGATGCCTGCATAATTTTATTACGGTATATATATTATTTTAGAATAAATTTACAATGGATATTCTAAAGCCCATCATCTGTAATGGTCAAATAAACTGATTATTATTTTTCTAGCTGCACTTACGTATAAGCTTCAAAGTCTCCATTGTTAATCGCTTCAATTAATTGCTCAGTGACTTTGATGATTTCCTGTTTGCGAGCTAAACAAAAAAAAATGTTTCAATTGAAAGGCACAGAAAACATAGGTACACTAAAAGACAAACAAAAAACTAAAACTAACTATAAAAAGCACACATATAAAATGTGAACTAAATGTTAGCATAGTGAAGATCTTTGCTTAGATTCAATTACCTGTGATATTATTGGGCGACATCTACAAGGTCATTATGTTACAAAAGCACTGGACTCTATGTACCAACGCATTTATACCTTTTTGTTCTCTTTATTGAAGTCTTCCATCCACATACCGATGACGACAATATCATACAACTCATCTCCAGTTGTATTTGTGTCATGGTTGAATTTACAATAGCTAGCTTCCATACAATTACTGAGAACGTGATAGAAATGAACCTCAGACACAGACAGAATTGCTATTTCTGGATACAAATACATTTTATCAGAAAGATATTTTGTGTAGAGCGGAAACAATGATGTGTCTATACAGAGAATGCAATAAGCATTCTATTAAACAAAGTGTTGTGCTCCTATGAAATATCAATATTATAGCGTACAGCAATTCTTACCTCCATTAGATAACCGTTTACCAAGTTTTGGGTTTCATTGTATTTTTGTGGCTAGTAATTCCTCATTTATTAAATAATATAAAGAAACAATCTTATTTATAATATGGGAATATCGAGCTGATCACCCTGATCAAAACCTACTAGGCCTAAGGCCTAAACCGACAAGTAGGCATAAGCATTTCCCTTTTTCAAGGGGGTGTCTTGACATAATCTGTCTTTTTCAGCACTGATTGGAGTGTATAAGTCCATTTAGGGACACACCGTAAACTGGTATCACACAGTTATCAAATTTATCCACACATTTGTAAGAGGAATAACAAAGGAATGGTACAATAAGGAGTAGTAAGGCCTCATTTCCACGTATTTGGCTTTCCATTCTCTTTCTCATCGTGTCATTGACAGGCCAAAGGGCAACTAACGCAAGAACTGATCTCTTAGTTTGCTACGAGATCATTCACATCACCTTGCGCATCAGTTGTTCCTCCTGACCCCTCAAGGAACAAGATATAAAAAAAACAGAGCATGTTGTGTTTTTGGTTTCATGTCATCGATTTTGCAGCAGAAGCTGCTAATAAAAGTTGGATGACAACTAATTAATAGGGATGAGCAGACCCTTAGAAATTCAGGTTCAGGTACACGGTAAGAAATTTATTCCAAAGCTTGGTTAGGGTACCACACCTGTACCCGAACTAGAACCTTAACTCTATTGAAAACAACGGGGATCCGAACTTTTCAGCTGGAAAATCTCTCTTTACACAACAAACCTTTCCTGAAACTCTGAACATTACAACGGATTCTGGGAGAGCTACGTGTGATACTTACCTCCGACGGCTCCCCCGCTGTCTGTCGCTGATCGCGCGAAATCGTGCAGCTCCATTTCTCGTCGGGCACTACCTGCTGGCGCCGACGAGCGATGCGTGGAAGCGGGCGGGAGGACGTCAGGATCGCTGCGTCTGAAAGGTAAGTAACGACCGCTGCTGCGTCGCTAAGTCGCTGTGAGATCTGCCTGTGTGGCAGCTCACTAGCGACCATTTAGCGATGCACCAGCGATCCTGATCGGGTCGTATCGTGGTCGGGATCGCTGGTGCATCGCTAAATGTAAAATGCCCTTTAGGAGTTTAGCGCCAGGGACTAACTGTCCGGTATGAACCCTGAACTTTTAAGTTTGGGTTTGCTGATCTCTATCAATGAGGTTTTGACATCAGCTGTGATGAGTTGAGACTGGTGATAATCGAGCAGTAAACGAGTAGCAAGCATAATGTACGTCAATGAAGCAGTCGAGCATTTTCTAGAACCTGTACTCGACGGGCTGGAGCGAGATGAAGTAGTTGTGGAATTGTCAGGCAGACGGAGAGACAGAGAGAGTGTGTATTCCCCCAACTTCAGCGCTGCGGCTCAGTTTAAAATGAAAGACCCAAGCACTCACCATGCGATACTCGGCATTGCTCGTACTTGATCGAACACCCTAATGCTCGATCGAGTGTCAAGCAGTAGTGAGTATGCTCGCCCGTCACTAGTTGAGACACATGAAAACAGACGCTAATGCAAGGGGCAAATGGAAAGCAGACCTAAAAAATGCACATTCGGATGGTTTCAAGGCAGTGTATGTAAAAATATCATGTGACATAATATGGAGGATACATTTTCTTAACTGGAGAAATTAAGAAAAAGAGAATACACTACTAGTATGATAGCTGATGTCTGCCTCTGGCATGCCGCCGAATCTACATGTGTACTATATGTAGCACTCAGATCAGATAGAATTAAGACACCCTGATATGGAAAAGAGGACTTGTCACTTGTCAAGGTTATATTGCTACCACTAAGATAAAGCACTTCCATGTTGTCATGGAAACCTGCCAAAGTTCTCCAGCATTGTAAATGAAGAAGCTGAAATGTGTGACTACCAAGAAGTCAAAGTAAACTGCATCTAAAATTATAGAAAAAATATATACAGTACAGACCAAAAGTTTGGACACACCTTCTCATTCAACGATTTTTCTGTATTTTCATGACTGTGAAAATTGTAGAATCACACTGAAGGCATCAAAACTATGAATTAACACATGTGGAATTATACATTACACTTTACAAAAAAGTGTGAAACAACTGAAAATATGTCTTATATTCTAGGTTCTTCAAAGTAGCCACCTTTTGCTTTGATTACTGCTTTGCACGCAGAAAAGGTGAACAGATGGACTCTACATGCCTGGTTCCCACCGTGAAGCATGGAGGAGGTGGTGTGATGGATGTGGGCTGCTTTGCTGGTGACACTGTTGGGGATTTATTCAAAATTGAAGGCATACTGAACCAGCATGGCTACCACAGCATCTTACAGCAGCATGCTATTCCATCCGGTTTGCGTTTAGTTGGACCATCATTTATTTTTCAACAGGACAATGACCCCAAACACCTCCAGGCTGTATAAGGGCTATTTGACCAAGAGGAGAGTGATGGGGTGCTACGCCAGATGACCTGGCCTACACAGTCACCAGACCTGAACCCAATCGAGATGGTTTGGGGCTGCACCGCCACGTTCAATTTTGAATAATCCCCAACTGTGTCACCAGCAAAGCACCCCCACACCATCACACACCTCCTCCATGCTTCACGGTGGGAACTAGGCATGTAGAGTCCATCCGTTCACCTTTTCTGCATGCAAAGCAGTAATCAAAGCAAAAGGTGGCTACTTTGAAGAACCTAGAATATAAGACATATTTTCAGTTCTTTCACACTTTTCTGTAAAGTGTAATGTATAATTCCACATGTGTTATTCATAGTTTTGATGCCTTCAGTGTGATTCTACAATTTTCATAGTCCTGAAAATACAGAAAAATCTTTGAATGAGAAGGTGTGTCCAAACTTTTGGTCTGTACTGTATATGTAGGTATTTAATTTTCCAGTTAAAGGGAACTGACATCAGAACGACTATCTATAAACCTAGCCCCATATGGCTGCAGGCAATTACATAATTACAATGGTGTTTGTAGCTATACTAAGTGTTCTTTGGCTTTGCTGTGGCTATAAATTAAAAACTTGCTTGTGTGTGTAAAACTGTAACTCTGAGCCACCAAGGGGGGTACGGCATCCTGACCAAGCCATCTTTTGGAAAAAATGCCCATTCCCTTTGATTGATCGCTTCACTCTGGTAACGCAAGCACAGACGTCTTTGAAATCCAGAGCATAGACTCACAGGATCCGGGCTCAGATCGCCTCTGTGGGGCGCTCCCGAGCTTGGTGAGGCTGAGGTATATACTAGAACAGTATGTGCAAGCGGCATTTTTTTTTAGGCAGCCAAAAAATGTTAGTTTTTCAAGAGGAAGACGCTTCAAGAGACTCCTGTTCTCTGGCATTTTGTAAACCTGAATCTTTTTTTTTTTTTCTTTGTAATTTTCTGTGCTTTTTTGTTCCTTTGACCATAGATGAGAAGCAAAAATGCTCATAAGACACTCGTGTCTACTGGGTGTCTTTTTCTGCTTTCTCATAGATAGTGGTAAGTATGGAATGTCTTCAGAATGGAAGACACCTGAATGTCATTTCTTTTAACTGCTTGGCGTCTTTGGAAACCTTAAGCAGTTAAAACATGCTCAGAAACCTGCATATATTTCTGAGCATGTTTTAGCCGTGGTTTCCACACACAGTGTGGTTTTTTTTTATATAAAACTGAATATATTCACTATTTTACAGTGATGTTTTTCAGGTGTGTTTCAGAGCAGACAAGCTCCAAACCCACCTGAAAAGGATGTTGTGTGAACGTAACGTAAGGCTTTAATTCAGAGGTCAGTGATTTTTCTGGTATGCAAAAAAGAAGTCTGATTTTCAGGACGTCTCTGATTTTTTTTTTTTTTTAGTGTGTGATCCGTGTGTCAAATTTATCATCAACGTTTGATCAGTGATTTTTTTCATATTAGCATATAAATAGCAAAACTTTTTTGGTCCACTGTAATGTTATAATGGACTGCATACAAATGGCAATGTGTGCAGTGAGTGATTTCTTACAGACCCATAGACTTGTATGCGCAAGTATGAAGAGTGACTGATTAGAAAGTCCAGTTTAAACCATGGCACTCTAGATGGGATGGTGCTCTAGTAAGGGCTCAGCCTTGTACACTGTAAATCCAAAGAACAACAAAACATACAAAAGTGAATGTACAACCTTTCGGTCATTGACTCTGACCTTCATCAGGAACTCAGATGTTTTATGCAGATTGATCAGGTTGCGATAAACCATAAGGGCTCGCTCACACTGGTGTAAAATACAGAGGAGTGCAATGCTAGAAAACATCGCATTGCACTCTGACCAATGTTAGTAAATGAGTCAGTGCGCATCGCAATTTTTTTCTCAGCTCTAATCGGTCAAAGGAAAAAAAATCACAGCATGCTGCTAGTGGATGCGACAATCAGACAAGACACGTCAATGCAAGTCAACGAGTGCGGCAAAAAAAAAATCAGACGGCACACGGACCATGTGTATGTCACCCAAGTTTTACTCACACATCACATTATTTATTTAATAGGTTAAATAAGGCTAAATACTCTTTAATGCACAATGAAAGGCACTAAAGGATGCAAGTTAATTTTTATGTAGGAGGCTTGTGTCATTATATGTGTACCGTGATAATTATACATTTTATTTATTATATATTCAATATCTTTCTATCTACTTATCTATCTAAACCTGTATATAAAATTGCTTTATTAGTGTGTAAACTAGCTTTAAGTTACATATAGAATTACATTATATAAAAAATGATGTTAAAAACGCATTGCATATGGATTGCATATGCATGTCATACGGATGTTGGATGAGAAAAATCGCATTGTACTCGTATTACACTCAGCATCAATGCATCAACATCAGACCAATTTTTTATAGTGTGACCCCAGCCTTACAGAGACATAGGATGCCTGCAATTGTAAGAGCACTTTAGCACACCTTGATCAATGTCTCTTTGCATAAACCATCGGAGCACCTGATGAAGGTCAGAGTCAATGAGCAAACTATTGTACACTCACTCTTGGATGGCAAATAAAATTTCCTCTCTCATATCTATGAGTACCTAGTTCTTTGGAACTATTTGATTAGAAACTGACAAATTTCAGTGAATTTTTTGCAAACACAAGGTCCACAAAAATACTGACATGTGAATAGCTCTAAAGATTGTAATCGCTTTGTGCGCTGTCAGTGAAAAACACGTCCAGGATTCACTGATGTCTGAATAAGGCCCAATATATGTTGATAACTGTTGATTAATACTTCCACAGATGAACAGATTAAAAATTAATTGCAGCACAAAAAACTAAAGACAAAAATGGCAAAGTTTACTTGAGCAAAAACTTTTAAATATCAAGCATTTTTAGCTGCAAGTTAGGTATAATAAGCAATTAACAATTTTCTATCAAACTGTATACGGAAGGATTTCAGGATAAAGTTTGCCACTTAATTAAAAAAAGCTATAAAATAATAAAGGACCTAATACTCACTTTTTGAAACCACACACTACTCCTATGCCACCACATTCCTGATCCCTAGTTAGTCCCTGTATTTTTGGGTTCAGAAATGCCATGTGGCATCTTACCACTGCAGCCAATCATTGGTAGAGTGGTATTATGTCAACACCACTGAGGGCAGTGAAGGCTGCAGCGGTCACATGTCATGTCAACATTTCATCACTGGAGCAAACAGAACAGAGACCAATGGGGAACAGAGCAGTGTTGGCAGAGGAGCAAGGAATATGTAAACCGAGTATCACTACTTTTGCTATTTTACATGATTAAAGGGTTTATCCACTACTTTTATATTGATAGTCTATTCTTGGCATAAGTCATCAATATAAGATTAAAAGGGGTGTGACACCCTCGGCAACCCAACTGATCAGCGGTTTCCAGTGGTGGCTGCATGTCATCAGTAGTGGAGCTGAACAGCACAGCTCCATCAACTGTATAGTGGCCAAAGTGGGGAATTGCATATCCACATCTATTCATTTGTAGTGCAGTACCCAACTGACGCAACTATACAGTTGCCGTAGTTGTGCTGTTCTACACTGCAACTGATAACATGCAGCCGGCACCAGAAACAGCTGACTGGTGGGGGGTTATAGCAATCGCACCCTCATCAATCTTGTATTGATGACCAAATCCTAATAAAACAAGTGCTTTTCTACAGAATGTATTTTACACTACTCTGTGTTGCCATGACTGTACCGGTCAATACTACATAGATCCTATCCATGAGGGCACCCCACAACAAGTCCTACACTTACACTGAATACATGAAGGATTAGATTGTGGAGGATCAGACTCCTTCGAATGACTTTTTGAGTTTGTGTTTTCTGTGCACTTGGCTGTGGAATTGATGGAAACACAACGTATGAACAAATGAAAGTGAAGATGTAGAGTGACACCAGAATCTTCAACAGGTACTGGAAAAAGGTGCGGCCACTAGGGCAGTCTATGGATGGCGACCAGCAGGATGATGAGGAGGAAGGAGGAAGAGGAGCAGCAGGAAATTGATGAGCTGTAAAGAAGCTCCTCGTGCTACCCTCCGTTGTGAAGACTGTACTTTTGGCATGCAAGAATGAAGAAAGCAAAGAAAAAGAAATAATATAAAGTGCAACACAATTAAGGCATGAAACAATGCGATAAACAGAACAGAGAATATTCACATGGAAAGATTACATGGGAAAAAACTGTTCAGATACCTCTGCTAGATCTAATGACCGTTTCCCCACAGTACAGAAACCACTTTGCAAGGAAATGAGTGTACGATAACTATAAGTTTTGTTGAGAAAAAAATAATACGTTGTGGTAAAAAGAACAATAAAAAAACCCAGCTTAGGATGAAATAATGTATTCTGTATTGGTGATGGCGATGGGTTTGACAGTCACATTTTTTATAAGGATTTACTTTTTAGCATTTTTTTTTATTTAGGAATTGGTCCATGTCATCATTGAAACATCACTGAGGCATGAAATGAATGGAAACAAAACTATTGTACATATCGCTAGCCCTAGCCTACATTGCCATAATTGACTATGGAAGCACAGAGCCCTCAATTAAGGCTTCCTGACATCTTAGAGGGTGCCCCCCACTATCTGTGGACAGCAACTAACAAAGAGAAGGTGGGCTCCGTAACATATTGCAGTGCTGACCATTCAAACAAGTTTTCCTTGACAGACTCCCTTGGCTGATCAGGATCGGCTGATCCTCAGGCTGACATACCACTTAGTCCATTCAGACACCTGTATGTGCTCCAGCCGTGTTTTTCATGGGTGAAACACGTGTTATAGTCTATGGGGCTGTTCACAGGTCTGGGTTTATTCTGGTCCAAGTGTCTGCAAAAAAGTACCTGGAGGATTGTCTGTTTTAGGTCTTACCAAGGGTCAATTTGAGTGCTCTCCATTTTTTACTGTTTACTGGGTAGGATAATGTTGCAATGTATTACTTTTTTGCATACAATAACAAAAGTTGCCACATTGATGGTACAAATGGAAACAAGGATCAAAACTGGATGAAAACTTTTTGTCTTGTATGCAAAATAAAACATCTTCTGAATGAGGCCTACAGCTGTTACTATGATCTTCAAAGAAGTTGCTGGCTATAGGATAACATGCTAATACATAACAATCAGCCGTTATAGCAGGGGAAAATAATTGCCAGTTTCTATTACCCCAGCTGCAAAGCTGTAGGAGAAATGTAACAGTACATGGTGGGCTTTTTGTGTAATGCTCAAGCAATATGGAACTTACGGAGAGATGACCCAGGCTTGCATCTCTAGTTAGTAACGAAATCTGGAGCAGGAGACCCCCTAATACATGAATGAGCGGTAATAAGAATATAGATAAGGGTTGTCTAAAGCAAATAACATGTGAAAGGCAATGGAAGCTTTTCTTGCATCAGGCAGTATACTTGTTTCAATTGTCTAGATCCTTGTCAATATACCTATGAAATAATCGCATAGAAAATTCCATAGAAAAACAGACATATGAGAACGCCATTAAATTCCAGCTTTTACAAAAATAGTTAATATTTATTTTGTTGTTCTTTTTGTGTTTTTATAATTTGCAGAAAATTAGAACAATTTAATCTTTTTTTGTTTTGCTAATGACAGTGACTAATTTCCTTTTGCAATTAGAACTGTCATCACAAATGAAACAGATCATCATTAAAATCTAAATGTAGGTAATGTGCAAAAAATGATCAGAAAACCATACTAGGTAAAAAGAGTCTTCTTATCCATTCTTTTTCGAGTCAATCCATGCACTTATTGTATTGTATTAACCCATTGGCTGACATCACCCACTGCCTTTTTCTCGTGGTGCTTTTCATGTATTTTTAAGTGCTTTTTTTTTTTACATTTTGTTTTACGCTTTGTGTGTCTAGATGTTGCATTAAAATCTATAGTGCACTATGAACGCACTACATACAGAAGTGAAATTTATCAGTTGCTGAATTTCACTCTTAAAACTATAAAAAATAATACAAAAAAATACATTTTAGCACACTATTTTCGAAATACAAGAACCATACATAGGGCCTTAACATATGCAGCATATAAAACAAAATTCAATATTAAAAAACATACTGTAATTCTTCTTCTGCCACCTTCACGATATGTCTGTAGTTTCAACTTTATTCTGATGCTATGCTTCTTGGCGTTTATTATTGCACGCTGTGCTCCGGGTAGAACACTCCTTGTTTCTTCCTGGAATTCCTGCTCATAGTGATGAATGAACGTGCTGGGATAAGGTGTTATCTGAGCATGCTCGAGTGCTAATCGAGAGACTTCAGCATGCTCAAAAAATATGTTCGAGTCCCCTTGGCTGCATGTCTCGCGGATGTTAGATAGCCGCAACATATGTAGGGATTACCCGTTTCTTAGGCAATCCCTATATGTGTTGCCGCTATCAACCAGCCACGAGACATGCATTCACAAAAACATTGGCTTAGCACCCAAGCATGCTCAGATAACACCTTATGCAAGCACGTTTGCTCATCACTACTGCTCAGGTCACCGCTGGGTATTGATGCGAGTTTCTCGCATCACACTCGTAAGTGTGAACCCGGCCTACCAGTTATATCCGGCACCAGCAATCGATATATGTTCTCAAATCGTGAAATAAAGTGCGGAGGAGGACAGGCATCTATTGTTGTTAGAGTGGATCAGTCATCAACAGATTTCAGTAAACCAATTGCAGACACTATAAAACAGATCTCTTAGATCTAATAAGGGTGCAACATTTTATTTGTAAATCAAATGTCAGAAACGTTAAACCTTAATAAAAGTTTAAAATCATTCTCCACCCAACTAGTCTAATTGCAAAGTTCCTCGGTGCCCCTTCTGCTGCTGAGATCACACACTGCTCAGTACAAGCTGCAGCTGTCAGTCAGGCTAGATGTGCAGAGCTAACTACACTTGGACTTCATTTTAAAGCTCATCTCAATATCAGGATTGCACAGCCACTCTTATATAGATTTTCAACGTTAATATACCAGCCTCATCAGGTCTAAGATCTATTTAACAACGTATACAACATGCATTGTGAAATTTGGCGATAAATCTTTAAAGCTCAGCTGAAAAGTGTATAGGTAATGGTCTGTAAGCTAAAAAAAAAAAGTGAACTCCTGACTTATTTATTGTAAAACTCAGAACAATGGCATGGGGTGATGTGTTTCTCAGAGGACTGCCTGCACTGGATACAATAGTATCCATTTCTCAGCATAAATGACTATATGGGCTTCCAGCGTTTGGGGCAAACACGAGTGCACCTAGTCATCTACAACAGACAAGGGACTTGAGAATGGTGAGGAAATAAAACACAAACTATATTAGAAGTTAAATGATCTTCCATTATATAATGGTTAATCTTTACTAACATAAAAAACATTAAAGGTGGTGCCAAATCCTTATATAAAATGTGCCCACGCCATCAGTCATGAAAAAAAGCAAAAATCAGCAGCAGCAAATCTCCCGAATTGTCATTTTTTCTTTTCTATAAGGCTATGTTCACACATTGTCTTTTTGCTGCATTTTTCCCTGCAGCAAAACCTTCTCTCTTGGCAGTAAAGAAGCTGCTTACAAAAATCTGGTTTTGCTGTTGCGTTTTTGTGGTCTCTTGTGCAGGTTTAGTCCCTCCAAAATAAAGCATGATTTAACTTCCTTTAGGTTTTTGCCCCAAAGGCGCAGCAAAAACTGATGCCTGTGTTTTTTGCTGCGTTTTTACACTTACCTATTGTTTCCTATAGGTGAAAAAACGCTGCAAATAAAGTGAAAAAATGCTAAAAGAAGTGACATGCTGCAGCATGCAAAAACGCAGCAGTTTTCCAAATCAGTCAGGAAAAAAAAAAATCTTGTGCGTGCATGAGAATTCTGAAACCTCATAGCTTTTGTTGGTACTATAAAACATAGATTAAAATTTACATAAAAAAAGCAGCAAAAACGCAAGGTGTGAACATAGCTTTACTATGTTTTATTGATACATGCTTGGCAGAATATATAAAGCATTTTTGTCCATTTTTAGAATGGTTGAATAATATATTTACAAAACTGGAAAAATATCACAGATATACGAGCACCTGAAAAATGAAAATATTATGAAAATGGCTGACGTTACATTAATGGAACTTCTGTTGAAGTGGTGCAATATAATATCATGAAAATTGACATAAAACATCTAAAAGAAAAATTAACCATAAGGATAAACTGTACCCATGGCCAAACTGTACCCAAGTGTTGACGTGCCGACATAGCACAATGAATGTATATCACTTGAGTCCTGGTATACCGTAATTACGAGACTCACTGAATAAAGAAAAGGTAAATCTACGTGTGAGGCGACTCCCACAGTCCCAATTTAATAAAACCTGCATGGCATTCAGATCAGTTTCAGGTGATCTGGTGTTATCCTACCTGAGCTGAAGGATCAGAAATTCTGAAAGTGACATTGCCAGTATATTGTAGACAGAATTAATCAAAGATGACATTTTATATGCCTTTCTTAATCCAGAGTCCACTGGGTTTTTCTCATTTCACTAAGCAAGAGCACATCACGCCGCTACTTTTTCCTTCTTGTTGGAGGTATTGTGCTACTGATTGGTTGACACTAGTGATGAGCGAATGTGCTGGGATAAGGTGTAAGATGCGGTATAAGCCTCTTACTGAATTTGGTGCCCCTTTCAGCGGGCAGTAGACCGCAGTAAGAAAACAAACTCCAGTCAGAACATTTCTGCTATAATTTACAACACTTCTGTGGAGTAAATTATATCAAATTTCGGGCAAAGCTAAGCCATGATTCCACGGAGCTTTGTTCAATTTCCAGATTTATTGACTTTTTAATGCCAGTTTTTCTGGCCTAAAAAGGTTAATAAATTTGCTTCTTTGTTTCCTGCTCCTCATCACGACAGCAAAGACGAAAGCACCATTCCAAAAACTTCCAAAGGAGCAATGGTTTATTTATTCATCGGGATGCAGAGACCGTGCAGCAGTCCAGTTGTAAGCACCATGCTTGGAAATGCGTCAAGGAGGAGCTGAAATGCTGTGCGCTCTTCGGTATAATGACGGGTAAATAAACCACTGCTCCTTTGGAAGTTTTGGAGTGCTGCTTTCTTATTTGATGTCCAGGAGATTTTCTACACTGGAGTCTACCCTTTTGAAGCTTTCACCCACTCGAGAGGGAATCTTACAATGAAGCCCTTCCATTCTCCCTTCCCCCCTATTTGTTTTACTGTTCCTCATCATGGTTTTGGGAGAATATGTAGTCAAACCAGCACAACATTGAGTCCTGATAAGGCTGATAATCCACAAGAAAAGAGTTTCTCTCTCCATTTCAAGTGCGGAGCGTGGTGAGATACACTTTCATTGTAACACTAAATAACATCCATCATTTTCAACCAAGTCACTTCTATTATTTTTCATATCCACCAATAACATGAAATTTATCCATAGATTACCTTTCACGTCTTCATCTTCGATGGTGGTGTTGGAGCTCTCGGTTGATTCCTGTGGACAAGCAAACCAACAGTAAGGATGAGACAAGACACCCATGGGAAGAAGACATCACTCTACCTCTAGATCATGTGCTCCAGAAATGAAAAAGGGCTTTTGGTGTCCCAGCAAGACGTCCTAAGTCAAGCTTTCAGATAAAGCAGGTTACTTAAACCTTTTCACTTCCAGAGCACACATGGAAGGAACTGCCAATGCTGGCAACAATGAAATGTCTGCTGAAACACAGAACCCAGACTGGAACGTTATATAATGGCAACATTTATTTGCAACATTGCGAAAGCAATGAAGGAAACTTGGCAACATCGACCCAATAACACAAACACAATATTAGGAATTAAACGCAGATATGTAATATCAGCTGACAGTGAACAAAACCATGTAACACATACAAGAACATCTAGAGAAATCACTTTCTTCAGGGAAGATGCAGATTACATTGTGTTTTAGGTGATATTAGACCCCTGATACTGTAGGTAATGTTAGCCTGATCTTCACCTTTTGCTAGATCAAACAACATACACATGTGAATATCTCTGTGATTTCTTAGGAATAATTGCAGTAACATTACAGAGGAATTAAACACTGCCAGGATGGGCACCTCCGCTTTTCCTTTGGCAATTTTTTTGCATGCAGTGGCGCATTGGAGGCATGAAAAATTTCTGTAGCACTGTAATCTTGAAGCAACCCAAACAGAACCAACACTGGCATGTTATCCAGAAGTGGCAATAACCCTTTCTGTTCTCCATGAGCCATGCCGTGCTAGGTCTTGTCATTGTGTCACAACTTTGAAGATTTTCAGCTCAGTCTTCCCTGAATGTACAAAGGAAACATTTTAAGGGACTGTGCCAAAAATATTTTTGCATAACGTACATTCTCAGAAACGGAGTGTGAGATTGGGTCAGTTTAAGAGCATGTTCACACACAGCATTTTTTAGATGAATTTTTAAAAACTAACACTTGAAAAGTCACAATGACGAGTATTCAAACACTATTAGTGTAATGGAATTGCCAAGATATAATACAACTGCAAGAAAATGGCTGTAGATCTAGATGTAAAGGATAGACCTGTAATGAATATACGAGTTCTTGATGTTTGGCACTAAAAAGCTAGATATAGTAATATTTATTCACTGGTTATCAAGAAGTAGAAGCCAGATTGGTTTGCATGTCCTTGGTTGAAGATGCAATGTGATTACTATGGCAGATTATTGAAGGGGTTGTGTACGTTTTCCACATATTATCTTGGGACAATAACTGGTTGAGTAAGATAATCGCTATTTGTATCATCCAAATCTTACAGTGTTCCTTTTGAATACCCAACACAATAAAAAACAACAATAAAAAGACGGTCAAACATTTAATATGGAGTCTTTTATGAATTACGAACCATGTGGTAACTGAGCAGGCGTTACACATGTCACATTGACCTTTCTGTGATTGAAGATCTTGTATTTGTTGCAGGCTAATCTATTCTGGATACAGTACACAAAAGCTTATGTCAAAGGACTTCTCCGGGATACTGGGACTTTGTTTATATACGCATGGTAACTCTGGCTTACAGACCTTCCTTATATTTTGCTCATTCCTTTCTGATTTAGCAATAGCCACAGTAGCGGTGGACACCACACTTTAGAGGCACGTGTGCCCCTCACTGGCTCCAATAAGGTATATTTTTGTCTTTTCCACCACCCTAGTACTACTTTACCACAACCTTAGTACTATTTTACATAAAGTAATTCTTCTCACTCCCATATTTCCACAGTGTTGATATTATTATCACCTTGCTAAATGTGAGTATACTAAGTTGGTCACACACTATATACTGCTATAATAATTTTGTCAGATCTACTATCTTATCTGACACTATTTTCTCAGGTTTATCTCTGACTTATGGGCATTATTCATAAGGAGTCTGTGTATTGATCATTTAATGAAGGTACGGCACTTTGTCTTCACATTATAACTTTTCTAGACGAATCTTGGTATTGGCATGGGATGTTATGCAGGGACCCACTGCACTTACTATGCATTCTATTGACCCTGACCATTATTTATTTTAACTCTATTTTTTGTTTAAGTTTGTACTTGTGTATATATTTTCATGTATATCTGTTAGGCCCTTTATGTTATGGACCAATTTTGAATAACATGTTATTTCTTTGTGTAGTTACTGACGAAGGTCTCTGTGACCGAAACGTTTTTTTGGGATATACTACCATTAAAATCCTTCTCTCAAATCATAAGATGAGTGCTTAGTCTTTATCTTGATATATTCTCCGGGATCAAGTGATATAAAAGAGTTGAACATATGCAGTGCTCCAATTTACTGGTATATTTTCTAATAAGATTGGTCCCAAACATTATTCTAAAGCTCTGAAGGACACATTGTAGGATGAACAGGTCGATCTACTCGATAAGCCTATGGGAAGAACCTAACTGACCAACCATTCATGTGACTCACATAAACTAAAGGTGCCTTAGGAAAATTGAATATTTGCTCCACAGCTTACTGTCCTGACTCCCCATACACATAAATATTCGGATATTCATACGTTCTCCATTGGGACAGCAGAAAAAAACAATGCCAGACAAACACAAAACAAAAGGATTGGGTGATTACAGTCATTCCTTATCTCAGGAGGGAAAGTCGGTAGGCACCGAAAAAACATGACATTGTTGGCCAAACCTGCCAAAATCATCGGATCCAGGCTTTTATTGAATGTCTGTAGGGGGACGTAAATAAGTTATGTCTCCCTGAAGTAGGTTTTATCTGATTATTCCAATGATAAGTGCTGATTTTATCTCTATAAGTGATAATAAAAGCATTGCATGGGCTAGGCACACAGCTAGGCAGAACATAGCTGAGAATGGCACCGCTCATTGTGATATTACTTTTACATAGGATTTACATATCTGTCTTTATGGATAAATGAAATAGCCTTAACAGGTTAAATGACTAATTCAACTTCAGTCCATTTGTAATCCCGGAGAACCCCTTTAGTGGATTGTTCCGATGATGCTTCATACAGAAAGATTATCAAATACTAACCTGCGCATGCCTATAAATCTGTGGGGGCATGTACAAAAAGAAATTATATCATTTTAGATGACAGCAAGGGTTGAAAAATTACAATTCCCTATGCATACAGTATTAAATGACAGACACCGTTCTCAAGATGTAGGAGGAGACAGAGTTAGAAAAACTAGTCCTCATTTACTAGAAAATTACAATGAAGAACAGCGAGAGCTCACAAGATAAATGATTTTAAGATAGACAATTCAGCTCTATTTTACTAAATACAGAGCTTACGTAATAATAACGCTTGGGCTATTTTCTTAAAACACAGTATTGCGTTGTTCCACAGTTATTCTTCCTGGTAGTGAATGAATGGGAAATTGGTCATCATTACTATTCTCCCTGCTAATAGGGTGTTTCCCTACATCGTTTGGATAATATTAAGACTGTGTAGAGACATACCCCATTAACAAAAAAATGTAACATCCAGAAATGTACAGAGGAACAGGACTCTGTTACTTTATAGGGAATGTGAGGTTTTACTAAACCACGTGTCAGGAGAGCTGGCAGGTCCTCTAAACTTTAATCAGTGCTGTCAGTCAGGTAGATTTTCATAGATGGAGGACAGACAAGACTTCCCATTTAGCAAATAGCTTCTGATCATGAAACAATGAAAACAAAAACATAAAGCAAAAAAAAACAACATAAAGTCAACAACGTGTGCAGAATAAAAGCAAGTAACAAAAATGATGACTTTGTAATAATTTCTCAAGAGCAGAGAAATGATTACAAAGCACATGTGGCTCACAGGCCCATGATGTGTGGCTAGTGGTCTCTGTTACACCTGGTGCTAATACACCAAATTGGCAAACAGCTATGAAGAGCGGTCTCCAGATTTTTGGAAGTAGCCCTGCACATATGCATATACTGGCATTTGAGCTTCATCCATTTTTATCTGATCTACTGTTAAAAGTCAATGGATAAATTAAAGGTCAGACGGTCTACCTGCTTCTGTGAGAATACCGAATGAGGGTAACGTAGGAATCTCTGGATGTAAGTGTACTGCCTAAAAGGGAAGGGCAGAAGGTCTCAGTGTGCTTTCAGGGGGAAGCTTTGGCTGGTATTATTCCAATAATGAGAAACTCTGGGTGGGGGCACTGAATGTGGCTCATAACTATATCTCAAGCTAAATGTGGCTCTCAGGGTAAGAAAGGTTGGTGAACCAATGCTCTAGAGATAATAGGAATAGTCCTATCTATAATGGAGAGTTAGAGCCCCCATACACATTAGACTAAAGTCATCTGAACCTGCAGATATACACAGGTTTGGTCGATGGTCTAGGGAGTATGGAGGAGCCACTCAACTGATTGTCGGGAAAGATGTTGATCGCATGTCCAATTTCGGACTGGCAAATGCATTGTTCTCCCGGAGGTAAGCTGCTGGCCGAAGTGCCAGCCAGTGACTTTCTCACAGAGAACACAGGAGCTCTAGGCCAAGCGCTGTCTATGGCTAAGTTCACATTTGCGTATATGTGTGCAGCGTATCATCTGCATACGCAAATGCATGCAAACGAATGTTTACGCAGCTTTTTATCCGCATCATTTTACACATGACGCCAAAAAAAGCAGCGTTTGTATGCATTTTTGTATGCCTTTGCGTTGTTTATGCACATGCGTTCGATATTTCCAGGTGCTGTAATCAGTTCCTGGACATGCTCAGTCTGAAGTCTACATTCACATCGAACGCATCTATGCGCATGTCCTTGCGTATCAATGCGTTCCCTTAGACAGTACGCATATTTGACGGATTTTTGATGCTTCAAAAAATGCAACATGTTGCGTTCGCCGGACACCGCGAAACGACGCTTGCATATGCAAACGGATGTCCCTGCGTACACCATGTTAAAGATATGTACGCATGACGCATGTGGATCAAACACTTGCGCGTACAGATGCAAATGTGAGAGCAGCCTATGTTGAAACTCTAATAGTGAGTAAACAGGAGGGGGTCCTACCAATGGTTCTTATCTCTAGAATTAAGTAAGCTCAGTGACAAAGAGTCTGGCTTTGAATGGAGACTTTTTAATGCTTAACCCCTTTGTGACAGCTACCGTACATGTGTGCATATATATGGAGCAAGATCAGTAGCTAAACCCACTCCATGCCCTGTAGGTGCCAGCTGCACTCCATACAGCCAGCATTCAACTGTAATAATTGTGATAGGAGCTAGTTCCCATAATACTAGTTTTAATCCCCTTAAATGCTGCTGTCAATACACAGCAAAATATTTTAATTCTTCTAGTGCTCGCTCTATTTGACATTATGAACTGAAAAAGGAGAACCCATTCGAAAGAGAAGCTTCTAGTGTAGTGAACATCTTCAAGGCTTAGATTCAGAAAGCTCTGTAGGATGACCAATCAATATAGTTGAAAATATAAGAAGTGTCACTTTATAGGGAACCTGTCAGTCATATCATACTGCCTAAACCATGGGCACCATGAATTGGAGTCTGGCTGTGTGATTGTAGCCAAGTATGTTCTTCCATGAAAGTCTCTGACGTTTCAAAGAAAACATAGTTTGTACATCGAGAGAAAGAAACCCTGTCAATCAACTATAATGGTGCAGTGAGAAGTCAGAGTCTTGACTCTGAAAAACATACCTGGCTTCAATTATGCAGCAAGATTCCGATTCATGCTGCCCTTGTATGTGTAAGCCTGTGTTATAAAACTATTTTATGCCTTAGGCCGGCGTCACACACAACGACAAAAAATCGGTCCGTTTTAGACGGTCGATTGTCGGATCAAAATGCAAACATCACACATCCTTCTGGCATCCGATTTTCCTTCAAAGATGCGATTTAGTCGCATGTGTGTGTACCTTGTAACATCCGATTTTCATCCGACTTGCGAGATTTTCTCGCAGGCTTGCAAAACTGACATATAATGGATCCAAAAGAATAGTATTTCAATCACAAAAAAAAGAATAGATATATACACATAGAACACATATATATATATATATATATATATATATACACATGTCATTGTGACATGTACATATACATATATTTATAGTTCCTAGACTTCTACATACTGTTATAGCCGCTAATTCAATTGCCGGCTTCTGTGAAATCACAGAAGCCGACATGAAATGATACATTGTTTCCACACAGTTAACCATGTAATTTCCTGTATTTTGATATTTGTTTAGAACTTACAATTACATGAGTGTATTTGTGCAAAATTTCAGACATGTAGGGGTTAATTAAAGGTGTAATTTCGTTTAAAAAAAAATGCGTGGGCTCCCGCTGTATTTTCTCCACCAGACAGACAAAGCAAAGCGAGTGGGGGCAGATAATAACAGCCTAGGGAGGGTACATTTTTTGTGCCCCCCCTGGCTACTAACATCTGCCCCCAGACACCCCAGAAAGGGCAAATCTATAATTAGATTCGCCCTTTCTGGCACTTTGCCCGTCTATTCCCATTGCCCTGTAGCGGTGGCGAATGGGTTAATAATCTCACCTTACTGTCACCTTAGTATTGAAAGGTGACCTTAAGGCAGGTTAATAATTGAGAGCTGTCAATTAGACAACTATCAATTATTAATCCTATTGAAGTAAATTAAAAAAACACAGACACATTAATAAAAATTAATTTTAATGAAATAAAAACACATTTTTTGACCATATTTTATTTTACACTTAATCCGTGCGAAGCCATTGATCTCCTAAAATAAAGATAAAAAAATAAAAAAACATTATTCTTACCTATTCCGCTGATCTGTCACGTCCCACGCTGTAATCCTTCACAAAGGGTTAACTAGCTTTGAGCCAAGCAGTGCAAGTAATCCTGCATGCTCAGCTCAAAGCTCCTGAATGAATAAGTTCCTCTCCTGGCGACAGGAGAGGATGTGTTTCATGAATGAAGCTTAATTGATTGTGTCCACTTTCCCTTTAGGTCAGGTCACTAAAGTTAAATTGCCAATAAATCAATTAAGCTCCATTCATGAATCTATTCCTCTACTTTCGCTGGGAGAGGAACTTATTCATTCATGGGGTTAGAGCTAGTAGACAGAATTATCCCTGCTAACTGTAACCTCTTAACCCTTTCTGATGGATTACAGCGTGGGACCTGACTGTACATCGGATTGGTAAGTATAATTTTGCTTTTTTATTTTATTTTTATTACAGGAAATGGTTTTAGCAGGAAAATAAAATATGGTAAAAAACTGTGTGATTATTTAATTAAACTTATTTTTATTAAACTGTGTGTGTTTGATTTTTCTTTCATACAATAGGATTAATAATTGATAGTTGTCTAATTGACAGCTCTCAATTATTAACCTGCCTTAAGGTCACCTTTCAATATTAAGGTGACAGTAAGGTGAGATTATTAACCCATTCACCACCGCTACAGGGCAATGGGAATAGACGGGCAAAGTGCCAGAAAGGGCGAATCTAATTATAGATTTGCCCTTTCTGGGGTGTCTGGGGGCAGATGTTAGTAGCCAGGGGGGGCACAAAAAATGTACCCTCCCTAGGCTGTTATTATCTGCCCCCACTCGCTTTGCTTTGTCTGTCTGGTGGAGAAAATACAGCAGGAGCCCACGCATTTTTTTTCAACGAAATTACACCTTTAATTAACCCCTACATGTCTGAAATTTTGCACAAATACACTCATGTAATTGTAAGTTCTAAACAAATATCAAAATACAGGAAATGACATGGTTAACTGTGTGGAAACAATGTATCATTTCATGTCGGCTTCTGTGATTTCACAGAAGCCGGCAATTGAATTTGCGGCTATTACAGTATGTAGAAGTCTAGGAAATATAAATATATATATATATATACACATGTCACAATTACATATATATATATATATATATATATATATATATATGTATTCTATGTGTGTATATCTATTCTTTCTATTCTTTATTAAAGCTGTCAGTGTGATTTTACAGTATAGCCAGGGATGAATTGCCGGCTTTTCTAAAGGACACCGATGCGATTTCATCGCAAGTCACACAGTGTGGTCCGTTTGTAATCCGATTTTTCATCGCTCCCATAGACCGACAATCGGTGACAATCGCAGCATGCTGCGATTGTACACGGACTTTTTAAAACGGACCACAAAAAATCTGATACTGGGAGCTGCTCCATAGATCAACATAGGTCCGACTGCAATGCGATTTTTCATCGCATTGCAGTCGTCCGATTCTGTCGCCAGTGTGACGCCGGCCTTAATCTTAGAACCTCTGAAAAAAAAAGTTTCTGGCTTTAAAAATTTAAAAAAAAAAAAAATGTTTCAAAACCATTCCTACACGAGAAGTAATAATGGAAATAATCAACATTATTAGAGTCCATGCACACAGCAATATGATAAATATTTCATATGATGCCTACGGGCTGCTGTGTCATAATATTGTAGGTCTGTTATACAAAAGGCACAGGGCGATTTCCTAATGTTTACACTGGGAAACCAAATCAACGCTTTTTTAAAGTTTAACGTGATGTAAATTTTGTTGCACACCATTTGATTAAAAAAAAAAAAAAATTGATACTTTTCACAATTTTACGATGCTCTTGCCATTTTTGAAAAGTGGCCATCGTTAGTTATGACAATAAGAACAAAGACAGTTTTATGATTTCCAAAGTACTTAAACTGTAAACTCTCTCACAGGGAGGAGGTTGGGGGGCTGGTGTAAAAAGAGGGGTAATATTTCTACACAAAAGTGTAATATGTTACAATACACAAAAATGTATCAATGTAGTTTGACATTTTGATAAATGTGATGCAAATAATGGCAACAACATAGCTACAAACAAAACAGACCACTTATAATGTGTCTGGAGTATTTTTTCAACACTCCTAGTAGCCAAAACGCACAGAAGTCTTGTATACAGGACTACATATTAAACTGACAGGTCCACTTGCATAGTGACAAAACTGAATGAAAGAGTCGCCAATCACTTACAGAGCATTATCTGTTTTTTTTTTTTTTTGTATTTTTTAATTAGACTAGCTTGGCCCGTGCGAAATTTTCGCACATTGGTCGTTGGGGGCGCAGGCAATTTCAGAAAAAGCTAGCTGGTCAAATATATATGTAGCTTGGTAATACAATAAATTGGTTTGAGAAGTAGAGGCCAAAAAATGTCTTCCGGTTGAGGTGCCACCTGCAGGTCATTGTTTCTTTCTGTAGGTTTATGAAAATAAATGTTTAAACTGTATTTAGTGATAAAATTGTGAATGTGTGGTTTGTTTGGCTCTTTTCTTGCTGAAGGGGGCAAGTTTACCTTTCAAATGGTGTATCATTTGTGTGGGGCGAAGTAATCACTTAAAAAGCAGTGCATGTATACAAATGTGTTTGCATATGTGCCTCATCTGCAGTGAAGTGTGCAATCCTCCAATTTGGCTGAAATAGGCTGGTCAAGCAGTTCGGCAAGCTGGAAACCCCCAAGGCAAATGTTTGGATTTGTTTGTGAAGTCTGTAAGCAGCTTTGTGGTAGTGTGCTTTGGGGTAGTGTGCTGCCACCTGCCGGTCATTTGACCTTTCAAATGGTGTATCGTTTGTGTGGGTGGAGTATGAACAGAGCAAGTGGGCAATTCAATAGGCAGTGCATGTTTACAAATGTGTTTGCATATGTGCCTCACCTGCAGTGAAGTGTGCAATCCTCCAATTTGGCTGAAATAGGCTGGTCAAGCAGTTCGGCAAGCTGGAAACCCCCAAAGGCAAATGTTTGGATTTGTTTGTGATGTCTGTAAGCAGCTTTGTGGTATTGTGCTTTGAGGTACTGTGTTGCCTGCCACCTGTAGGTCATTT
Source organism: Oophaga sylvatica (assembly GCA_033576555.1). Taxonomy (NCBI): domain Eukaryota; kingdom Metazoa; phylum Chordata; class Amphibia; order Anura; family Dendrobatidae; genus Oophaga; species Oophaga sylvatica. The sequence continues at coordinate 234,397,371 of JARQOD010000001.1, read as the reverse complement.
TTCCTAACTGCAGTTTATGAAAATTAATGTTTAAACTGTATTTTGTTATCAAATTGTGGATGTGTGGTTTGTTTGGCTATTTTCTTGCTGAAGGGGGCAAGTTTACCTTTCAAATGGTGTATCATTTGTGTGTGTGGGTGCAGTATGAACGGAGATACAAAGTAATCACCGAAAAACAGTGTTTAGAAATAATATAGTGATTGAAGAACAGTTGTTACTTATTTATAACAAATGTTAGGCTTTTAAACGCTACTTTAATTCAACATTATTGTAAAACATCAATATATGGATTAAATGTAGAATTTTTGGCTTATTTGATTTATTAGTTTAGATAAATTTTGCTTTGCAATAAATTGTGATAAAGATGGCTATATCTAAGAATAAAGAAGTTATAAAGGACTTTCAGGAAGGTTTTGACTTGTTTGTTTCTTTTATGGTCTACCAGAAACCATGCAATACCTGGAGTAGTGGCTTTGGCTGAAATTAAAATGGTAGAAGTGCTGCGTACTCCTCCAATGGAAGTCTTCAAACAGGCTGGACAGATATCTGTCGGAGATGGTTTAGGGAATCCTGTATTGAGTGGGGGTTAGACACGATGACACTGGCGGTACCTTCCAACTCTAACATTCTATCATTAAGGCCGGAGTCACGCACAACATGTACAAAATCGGTCAGATTTTATAATGCAATAATCGCACAACTGTTTTCCGTATGTTGATCCGTAAGTAATCTGTAATCTGCTTTAAATGCGATTTCCTCGCATCTAAGGATCCGTGATTTTCTTGCCTGCTTGCAAAACAGACATATAATGGATCCAAATGATAGTTTTTAAATCACAAAAGAAAGAATACATATACAGTCAGGGCCAGAAATATTTGGACAGTGACACAATTTTCGCGAGTTGGGCTCTGCATGCCACCACATTGGATTTGAAATGAAACCTCTACAACAGAATTCAAGTGCAGATTGTAACGTTTAATTTGAAGGTTGAACAAAAATATGTGTTAGAAAATGTAGGAATTGTACACATTTCTTTACAAACACTCACATTTTAGGAGGTCAAAAGTAATTGGACAAATAAACATAACCCAACAAAATATTTTTATTTTCAATATTTTGTGGCGAATCCTTTGGAGGCAATCACTGCCTTAAGTCTGGAACCCATGGACATCACCAAACGCTGGGTTTCCTCCTTCTTAATGCTTTGCCAGGCCTTTACAGCCGCAGCCTTCAGGTCTTGCTTGTTTGTGGGTCTTTCCCTCTTAAGTCTGGATTTGAGCAAGTGAAATGCATGCTCAATTGGGTTAAGATCTGGTGATTGACTTGGCCATTGAAGAATGTTCCACTTTTTGCACTCATGAACTCCTGTGTAGCTTTGGCTGTATGCTTGGGGTCATTATCCATCTGTACTATGAAGCGCCGTCCAATCAAGTTTGCAGCATTTGGCTGAATCTGGGCTGAAAGTATATCCCGGTACACTTCAGAATTCATCCGGCTACTCTTGTTGTGTGTGGTGCATAATGAACGGAAGATCATGAAGAATGCACCGAAAGCACAGTGTTTGAATAATTGGTGACTTGAGACAGTTGTTACTTTTTTAAAATGTTAGCTTTGTACAGGTACTTTGTTCATCTTATGTAAAACTTCCAAATGAGTGGTTTGGAGTGTTAGAATTTTTGGCTTATTTGATTTATGAGTTTGATAAATTGCTTTGCAATAATTGTGATGAGTGGCTTATCTAAGATAAGAAGTTATAAGGACTTCATGAAGTGTTTGACTTGTTTGTTTCTTTATGTCTACCAAGAAACCATCATACCTGGTTGTTGTGGGCTTGGCTGAATTAAATGTAGAGTGCTGCGTTACTCCTCCAATGGAAGTCTTCAAACAGGTGACAATATCTGTGGAATGGGTTTGGTCTGTATTGAGTGGGGTGTTTACGCAGAGACACTGGCCGACCTTTCCTCTAAGCATTCTTCATAAGCCGAGTCACGCACAAATCAAATCGGTCCTTTTATATGCTAATAATGCACAATGGTTTCCATGTATGAATCCGTGTATTGTAATCTTGCTTTAAAATGCATGTAGGCGAATCCTCGCATCCAAGGATGTGGATTTCTTGGCTGTTGCAAAACAGCATTGATGGATCCAAATTATTGTTAATTCAAAAAAAAGATACATATATCTCCAAATATTTATATATGTATATATATATATATTTATAGTTCATACACTTCTACATAGTATAATACGTGCTAATTCAATTGCCGGCTTCTGTAAAATCATTACAGAACCCGACATGAAATTACACATGGTTTACATACAGTAAACCATGTCATTTCATGTAGTTTGATATATGGTTTTGATTAACAATTATATAAGTGTATGTGTGCAAAATTTCATACATGTATGTGTTAATTTAATGTGTAAATTTGTTGAAAAAAAATGAGTGGGCTCTTGCGGTATTTTCTCCACCAGACAGGGAAAGTCAGTGACAGATGACAGATAATAGCCTAGGGAGGGAGCATTGTTTTTGTGCCCCCCCTGGCTACTAGCATCTGCCCCCAGCCACCCCAGAAAAGGCACATCTATTATTATATGCACCTTTTCTGGCACTTAGCCCGTCTATTCCCATCGGCTTTAGCGGTGGCTAATGGGTTAATGGACTTGCTTAAGGCGACATTAATGGGGTGACATTAAGCCGGGTTAATAATGGAGAGTTGTCTCAATTAGACAACTCTCCATTATTAATCCTATTGTATTAAATGGTTAAAAAAAACACACACACATTAATTACATTTTTTTTAATGAAATACACATAGTTTTTGACCATATTTTATTGTACTGGTAGTCCTTCTGAATCCCTGGTTCTCCTGTAATAAAATAAAATAGCGCAACAATATCCATACCTCTCTGCCGTTCAGTCAGGTCCCACGCTGCAATCCATCACAAGGGGTTAACAGGTTTACAGCTGGGACCGCTGCTAATGCTGCCAGCCCTGCTGCAAACCCACGAATGAATGAGTTCATCTCTGCGGCTCACAGGAGATGAGCTGATTAGTGTGGGAAGCTTAATTGATTGCTTCCCATGCTAATCAGTTCACTTCAGGTCAGACTCCCTCTGACGTCACTGAAGCTGTGCGGAGTCCCCGGTTGACCTGAAATGGACTGAATAGTGTGGGAAACAATCAATTAAGCTTCTCACACTAATCAGCTCATCTCCTGTGAGCCACAGAGATAAACTCATTCATTTGGGGTTTACAGCAGGGCTGGCAGCATTAGCAGCGGTCCCTGCTGTAAACCTGTTAACCCCTTGTGATGGATTGCAATGTGGGACCTGACTGAACGGCAGAGAGGTATGGATATTATTGCGTTATTATTTTATTTTTATTACAGGAGAACAAGGGATTCGGAAGGATTACCAGTACAATAAAATATGGTCAAAAACTATGTGTATTTATTTCATTAAAATAATTTTTAATTAATGTGTGTGTTTTTTTAACCATTTAATACAATAGGATTAATAATGGATAGTTGTCTAATTGACAACTGTGATGAAGGAACAGCCACCATCTTAGATATGGGGCCTAATGCTCGCCTCATGTCTGAGCTGACCCTGTCCCAGCTGCCATTTTGTCTGTTCACAGAGCCACAGGCAGCTAACTGGTCCTAACCCCCATGGCCTGTAGGCATATTGAAAAACAGGGTTCAGTACTCCACTGTTGAATAACAAGGTCTTTAGTATGCTAAGTAGGTCAGGCCAAAACAGGACTTCAAAGCTTTAGTACGGAGCCACGCCAGCATGGGGCCTGTAGATGCCTGGGGGCTTCAATTAGATTAACCTGTCAGCTAGACACAGAAAACACATTCATTGTCTCTCCCAGCCACTACGACTCCGTTCTAGGATTATGAATTATGAGCACATCTTTTAAGGTACAGACTCATAAAAAATATCTGCGTGATCCTGCGAACCTCGCGCATCTGACAGTGCGACTCCCGAGTCAGTGATGGCTCGGGGACCTGAGATATAGAGATTGGGTCGCGGTGGAGGGCCAATCGGGCCATGTTTGATCTCCACGCGACAGGCAAAACAAACTGCTGGTACCTCTTGTGTCCTGATCCGATCGTCTGGAGAAAGTTAACCACTTTCTTGATATTGTGAATAAATTCTGCAGGGAGCTAAGGGTGGAGATTATTAACCCACCCTCTGACACCGAGGGGAGGACCTAGCAGGTTTAAGAACTGTGAGCAGATGGCAGACTCTGGCTATTCACACAGAAGAACAAGACGATGAAGATCTAACCAGATCTGCCAAGGGAGCAGCGGCACACGTTTTGGGGAATGTCCGGCAACTAAGATTCGTACCTGTGGACCGCAGGGCTCCCGGCGTCCACATGCAACCTACAGCCTGGTAACATTGACCTTTACTAATACCTCTAAGCCTTGTACCATTATTGTTGTATTTTACTCTGACTGCAAATCACTGTAATTCCGTTGTATAGCTTACTGTATATTTCTGTAATTATCTAGTGCGCCCTTAAGGCAATTAAACCATAAAATTAATTTTGGGCTGATGCTTTTACTCTGATCGCGAATCTTAGAGTGCCCAGTGGGTAACAGGACATCCTCCCCGGCGGCCATTTGCTCTAGGTGCAGTTCCCTTACTGACCTGAGAGACCAAGGGGGTGCCGGAGAGCTGTGCCTGTGTAGTTATGTCATATTGGTGACGTGGGAGGAACCGGGGTTTGCTTCACAACTCTCCATTATTAACCCGGCTTAATGTCACCTTCCAATAGCAAGGTGGCCTTAACCCATTAGCCATCGCTAAAGGCGATGGGAATAGACGGGCTAAGTGCCAGAAAAGGCGCATATAATAATAGATGTGCCTTTTCTGGAGTGGCTGGGGGCAGATGTAAGTAGCCAGGGGGGGCACAAAAACAATGCTCCCTCCCTAGGCTATGATTATCTGTCTTTAGTCACTGGCTTTCCCTGTCTGGCCAAGAATATACCGCAGGAGCCCACGCATTTTTTTTTTCAACGAATTTACACAGTAAATTAACACATACATGTATAAAATTTTGCACACACACTCATGTAATTGTTAATGAAAACTATATATCAAACTACATAAAATGAAATAGTTACTGTATGTAAACCATGTGTCATTTCATGTCGGGTTCTGTAATGATTTTACAGAAGCCGGCAATTGAGTTAGCGCCTATTATACTATGTAGAAGTGTATGAACTATAAATATACACAGTACAGACCAAAAGTTTGGACACACCTTCTCATTCAAAGATGTTTCTGTATTTTCATGACTATGAAAATTGTACATTCACACTGAAGGCATCAAAACTATGAATTAACACATGTGGAATTATATACTTAACAAAAAAGTGTGAAACAACTGAAAATATGTCTTATATTCTAGGTTCTTCAAAGTAGCCACCTTTTGCTTTGATGACTGCTTTGCACACTCTTGGCATTCTCTTGATGAGCTTCAAGAGGTACTCACCGGAAATCGTCTTCCAACAGTTTTGAAGGAGTTCCCACAGATGCTTAGCACTTGTTGGCCTTTTGCCTTCACTGTGCGGTCCAGCTCACCCCAAACCATCTCGATTGGGTTCAGGTCTGGTGACTGTGGAGGCCAGGTCATCTGGCGTAAAACCCCATCACTCTCCTTCTTGGTCAAATAGCCCTTACACAGCCTGGAGGTGTGTTTGGGGTCATTGTCCTGTTGAAAACAAAATGATGGTCCAACTAAAAGCAAACCGAACGGAATAGCATGCTGCTGCAAGATGCTGTGGTAGCCATGCTGTTTCAGTATGCCTTCAATTTTGAATAAATCTCCAACAGTGTCACCAGCAAAGCACCCCCACAACATCACACCTCCTCCTCCATGCTTCACGGTGGAACCAGGCATGTAGAGTCCATCCGTTCACCTTTTCTGCTCGCACAAAGACACGGGGAAACAAAAGATCTCAAATTTGGACTCATCAGACTAAAGCACAGATTTCCACTGGTCTAATCTCCATTCCTTGTGTTCTTTAGCCCAAACAAGTCTCTTCTGCTTGTTGCCTGTCCTTAGCAGTGGTTTCCTAGCAGCTATTTACCATGAAGGCCTGCTGCACAAAGTCTCCTCTTAACAGTTGTTGTAGAGATGTGTCTGCTGCTAGAACTCTGTGTGGCATTGACCTGGTCTCTAATCTGAGCTGCTGTTAACCTGCGATTTCTGAGGCTGGTGACTCGGATAAACTTATCCTCAGAAGCAGAGGTGACTCTTGATCTTCCTTTCCTGGGGCGGTCCTCATGTGAGCCAGTTTCTTTGCAACGCTTGATGGTTTTTGCAACTGCACTTGGGGACACTTTCAAAGTTTTTCCAATTTTTCGGAGTGACTGACCTTCATTTCTTAAAGTAATGAATGGCCACTCGTTTTTCTTTACTTAGCTGCTGTTTTCTTGCCATAATACAAATTCTAACAGTCTATTCAGTAGGACTATCAGCTGTGTATCCACCAGACTTCTGCACAGAACAACTGATGGTCCCAACCTCATTTAAAGGCAAGAAATCACACTTATTAAACCAGACAGGGCACACCTGTGAAGTGAAAACCATTTCCGGTGACTACCTTTTGAAGCTCATCAAGAGAATGACAAGAGTGTGCAAAGCAGTAATCAAAGCAAAAGGTGGCTACTTTGAAGAACCTAGAATATAAGACATATTTTCAGTTGTTTCACACTTTTTTGTTAAGTATATAATTCCACATGTGTTAATTCATAGTTTTGATGCCTTCAGTGTGAATGTACAATTTTCATAGTCATGAAAATACAGAAACATCTTTGAATGAGAAGGTGTGTCTAAACTTTTGTCTGTACTGTATGTATATATATATATATATATATATATATACAGTATATATATATCACAAAGACATGTATATATATGTATGTATTCTATGTGTGTATATGTATTCTTTCCATTCTTTATTAAACATGTGTCATTTTAAAGTATAGCGCACTGAATTGCCGGCTTTTCTAAAGGACACCGGTGCGTATTTCTCGCAAGTCACACGTCTGCTCCGTGTGTAATCCGATTTTTTCTCGCCCCCATAGACTTGTATTGGCGTATTACGGGCCTAATACGGTGACAATCGCAGCATGCTGCGATTTCACTCGCACATTTAAAACGTGCGAGAAAAAAATCGGATGATGGGAGCTGCCCCATAGATTAACATTGGGACGAGTGCTATGCGATTTTTTTTATCACCTAGCGCTCGTCCGTATTATGCGGTAGTGTGACTCCGGCCTAAAGCTCAGTCCCATGAAATAGACAAAGATGTACTGAATTGTAATACTATGTACAGCAGTTTAGAGGAGAGCTTTGGTTCCTAAGAGTTGACTGTCCTCTGATCTTAGTTTTCAGTGTTATTAAACTATCAATTTTAATGTTTCAGGTAACCCCATGTAATCTTATTCTGTAATTGATCAGCTACAATATTTGTTCTATTCATGAAATTATACAATGATCAATTGTGTTGGTTTGGTTAAAATAATGTGTTTTGGTCAACTTTAGACTAATGTGTATGAGCAACCTGTTTTATAGCTATTCCTGTGAAACACAAAATAGAGGGAATAGGTTACAAAAAAAGTGATCATTGTTTCCTGATTGAAATAAATAATGTTCTGCAGGGTCAAAGCATGAAACCTTGATAATGCTGGACATCTGCTTAATTGTGTAAAAAAGTAGTTAAAAATCCAGTGTTAACAGGCCGACAATCACCCGATGAATGAGCAAAACACTCACTCATTGGGTGAATGCAACATATTGTAATGAAAATACAAAGTCTATTTTAAATTTATATTATAGAGTTTTAGCAAAATGCGTAAATTCAGGTTATGCTTAGTAAGTCACTATAAATCAGCAAGAAATTTGGGCATCGAGTCAAAAAGGTCATTATGCCTGTAATTCTAAGCAAATCGCCTGTGCTCCACTCCTTATTTAAAAGTAATTACTATATAAAAACATTAATTACTGAATCAATTAACTTACTGTAGGTGTCACAAAATCTGAACTCTTATTATAACTCTGGCTACTTATGCCACATTTTGCCAACACGGCAGAAGAGAAATCTCCGCTCTTTCTTTCTGATGAATGGATTTTTTGCATGCAGAACACACAAAACATCATTTAAGAGAAAAAAATACAAATATTAATTTGTGTGATGTCGACAATGAGTATTGAAGAAATAAAACAAAAGAAACTGTGAAGTGATGTATTAGTAGTTTTTAAACCTGATTATGACACAGAAAGCCGCTGAGTGGCCTGGGCGGTATGTCTTTGGGGACCAAACAATATTTGAATATGCATGGGAGGTATTCGCTAAACTACCATTACATATTACAATTTTCAAATGTATATATTTAGTGAATGTCTCCCTTTGAAAATGGATAGAATTTTTCAAAAGTGTCTGTTGATGAATATGCATATTAGCCAAGATGGAGTTAATTCTGTCCCAATACCTTATTTCCATCAGCTGGGTTGTGGATTACAGTAGATTGGGGCTCCTGAGTAAGAACAGAGAGAAAACAGTACCTATTGGTAAGTACAGTTGAACAGGAAGAAACACACCTATGTAGGAATGCTGACAGCAATAAGTATAAGTGAAGAGCTGTCATGGAATGGAGCTGGAGACTGTCCCTGGACGAAAAAGAAACCTGTAATGTTACCTATCAGAGCAGCATGCAAAGACCTTATTCAGTACCAGAGTGTAGGGGTGGGAGCCTCTAGACATGGAATCATTATTTTTTACAGTTTACTACACTTGTATATTAGTAGTATTTAGTAAAATATATGTACACTGATTATTGGCCTTCATGTACGAAGAGAGGATTGATATGAACTGTATGTAACCACTATATTAGGATAATGGTTTTGTCCATTTTATTTTTACTATAAAGGATATAGAATAAAGCAGAAGTCTGCTTTACAAAAGAAAAATCATAATTAATGTGCCCCTGCCAGTATCTTCTATGCACACTGTGCGTTGGAAGTTTGCAACACTCCCCTGGCTCTTTTCTGGACCAGTCCAAAACAGAGGGGAGTGTCTCAGACTAGACTATGCACAATGTATTTTCCTACTTGAAACACTCCCCTCCTCCCTGCTTTTAGAGGAACTAGCCCAACCCAGGAGGGAGTGTCTCAGACTTCCAAAGCACAATCTGCATGGAATATACTGATAGTCACTTTACATATATGAAGAGTGGACTTGAAATGATAGAAACTGCACCAGAAAGAATAAAAAATCAGGGTACAAGATATTTTAAAAAGGACCATTACAAACATGGATAAATTCTATTCTTATATTTTGCCTGCTGTATTACAGTTTTATTTTTTAACTTTGCCACATGGTTCCAGAGAAATGGGCCTTTTTAGTGTTAATTCTTATAATCTTTACCAAGGGGGCGTGGCTCACAGGATTCTCTGGGGCGTGTCTTTAGGCTGCTCTGTATTAGTAGCCTGTTAGCAATGCCCCCTTGTAAAGACCATAGAAATGAGCACTAGATAAAAAGGCCCATATCTTTGAAACCGTATGGTGGAATTAAAAAAAAAGGAATATTCATGGGAGTGGTAGGAATAAAATAAGAGTAGAAACTAACCTTTGTCGACTTAGTGACAGGTCCACTTTAGCTATGCTTATCCAGTTAGTGTAATTTTTTTATGTTAGGGTGAGGATTGTGTTACAAGATTGAAATAAAGAAATTTTAGATATATTGCTATTAAACTATGAAGTGGATAAATGTATGTGCCTATTAAATCCAGAGCTTGTTCAGTGTGTACAATACTTTTGGTTTCTTTTAAAATATACATTTCACAGCTAATGTTATAAAGTCTGGCAGTGCCTTTCATCGAAGAAAGAAATCTGAATAAGGTCATTTTGTGTTTGCTTAGCGATACTTTTGTTAGCAACCCTATCAAAAGGAGAGCTAGCAGCAACACAAAGCACTTACACTGGGACAACACATGCATGTGTCTCAGCTCCAGCCACCCACCAATGGTCGGTTACTGGAAAAACATACTACTACACAAGGAACTTCCCCCACAAAACCACAACAGCAAAATGCAACAGTTCAGACCTCCAGAAAGCAAAATAAAAACAAAAACTGGAGAAAAGCAGAAGAAAATATGTTTTAAAATAAGTGGAGGGGTTGGAAAAATATACCAGAGGTGGGGTAGGATCTTTAGGGCTTGTTATTACGTTGGTTTTGTTGTTTATCTGTGAATATGCAGAAAATAGAAACAGAGAAGAACCTTAGACTGTTAAGATGCTGAAATTGGAATCACAGAACAGAGTCGACAGATCAGGATACAAAGAATGAAAAGAGCAGTTACACAATAAATGGTTTATAGTAGGTTTTCAAGTACGGTAGTTAATTTGCCTTATATGAAATGGTTATATAAAGCAAACAAAAATAAAACTGGATGGCCAACTAAAAAAAAAAGTCTGAACTTGTGAATCTTCACAGCGTACACTGTACACACGGCCACGATTCTCCAGTGTCAGGAGGATGTCATGTGACTGCAACATTCCGACTAGACATGTCAGGGCCTTGCTCAATCCATTTGTGTTGAGCGAGCCAGTACGTGTCTAGTCAGCATGTGACTGCATGTATGCAATCAAATACTTGCGGTCACACGACTGCCCGCTTATGACGACAACACTGAAGAATCCGGGCAGCGCGCACACTGAACTGAACCACATGCCTGGACAATCAATTAAAAATTTGTAGTACTCAGCTCTTCTATGTGAGCAGATTTTTGACTTGGCTAACAAGACTACATTTACATAGAAGGAAGAGGCGGCCATATCTCTAGAATAGCCAGGTGCAGTTTTAAGCTTTATTTATACGGTTTGACTAGAATATGTCTTGAACACATACACAGTAATAGGCTAAAAAATACTAGTGTAGCTTGTTCCTAAAATCATTTTACTAATAAAAAATAGCAAATACCATAGAATGAAAGTCCCAAATTCACAATAGATGGTGGAGATGGGAATCAATGGCAGCCAGGCCTCTAACTAAACTTTGATGACTAGCCTCATCGACAAGTTGTGTTATGAGGAGTTATTGTTAGATGCACTAATGTTGCTCTTGTTAATCTTCAAGGTGTATTCCAGCTACTAGTCAAGGTTGTAAACTGGAAGTCACTATAGCCATCTCAAAAACAGAAACCGAACTGATCCATTGAAATGCCTCATTATGATGGCTGTGTAGTTAGGAGGAATCGATTACTTGGGTTGCTCTTTTCTAAATATCTGTGGAGGACCTAGTAGCTAAAATAGGCTTTTAAGGGGATTGTCCAGTCCTAAACTACAAGTCTGCAGAGCTTGTGGTTTTGTCCTGATGAAGAGGTTTGGAAACCTCAAAACGCATTGACAAATACACCGCATTCATGCTTCACCTCCATGTGTGATTGCATTATTGGAACTTTGGGCAGCGCAGACTTTGACCCATTGTATTCCTTATTCATTGCACCTTATGTGACAGCAGACTTTTGAATCCTCTGATGATTCTCTGGTGTCGGCACCAGGAATGGGCGGTCATGTTACCACAAGCATGCAATTTTCCAAATAAGTATGCAAATTTCAGCGTTGCTATGCCCATTCAGTTGGAATGTGGCCGAGAGTATGCATATTGCACTGGACAATCCCTTTAAGATAGTTTTAAATCTCACTGGAATCTTGTCTTTCAAGATATAATGCAGGTCCCAGCTTTTATGACAGATCCCTTCACTAAAAAAATGGTAAAATAGGAGCACTCCTTTACCTTTTGAAATAGAGCAGCAGCATAAATGATTATTAGTTTTCGGCGTACAATACTTGGGCAGGTTACATTTCAGTTTTTTCATTACTGAGAAATGATCCTTTGTTCCCTGACACAATAACTAATAGTGATGAGCGAACTATCCGCATCTTCGGCATGCTCGAATAATATGCACGAGTCCTCTTGGCTGCATGATTCGCAACACATGCAGGGATTGCCTGTTTGTTAGGCCATCCCTGCATGTGTTGCGGCTGTCTAACAGCCACGAATCATGTAGTCGCGGGGACTCTAATATATTATTTGAGCATGCCCAAGATGCTCGGATAACACGTTATCCAAGCACGTTCGCTCATCACTAATAACTTACCAAAATATCAGGATATACTAACACCACTAACAAATGCAATCGTTTTCAGGTGGGATCATATAACCGGCTCATTGTGATATGATATCTTGTACATCTAGAGATCGGTCTGAGGCCATATATACAGTGATACACAGAGGATGAATTTCACAACATTGTCAGCAAATGACTTCCAACTCATGTACATTACAGCTCAAAAAAGTCACTTAAAGTAGTTGTTCAGTTAAGACATCCCATTTCTCCATACCCTCTAAGAGAATTTTAGACAGGTTTTGCATCCTAATCTCTAGGCCGGACTAGAGAGTGTATGCAATGAGCATCCGTAGCTCTTCTGTCCTGCATTACATAATAATTGATTTGAGTGTACACGGTGTAATGCCTCATATTCCTTGTGGGGGTGCTGCTACAAATTTGAACACTTTCTGCAAAGTTTCCTCCAGATATTACATGCCATCCGGAGAACACATCATATTGAACTTTTTATCAAGAGTCCCTATTAAAATAGAACATTGTGTAAAGAAAAGAACCCGTTTAATTGCTTAAGACACAGTACATTTACCAGGCTTTATTTTTTGTGTGTATCGGTCAGAACGTATTATACTGCAGTCACTGTTCTAAGGAAATGCAGGAATTCAGTTACATAACAATAACATTTTCACTTAGCACTTAGTATTATGATTTATTTTTGGTGCCAAAAACCACAACTTCCTTCATTTTGTGGGAAGCTACTTTTACTAGTCTGACATTTATAAAACCCAAACATACACAGTAATGTTCAGGTCACGTAGTGTATAAACACACATAGTGTGCATGTCCGTAAGTTAGCACATGCATATGCAATGCATTTACATAGCCTGCTAGCTGTCCATGCAAAACTAAACATTTTACTTTCATTACCACTTCGTATTTTAACATGTCAAGCCCTTTTATAAGGCTAATTCAACAATTAGGCCGAAACATTGTCAAAAAAAATTGCGTCACATAATCATATTTTTTCAGGGTATAAACCAATTGGCAGGGTCTCGATAGTGCCAGGGACGTGCATTGGTGACAAACTGTAGGGAGAATATCGAAGTACATTATGCAAGTTCCAACCTTGAGGTGGGGGGGTTCCCATTTTAAAGATGATATAGCAAAAGGACAAGCCACCATTTTATGACCACTGATCCTAAGAGTCTAAAGGATTCATAGCATTGTGTAGCAGTGCTGTGTGCCTCACTGTACATGTAAACTGATATGTAAACATACTTCTGCTGCCTCCCCTTTTTTCTCAAGGTCAGGACGTCCCAGAAGTTGGATCATCACTGAACACAAAGTGATTGCTTTTCATGGTGATATAAATCACTCAATAAAATGGGAAAAAAAACCTTAACACTTCAATTGTGATTGGGTCTGCCTAGTTCTGAAGATTTTGGTGTATTTGTACGATCTTTGAAAATGCTTCTCATTCTCGAGATTTGTGGAGGGCCAAACATCTACTGATCCTTTAGAGATAGTATAACCTAGTGATACGCTAATACTTTAGAACTTGGAAATAACCTTTAAAGATAACCTGCCATGTTGAAAATGGTATCTGATGAGCAGCCATGATGTTATAGAGCAGTTTCAGTAACACTTGCATTTTATTAACTGAAATCTCGTGTTGAAGGGCATATGAATCCAGTGGGTGGTCCTACTCAGTGACTGACCGTTATCTCTGCATGCACAGGCATACCAGGAATACGATCAATCACTAGTAGGATCGCCCACTAGACTGGACATGTATACAAACACCAGGGAGGTTCAACCAATGACATACAAGTTGTACTGCATCTGTCCAACAAAATCTGCTCATTCTTCTTAACTTCTCCTTTCTCTATACGAGTACAATGCTGTCAACAGATCGGACTGCATGTATAATGTGACAGGTTTCCTTTAAAATACAGGAATTACAGGTACAAAAGCCAGAAGAGCAATAGTAAACGGACTGGAAAATCATTGTGGACAGCCAAACAAAAGCTAGGTGGAAGCATGGACTTTATAGATACAGCTCAAGCACAACCACTCTACTGTGGAGCATTAGGAGCAAGCATTTAGCAAATGTCCTCACCATCATTTGAGTACACGAACTTGACTTCCTTTTCTAGATTGAGCACTCAGAAAAAAGGGGGACAAAAACAATAAATGAGTAAGGATATTAAGAATTGACTACCTGTGGTTACTAGCTATGGGATGGATTGTGGCATATAAGAGTCTGTCACAGAGGTTTATTCTATTATGTCATGGTCACTTGCCAAAATACAGTTGAAACCAGAAGTTTACATACACTATAGAAAAAGACACATATGCATGACTTTCTCAATATATGATATAAAATCAAAATAAACCTTTTCCGTTTTAGGTCAATTAGGATTACCAGAATTATTAATATTTGCTGAATGCCAGAATAATGATAGAAAGAGAATATTTTAAGGTATTTTTATTACTTACTGCAAAGTCAAAAGTTTACATACATTTGATTAGTATTTGGTACCATTGCCCTTAAACTGAATGACTTGGGTCAAACGTTTGGGATATCCTTCCACAAGCTTCTCACAATAGTTGGTCGGAATTTGGGCCAATTCCTCCTGACAAAACTGGTGTAACTGATCCAGTTTGTAGGTTTTTTTGCTCGCACTTGCCTTTTCAGTTTTGCCCATAAATTTGGACATTCCCATCTTGTTTGTACCTGTGTATAATTGTTTGTACAGATGAACGAGCCACCTTCAGATATCTTGAAATTGTATCTAAGGATGAGCCAGACTTGTGCAAGTCTACCATTCTTTTCCCGATATCTTGGCTGATTTCTTTAGACGTTCCCTTGATGTGACACAAAGAAGCAGTGTGTTTCAGGTGTGCATTAAAATACATCCACAGGCGTGTCTCTAATTAACTCAGATGTTAGTAATAAAAATGCCTTAAAACATTCTCTCTCACATTCTGGCATTTGGCAAATATTAATAATTATTGTAATCCTAACTGATCTAAAACGGGAAAGGTTTTATTTTGATTTCATGTCAAATATTGATAAAAACATGCATATGTGTCTTTTTATATAGTATATGTAAACTTTCAACTGTAACTATTCATTTTCTTTTATCAATCCATATACTACATGACCTGTATCTTGGTACAGAGTTCCTTACAACTCTCCTCTACCCCAGACAATAAATGTGCAGAATACAAGCGTGATATTGAAAAGGAGTAGGGAAGATTTGGAGAATTTTCCTTCCAAGTTAGGAGAGAATGTTTTACTTTTTCACAACAGAGTATTTTTATACGTTTGTTTTACTGTGCTTTTCTGTGTTTCAGTCTTCCGGTGGTGTGAACAATGTCCCTATAGGCTTGTTCACTGTGTGCATGGCTCATGTGTTTGTATTTAATTGATTTCTTGGTTTTGCAAGATCAGGGAGGTTTTCCACCTCTCATTGGTGAGCCATGCACATAAAGGCCGTTCTCCACATTGGACATAACCTTTCTGAATTCTGCTCATATAGGTACTATACACATCACCAGGTTTTTAAATACATCAATTAGGGATCAAATACATTAGTCAGGGACTGCTCTGATATGGGTATACCTTGACGTTTGGTAGAGCGGCTTAGTATACATTTTTTGCAAAAAAATATCAACCAAATACCCTGTGTTTTATCAACTTTTTACCAGTACTTGCTGTCTACTGTTAGTTTTTTACAACAGAGTATTTTTATACTTTTGTTTTACTGGGCTTTTCTGTATTTCAGTCTTCCGGTGGTGTCAACAATGTTCCTACAGGCTTGTTCACTGTGTGCATGGCTCATGTGTTTGTATTTAGGAGAGAATGTTAGTAGCAATTGCATAGGGAATCTGTTAGTTGCTTCATGCTGGCATTCCTCTGGCATTTCATTCAGAGAAAACCGTTTTAAGAGCTGAGGAAGTTAGGTAGAGAGACACGGCTAATCTGGCGCTGCCCCGGCCGGCTGCTACGGTTAATTGACAGGTATCTTTGATATGTGACATAGCAATAGACCGATCTATCACCAGGACATGCTGGCAATGTCAGACTAGGCTCCTTTAACAAACTGTATCACAACCCTGCTTTTCTTATTGTTGAATAGAAAAGAGCTGAATACATTTATGTAACTCACATTTGTCACCCAGTGCTATTACATGTCACGGATTATATATTGTCTGCCATAATTATTTACTTCATTTTCTAATCATCAATCTATAATAAAAAACATGTTTCGCATTTTGTTGTGCATTTTGAAAAACAGCCCTTAAAATATCCTTTTGGCCATTGTTCCACAATTTCAGTTCTCAAGTCCCAGCAACACATCCTGCTTTTAGGATTCCCTTAGTATTGTAGAAGTGATGAAATTATCACATGGGTAATATGAAGGAAATCCTGAATACTGGATCTGTTGGTGGGCCCTGAAACACAACTTTAGGTGGGTAAAAAAAGAGCAGGATTACTTGAATTATAAAAAGAGGGTCCCATTAATGCGATACAATAGTAGCTTGTTAATTCTAGCCTGCTGGTCCAAGTGTGCAGGGCATATGGAATCAGTAAGTGTTAATGTTCCTGTCACTAGTATACATATGCTGAAAATATCTGGAGCTCATTTCTAAAATAGATGAGAAAAATAGAAATGTCTTAAAGAGGTTGACCAGGACTAGGTTATTGAAAACATCATCAATATTAGACCGATGCATGTCCGACACACTGCACCCCCAGGTGATCAGCCACTAGCAGGTCCTGCAGCCGCCAAATATACATAGTGTTCAGAGCCGGAACACCACAGCTCCATACACTATGTAGTGGCCATTGTCAGGTACTGCAGTTCAGCTACTATTAAAGGGAATGGGAGCTGGTGCAGATTGTCAGACCCTCACTGCTCTGATCGTAGTCTTGGACAATCCCTTTCATTAGTCATTTCTCACCTAAAGAAATGGGCCTATCCATTCCTCTTCCAGAGAGGTTCTGCAGCAGTTCGGGTCTGTTAAAAGGAATAAAGTAAGGCAGAACTACAGATGTCTAATCTGCAGGTCCCTATTGTGAAATGGTAAGCAAGTTCTTACGATCTTTGGTTGCTCTGAGAAGCAGTAAGAAAGCCACACATGGCTGTTTCCCTAAGCAATCACAGCATATAATAGTGCTTGTGTGTTAACACAGAAAATGTGGAAACTATAAAAGAGCCCTACTATACAAGACACATTTATGGCTAAGCATAAACCATACTTCTCAGTCTCTACAGGCAGGTAGCTCATTAGCAAGTGCTTAGACTTATGCCATATAGCTTCTGAATAAGTACAACCAAAATCAAAAGGTCGGTAAAAACGAATATGTAGTATATACATAATGACATGCAGTTAATAAAGTGAAAAAATACAATATGGCCTCAGGTTTACAGGGTTAAGCTTGTTACTTAATAATCTACACTCTGATACTCTACATGCAATAAAGTATTTTATATGCTAAAAATGGAGAATTGAGGACAGATGTCAGTGTCCCTGCCATTACATCATTAGGACTTAAAAATTAAGACACCTCAGTGATGACATTTCCAAAACCGGTAGGGTTCATGCGGCTACAGCTGAAAGAATCCTGTAAATATTAAGAACCGAGTTTTACGCTGCATAACTTACCTTCACTCCATCAGGTTTCTTCAATAAACTTCTCGCTGCTGCAAACAGATGGGAGTTTTATGTTAGGGGTACAGTACAAAGTATCATTAAATTCACAGATTGGCTGGAAAAATATGTTAATAGGAAGAGTAGATAAGCCAATAACCAAACTAATAATCAATAAAAAAAGACCTGAGTTTAATGTAAATAGTAGATGAAAACACAAGATTTCAAATGCCATAAAATGACTCATTTATCAATGGCACTATCACGGGAAACAAATGTCTGGTCAGCACACCATAGGTCACAACTAGTTTTATTAATCGGAAAGACTAAAACCCAATGCACGTTTCGCACTAGCTTCTTCCAGGGGTTATGTAAAACACGAGTTGGGGTTTTCATCTCTTTCTCATCCTTTACAAAAATCAATATTTGTACTGGTGTTTCAGTCAATTTTGGGCTCGATTCATTTTCTTATATTTGACCAAGTCACTTGGCCACTTTCCATATTATAATATTTGTCATTTTGTACATCGTGTATCGTACATTTGTAATCTTGATGTCATTCTGATCTTATTCCTGGGTGGTATAGATCTCTGTGTTCCACACTCTCTTATTGCATATTTTTAATCATGTCTATTTCATGTTTTTTGATCAATTACAAATAAAAGTTATTTTTAATTGAGCCTTTCGCTTCCATTTTTGTAGGTTTTCTTTGAAGTTTGGGAGTGCCCTAAATGTACTATAGCCTTATATACTGTAGGTATCTCTCCTGAGTAACAAGCCATTCTCAAACCTCAAGCCTGGGGTGTCTCAAAGGGGTTGTCCACCTTTCGTCACAATTTTTCTTTTAATATTACTTAAAAGCATGTATTTCTGGCTAAAAATAATTTTTGTACCTGGGTCCATTAAAAGTTTTCCACCGTTTGCCTTCTATAGCCTCTGTGTTGCACTGTCTATTGCTGACTGTGTTAGAACCCTCTTGTTAGATTTTGTTTCAGTTTGCTGGTCACATGACCTTTTTTCCCTATTTAGTCTGGCTCCGCCCTTCTGGCTTTGCTGGACTTCATTGTATTATCTACTCTTAAGCAAGCCGGGTGCTTAGGTGCCTTAATCTGTCAGTTTTGCTTAATCTTAGGATCTCGTAGTAATTTTGTTTTCTGTTTTATTTTCCCTGCTACAATTTCTGTTAGGAGGTGTCCACTTTTTCTCCCAGTCCCTAGTTCTTGTAGGGATTCCTCCCTCGCAACTATAGGTCTTCGTTCAGACTAGCTGAGGACTTTAGCGGGTCTGGTCGCAGGATCAGGTTCCCCGTTACATCGTAGGGATCAAGCTCAGTTTTATTGTAGGGACAGAGTTCCCATCTTTCCTTAGTGCTTGTAGCAGTTCATAACAGTAAGTCCAGCCAAGAAATAAAAAAAAAAAAAAAAAATCTCTAAGGAAAGATTTTCTGTTTTCATCATGGTGATTTGGCTGAACGCCTGCAGGGTCTCTTTCTGGAGGTGGCTGAAATCCAGCAACACGTGAGTAGTTGTTCTGGAGCACATTTCGTGGAGCCAAAGGTACGTTTGCCTGATTTATTTTTTGGTGAACAACAAGATTTTTTTTCTTTTAAAAATGCTTGCTTGTTGTATTTTCGTTTGAGACCCAGATCCTCTGGTGATGAATCACAGCGCATAGGGTTTATAATGTCACTTTTGCGCAAAGAACCTCAGGACTGGGCCTTTTCTCTGCAGCCTAGTGATCCATGCTTTGGATCAGTGGATGTTTTTTTTTTCTGCTTTGGGGTTGTTGTATGACGATCCGGATCGTGTTTCATCAGCTGAGACAGAGTTGAGACGTTTGAGACAGGGATCGGGTAATGTGGAAAAATATTGTACTCACTTCCGTAGATGGTCCACTCAGGTGGGCTGGAACGATTCAGCTTTGAAAAGTTTATTTCTTGCAGGATTAAGTGAAAGGGTTAAAGATTTGCTGATTGCTTATCCTATACCTGGTAACTTGCAAGAGGCTATGCAATTGGCCATACGGGTGGATAGGAGACTGCGTGCAAGGGTTAATGAGAGTAAGTCTGCTTTGTCAGCTTCAGGTTTGGAGAAGGAATGTACTGACATTGCAGAGCCGATGGAAATTGGAGCAATGGCACCTCACTCTCGGGAAAAAGAACGCAGATTTGCTCAAGGTTTGTGTTTCTACTGTGGTAAATCTGAGCATTTCATTAAGAACTGTGCGCTTCGAATGAATAAAGAGAAAAAAAAATGAGGTCAGTGTCGCCCGCATAGCTTGTTTAAACAATAAAGGTGTCTTTCTTTCTGCTACCACTGGTGTTGAGGAGGAATTAATGGAGTTTCGGGTATTTGTGGATTGTGGTTCAACTCTCAATGTGATTGATGGGAGATTTTTGGAAAAACTAAAATTAAAACCCAAACTTCTGTCTTCTCCTATTAATGTGGTGTCTGTGGATGGCTCTCCCTTGAAAAATGTTACTCACCATATCTGTGAATTTCCTCTTACTATTAATGGTGTTCATCAAGAGAATTTGGATTTGGTAGTTTTGAATAATTTGCCCTCACCGGTGATTTTGGGGTTACCCTGGTTAAAATTGCACAATCCGGTACTGGATTGGTCTACCAATGAAATTAAGTCCTGGAGTCCTAAGTGTTATGACAAGTGTTGTAACGGGCGTATTGCTGCTGTAGTTAAGGGGGAGTTACCTGTACCTATTCAGGATTTTTGGAAAGTTTTTTCTGATAAGGAATCGCAGGTATTGCCTCCTCATAGAGATTATGATTGTGCGATTGAATTTGTCCCTGGAGCAACTCTTCCTAAAAGTCGTTTATTTAATTTGACTATTCCTGAGAGAAAGGCTTTGGAGGAATACATACAGACAAGCTTGGCCGCCGGTCACATTAGGCCTTCCAAGTCTCCTGTGGCGGTTGGATTTTTTTTTGTTAAAAAAAAGGACGGCGGTTTGCGGCCTTATCTAGACTTTCGTGAGATTAATAAGATTACTGTACGCAATCCTTACCCACTGCCATTGATTCCTGATTTGTTTAATCAGTTAGTGGGGCCAAGTGGTTCTCGAAAATTGATCTTCGAGAGGCATACAATTTGTTGCGCATGAAGGAGGGGGATGAATGGAAGACTGCGTTTAACACTCCACTGGGTCATTTTGAGAATCTGGTCATGCCTTTTGGACTTTCCAGTGCTCCGGCATTTTTTCAGAATCTTATTAATGACATCCTTAGACCTTTGATCGGCAGAAGTGTGGTTGTGTATTTGGATGACATTTTGATTTATTCACCGGATTTGGAGTCTCATTGGAGGAGTGTGCGTGAAGTATTACAGTTACTGAGTGATAATTCACTTTTTGCCAAACTAGAAAAATGTGAGTTCGCTGTACAGAGACTTAGTTTTTTGGGCTACATTGTCTCCAGTGAAGGTTTTGAGATGGACCCTGTGAAAGTGCAAGCTGTGCACGATTGGCCTAGACCTATTGGTGTGAAATCAATACAGAGGTTTTTGGGGTTTGCCAATTATTATAGAAAATTCATAAAAAAATTTTCTGTGATTGCCAAACCTCTGACCGATCTCACCAGGAAAGGTGCTGATGCGGTTCAGTGGACTACTGAGGCCATTGAGGCTTTTGTGTTGCTAAAGGAGAGGTTCAGCTCTGCTCCCATCCTTACGCAGCCTGATGTGACTAAACCATTTTTGGTTGAGGTTGATGCTTCTTCTGTGGGGGTCGGCGCGGTGTTGTCTCAGGAAAAGACGGATGGAGTACATCCCTGTGCTTTTTTTTCAAAGAAATTTTCTGAGTCTGAACTAAATTATGATATCGGTAATCGGGAATTGTTGGCAATTAAACTCGCATTTGAACACTGGCGTCATTTTTTGGAGGGAGCGGAATTTACCGTTCAAGTCTTCACCGATCATAAAAATCTGATCTACCTTGATGCTGCCAAACGCTTGAATGCCCGTCAGGCTAGGTGGGCACTGTTTTTCTCACGCTTTAATTTTACCGTTACTTACATCACAGGTACTAAAAATGTTAAAGCTGATGCTTTGTCTCGCAGCTTTTCTCCTATGGTGGGTACTGAGGAGGAGGAAAACATTTTGCAAGAGGGGGTTGTTATTGCGGTTTTGGACCCCGTGTTGGAAGATGAGATTCTTAAAGCACAGGAGAATGCCCCATCTAACACGCCGCATGGGAGGTTGTTTGTGCCTGGTACCCTGAGGAGAGATTTGTTTGTTGAATGTCATGACTCTCGGTTGGCAGGTCATCCTGGAATCTCTGAGACCAAGAGACTTGTGGGTCGCAGCTTTTGGTGGCCTGGATGGCAGAAGGAAGTCATTAAGTGGGTGCGTCAATGCACTGTGTGTGCTAGATCTAAGTCTTCTCATACTCCTGCTGCAGGGTTGCTTTGCCCTCTGGAGGTCCCTAGTGCACCTTGGACACATTTGGCTATGGACTTTATTACTGACCTTCCCCCCTCTGAGGGTTTCACTGTCATCTGGGTGGTCGTAGACCGTTTTAGCAAGATGTGTCACTTGGTTCCTTTCATCAAATTGCCCTGCGCTAAGACTCTCGCTAAGGCCTTTGTCAAGGAAATAGTCAGACTACATGGTGTTCCTACTGACATTGTTTCTGATAGGGGACCTCAGTTTGTGGCTCGTTTTTGGCGCGCCTTTT
The DNA here is from genome assembly GCA_033576555.1 of Oophaga sylvatica. NCBI lineage: Eukaryota > Metazoa > Chordata > Amphibia > Anura > Dendrobatidae > Oophaga > Oophaga sylvatica. Next base: position 234,374,869 of record JARQOD010000001.1, on the reverse strand, counting down.
GTGACAGGTTGGGAGTTCATTTGTCGTTTTCATCCGGATATCATCCTGAGTCTAATGGCCAGACAGAAAGGAAAAACCAGGATGTTGAGCAGTTCTTGCGTTGTTTTGTGACTGATAATCAAGAGGGGTGGTCTGAGTTTCTGCCACTTGCTGAGTTTGCTCTTAACAATCATACATCCGCTTCTGCTGGTTGTTCGCCTTTTTTTTGTTGTACTGGGAGACATCCGTCTTTTGGGTCATTTTCCAAGTTGGGATCGGCTGTACCTGAAGAGGAGAATTTTTCTGGTGTGTTGGAGAGAGTTTGAACTGATGTGCATGGTAATCTTCAGGAGGCTAACAAAAGATCCAAAGTGTATTTTGATAGAAAACGACAAGAGGTTTTGTTTGCTATTGGTGACATGGTCTGGTTGTCCTCTAAGAATCTGCGCTTGAGGATTCCGTCTAAGAAATTGGGTCCCAAGTTTGTAGGGCCCTTTAAGGTGCTTCAGGTTATTAACCAATCTGCTGTTAAGTTGGAGCTTTCCACCTCCAGGAAGATTAATCCGGTGTTTCATGTTTCTCTCTTGAAAAAAGCTGAGGTCTCAGATGGAGACGTCTCGGCCACTGTTCCCCTGGTGGTGGAGGATGGGCAATATGAGATTTCCCGCATCCTAAATTCTAGACGGTATAGAGGGGGTTTGCAGTACCTCGTCGCTTGGAAGGGTTATGGACCCGAGGATAACTCATGGGTGAGGGCGGATGAGGTTTCTGCGTCTAGACTTGTCAGAGCGTTTCACAAGAGGTTTCCGGATAAGCCTAAGTCCTAGGGGATCCGGAGGATCCTCTTAGAAGGGAGGGTACTGTTAGAACCCTCTTGTTAGATTTTGTTTCAGTTTGCTGGTCACATGACCTTTTTTCCCTATTTAGTCTGGCTCCGCCCTTCTGGCTTTGCTGGACTTCATTGTATTATCTACTCTTAAGCTAGCCGGGTGCTTAGGTGCCTTACTCTGTCAGTTTTGCTTAATCTTAGGATCTCGTAGTAATTTGTTTTCTGTTTTATTTTCCCTGCTACAATTTCTGTTAGGAGGTGTCCACTTTTTCTACCAGTCCCTAGATCTTGTAGGGATTCCTCCCTCGCAACTATAGGTCTTCGTTCAGACTAGCTGAGGACTTTAGCGGGTCTGGTCGCAGGATCAGGTTCCCCGTTACATCATAGGGATCAAGCTCAGTTTCATTGTAGGGACAGAGTTCCCATCTTTCCTTAGTGCTTGTAGCAGTTCATAACAGACTGCAGAATAGGTTAACTGAGAACCCATCGGTTGGCTCATCAAAGTCCAATGGGAGAGTTTTTAATTCTTATCTCCACATCACAGCTACAGTGCCTTGCAAAAGTATTCACTCTCTTGGATCTTTATTAATTTTGTTACATTACAACCGTCATTTAAATATTTTTGCAATTCAATTTGTGTGTGATGTATCGAAACTAAATAGTCTAAGTTAGTGAAGTGATAAAAAAATATAGTCAAAGCCCAGACCTTAATCCAGATGAGAATCTGTGGTCAGACTTGGAGATTACTGTTCACAGGAGGAAAACATCTAACTTGAAGGGGCTGGAGCAGTTTTACCTTGAGGAATGGACAAAATTCCCAGTTGCAAGATATGGAAAGCTTATCCAAAGTGACTTGCAGCTGTAATTGCTGCAAAAGGAGGCTCCACAAAGTACTGACTTTAGGGAAGTGAATAGTTTTGCACACTGAAAATTTCCATTTTGTCCTATTTGTTGTTTGCTTCACAATAAAAAGAAAACTAAATGTTCACAGTTCTAGGCTTGTTCTTTACATGAACCAATGCAAACCGTCAAAAAAAAAAAAGTGAAATTCCAGGTTGTGAGGTAGCAAAACATGAAAAAGGGCCAAGGAGTGGTGGGGGCGAATACTTTCGCAAGCCACTGTACACGCATGGAAAAAAGCCAGTAAAAATCAAATGGTAGAACATTTTTTATAAAACTGCAAAAATGATATTTAGCCCCAAATACATGCATTTAAAAATGTCCTCAGAGGTGGACAACCCCTTTAAATGGCTTAGAAATGTCTTTCACATGTTTGATAAGTATGGCAGACATAACTGAAGATGATTAAAGGATTCTCTCATGACAGCTTTCAAGCGGCAACATATTGATGAACCTACCCCAGTATGCTAAAGATATGGCCCAGTATAAATGTGTTATCATTGGTATGCTAGCCGGTGTGCCACGTAAGTTGCTCCACTGTACTATTGTATACTAAATGTCACAGTTCAGTCACATGGACACATGGCATTTGATAAATATGGCCATTTATGTAATATATTCTTTGACTCAGCAGAGAAATGATGAATAATTCAGCAACACTTCACAACAGTGCAGAAACAATTCTCCCATAAATGTATTTAATCAGAATAAAAACTCCAGAGAGAACAAAAGTAGATTCATTTCACAGTGCACTGGAAGCTGGCGGGTGCAGCAATGGGAAGCAGAGGCAGCAGTCGCAGAATAGAGAGAACCCCAGTTTCAAAGAGGAAATCAAGCTCATGCTGTCAAAGAATAATATGTGCTTTATTAATGATTTATTAGGATGAGGAAGATGAGAAGAGACCGAAAAAGCATTTACTCCATCCATTACCCCCAGAGTAATATTTATATACTGCCTGGCCAGCTGCTTTAAATGTAGCATTGTCTTGTACTGGAGGGGAATGGGTAGCACAGGGACTTTGATCGGTGCATTGCTTCCTTCAGTCACCTGGGCAGTACCCTATTATATCTCTAGTATAAAAGAGCATTTTTAGTAATGCTACTAAAAGAGGAAATAACTGGATAATAGAGTTTCCTAATATTGTATACAGTGAAAACACATAAAAAGAAAATACTTGGACTTATATTGGCGACAGTATAGCAAAATTATTGAAGACTCAACTTGCATCGGTACAAACACATTAGCCAGGATTTTCACTGCATCTGACTTTACAGTTCTGTATTGCTTTAGATAATGGCCTGAAATATTACAATTTAATATTAAAGTAGTTTTTGCTACTATATTTATTTCACAAACGGTGTTCTTTTGTTTTTTGTTCTTTTTTCCCGCCATTTTAAGTTCACCACTAGGCCCAATTCTCTAAATAAATATATTTCTCAGGGTACATTCCCACGTTCAGGAATTGGAGCGGTTTTGACACTACGTATTTATGCAACATCAAAACTCGCAGTGGCCAGATGTTACAGCATAGTGGATGGGATTTCTAGAAATCCCATGTCCACTATGCGTAAATGTGCAGCTGCGGATCACCCACGGAAACTGACATGCAGCACGTCTTTCAAGACCGCAGCATGTTAATTTCTTTTGCGGAAATGCTACTCTCCAAAACAGACATTACATTAATAGAATGTATTGACCGTGGTAAAGCCGCACGGTTCAATGAACACATGTGGATTTACCTGCATTCAATAGAAAGCAGCGTTTTGGAAGGAGCGAAAATATGCTGCGTCCAAAGCACTTCGACATTTGGATCATGGGAACGTAACCTTAAGGTGCTGTTGACATAAAATTCTCACTAGATGTCAATAACAACCCATCCAATACACACAGGCAAATAAATAAAATCATAGATGTCCATAAATTAAGTTTTGTGTAATAATGAGAAATGACAAAGGGAAAAAGTCTTGAACACAAGAAGAAAGGGAGGTGCAAAAAGCCATGGGAAGTCATGACATTACCTGAAATCTATGAGTAATTAGTAAGCAATCCTGCCATTGATTGAAAAATAATATCAGCTGGTTCAACTGATAAAAAGATGTCTCATTACCAAGGTGCCACACAAGATACATTTCATGATGGATAAAACCAGTTAGCTGCTTCAAGACCTTTGCAGCCTTATTGCTGCAAAAGATACTGATGGCATTGGTTACAGAATAATTTCTAAACCACTATTCCAGTGAGCACTGTTGGGGCCATAATTCAGAAGTGGGAAGAACATCATTTCACCATAAACTGGCCATGACCGGGAGCTCTCTACATGATCTCAGACAGAAGAGTGAAAAGAATAATTAGAAGAGTTGTCTGAGAGCTAAGGAACACTAACAGAAAGACCTGGAATCAGCAAGTACAATTGTTTCAAAGAAAACCAAAAGTAATGCACTTAACCTCCATGGCCTGTATGCATGCTCACCATGCAAGACTGCATTGCAGAACAAAAAGCATGTTCAAGTGCGTTTAACGTTTGCTCAACAACATTTAGACAAGCCTGTGAAATACTGGGAGAATATAGTCTGGTGAGGTGAGACCAAAATTGAACTCTTTGGATATAATAATACATACCATGTTTTGAGGCCAAAGGGCACTGCATATTTCCCCATAATCACCATACCAACAGTGAAGTTTGGAGGTGAGAACATGTGTGGGGCTGTTTTTCAGCATACGGCACTGATAGGCTTCATTGCCTTGAAGGAGGGATGAATGGACAAATATACTGAGACATTCTTGATGAAAATCTGTTGCCATCTACTAGAATTATGAAGATGAAACAAGGGTGGACATTTCAGCAAGATAATGATCTCAAACACACAGCCAAGAAAACTCTCGATTGGTTTCAGAGAAAAAAATAAATCTGCTAGAATAGCCCAAACAATCACGTGACCAGAATCCAATAGAAACCGTATGTAAGAAACTAAAGCTCAAAGTTCATAGAAGAAGCCCACAGACCAGTCAGGATTTGAAGAGTGTTTGAGTGGAAGAATGGGCCAAAATCACACCTGAGCAATGCATGCGACTAGTTTCTCCATACAGGAGGCATCTTGAAGTTGTCATCACCAACAAAGGCTTGTGTACAAAGTATTAATTAAATTTCAGCAAGCGTGTTCAATACTTTTTCATGTCATTTCTCATAATTTAATTTATGTACATCTATGGTTTGATTTCTTCGCCTGTGTGGATTGGATGGGTTGTTACCGACATCTGATGAGAATTTCATGTCAATAGCACCTTTAGAAATGTATTTACTTAGAAAATTGGTAACGTGTTCAATACTTATTTCACCTGCTGTAGTAATGAAGAACCACTTTAAATAGTGTGCAGTCTGAATTACATTTCTCATCCTTACAATGACCTTTTATTGACCCTTCGTCAATAATAAAGTGAAAGCAAGCTCCTGGTATTTATAGAGGGATGCTTATTGTGACTGCTAATCCCCGTTTACGTCCATGACGAAGGCTGTATTATGAGTTTCTGTTGCAAATTCTGTTATGTGTGATTGGAGTAGTGCCACTGTATACATTGCTATGGTGTCCATCATGCTACAGATGCGGCACCGTTTATGACGCCAATGTGAACAGCGCTTTAAATATAAGGACTTACTTGGATCTGTTTTTCTAAAATACCTGAACTGTGTAAATACTAAAAAGAGAAAAGCATTCTCTCCAGGTTTTAAAAGTGAATGTAGAAGTGCCTAAGCCGATGTCATAATTTGCGGCTTTATTCTTTCCATAGATTCTTTTGTATCTATTGTAGATTCTTTCCATAACAGCGCTCTCAATAAACTAGAATAATAGATTTGTGGTAATATCACTGTGCCCCTCTAACAGTTTTTTTTTTATTCCTTTCCATTTTTTCCGTGCAATATTAATCAGGTTACAGAAACCGAATAGAAAAGTTGACAGGCATTTGAAACATTAAAGGTGTAATAAAAAAAAGAGATATTAGTATTACAGAGAATCGCTAAGCAGTTATCGAGGACAGATGAGTAGAATCAGTCTTTTCTAGCAAGCCCAAATTAAATGAACAGAGGTGAGAGGAATCCATTTTTTTTAATCTTACCTCACATGAAACACAATCCACATAAAAAGGAAAATTAGAAAAAGGAAAATTAAAAAAAAAAAACACAATTATAACCACAGTTGTATGAGCAGCTAATGTAAATGTCATGCAATGCAAACAAATGGATCACATTTAATGAGGAGTCTAGTCTCACTTAAAATATACCCTCATTATTGTCTGAAATTAGCCAAAAAACCCTGAAACTTAATACAAAATATAATGTATGCTCTCTTAATACAGAGTTAAATGGAGCGTGCTTAAGAGAAAACGGTCTGTGACAAGGGTTTAATAATAATGAAGAAACCTCATTGAGGACATCTGCTCCTTTCAAATATTTAATGGGTCATTAAGGTAAAGAAATGAGTTTTGGAATTCAATGGAAAAGGAATATTTTAACAAACTAAACATTTTAAATATTTAAATACCAAGTAAATTGACTCACAAGGTACACCAGAATAATAGTAATTACAACATCATTTAATTATTCTTGTTTTACCACTTTCAGCATCTAGAACGATCGGTGTATAATTCACAAAAGGTTTACAAATTAGAAACTTTAACTGTGAGACTCGGAAATTACCCATTAAATATTTCCAATGTGAACTCGCGCTGTAACTGAAATGCATCGTATCTATGAAAATGCATAAATATATCAGACGACTGGAATGAGATGCGGCTTTACACTAACGGATTGGTCAAAGCTGTCACATTTGCATTGACTTGGATGAAACTTCTTATGAGATAGATTTTCTAAAGGGTGTAAAATAGATGTCACGCAGAAGGTTCTTTAACATTTATTGCACCGGTAGAATATCTTGTATTTTACAGCTCAATATGGCTCCAACCTGTTCAATATTTTGCAGTCAGTCACTTCATTTTCTACTTCCAGTTCTAGTAGTGAAAACTTAAAAGAATGGGACTTCATAAACAGAGGTCCACTATTGGGAATTTGGTAAATAAATGCCTAATTTCTGTATGTATGCAAATTGCCTCTTCAAAACAAAGAGGACTTGTACTCTATAGCGCCACCTATTGGAAGTAAGCGATCCTACAAGTCACAATCAACCCTTTAAGAGTCTTGTAATAATGACTTAGGATAAAAGCCAAATCAGAATCTCCATTTGCAGACACGGTGTTTCGGACTGTTGATCCTCGTCAGTGCAAGTAGGAGAGATCTGATTTGGCTAGATGAAGCTCTGACTGAGGTCTAAGGGGTAAGGTTTCTCCTTGTGGAGAGTGACATACCAGCTCTGGCGTGTCAAGGTAAGGAGGCTTATTCGCCGTGCAATGCTCCTCTGGGAAATTTTAATTTCTGTAGCACTTTAACCTGTCTGTGGCTAGCCTGAGACATGTCAGAAAAGTAAAGATTCTGGCTTCTATCAACTCAGTCTGAAAATAAGACTAGTATATAGATTATAGATAGGTACCAGGAATGCAACCGCATTGCTTTAAACTACAACTTCCAATGCGGCAAACAAGACCACATATACTAATACCATCATTAAAGAAGCATTTTTGTAATTTTTGGTCTATATAGCAGAGGATAGTCTGTTTGTTACTATGGAATAATTTGGTGGTTCTTCTGTATACCCTGTATATACCGTACCTATTTTACTTAATGTGCCAAATCTGAGTCATCGACAATCTTGACGACTTCTTTGATTTGGTGCTCTAAAAGCAGTTTTCTGTACAGCCTTTCACCCGACATATTTTATCATGCCTTTGGTAGAGTGGTAGAGGGGATTGGAGTCTCATGATACTGTATTTGCTCTGCTCGAAGGGCATTTAATTATAGAGCTCAGATAAATGCAACTTATGGTATGTCCTTTTGTTATACAACTTCCCTAACTAACACTACAGTTTATTGAATGATGTTCTCCATGTGATGAAGGGTCACACTGCTCTCCCCTGCCTTCTGCTTGTAAGAACTGACAGAAAGCTCTCAATTACAAGCAGGAGAGGGCAGCATAAAGCTTAGAGGGGTTTTCCATTATCAGAAAACCACTGACCTCAGGTGCAGTTTGTATTAAAAGAATCCAGCACTAGACTCCACTGGTGCTCCCAGTGTCTGATACTGCCTGCAGCATGGACAGCACATTGATGGGTGAGCTCAGTGGACCATACCATCTACTCAGGCAAAGCCAATGAGAGCTCACAAATTGTAATATTGTCAGTGCTGTAGACACCGGGGGCAAAAAGGAGACTTAGGGAGAGTAAACCACAGGTTTTTTTTATTTGTTTGGTTTTTATAGAAAAGCAAAGGGTGCCTAGGGACATGAGTTTTCTGAAAACGGAAAACCTCTTTAAGACAAAAAGTAAGAAAACATCTTAGGTAAGAAATCTACTTAAAAAATGATGCACTAGCATATATTAGCATAAAGTAAGGTAAGCATTAGGATACTTGGCTGTCTATAGAAAATTGGCCATATCATCGTTAACCAGAAATGACAACTGCTAAAGTTTGCTATAAATCTTTGGGTAAAATTGCTCTTAAAGCCAAGAAGTGTAGAAAAGTATAATTCATAAAGGCAAGTAAGCAAAAATGTTTCACCCATTAGTAAATCTAGTCTCAACACACATATGAGAATACAAGTACATTTTTCTGGGTGTAGATAGACATGGAGTTTTGAGCAATATGTATTATCACATTGCACTGAAACATATACATCTTAAGTTTAATAAGCGAATGCCACCACAAATTGCCCTATTATTAAGCTTTCACACTTGTTTGTGTTACCTGTTAATGTACATTTAACCTAGTCATTATAGTCTTGTGTTTGGCAAGCTTTGAGACACATAAAATGGCTTTGGATAACAATGAAAGGCTTCATATTCTATTTTGCTCACAATTCCTCCTCATAAATAAATTTGCCAAGACATCATTCATTTACAGGATTCTGATGGTAGTAACATGCAGATAGCAAATTCTTACAGCATGTTTAGACATCTTTGGTCTTGTTAGGCACTTATTGGCCGCAGCCTGCACATGACACAACAACGTCACCTTACTATTCAGGAACAGCGGCACTTACATCGCTGCAATGATTGGTTCTGACTCAATTAAGCTGCAGTTGTCCAGTAGTGGATAACCCCTTTAAATTTAACGTTTATGATGGATCTCCTTTATACTATTGAGCAATGAATGGTGTAAAATAACAAATAATGCTGTATAACGTGAACAGAACAGTAGTAAGTTAATAGAAGCACAAACAAAAGATGGGAAAAAAAACACTGATCACTTACTATAGCGGCAATATTAAATAACCACAATTTAATTTACTAAATGTACCAAGTTTTTAAGTTATCCCCTTATATATACATACTGATGGCTGGGCATGCCAGACAATAGCAGAGCCACAATCTCAGGATCATTGGAGGGTCCAGTTGTCAGACGCACAGAGATCATTAAGTTACTGTATCGTCTATCCTTTGAATGGTGATAGTCCATTTGGAATGCTTGATGATATATTTAAAAGAGCTAAGATGAATTGTACTATTTTTTTTTTTTTTTTTCGCATTGTTCTACAAGAGATGAGCCGACAGTCGATGTTTCAGTTGTGGGTTTCTCGTAAAGAACATAGGAACGCCCGGCCGAATGAGAACTCCCGTTTATGGGAGAGATGGCCAAGTTGTTTTGCAGTGGTAAACAGCTGCAACACATGTGGGGACTGCCTAACAAACAGTCTCTGCTTGTGTGGCAGCTGTCTACCACCGCAAAACATTGTCATGTGTGCATTGCCGCGAAGATCGTTGCGGTTGCACATTTTGACTTCTCACAGCTGAGTTGCTGTTTCTTTGTGTTTGGCAGCTAGGGAGTTAATTCTGTCTGTGCTCGGTGCTGGGACTGGGTGCAGTTTCTCCCGGCTGCAATTGATTATTTGTTGATTGGTTTCCTTTAAGTTTCTGGTTGTCTGCTTTGGGAGTTGCCAGTGAAACTCTTCATGCAGACCACAGATAGGAATGAATCTGTATAGACTCTAGTTGAGAGCTCCTTAGTTGTTTTAAGCTTAACTTGCTTAGAGTTTATTTCCCAGACCATTTATGTTCCTTCGGTGTTTGAGTGTGTATGCAAGAGAGTGCTATCCTGTCTGTCTTATATGTCTAATCTGTGTATTTAGCTGAGATCAGCCCATATCCCTTTGGTGGTAATCAGGATCCTTCTTAGGACTGATTACAGGGTTCAGGGTCTGACAGGAGACAGGGTTAGGCTGGAGACTTGGACCTCTGAACCATTATCAGTACCTCCAAGGTAAGGGATTAGTTAGGACCCCAGTGTAGGGTCAGGTTAGACCCCGGTCCTCCTCTTTCCTGTTACAGCTCATCAAGTCCTCAAGATTAACCCTAAGTTCTGCTGATATTGTGTCGGGTAAATCTATTTTATACTTACATTCTGATGTTGCTAAACTATATGTTGTATAGATGTGGTTCCTGTATAAATAGTTTACTGACATTGTAGTCATATCATTAGACAGCGTGACAAACATGCAGCCGCAGCGACACGAATATATTATCCAAGCACGCCCAAGATACTCAGATAACACGTTATCCAAGCACATTGGCTCATCACTATAACACACTAAAGTAAAAAAAAAAAAAAAAAAATGTTTTTCATAATATGTACAGTATATTGCTACCAAATGAATATCTCAGGCTTCATGTAGAAGCAAGAAAAAAAATATGCAGGAGAAAATAAATCTAAATTTCCTTCTTGGAGCAGCATCGACTGCTAAAGAGAGCATAGTAACAATTTCAGATAAAATTATAACCTATTATATTGGGCTGGATAATTCTGAACCAAGAACTACACTTGAGGTATAGAGTAGACTAAAAATGTGTTCCCAAACCAGTAGGGGTAGTAATATAAGCCCCTGTATGCAGATATTGATGCACAGTATATGATCACTGAATCATTTGTTTAAAAGTGAGTCCCAAATGGAAACCCCCTCACATTTAAAAGAAAGTCACTCCAGCAATCACATTATTTGCCTCTGGCCTCTAAAGTCCTTGGTCATTAACTGACACCACAAAGCTTAGCCAGATACATATTTCCCCATCAGCAACCACTGAAGGGGAATTATGTCCATTAAAATAGAAATTGCCAACTACTTAATAAAAGATTGTAGAGGGTCAATCAGAACAGCAGTTGCAGTTTCTGTACATCATACAGAAAGGGGGGTTCTATAGTAGGGACAAATTCTTTAACCCATATATCCCCTTTCTTTTATAATTTCCCATCCCTTGGTTCACGTACACAAGTCTTTTTTAACCATACTATGTTATTCTGTAAAAAGTGACCTGAAATTACATTCAAGCAGGTTTTTTTTTGTTACTTATGGAATGGCTAATTAAATATAATATAAATATATTAAATATAAATATAATATTAAGAATTACATATAATAAAAACACTTCTCGTTTAGCTTTTCATGTAGAAATAATTAGTTATCGCCTTGATACATAGGAAAAAATAATGTGAACCTTCAACCAACATACCTGAAAAGTTTCTTGTAGCGAGCATGGTGGTCAGTATAGCCCCCTAGAAGAGAGAAATTAGATTTGTTGAAATATAGACTCAGTGAACAGATGCGGTCATAAAACTTTAAGTGTATTAATAAAAAAAGAAGGTCAATGGTTAGGTCAATTTCCGGAGCAATCCTCCTTTGCATGGGATGCCATAAATATTTCTAGACAACTTTTAGTGATATCACACACATTGTCGGACTAATGTGCCAAGGGCTCACCAGTAACCTTGAATCTGTTGGGCCGCTGTTCAGCTACATAAGAATATATTATCCTACTTCATAAACTTACCTCTGCTTCTATACACTAGGAAATTTGTTAACTGAAAGATGGGATGCTTCTTTTCTTGGTACATAGTGAATCAAGTGTATGGTACCAACTTGTGGAGGACAATGTCTACACCTGCACAGAGGCCCACCAGGGGATTCACCGGTCTCCCTGCTAGCCAGTCTGAGCCTGATCACACATGAGATCATCTTTAAGAGCAAGACTGGTGTGTTAATAACAATATGCTCATGGAGTAATATATGATGGATGATTTATTGTTGAAAGGGTCACAAGGGTGATTTTGTAGTTTTAAAGGGAGTATAGCACCATGTCAATAATGCGTCCGACATTTAGACTGTCTCCTGCTTGTATATTTTAATATTTTGTAATAAAGTCTGGATATTTTACATTTGGTTTCTTCTAGTGCTAGATTATTTGATGTTACAGATTGGATGGTGTCTAATGGTCTCTATGCAATAGGAATATCGTCCAGGAGGGAAGAATAGTGAGTAAACTGTCTATAATAATCAGTTTGTGTATTGTAATAATGAAACTAATATAAAGAAGTCAACAAAAAGGCAAAGTCAGTTATCACACCTAATCTGTGCTATACAGTTAGGTCCATAAATATTTGGACAGAGACAACATTTATCTAATTTTGGTTCTAGACATTACCTCAATGAATTTGAAACAAAACAATCAGATGCAGTTGAAGTTCAGACTTTCAGCTTTCATTTGAGGGTATCCACATTAAAATTGGATGAAGGGTTTAGGAGTTTCAGCTCCTTAACATGTGCCACCCTGTTTTTAAAGGGACCAAAAGTAATTGGACAGATTAAATAATTGTAAATAAAATGTTCATTTCTAGTACTTGGTTGAAAACCCTTTGTTAGCAATGACTGCCTGAAGTCTTGAACTCATGGACATCACCAGACACTGTGTTTCCTTCTTTTTGATGCTCTGCCAGGCCTTCACCGCGGTGGTTTTCAGTTGTTGTTTGTTTGTGGGCCTTTATGTCTGAAGTTTAGTCTTTAACAAGTGAAATGCATGTTCAATTGAGTTGAGATCAGGTGACTGACTTGCCCATTCAAGAATATTCCACTTCTTTGCTTTAATAAACTCCTGGGTTGCTTTGGCTTTATGTTTTGGGTCATTGTCCATCTGTAGTATGAAACGACGACCAATCAGTTTGGCTGCATTTGGCTGGATCTGAGCACACAGTATGGCTCTGAATACCTCAAAATTCATTCGGCTGCTTCTGTCCTGTGTCACATCATCAATAAACACTAGTGACCCAGTGCCACTGGCAGCCATGCATGCCCAAGCCATCACACTGCCTCTGCAGTGTTTTACAGATGATGTGGTATGCTTTGGATCATAAGCTGTACCACGCCTTCGCCATACTTTTCTCTTTCCATCTTTCTGGTAGAGGTTGATCTTGGCTTCATCTGTCCAAAGAATGTTCTTCCAGAACTGTGCTGCATTTTTAGATGTTTTTTAGCAAAGTCCACTCTAGCCTTTTTATTCTTGATGCTTATGAGTGGCTTGCACCGTGCAGTGAACCCTCTGTATTTACTTTCATGCAGTCTTCTCTTTATGGTAGATTTGGATATTGATACGCCTACCTCCTGGAGAGTGTTGTTCACTTGGTTGGCTGTTGTGAAGGGGTTTCTCTTCACCATGGAGAGTATTCTGCGATCATCCACCACTGTTGTCTTCCGTGGGCGCCCAGGTCTTTTTGCATTGATGAGTTCACCAGTGCTTTCTTTCTTTCTCAGGATATACCAAACTGTAGATTTTGCCACTCCTAATGTTGTAGCAATTTCTCGGATGGGTTTTTTCTGTTTTTGCAGCTTAAGGATGGCTTGTTTCACCTGCATGGAGAGCTCCTTTGACCACATGTTTCCTTCACAGCTAAACCTTCCAAATGCAAACACCACACCTCAAATCAACACCAGCCCTTTTATCTGCTTAATTGAGAATGATATAATGAAGGGATTGCCCACACCTGTCCATGAAATAGCCTTGGAGTCAATTGTCCAATTACTTTTGGTCCCTTTAAAAACAGGGTTGCACATGTTAAGGAGCTGAAACTCCTAAACCCTTCATCCAATTATAATGTGGATGCCCTCAAATGAAAGCTGAAAGTCTGAACTTCAACTGCATCTGATTTGTTTTGTTTCAAATTCATTGTGGTAATGTCTAGAACCAAAATTAGATAAATGTTGTCTCTGTCCAAATATTTATGGACCTAACTGTATATACAGTGTAGTCAAGATTGTAGTATTAGAATTCCAGTAGATACAAGCTTTCAGGTTGCTGCAATGCAGGTATGTGCAGACACCACTAGATGGCAATAGAGTGGAGAAAAGCCTGCACACTTCCAGGGCAGGCCTGCGAAGCAGCAGCGACGGCTACCACCAGGTAGCAGCAGAATAGTCAGACTCGCCGGGTCAGAAAGCAGACTGTATCACAGTGCCGAAGGAATAAAAGAACTCAAAGTCACAAACAAGACGAAGATGTCAGAGCCGGTCAGGAGCGGATAAGCCAAAGACAAAAGACAGAAGCAGGTCCGAATACAAGCCAAGTCAAAAACCCGTGAGTCAACAAACTTACAGGGAAACACTGAGTCAGGACAGACAGAGGGAATAAACAGACACGGGGCAAGTCAAGGATCACAGCAGGAATAATCAGGATATACCAGAGTCAGATACACATGCCGTAGGCAGAACTATAGCGGACACCGCCGGCAGGATGCAGCAGTGATAAATAGCAAGCCTGAAACCAGACTGAGGCTGAGAAAAGTTAACCCCTGACATGATCAGACCGGGACAAGGGAAGACAGGACTCAAAACCCGGTCTGGATCATGACAGTACCCTCCTCTCAAGGGGAAGGTACCGGACCCCCAGGTTTCCCAGGATAACATTTATGAAACGCCAGAACCAATCGATTAGCATGGACAGACGATGCCAGGACCTAAGATCGATCCTCAGGACTGTAACTTCTCCAATGGACCAAATACTGAATTCAACTGCGAACCATGCAAGAATCCACAATCCATTCCACTTCATACTCAGTCTGACAAACAACAGAGGCAGGAGGTGGAGTGGATGGGGACCTAGCAGAGGAAGGTACAAATGACTTAAGAAGGGACTTATAGAACACATTGGGGATACGAAGCGACGGAGGAAGGCGTAAGCGAAAGGCAACTTGATTGACAACCTCAATGATCTCGTAAGGACCAATAAACCTGGGACCTACCTTAGCAGAAGGAACTTTAAGACGAATGTTCTTGGTAGACAACCACACTTTATCTCCCACCAGGAACATAGGTCCTACAGACCGTCGCTTATCAGCAAAATGTTTATGTTTGCCCTGAGCCTCCCCAATGTTCTCCTGGACCTCCATCCACACATCCCCCAATCGTTGAACAGCCGTATCAGCCCCTGGAAATCCTGAATCCATCCTGGAAAATTCGCCAAAATGGGGGTAAACACCGTAGTTACAGAAGAAAGGATAGGTGCCAGTGGACTGGTTAATCTGATTGTTAAATGCAAACTCAGCCGCGGGTAATGAAGAAAAGCAATCATCCTGCTGAGACGTAGCAAGACACCGCAAAATTAGTTAAAGTGACTGATTGGTCCTCTCCGATTGACCGTTGGTCTCGGGATGGTAGGAAGAGGAGAAGGTAAAACAAATATCTAATCTTTTACAAAATGCCCTCCAATATTTGGACACAAATTTTACCCCTCTATCAGAAACCACACTCAAAGGCACGCCAGGCAACAGCACAACGTGCTTAACAAACAACTTAGATAGTGTTTCTGCATTAGGCAATCCTGTCAAAGGTACAAAATGCACCTGTTTACTGAATCTGTCAACTACTACCAAGATAACAGTTTTGCCATTGGAAGGAGGGAGATCAGTGGTAAAATCCATGGACAAATGAGTCCAAAGTCTATCCGGAATTGGCAATGGCACCAATTCCCCGGCCGGCCGGTTATGGGAGCTCTTAGCACGGGCACAGGTATCACAATCAGACACAAACCTAGGACATCAGAGGTCATGAGGACACCAAAACCAGCAATGGCTTTCTGGTGGCCGAGATCCCCTGGTTCCACTGAGCGCAGAATCGTGGATCTCCGGATAACCCTCAACAGTACTGAACTGGGCAAGAGCTTATTATCAGGCAAAGATTGAGGAGCATGAGACTGAGCCTCCCGAATTTCACGCTTCATTCAGAGGATACCCAGCAACAACCACCCCTGCTGAAGAATGGAGGAAGGAGGTTCGGGGGTGATATCGGATCAAAACTGCAGATAAGACAACCTTGACATTCTTGGAACAGGCCGAAAAATGAAAACAGAAAAAAAGCGACCACTAGCCTGTCCAGAGTTAACGCTTGGCAAACTCAATGTAAGACAGGTTCTTGTGGTCCGTAATCACCGTGATCCGATAACCGCCCCCTCCAAAAAATGCCTCCATTCTTCAAAAGCCAATTTTATGGCTAATAACTCCCGGTACCCATATCAAGTTCCTTTCCGCAGAAGAAAACTACTGAGAAAAAGGCTCATGGTCTTAAAGTGGTCAAAGTATTGAGAACAAGTTACTCTGAGCCTACATGGTCATCCATGTTCTGGTGTAAAAGCAAAACACTTTTTTAATGTAGTAAATTCTTCAACCGCAAGGTGACCAGACTTTGAGATCAGCCCCTTGTGGTGAGATCAGTGAGTGGCTTGACCATCTGAGAAAACCCCTTGATGAATTTTCGATAATAATTGGCAAAACCCAAAATACGCTAGACCCTTGAGGTCTCTGGGTTGCACCAATCAACAATGGCTGTACCTTTCCGGATCCATCCAAACCCATTGGCAGAAAAGATGATCCCCAGAAAAGAAAGCTCCTGGACACAAAACAAACATTTCTCGGGGTTTAGCGAACAGAGATTTCCCCGTAACCTATAAGAAAAGCATGCAAATGACCAATGTGGGATTCTTGTCAGGCGAGAAAACAAGGATATCATCAGGTATCAATCCCTTAAATTTCTCATGAAGTTCTGAAACACCACGGGCGCAATCGAGAGACCGAAGGGCATGACCAAATTTTCAAACACACCCTTGGTGGGAAATGCTTTTCCACTCATCCCTTCCGAATGCGGATAAGGTTTATGCTCCTGAGATCAAGTTTGAAAACCACTGAGCCCAGACAATTGGATTATAGAGATCAGGAATGAGTGGGAGAGGTAGGTATTTCTCACCTAATTTTATTTAGTTCCGGAAATCGAGGCATGGGTGTAAACCACCATCTTTTTTCTTAACAAAGAATCCAGTGGCCACAGGTGAGACAGAGGGACTGATGTGACCTTTGCGTAGCTATCAGAGATATAGTTTTTCATAGCGACGTTCCGGCCAGAAAGATTGTACAAACGGGCTTTGGGCAATTTAGAACCCGGAATAAATTAATGGTTCAATCATAAGGACATTGGTGGCAGACCTCAGCTCTTTTTCGAGACAGTCCCCAAAGTCCTTCAGTACTCCGGAATACCCTCCGGATCTAATGCAGACACAAAAATAGCAGAAAGAGAACCATTGGAACAATTAGGACCCATTTAAAATATCACGAGATCCAGGCTATAACAGGATTATGCCTCTGTAACCAGGGAACTCCAACACATGTCCCGCAGGAAGATTATTCATAACATAACTGACATTTGTTCCTGGTGCAAGGAACCCACCTTGGGAGGAACTCCTCAGAGACAAACTTAATAACATTTTGAGCCAACGGTGTCTTATAATGCAATGATATGGATGGGAGTCTCTAGCCTAACTGTCCCTAACTTTAACTTGGACACCAGACTAGAGTCAATGAAGTTCATGAAGATCCACAGTCCACAAAAGCTGAAGTGGATGCAAAACCACCTCCCTAACACAGTTCACCTCTAACAAACTTTTTGAAATTATGAAAATGTACCTGAGAGTCTGGTGACCTCCTCAACAATCACCAGACTCAGCATTTGTTACTCGGGGACAAGAGGGGCAGTCCTTCTTCGAATTCCCGATCTCCACAATAAAACATAATTTCCCTGAGCAGTCATGTCCTCTCCTTCTCCTTGAAGTTGGTGGCACCCAAACCTCCATGGTCTCCGTGAATGGCATCACCTCAGCCTAGCAGCAATACAGGAATCTCACGCTGGATATTCCTCTCTCCCGTAACCTCCGGTCCATACGAATGGCCTGGGTCATGGTCTCCTCCAGAGAACTGGGTGGCGGATGGAGGGCCAGCATCATTGAGAGATCAGAAAGTCCTCTCCTGAATGGCATCTCAAAGCAGAGTCATCCCACGACACCTCAGTAGACCACGTCTAAACTCAGAACAATACCGTACATGCAGTGAGTTTACTCTGGGAGAGACCCATGATCATGTCCTCTGCAACCCTGACCCAGTCTGGTTCGTCATAAATCAGTCCTAAAGCCTCAAAGAACCTATCCACAGACATACGTTCCGGGGCAGTAGCAGGTAAAGAAAAAGCCCAGGTTAGAGGACCATTCCGGAGTATTGAAATAATTATACCCACCCGTTGTCTCTCATCTACAGAGAAACTGGGTCTAAGGGAAAAAAGTAGCTTACAACTTTCTCTGAATGCAAGAAACCTCTCCTTCTCTCCGGAGAAAGTATCATGGAGCCTGACCGTAGGTTCAGGAGAGTGTAAGAAAAGATCACATGGGTTAGATTGCTTAACAGCAGATTTAGTCATGGAACCCTGAAAAGATTTTACAGTCTGAGTAAGCTCCCGCTGGAGTTGGATGTGAGAGGAAGCAATGGCCCTATGTTCCACTGACAAATCTTGCATCATTTGGGTCAGATTTGACATCTGACATGCAAGAGTGTGCAGCGGATCCATAAGGAGCAGAGCAAAGAAAAAAAAAATGCTTATGGTCAGCTATAATGTGAGGCTGCTGCAATGCAGGTATATGCAGACACCACTAGATGGCAATAGAGTGGAGAAAGGACTGTACACTCCCACGGCAGGCCTGCGAAGCAGCAGCGACGGCTACAACCAGGTGGCAGCAGAATAGTCACTCTGCCGGGTCAGAAAATAGACTGTATCACAGTACCGAAGGAATAAGCAAACTCAATGTCACAAACAAGACGAAGAGGTCAGAGCCGGTCAGGAGCGGATAAGCCAAAGACAAAAGACAGAAGCAGGCCCGAATACAAGCCAAGTCAAAAACCCGTGAGTCAACAAACTTAAAGGTAAACACTGAGTCAGGACAGGCAGACGGAATAAACAGACACGGGGCAAGTCAGGGATCACAGCAGGACTAATCAGGATATACCAGAGTCAGATACACACGCCGTAGGCAGAACTATAGTGGACACCGCCGGCAGGATGCAGCGGAGATAAATAGCAAGTCTGAAACCAGACTGAGGCTGATAAAAGTTAACCCCTGACATGATCAGACCGGGACAAGGGAAGACAGGACTCAAAACCGGGTCTGGATCATGACACAAGCATTGTAGAGTCAACTGCTAAACATTCAGTAACTGATTGAAAAGTTTTCCTGCACCGTATGTAAATGAAATATTAGGAGACAGCTGGGTGTTCCCTGTTCCTTTGGGAAGAATAGTGAATAATTTATTAAATTTGACTCCTTAAATTGACTGAACTACGGTATTTCATACATGAGATAAAATGTATAAATCTGCTGATGAGTCTACATTTATCATTGCTTACTTTTTTCGACAGACACTTACCTTTAGCTTCCTTCTTGCGTTAAACTTCTTCAAACAGTCTACTGTTTCTTGTCGGTGCATCATGGACGCAACAGTGGAACGTTGCTGTAAGGAAAAGAAAAATTACATCAGTTGACTGTAGGGGAAGGAGAGACATATTACAATATTGCAGCTAACTGTTCATAAAAATGCAATACAGTCGTTTTTTTAAATCTGACAAAAAACTAGAGAATTGATGCCTGAGCCCATATAAATAAGCAAAAAATCAACCATGCTGTTTCCAACAACGTGTAAGGATATCATTGTAATATGAAACAAATTCTTAGGCTCTCAATCCAATCAAACGCTATCCACTAGGTAGGATCATTTACCAGACAAGCCTTCTTGAATAGGCTGCTGTTTCAGGTTAGAATTTGTACTAGGCCTGACCATTTCTGGTCATGATGGACTTACACAGATCCACGGATGTTTGAGAGCTTCGGATGCAGTGATTCTTTTGGCTGGATTGATTGTAAGCATTTTATTGATCAGATCTTTGGCTTCAGGTGTCACAGTATCCCATTCTGGTGATGGAAACTGACATTTTAAATAAAAAATAGAAGTTAAAAGGCCGTAGGATAATCCTGTTAACCAATGATCACTAGCATTCAAGTACTTACATCATAGGCACCAGCCTTGATCTGCTGATACAGTCTGTGTTGATCCTCATCCCAGAATGGAGGGTAACCTACCAGTAGGATGTATAGAATGACACCTATGGGACAGGATTATTATATATTATATTATTAACTATTCTTTGGTTTTGTTTGCAGTGATGCATTAATTTATGGTTGAGGTCTAACTTTGTAGTCTTATTTTATGCAAATTAAAGTCAACCACTACGTAAAAATATATTTTTTTCAAAATCCAGTTTCAGTATATTTGTTAATGCTGTTAAGCGGTGGTAATGTGAAAAACAGTAATCTTGTTCAGCACTCAATCTTTAAGTAAATAAAAGAGCTTTATTGATCCATTAAAAAGATATAAACCACACAAGTTTAAAAACAGGACATCCTGAAAAAATCATTTGCATTTTGAACCTAGAAATATGTACTATTCTTTAGAGAAGTCATTTACTTCAGAAATGTAAATTGAACAAGGAACTGTCTTACTACTATGCCCTGACTAACAACCGCACAGATTTCTAGGTTTAAAATGCGTAGATTTTTAAACTTGTGTGTTTCTCATATCTTTTCAATGGATCAATAAAGCTCTTTTTTTAACCTGGAAATTGAGTGCTGGACAAGATTACAGTTTTTTTCAAGTGATCTATATCATCCTTCCAAATGGGTTCAGTTTCTGTGCACATCCTGAGAGTTCAAAGATTTTTTTTTTCTTCAATTAAAGCTGAACATTTCTTTTTTTGTGAATAAGTGGTGGTAATACAGGTTTTCCAAGAGAGTAAAGACGTCATTATAACTGTTTCTTACCTCTCCAGGCCCCCCACTGCTCTAGGAACCAGAAGTGATGGTGTCCCATCCTTTCAGCCACATGACTGCTAAGGCCACCAATTAGCCACAGGTGACTTATTGAAGGCCCCGTCACACATAACGAGATCGCTAGCGAGATCGTTGATATGTCACGGGTTTTGTGACGCAATAACGATTTAGCTAGCGATCTCGTTACGTCTGACAGGTAGCAACGATCAGGCCCCTGCTGTGAGATCATTACAAAGCTTCCTGGACCATTCCTGGGTCGTTGCGCTCCCGCTGGGCAGTGTGCATCGCTGTATTTGACACTTAACCAACGACCTCGTTAGCGATTCAGAACTGGAACACTTAGGCGTGCATAAATTGGACTTTTCTGCGCCCCTCGTCCCCGATTGGTGGTCGCTACAGCGTTCTCATTTCCCGCTGTGCATAAAGAAAGCAACAGAATAGCGATTCCATCCTTTGTTTCTGACCTCGTGCTGGATTGCAGATCTTAGCAGAATCCTCCGGGTTGTGTGGAGTCACAGCCGAAGAACACTACAATCCACAAACCAGAACGCTTGTCAGGAACAAAGCCCAGATGAATGGATACAGAGTCACAGCCGAAGAACTCTGCTACGATCCGAACCAGAACGCAAACAGGAACAAAAGGACAGAACTGCTACAACGTGGTTTTATTTTAAACCTGCCGCCCAATCAGAACGCAGTAGCGTCCACCAATCGGAGATGATTGGTGACACAGTACAGCCCCTATCAAGGTGTGGATCGTTGAAATAGCTGCTGTGTGAAAGTGTCCCAACGAGCAACGAGATCGTTAGTTAGATCGCTGGGGCGGCCGAAATCGTTGGGAAGTTCTGCATGTTTGACAGCTCCCCAACGATCACGATACGGCTCTCCAGCGATCTCAAAATCGTGACGTAATAACGATCTCGCTAGCGATCTCGTTATGTGTGACGGGGCCTTTATTGATCGGGGATCATCCCCTTCAGTGGGAATGTCCTATTAATCACTGGACCCTATAACTTATTACCTCAGAGGTCATGTGACTGAATGGATGGGACAATATCACTATCAGTCCTGGCAAAGACCATAAGAGTGGTTGTGCTGGTGGTTTGGTAATACTCATCTCATTATTTTATACCAACTACTTCTGTCTCTCTCTTTTTCCCCAAAAAGTAATTATGTCACTAGTCATGTCCGATGACTGCACTTAAAAAAAAAAAAGGAAGTTAACCACCAGTGAAGCCCTTCTGTACAACAAGGAAACATGTCACAGCTCAGTAGCTGTGCCACATTCAGCTTGGCATGCGCCATGTTGATGAGTGCAGTGTACTTGTTGCAGATAAAAAAAAAACTACTATTAAATAATTAGGGTCCTTCGCGTTTCAATTCCACGTCAGTTTTCAGAATATCGTTTTGCTGTAAACTTGACAGCCCAGTTATTTTTATAGTATTTCCTGCCCCACCACTCTTTTGCCCAATCTGACATTGAGCGGAGAGGCTAATGCATATTAGGTGATACATTTGCTGAGGCAATATTACAACCCAGCTATTATCACACAATGATGGGCAGTTGTGTCTCTCGACGCCTGATGTCAGATCCAGGAGAAGAACAAAAATCAGTTTACAGCAACTGACCGGCGGCACAATATGATCGTTACATTGATTAATCAATGATCATTTAAATAGCCTGCTAACACATGCACGCCGCAGTAAATGATGTGCACTGAGCAATCTTTAATAGCTCACTCAGTGCACGCAGGCTGCCATTATGCTCAGCTGTGTAAGTCCCATTTACACAGGATGATGCAACACCAAGAATGACAATCTTTTGTGCTGATAATGTCACCTGATGAACAAGTGTCTTGCTTGTTCATCTGGTGATCAGCAGCCTGTATACAATGAAAGATGATCGTGAAAGGAGTCACTATTCACGGGCAAGCCGCAAGCCTGGGTAATCAAAAAATCAGGATGGTAAGTCATTCACGATCATCTTTCAGTATAAAGGCAGCTTAACAGTGTAGAGTTACTTGCTTTAATCTAAAGTATAACTATATAGCAGCATTAAATATGACGGTAACTATGTTCTTTACATATAGCTGCTAATCCTTTACATTCTGATATCATTTATAGAACAGAAGAAACCACATGACTTTCTTTTATTCCTCATTAAATTGACAAGTGGCGTTACTATTCCACTTGTTCAGTAGTAGTCAATTAATTTAGAATTACTAAACCGCACATCAGGAGCGCTATTGGATTCCCCCTAAAAGAGTTCCTGTCATCAGAAAATGTTATTAACCCACGGTCTAGTAAAACAATTTGGTTGGCACTTCTGGCTGTAATGAGTGCTCTTGTTGTAGAGATTGTCCCAAACAATATTAACTAAAAGAAAACCAGCACCCCAAAGTTTTATTCAGCCATCAGCATACGCTGCTCCACAAGTGAAAGACTGGCCAACATTTCCATCCACATTAGACCTTGATCACAGCCAAATATAGTAGAAGTAGCAGCGTGGATAATGCTGATATCGTTATAAATTAATATAAGTTCTAGTAACACTCCTGCTTCTTCTCTGGTCAACCGTGATCAAGGTCCAAGCTGGATAGAAACGTTGGCCAATCTTTCACAGGTGGAGCAACATCAGCTGATGACTCATGACACTGGATAGGCCGATTCCTTATGACCAACTTACCCCCCCTTTCCCTCCCCTCCCGTTTCCCCTTAATTCCCATTAGCAAAAAACACGCGACAACCATATTTTGGGTAAAAACGGCCACAGCAGCCTATTTATTTAAATTGATTGTTAACCAAGCACTTGGTGAGGTCCTCGAAGTTATAGAAGGTCTGGTGGTCTTTTTACCGGGCCTTGCCCCCTTTACCCACCCAGCCTTACTCCTAGCCGCAGTTATCTCCGACTCAGGAGCACCATGAACCGGGGTAAGGGGTGGCCTTCTAGCCCCCATGCGATCCCGGCGTTCCATCGCCGGGAATCGCCCAATCTAATACAGCTGTGAACTCGACGTTCCATCGCCGGGTATCACCCATCAAGTTACTGTGAATCCGACGTTCCATCGCCGGGTTATCACCCAAATGTCCAGTTACTGTGACCCCGGCGTTCCATCGCCGGGTATCACCCCCAAAACTCACCAGACCGCCACCACATCAACATCCAAATGCTGTTCGTCCTGGTGGTCCCGAAGAAAGAGGCTTCCTTCCCTTGGTCAATACCTTTTGTCCCCTTTGACCCCCACCTCTACCTATGTCCCGTCCTCTTTTCCCTGTCCAATAGTCCGCTACCCCTACAGGTTCACCTTACACCCCCTCCCCCTCTCCATATCCCTGCAGTCACTGCCTCCCAGCGTCATGTCAGCCTCCCGTGACTCTGTGCTCCCACGTCCAGCTGCTACTATAAAAGCAACAACCTTTAGTTAGACACTATTCACGGGCAAGCTGCAAGGCTGGATAATCAAAAAATCAGGATGGTACGTCATAGACAGAGAGGTGATACAAAAGAATATTCAGGTCACGGTCCAGGGGTCAATAGCCGGGAGGGTACGCTATAGACAAAGGGGTGAGACAAAAGAATAGTCAGGTCACGGTCAAGGGATCAAAATACCAAGAAGATAGCGGAGCAAAGGATAAAGGCAAACGGATGGTCAGAGCGCAGCCTTAGGTCAGGCAGCAGTATATCAGAGCACAGTGAAACAAGGCAAACATACTCTAGTGAGCAAGAAGCTATAATTGTCACTAGTCTGAAGCGGAGAGCTAGCTAAATAGCCAGGTAATTATCCGAACAGGAGACACACAGATGAAGCTCAGACAACACTCTAACTCCGACTGGAAGGCTGAACTGTCATTCAAGACACTGACAGCTCAGCACGCCCCAGCATCCAATTGAGCAGCAGAGCTGTCCATCAAATACTGACAGCTCAGCACGCCCTGCTCTAGATTGGATGGCAGACAGTAATTCACAGCGTCTAGACCAGGGTTCCCCAACTCCAGTCCTCAAAGCCCACCAACAGGTCATGTTTTCAGGATTTCCTTTGTATTGCACAGGTGATGCAATTATCACCTGGGCAATACTAAGGAAATCCTGAAAACATGTCCTGCTGGTGGGCCTTGAGGACTGGAGTTGGGGAATCCTGGTCTAGACACACTCAAAGGCGGAATCGTAACACCTTTATTTTACTTGCCACTGTAGAGTACCGAGATCTATTTTGGAACATTATACCACATTCCTAGGCAAATAAATAATTTTCTAGACATATCTATGTTCAAATCAGTTTATATTCATAAGAAACAGAACTTCTAAAAAACCCTGCAGACTAGTCATGGCCTCCTCACTTTTAGGCCACATTCAGTATTTCGTAGTATTTTACCTCAGTATTTGTAAGCCAAAATCAGGAATAGGTGAAAAATACAGAAGTGGTGACATGTTTTTATTATACTTTTCCTCTGATCATCCCACTCCTGGATTTGTTTTGGAAAAAAAAAACTTGTCTAACCCCTCTCTGCCTTAATTGGCATCAAGGTGAATGACACCAGGCAGGACATCAATTAAGGCAGAGTGTGCATACTACATGGAAGGTCACCATGACTAGTCCCCCCCTGTTGTATTAGGAAAATGTGACACATAGTGATTTAATAAGTTTAATTTCTCCCACTCTATAACAACATAAATTTCAATATAGGGAAATGTAGAAAAGTATTTAAGATCCCCATGGCATGCTGGTAGAGGGTCAATAAAATTAACAAGTTCTCTTTCAACAGGTTTAGATACATGCAAGCAGAAATATTAAACAGCCTTTCGGAAAGCATGTTCGCTTGATATGTGCATTTTATCTAATATATAAAGCTGAATGTATGTATGTGTGTATGTATGTGGGTATGTTTGTCCGGGATTGGAATCCGCACCGTCGCACTTACGGGCATGAAATTTTGCACGCCCGCACGTCTCGACCCCGAAAGCGTCCTAGGCTATGTTTTGAATCAAAATTTTAACCCCGCGCGTTCCAAATCGCCAAACAATTTTGGCCCTATCTACATAATGGGGAGAAAGCTGAATGCTTGTGTGTATGTCCGGCATAGGAATCTGCATTTACGGGCATGAAATTTTGCACACCCGCACGTCTCGACCCCGGGAGCATCATAGGCTGTGTTTTGAGTCGACATTTTAACCCCACGTGTTCAAAATTGCGCGCATTAAAAACACACACACGTCTGGTATTTTTATCTTTTAAAAATAAATATCTGATTAATAACCAGCCAAACTACAAGACCAATTTGTTATAAATTTGCCATATAGGGAAATAAGACAGATGTCAGTCACATGAGCTGTATATTATTTGTATGTGTGAGGTAATATATACTGCCAGAGGGGAATGTTTTCTGTTGGCTGGAGAATTATCAGGCTGCCTATAGCAACCAATCACAGCTCAGCTTCTATTTTGCGACAGGACATTAATATGACCATATAGGGAAATAAGCCACATGTCAGTCACATGAGCTGTATATTATTTGTATGTGTGAGGTAATATATACTGCCAGAGGGGAATGTTATATAAAATCATTACAATTTGTTATAACTAACTGTAGTTACTATGCCCGGGCAGCGCCGGGCTCTTCAGCTAGTCCATTATATAATTAGAACACAGCGGATAGCGGTACATTTAATTCATAGCTTAATATAGATACTAACCAACCAAAAACAATTATACAGTAACTTACCACACGCCCACATATCCACTGGTTTTCCATAAGGGTCTTTTCGCAAGACTTCTGGAGACAGATACCCTGGTGTTCCAGCAAAACCTACAAAGAGCATAGAAATATGAAAACAAAAATTTAAAACGCTATTTAATATATGAGAAAGGAGACCAGTGAATGCGTTAATATTCCCATATAACGATATTTTGGCTTCTGGCACATCAGATTGCGTTGTGATGTTTCTTTTTAAAATGCTAAAGTGGATAGATGCGAACTGGTTCTATGACATCTGGTCTACTATTGTATTAGTCCAACCACTTGACATGGGTCATTGATGCTACAGATGTAAAGAGGAGTCAGAAGCTTTTAGAAGCGAGGCTGCTGGGTTCATTCTATGCACGTACAGACAGAGTGTGAAGGAGAACCATCTCACTCCGCTTGCCAAATGAGCGTGCTGAATGATGAATTTGCTCACAACCTGACTCATATTCCAGGGACTATTACCAGTGTGCACAGAATAGAGAGTAGGAAGTCTGCAGGCATAGCCCTATCAATATGAGGCAAGTGTTTACAACCGATACAGAAAAATGGAGAAGCCTACACTATTGTGGTTCAAAAACAAATCTGGTTCCTGTAGGATCCCTTAAATGAGAAAAGACTTTGTTAAAACGACTGTCAGAAGAAAGTATTCTTCAACTAGAAACTTACAAAGAATAGATACCAAATCAATTGTGTCAATCATGGCAGTTGCATGCAGATGTCTGGATA
Source organism: Oophaga sylvatica (assembly GCA_033576555.1). Taxonomy (NCBI): domain Eukaryota; kingdom Metazoa; phylum Chordata; class Amphibia; order Anura; family Dendrobatidae; genus Oophaga; species Oophaga sylvatica. The sequence continues at coordinate 234,347,579 of JARQOD010000001.1, read as the reverse complement.
ACAGTCAGACTAGTGCTGTGCAGGCTCATCTCCTAAGCCTATCCCATACACGCACACCCAACAAGTGACGTACATGTTCAGTAAACAACAGGAAGAGATTATAAGTGTTTTCTCCTACTAGAATATTTATTACCTTTCCCCAAGATAGGTCATCAATATTAGATTGGTGGTGGTGAAATGAAATAGAGCTGATCGGCAAGTATGCAGGGGTGGCCACTAAACAGTGTGACGGTGCAGTGGTGGTCCACTCCATGCGTTGCTTGCATTTGGTGTTTGCTTGAGCTGTGGGAGCAGGGTGTCAGACTACTTATCTGATATAGATGATCTAGGCTTTCAATATCCTAGTAGTGGAAATCCCCATTAATTTGCTAAAAACTGGTACATTTCAATAATCAACATTTCTGCAGTTTTCAGGCTTGATAAATTCTTCTTGAAAAGACGTAGGGCACACACTGTTCTTTTTGGCGCAAACCAATAATAAATTAGTTTAAACTGACAAAAAGAACATATATTTCTGGCACAACACTATTTGTAAATGTGGGCTTTTGTTTTAAATTCTTCACAATTCCCAGGATCTCAGTTTGCTCCTGTCAATTATATGAATTAAAGGGATTCTATCAACAGAGAATGACTGTTCAAACCAAGTACAGGCGCTCAGTGCATCATGGCGCTGTCAAACAATTAAGTGCACCTTCCTGCCTCCTTGTTTTCCATCTATCTCTATGAAGTCAGAGCTGTCAATCAAAGTGGGAGGATGGGTGTAGATAAATGGAAAACAAGTAGGTGGGAAGGTGCACTTATTGTTTGCATGATGGTACTTTACTTGAAGAGTCATTCTGTGCCCAAAAGGTCCCTTTGAAGTGGCATTCCAGTATAAATTAGATAGGTAACAACTGGTAAATTAGTGGGGGGTCTGGCCACTGAGATCACCACAAATTGCCAGAATTGTTGTCCTGTGCTCCCCACCTGTGTGATGTTTGAGGAATCTATGAAGACAAGTGAGAGATTTATGTTGTTTTTTCTGATGTGTTTAGCCCATTTAGCATTTCCAACACTGGATGCAAAGCTAGCAAATACTCAGCTGTAAGAAGTATTACAGTATACCTCTATAGGCTTTAATGTTCTGGAGTGAAACAGGAATGTCTTCATATATTACTAGATTACATAAGAGTCAATATTCAGAAGAGAGCGCTCAGTCACCTACATATCTCTCATAAAATAGTATTAAAAGTACATGTGGCCACTGTTCGAGGTAATGAAAACCCCTTTCAGTGGACAGGACCAGCCCTTCTACAAGTATCATCTACACACATTCCTTGCACAAGTCAAGAAGATGTTTTGACCACCTGAGCAAGCATGTTTCCCTGCCAACTTGTCTGCGGTATCTTTTCCCTGAAATCTCATTATGACCACTGATGTTGGGTGGAAAAACAGAAAAAAAGACATTCTGAATGAATACAAGCAAATGAAAATGAAAAGGAGAGCGTTCTTCTTACCAAACCATGCTTGTTGATCTCCTTGAACTTCAATCGCTAGGCCAAAATCTGCAAGCTTCACTGCTGCACCTTTTGATTTGCTAGCTAATAGCAAGTTTTCAGGCTTTTATTTATAGAAAGAGGGAAAGAAATACACTCCGATTAGATGGAAGAACCTATACATTTTAGAACCTTTATATTTCCTTTTTGCAGCTTGTCATCTATATACGGTAATTCTCAAGAGGAGAATAAGACCTATCAAAAAATATTCATTGCCTGGAGAGAAGAAGCTGTATTTTCAGGCTTTTATTTGGATTACTACTCTTTGTAGCATATTGCACTTGTCAATACTGGGAACGGAGGGTCAGATTTACTAAAACTGTAAATTTATAGAGGGTGTAAATGTACACTAGATCACCTGTGCACCACATTTGTCCCACTGGTCCATGCTCAATACCAAATTTCAAGCATCTTTAAACTGATTAAGATAATTTGCCACTTAAATTGCGCTATTACAAGATTCATCAAATCTGGCAGATGGTTTTAGTGCATCTTTGGTGCCTAGCCAACGTTGTTTCCACCTCTTGGATGTTTTACCGTGTTTACCTTGTGCCTTAAAAATTGCCACATGCCAGTAATACATTTAGACACGGCTTATGATCCTTTTTTTTTAAAGCTTTGGCAAAGTGACTACCAAGGAGTCAAAGTTTGTAAGTGTGTCTTAAATGACTTGCAACAGAATTTTGGGGCAACTATCACTGGCAAATTAAGAGCGGATTTGCCCCATTTAGCTTAGTAAATTTCCTACCGTATCAATGCCACTCACTAAATTTCCCCAGTGATGACAAACTCCTAGGCACTTATTCATTAAGATTGGGGCTGTGCAGGAATAATATGCGCCTAATTCATTAAGAGACACACGCCACTTAATGAATTCAGCACGGTACTAGTGGCGTTCGCCTCGTCAGAAATGTTACTCCAGTCCGAGACTAACAATTCTGGTGCAAGATACTCTGTCCTTTTTAGTGCATTTGTTGGTCGGGCCTTGATAGCTACTGGCTCCTCACTGACTCCACTCACTTTCGCAGAACAACCCAAAGCAGGCATGACAAAAAATGGCTATGTACAAAAATTTGCCATCATTCGAAGGTGTTTTATGCCAGAATTCTACTGTACATACTATGGTGAATTGAGGCTCTAGTTCTTAGCCGTATATCCACCTCTTTTTTTTAATGTATTTAGTACATGCCCTTTACAAATAATACTTGTCAAAGAAGTATTTACTGAAATAATTTAAATATGTATTTCTGTTTTATTCAAGGGTAATATACTCTTCTAGAATATTAAAATTCTATTTCTAATACTGATTAAAACTGCATTAAAAAGGCTTAAAAAGTGCTTTCACCAGGGCCAAAAATCGCAGTGCTCTCAGGGGTCTAGGCAATAAAAGGCGTCCATACTTTCTGGACTACTGCCACCCACTGCACACAATTAATGGATAGTGACCAACTGATTCCTATACAGGTGGCTTAGGAGGCTAAAACAGTAGAAAAAAAAAATAAAAAACACGTTATTCTCTTTTCCATTCCCAAATTTAACAAAAAAAAAAAAATATTATTCTGGAAACCACAATTGGGTATAAGATGAAAAATGGGGGAAGTGTCAAGAACAACAGCCTCGCTCTGGATAATGAGACAATTACTGCCGGTCTGTAGTTTTTATTACTTATTTCTATTTTGTATTTGGACAGATAAATGTGTAAATCAACGAGCAATGATTGGATCAATACTTCCATTCTTGCAGGACGGCAGCACACTAATTTAGCGTCTGCGTTGTGTTCGCAGCATTCCATCTCCACTTAACACCTTTTGAGTTGAACGGAAATGAATAATTTGTTGTATTACTAACTGACCGACGGCCAACGATTAGGCCGAATTGTGGGATAATTTAAATATCACTTTTTAAACAAGGGAAGGAAGAGACTTTTTACTACCACTACAGCAATTACAGTAATTAATTGAACCAATGCTTTAAGAAGCTGAAGAAAATGTTAGGAACAGCGACAATGAATGCACAGAGGGTTTTTTCTCTCCAATGCTATTTATGTCCTGGCTGATGTTCTATTTTTACACTGGAAAATGACGTGTGGCATTAGGCTCCAGATACAAATATGCATTATTGGATTTATCCCAAAATCACTGAATGCAATGCAGAACCACAACACCTTCTACATGAGCTCATTACATAATGTGGCCTATATCTAGGAATGCCCTAATATATCCCATCAACTTGCATTACATGCAAACAATATTTATGCATGGGTACATTTTAAAGGGGAGCGCTAATATTCCTCATCAGGTACAAGCCTGAAAATGGGGCTCAGATTATTTCACTTTTATGTGATTCACTATGTTTCTTCCTGTGGTCCTTTTACATTATTATATTAAGAAAAAATAGACACTATTTAGGCCCTACAAACATTCCTTTTCTCTCACCCTTCACCACAGCATTCACTGTCCCGCTGCACTAACCTCTGTTGGGCATTGGAATCGAGAGCAAGATAACAAGTGACATATTCTTTGTTATAGCCAGAAGACATATTACAGGTATTTCTACATCCAGTGACCTCCAGAAACAATATTGTGGGCTTTTTGAAAATGACAAAAAATACCAGATGACAATTTTTTTTTTAACATGACAGCAGATCTTAAATATGGGATCCAGTTTTGGGCTCTGCATTTTAAAAAGGATGTTGGGAAGTTAAGAGTCCGTTCAAAGGCGGGCAATTAGATTATTACAAGGGATGGAAGGTCTCTCATATGAGGAGAGGTTGCAAAAGTTGGGCTTGTTTAGCTTAAAAAAAAAAGACCCACAGAGGAGATCTCATTTACATGTATGAATATATGCGTGGTCAGTATAAAGGAGTGGCACATGATTTACTCTTTCCAAAACCCATACAGAGGCCCAGTGGGGCATTCACTACGTGTGCAGGAAAGGCGATTCTGTTGGCTAAACAAGAAAGGGTTCTTTACAGTTAGAGCAGTCAGACTGTGGAATGTCCGACCACAAGAGGTACACACGAAATCTGCATTTAAAAAAGGACTGGATGCTTTTCTAACAAGAAATAGCATGGTTGGTAATAAATAATCTAGTATATCATGTCATATTATTATAACATTGTAATTACAGTTATCTGTATATTATTAAAACTATAAAACATTTTTTATTGTGTAATTTGACTGGTCAATGCATCTTATTAGGTGTGAGAAGCTAGAGGGTTCAGCCTAATAGGGTATGTGTTGGACCAGAGGGACAAATTATTAGAATATTTTTGAAATTTTTCATTCCTGATGGAGAAATTGTATTCATATACACTGTGGAGGAAAGATTTCTCTAGAACTTCTGTTGTACAATAGGGGGTCTAATTGCTTCCATTTAAAAGCAATGAGGAGTATATAGTAATAGGTCTGATTTTCTTGGGAAGTTCATCAAGGTGAAGAAGCAGTACAGCAAGTTGTGGTGACATATCACACTCTTCTTATTCTTATATTATTATTATTATTTATTTCTATAGCACCATTGATTCCATGGTGCTGTATATCCCCCTTTCCCATATTGTTAGTCCACTGTTACAATACATCACCATATCTACTAGCGATAGAGAACATATAACTGGTGATGAAAGGTTGAACTTGATGGAGCGATGTCTTTTTTTTAAACCTTTGTAACTATTTTAACTGCATAAAGATTGGGGCACGTTTCCCAGATAATCTTCAGCGTACATCAGGATATGGAATTTGGTAGAACTGGCAAAATGTCTAACGTTATAACGTTATAAGAAACAGAAAAAAGCTTTCATCTATTGTACTGAAAGTCACCGAAATCATTAGGAAATAAATAAAAACTCTATTTCGGTCGTAAAATGATCCAGGTCCAGGTAAAACCGATGGCGTCTCAAAGGTTGCTTGTTGTGATGCCTTTTCAGTAAGACTTCTCGGAAGACCCCAGCATTTAGCTCAGATGATATGAAATTCAATTAGAATACGTGAAAAGAAAAATAGCCCACCATACAATGTGATTGTCTGACATCACGGCTGGATTTGGACACTCTAGATTGATTATCTGTACTTATGATTTACGACTATGGCTCGAAATGTCGGGGGAGTCGATACGCCGTTTTATCACACAACGCTGTTGCTTCTGCTTCGTCTTTTCTTCGGCAGGTGCTGGGGGTGTCCTGATGGCATGCCCCACAAATCTAAATTAAGGCTGTTTATGGTTAACTTTTTCCTCTTTATTGTACCTTATTATGATTTCTATCTTGTCTAATAATGATATTTTATGGAATACTTGGGGTTTCATCCCATTCTTGACGCACCAGATTCATATTTTTTAAGCTCCTTAGCATTTAGGATTCAAATTAAGTTAATGTTTCTCTTTATTTTGGTAATTCTTGCACAACACTTTTGTTCTACATTTCCAGTTGTACTTTTGCTTCTTACAAAAAACCACCCCCAAAAAACGGAACCACTTTCTTGGTGATGTAAACAATTACAACTATACATAAACTTTGGATTTCCCCCACTCTCAGTATAGAAATGTATTACGGTAAATTTGCTGTGCAGTTAATTTCTACTATAATATCATAACAAGACACTAACGCTTTCCCAATAGTATAATTGTACAAGCATGTGCCTACTAATATACCAAATGGCTGCAAAGGCAAAAGTTCCCTGGGATAAGTATATATATTTAGAACGTTTGAACATTATTTGCGCATCACTACTTGGGATGTTGCTATCATTATATACTAAAATTATGCTAAATTTGTATTAGCTGTACCCATCTGTGGTCTGATAAATTCTTCATAATTAAATTACATTGTAAAGCCCATGAAAATCCCAACGGATTAACATAAAACTAAATCTTCACACATGGCTACCCCAATTAAAAAGGATTTACAAATAACACTACATACATAATACAGAAATTCATACAGCAAATGCTTTTATAAGGAAAAAACTGATATCCAAAACATTCTCTGCCAGCAACATAAGGCAATTCATGCAGGATTACAGCCAGACAGCAGCATACGCAACCTTTCTTCTGAAGAAGCGACTTACCTTTAGATCTCGATGGACAACACCCATCTGATGGCAGTGAAGTACAGCCTCCAGGATCTGCTGAATGCAATGACTGCATGCAAACACCAGGAGGCGTGTGTTAGTTCCAAGCTTACACCCACTGTCTGTATACCGTCAGGAAGACTGGGTCAGAACTTACAACCAGGAACTGGTAGAGAGTGCCGAATTCCGGCAAACTGCTATTTATATATGGTATGTGTAAGCAAGTTTACTTTTTTTATGTACTCTTTTTTTCTTACTTTTTCACGTAAATAGATTAGATAATCCTATAAAAAGTATTTACAGTATTAAAACAGCCAATCAAGAATTTGTTATAAATTCTAACCAGTCGACTTTGTAAGTTGAACCCAATATCTGAGGACAGAAGTGGGGTGAAATCTGCAGACTGCATAAACCATCATGGCAAGACCAAACCTCTGTACACCTGGACATCTACTGACAAGTCAACTTCTGGCCACAACAACATGTAACACTTGTGCCTCGTCAGCCATGATGCATATGAAGCGTGCAGGCACCATGCATTTCATTATAAGTCAGTAGTCATCAAGAAAGGTTCACGTCAGCCAATTTTCACCTTTGCGACAGTATGAAGTAACTAGGAAGCATCATATACTGACCTTTAGGTCTCTGTGAACTATGCCATTAAGATGACAATGATTTACACTTTCTAGAATCTGCTGTATACAATGACTGTGAAAATACAAGGGTACAATGGAAGGGAAAACAATTTAAAGGCAAATCGTTACACAGTGAACAAACAGAAAACACCACACAGACATAGACGTTAGCAGGTATCAGTTGGTAGGCTAAATCTAGACGGAACGTTACGGTGGGAGCAACGACACTGTAAACACGGGGGACATGAAAACGTACTTATTATCTGTACATGGAATTAAACAAGGGAAACAAACCGGGACATTCAAATTCCATGAGCTGAAAATAATATGTACATTTTCAAAACAGCAGTGATTTTGTTTTTATATAGAAATATTCTTCATCACAGTTAGCACAAGTGTTGAACACAGTAGGGTTATGGAAATGTGAATTCTAATCAAAAGAAAGAAAATGAATAAAGGTAAAAACAAAACACACGACTTATGTCAGGAGTCAAGAGAAAGTACAAAAGGGGAAAACTATAAAGTGTAGCAAAAATAAAGTAACGTTGGACAACGCTGTTAACCTGCAGATATAGGGTTGATGTGCAAGTCAACGGCCTGGCCGCTGTGCAGAAAGTGCGGCTCCTCAGCGAAAACTTTACTTATTCCTCTGGGGGACTCACATCCGGCTCTGACGCATTGCAGAGTCGGCAGGCAATCCAAGTGACGGAGATGCGCCAGCACGCCTGTATGGCTGAAAGCACCTTTTTATCACTATTAACCCTATATTTTGGAGATTATTAGCATTATCTGACATAACATGTTCCCTTTAAAGTGGTTGTCCAATACTTTTCATTAATTGCGCTCTTCTGCCCATTTTTCTAAATATTCCCTTCCCATGCCTCATTCCTGAGTGACGTCACTGACGTTCCATTTTGAGGCAGGAAGGAGAAACCATAGAATGGAACGTCATAAGAAGCCAGAGCAAAGCTGAGAACCACATAGTCGCTACCTGCACGACAAGAGGAGATTAATGTATTTAGAAAAACTTTCTAAAGGGTAAATCAAGAAAACTAGTGGACAACCCTTTTAATAATAATTAGAAAGAGAACCTGTAGGCAGTGTTTACTCTAAATTTGTTCCCACTGTTCTCCTGAGTATTATGTCTGCTTTTTTTTTGCCAGCGATAAGGGACTTTTTATTTAGTGCCAATTTCTATAGTCTTTACCAAGGGGGTGTCCCTACAGGGTAATCATGCAAAGTAGCCTAAAGAACAATCCCAGAAAATAGTTTGAGCAACTCCCAATTGACTTTTGTCCTGGTGACAAGACCTCTTTAAAACAAGTGTGAGGACGGTCTCATGATTGGGGCCAAGGCTGATGAAGGCTTCTGGCCCACAATGGCTTCTATAGGCCATGGAAATAAGTGAATATTTATTAGCATAAATGTGTACTACATACTGAAGTGAAAAAGAAGAAATTTTAGAAATAGTTTTCAATTGTACCCTTCGCTTCTATGCTGGGTCCCCATGGTTACAGACAAATAACTATCTCTGAAGTTTGATCCTGCATTCAGATGTTATTGTTTTTCTCATTCTCTCTACATCACAAAAAATATGACAGTGAGAAGACTTCAGATGTCAATTTAAAGTCTGATGAAGCAAAAAGTTCTTGGTTACCAAATGTAAATGAATTAAGCTTACTAGTATATGTTATTAATGGATGGTCACACATTTCAGTCACCTCTTGAGGTTGTAGAGCTGTGACAGCCAAATCCTTCTTCCCTGTGTCAATGAGATGTATGAAGGGGCCTGGCTCAATCCTCCAGCTAAGCCAGCTCCCAAATCTGTCACGGTTACTTCATGGATTAATAAGGGGACTGATTTAGCTAATGAAGTGAAACAGTCAGTCAACCCCCTACACATGTCACTGACACAAAAAGAGGGTGGGGGGTATCTCACTTGTATTGAAGCAAATGCAGAAGTAGTGCTGGGACACTGACAGAATTTTGATAACAAAATAATAATAAAGGGGTTGTGTACTAGTTAGACAACCCCTTCTCAATCCCTACGTATCCCTCTTGTAAAATAATAACATATATTCACCTCTGGTGTCAGCATTGGCTCTCCCAGGAATCACGTGACATAGCTATGTCATGTAATCCCTGCAGCCACTCATCCGGAGGAAGTCAGGGCTGCTGCTCTCTCATTTCCTCCAGATGTATGTGATTCGACTAAAGGCAAGGAAAGTGAAGCCAGCGGTGATTTGCCCATATCTTGCATCCCCAGGAGTTCCAGTAAGGCAAACTGAGTGGGCTAATAACTGCGTCTTGCCTATTCCAATTGCACACACTGATAGATGGCACTATTCCCCAGGATGGGAGAACTGTTCATTTTATCATTCCTTATCTCAATATAGATATGACTTACCACAACATGACATATCAGATAAATATCCACCATAGCAATGCAATATAATAAATGAAGCAATGTTCATATGAAAGCTATAGAAGCCTGCAGTATGATTTCAGCATGCTCCGCATTATTCTTGTGATAGCAGAGGAGGGCATGCCTAATACAGAAGAGGCTTATGAATTAATAGCTCTGCTTCATTTCTGGAAATAGGACAATAAGGCCTCTTTCACACATCCGTCTTTTTGTATCAGGCATGATCCGTCCTATGCCTGAAGGGACGGATCCGGCGCTGAAACAAAAAAACTGATGCAACGGATCCGGTTTTTTGCTGGATCCGACCTGAACTTTTGAACCCACAAAAAGAGGGTTGTGTTTCCGGCCGCCTGATGCGCAGCTTCAGGCACATCAGGCAGCTCCAGCAAAATAAAAAAACGTTACATGTACATTTCCGCCGGATCCGGACAAAAACGCATACAACGCACTGACATCAGGCGCCATCCGGCGCTAATGAAAGTCAATGCAAAAAAACCCGCATCCGGCATTACATTTCGCCGGATGCGGTTAGACAAAAAAATGCCGGAGGGCGCCGTCAGGCGCACAACGGATGTGTGAAAGAGGCCTAAATCTGTAGACACAAGTCAATATTTGTAATAACTATTTCCTTCAGAGATTGCCCCAGAACATTATAGGGTCAGCATGAGATCTTATATAAAAATCTGCATTCTAGGAAAAAAAAAACTCCCAGTCAATAAATGTAATGAAAACCTTTCCTTCCAGCACATTCTACTACACATAGTAATTAAGGCTGGGGCGGACACAGACAGAAGAGGGCACTTTGCAGCCCAATAGCTCATCATAATGCACAATTTCACCTGTTTTGGAGGTAGAAATGGCCCCCTTACCTCTTGGGCCCCTGTGCGGCTGCACAGGTTGCACCAATGATATGTCCACCCCTGAATTAAGGGGTCTCTTGGGTGAATGATTCAAATGTTAGGAAGGAGGATAGAAATAGCATCTAATTCAATATTTATGGTAGATTGAATATTCACAATGCCCAACCATTGTCCCTATATTTCTATTGTGCATATTCCAAATGTCGTGACAATCAACATCTTGGGCTCAGTTAGATGGGTCTTAATCTCAGGCAACAATCTTGATACCCGGAATCAGATTCACTTTTGCTTTATGAAATTCTCCACCCCTCATACATGACAGCTGATGTCATCATATCAGAATTATGGGCTGTAAACATGTGTCACTATAATCATTTGTTTGTTATGGTTTTTTCAATGTGGTCATAAAAAAATATTTTCTGTCTATGATTTTTTTATAAGCCGTCCAGAAAAAAATAAAAAGTCACGTTAGCAACCCTGTTGTAGAGAATAGTGTGTGTCTGATCAGAAAGGTGCTGCTGTTAGCCAAATAGAAAGCAATGCACGGTGACTTATTACAGGGGCACTCAGCCTGGTGCCTGTCCTCGGGCACAATTACTGCAGTAAGTACTTGTTCTATAGTGGACGCGCCACTCCAGCACTTTTTATTTTTCCAGCTGAGGTGGTGCTTCTAATCTGAGGTCCCTGACCCTAGTCCTATACTTACTCACCGCAGTCTTCACCTTTTATTGGCGCCGCTCTGGGCCAGCAGCGCCATCTTGAGACCACAACTTCTGACTGGAGATCAGGAGTAACGGTCACAAGCTCTCAGCGTAAGTCTATCAGAGCCAGAACGACGCTCTCACAGATTTGCAATGAACAATTACCTCCAGCTCGCTTTAGTAAACAATGGGTCGATGCCGCAGGTCACAAACTGCCGCAACCCACGGGAGGGCGCCGATATGAGTTGAAGATGATGGCAGGTAAGTATAAGAGTAGGTGAAGGGACCTTAGATTAGAAGCACCACTCCAACACTGCAATACAAAAAAACCTGCTGGAGTGGTGCTTTAAAGGTGCTTTCCACCTATTTCTTATATATTATTTTTAAAGCACACTCGGGCTATAACTAAGATATCACAACTACTCATCTGCTGATCCACTATTCTGCTGGTCATGGTTCCCCCTCTAATATGAACATCTCCAAGGGCATCTTTTTATTATTATTATTAATTCTTATAGCGTCATTTATTCTATGGCGCTTTACATGTGAGGAGGGGTATACATAATAAAAACAAGTACAGTAATCTTAAACAATACAAATCACGACTGGTACATGAGGAGAGAGGACCGTGCCTGCGAGGGTTCACAATCTACAATGGATGGATGAGGATACAGTAGGCGAGGGTAGAGCTTGGTCGATCAGTGGTTACTGTAGGTTCTACGCTTGTCGGAGGAGGTAGGTCTTCAGGTTCTTTTTGAAGGTTTCCATGGTAGGCGAGAGTCTGATATGTTGTGGTAGAGTTCCAGAGTAGGGGTGATGCGTGGTAAAAATCTTGTATGCGATTGTGGGAAGAGGAGATAAGAGGGGAGTAGAGAAGGAGATCCTGTGAGGATCGGAGGTTGCGTGCAGGTAAGTATTGGGAGACGAGGTCACAGATGTATGGAGGACACAGGTTGCGGATGGCTTTGTATGTCATGATTAGGGTTTTGAACTGGAGTCTTTGTGTAATGGGAAGCCAGTGCAGGGATTGACAGAGGGGAGAGGCCGGGGAATAGCGGGGGGACAGGTGAATTAGTTGGGCAGCAGAGTTTAGAACAGATTGGAGGGGTACGAGAGTGTTAGAGGGGAGGCCACAGAGCAGGAGGTTGCAGTAGTCAAGGCGGAAGATGATGAGGGCATGGACTAGGGTTTTGCAGATTCTTGGTTTAGAAAAGTATCAGGGAAATATTTTTGAGTTGAAGGCGGCAGGAAGTGGAAAGGGCTTGTATATGTGGTTTGAAGGAGAGATCAGTGTCAAGGATTACCACGAGGCAGCGAGCTTGTGGGACTGGGGAGAGTGAGCAGCCATTTACTTTAATGGATAGGTCCATTAGGGGGTCGAGTGAGATTAGGGAAAGATGATGAATTCTGTTTTGTCCATATTAAGTTTTAGAAATCTAGCGGGGAAGAAGGATGAAATAGCAGACAGACATTGTAGGATTCTGGTTAGTAGGGAGGTGATATCTGGTCCAGAGAGGTAGATCTGTGTGCAGTTGGCATAGAGATGATACTGAAAGCCATGGGACTCTATGAGCTGTCCGAGGACAAAGGTTTAGATGGAGAAGAGCAGAGGCCCTAGGACTGAACCTTGCGGGACTCCGACAGATAAGGGGCGAGGTGAGGAGGTACATAATATATTTATAATACATTTTATATAAATGTACTGATTTTTGGCTAAACAAAAAAGATTATTACAAATGGATTTTTATTATAAATGTTGTAACTGGCTCGTGCAGCCTTTGTGCTCCACTCTAGATGGCTTATTCTGCACAATTTTCATGTTGTCATAAATCAGCATGGAAAAGAATATAGATAACAGCTACAAACTCTGCTGTCAGATCGAACTCACTGACAGATTCACAGTTATCTCACTCTGCTGGCAGCAAGACAGCGCAATACAGAGACTAAAGAAGGCAAATTACCCAATTGTAAAAATTTATTTTACCCAAAACACACACACACATTTTAGGTAAATCAAATGCCCTTGAAGATGTCCATATCCTTTAAGATCTAAATATAAAAATCCCCAAAAAGCATTAACCCAGTGAGTGGAAAACTGCATTGGAAATAAGGAATAAATACATGCGCTAAGGAAATGTGCTGGTCAAAGAATGCAGGCAACGGAAAACTGCATTGGAAATAAGGAATAAATACATGCGCTAAGGAAATGTGCTGGTCAAAGAATGCAGGCATTTGGAATAAATGTGTATTCCAAAATGAAAAATGATGACGATACAATGGGGAGAGTCACAGACACTTGTGCACTGTCTAAGCTAATTAAAGCTCATTAAAGGGGGTTGTCTCATATTTGTAACAGCTGGTTGCCCAAGTTACCAGCCACCTCTACAGTTTATCAAAGGTGGCCAGTTTCCTAGGCAAGAAGTGAGCATTAGCAAGCTGTTTGTTGTATATCGCTGCATCTGGTGAGCCTCAGTGCCCCTAATATTGGGGACAGCGCAAATTGGACAACGGCTCGGTTATGCCACAAATCCTGTTAATCTTTAGGAGTGCAATGCCACTAGGCATGTAGGAATCAAGGAGGGAGAGGAGCGGTGCACTTCTGAAGAACAAACTTGAGATACAACCCCTTTAATTTGGTGTTCAGCCTGAAAGAATATTTTTCAGTGATTTACCCACTGGCACAATATATAAGGTCTTTAAACTGGTATCTCAGCTTCCAAACTGCTGTGGAATTACATAAATTCTATGTACCAAGACTGGGCACATAATGAATCATTGTCACATCAATGACCTGAAATTCTGTTTCCTTTTTCAGCTCTTCTCCAAGTTATCAATTGGGACATCATTGAACTTAATGGCTGAGAGAAATATATATATGACAACACAGATCTGATGTCACAGGAAAGAACTAGAGCAACAAATCAAAATCTTTGATGGATATGAAAGGCATTGTCACCGAAGGTGGTCTCATATACCATACATCATTATATAACGTGCGGAACATTTAAGACAAAGGAAGTATCGGGGTATTCAACTCGCTCATTGTACAGACGAGCAGCATATAGGCCTACGCCTACTGTATAAATATTGGCAAATATCTGAACTAAAGCCTGAAATAAGAAAGAGTGAAAATAACCTACTATTGTCAAAATCAGCTTTTCATGTTAAGTCGATTATTTCAAAATCACTAATTGTGTGTATATATAGAATTACAAAAGTTGCAAGATTTCTAAATATATGTAAATCTATCAAAGAATCTATCAGATCTAAATCAAAGAAATCTATGTTTTTGTTATATGTTTTTTTTATATGTATGTGACCTCTTCCAGGCTTTGGGGAGGATGTAGCCTGGAAGAAAACTCGGCCTCCAGAGCTTATTATAAATGAAAGGGGTCATTACCAGTGTGAGACAAATAACTAAAAAACACAGAACAAGAGAAATTAACTTTGTCTCTTTGCAAACACTTAGAAGCTGAAGCTGAGAGGAACCTGCAGATGTGTCAGGTATAATCACACACAGCTCTGCAGGAGATCAGTGAGCGGCCATTACACATCACACTGGTAAGGCCCCTTCATGTAAAATAATCTCTGGAGGCAGATTGTTATGCAGATTAGTATCCTTCCCATAGCCTGGAGATGTTCCAGGCTATGTAGCATTTCATTTACATATGAGAAAAACATGGATTTCTCTGGAATGAAACATCAGAGAGAATATATCATTTTATTCAGCTTCCTATCACCTACACGGCCATATAGACAGCTTAGGAGGATTGATCCTACTGACAGATTCGCTTTAAACAAATTATTTACTGGAGCTCTTGATTTTTACTTTAGAGAGTAACCATCATTTTAATTTTTTTTCAGAAATCAATAGTACATGTAAAAATAAGAAACGTAATATCTAATACCTTATTAGTCTAATCCTCATCTTTCTCCTGAACTGATCATTAAAGATGTATTCCCATCTTCAAGATCCTATTCTAATAAGTAGTAGGTGTAATACTAATAATAATAATGATAATAATAATCATCATAATATTAGCTGATACCTTCAATTAGAAGTGTAGTATAGTTTTTTATGCTTCACTATGTCTCTTTCCTCATGTGCAGGAATTATAGGACCTTAAGTATTCATAGTTACGACCACTAGCAACTAGCTAACTGTCACTATATTAGTGGTCGTGACCATGGAAACCTAAGGTCCTGAAATACTTGCACATGAGGAAAAACATATCGAATCAGAAAAACTATACTACATTTCTAATATTGCTAATATGATTATTATTACTACACCTACTACATATTTGGACAGCATCTCGGAGATGGGAATACCCCTTTAAATATCAACCTTTTTTAATTCAGTGAATACAGATTTTCCCATTATAAAACAGTAAGTGACATTTGGTGCTCCTAAACTTCTATGCATAACTGTAAATTTCAGAAGAACTTGCAGCAGAAAGTCTACGTCTGCCCATACTTCCTCCTCCTCCATAAAATTTTAAAACCACAAACTGTCATTTCCTATCTTAGTAATGTTAAAATCTGTCTTTACTGAATACAGATTTTACCCATAAATTGAGAGTCAAAGATCAATTCAGGAGGAGAAAGAAGCAGTTTCTCTGATATTATATATTACAAAGCGGCTTCATTTTATGTGTACTATTGATTTAAGAGTTAAAAATTAAAATGACGGTTACTCATTAAGTACGTTCCAATAATGCAGGTCAGATAGTCAGAGTATTGGGGAACGAACGCTATAAGATGTACTATTGCCACCATACTAATCATTCCGGTAATAGGACAATAAGGGATGCTGGGAGATTTCAGGTCTGAGGCCAAACACAGTTGTGAATGCAGCTGTGGAGTATAGTACAGCCTGAGCCCATGGAGAAGTAAAATAATGAAGGAATCTATTTACAATATTACTCAACTCTTTCTTTTCCAGATTAAGATTGTAAGTAAATCGGGAAATGGCGCTGAAAGCTGGACACATGTTTGAAGTAGGCTAGAACCTTGACTAATATTTTATTACTACAAGAGGCACATAGTACTGGATAATTACAGGCTTGGAACGAAGAACTGCCAAGGAAAGCTCGAAAAATCCCATTCACTCTTTGAAAATGAAAATTCATTTATTTCCAAGTAGATGCTTATGTCCTCTACTCTCGTAATTTCCTGTTGTCTGCCAAAATAAAAACGGTGCCTGGCACTTGAAAGAAAAGCCTCGCTTAACATGTCTGTTCCATTTATTACAAACGGAAAATACGAGAAAATATAATTTAAGTCAGAAAAGCACAACTACCATAAATGTAGATGGCTTAGCTTAATGTTAATATATAAAAAGGACAAACTCCTTTTATTAGAATAATTCCCTTCTGATTGGAAAAGCTATTAATTGCCCAGTATAGGGGCACATCTGCAGGGTGGATGGCCAGTAGAAAAGACATAATATTAAAGATGTAATTCCCTACCAGCTCGAATACAGGCTACGGAAATGTAGCTAATGGCTGCAAAGGGCTACGGTGAATATTATTCTCATTTGATTCCTTACTACACTAGCAGATACCGTCAACTAATAAAAGACCAAGTCCGATGAAAGAAGTGGGGTATTAATAATGACTTATTGGCTACTGGGATGCTTTAAGGAATTTTTTGGTTTATAAAAAAACCTCCATATTCTAATATCCCATTTGTGAAATTTGAGTCAAGTCATGTTGAGGGTTTTCCTTTCAGAATCCTTATGAGAAGATAGATGATCATCAGTACTCAGTAGAATAAACATAACTGGTGGGCTCCTATTGCTCAGCCTTTGTACTGGGAATATTTTTACCTTATAAGTTCTGAGCGGTCCACTCTGGACAATCCCTACGTGTAAGAAGGGTCCCTTGACAATTAGCGGATCACAAAGTGTCCCTTTAGTGGGTTATAGATCTAATATTACTACTATTACATATGCTTATTATATTGCTTACCAGATTCTGTACTTAAATTGTCTGCAAAACCTAGAAAATTCCATTAATATGAGCATGCTACAGGTGCTAACCTCATTAGAAAGTTGTAGGGGCGCTTCATTAAAGGGGTTATCTGGTCAAAATCGATAAGTCTGCAGTCACTCTATGAATCTGCACTGTGGCATTCGCCAGTTTGTGTGCCAGGATTGGAGGATATATACAGTATGTGTTATACATACTCCCAGCCGGAGCCCATCTAGTGGGCTCTCCCATACAAGTGTATGGAAGTGAGGCTGCGCCCACTGGCTAGGATAACTCATAAAAACCCTCTGGTCCACGGCTCAGAAACCAGCGAATCGTTGCAGTGCACAGTGTGTGCGCTGGGGGGATTCAGAAGTCTGCAGTCACACAGAGTGACTGCAGACTTATCGATTTGGATCGGACAACCCCTTTAAGCCCTGAAGCCCTTATTGTAACAAGACTTCTTTTGTCCATGCGCTGTCTCAGGTATAGAAGATTCCAACATTACAGGCCATTAGCGCTTGTGAATGGACGCCTACCTACCACATATTAGCGGCATGTGAAAAGGTTATGAAGATTTGGGCAGTGAAATGGAATCATCATCACTTACCTTGCATCTGCTTCACTATAGTACTCTCGTGCTACTATATCTTCAAACAACTCTCCACCAGTAACTCTGCAAAGACACAACATAAAATAATCATAAAACAAACTGCACAATTAACACTTCAAGACAAAATCTACTGTAAATGAATTCCGTATAGAAAAGCAAACACACCTGCAAATTTAAAGAGGCTTTCCCATCATCATTGCCACAATCATCACTACTTGCTCACGACACATGTGCCTCGGATACGATTGTAAAGGCTGGGCTCCGCTTCTCACTCCCTCATCCACTCACCTATCACAATAGGCCAAAAATGAGGTAAGCGCACCCATAGACTTTCCCCACATCCACGCCACACTTTACGCTGCCACCTGTCACCATTTTACTAGGTCAGTGAGACCCCTGCATTGGGCAATACACTGGTACACATGCACACCTAGCTTTCCCAAACGCCTGAACAGTTCACTACTTGCACTCTGGCTACAAAGTAACACAAATCAAGCTATTTTCTCTCCTTGAGATTGTGGGAGCATTAGTTCAATAAGGGACCAACTTAAATTTTTTATTTAATACACAAAAAGAGTACATTGCTTAAAAAGTTTACATAATATGGATAATAAAAAGACATACTTACAGGCAACAACAGAATAAAATCTTATATATATTCGTCAGTTGGAACTTCCGGCCGCTGTCCCTGAATCCCATAAGGCACCGCGGCAGTGTCACTTGCGCAGGCGCAGTTCGTGGCCACGAACGGCACCTGCGCAAGTGACATTCACGTTACCACTATTCCAGCGCAAGCGCAGTAACAGCCACAACTGCGCGCTCTACCCGCGCATGCATGGTAACGACGCGGCTGTTACTGCGCCTGCGTGGGGAATAGCGGTGCCATCTAATTTCACAGCACTCCCGATGTGATAGCATTTTTTCTAGAAAAAGATATAAAGTACAGATACAGATCTTAAGAATTGGCTCTGTGAGAGCTTGTTTTGGTGGAGAGCGCTGCAGGAAATATGGACAGATCGCAGTAGACATTGCTTCTGGGATCTACAACACACATTCGTTAGCTAGATCTGGCCAGGCTCAAAGTCCTACAACATCAGAGTGCCCAGCTTGGGTCAGCGGTCCACCACTGGTCCGAACTGTCTATCATCATGAAAAATGATATAAAAAAACAACTTTGTAATATAAAAGGTAGAATTCATGAATAAAATGGATTCAGTTACAGTATATAAGTTCTGTATGTATCAGAACTTAAAGGTGTTGTCTGCTGTCCAAACAAGCCCTTCTTAAATACTGTATTCCCCAATGTAAAATAAAAATAACATATACTGTACTCCCCTCTCATATTGCCAACATTCAGGCGATGTCTCTATAGGTTCATATGACATTTTTACACCATATGAGCCTTGTAGTCAATCAGCTGTCGCTATTGAGATGCTGTTCTCTCATTTCCTTTGGATGAACCACTAGAGGAAGTGTGAGTACTACAGTCCATAAGTCGCAGCTGATTGTTATTAGCCCTATAGTTAATATCACGCAAACCTTGGCAAGCTCCGTGTAGACGTCGCTGGGATGGTGCTGTGTCGGGAGGTGTACACGTTGCTGGGATAGTGCTGTATCAGAAGGTGAGTATAAGGTGTTTTTATTTTACAAGGTGGAATATAGTATTTAAAAAGGGGTTGTCCATGTACTACTCTTAGCTACGTTAAATAAAGGGATGACTGAACCAGAAGAAACCTGAGTTCGAGCTCAAAGGTGAGCACTGAACCTAGCCTTAATATGTCCTACAGTGTCCTCTCAGTGTGATATCAGCCTACAAAGAAAATTAAATATTTGACAAACAATTTAGATTTGAAGAAATATTAAGCTTTAATTGAAAGGCATGTGACTACAGGGAAAATAGCCAAATAGTAAAACCTTTAAAAAAGGAACACAGAAGTGTCACTAAAACAGCTTAGGACTAGGCAGTCATGCCAACATCTGCAGCCGTTATCAAATTGGGTAAATTGGTTGAAAAAAGTCATTGATCCATCAAGTTCAACCTCTTACAATCAATTATACATTCTCGATCATTCGATTTCTAAACCACAATGCCATTTGTTGTAAGAAAAGCATCCAGCCATTTTTTTTTTAAATACTGATATACAGTTGTGCTCAAAAGTTTACATACCCTGGCAGAATTTTTACTTTCTTGGCCTCTTTTCAGAGAATATGAATGATAACACCAAAACTTTTTCTCCACTCATGGCTAGTGGTTGGGTGAAGCCATTTATTGTAAAAAAAAAAAGACGGATTTTGGTAAGAACTTACCTGTAAAATCCTTTTCAGCGAAGAAGGAAGGGAGACACACTAGACATTACTAGTGGGTAGGCGGAGCCCAGATGAGATAAACACCTCAGATTAAAAAGAGTGTTGACCGGCCCCTCCAGCTCGGACTCCTCCTACTCAGCTCTCCAGTTGTACCAAGCTTAAGGAAGAGCAATATCACCAGCGGAGCAACATAACCCCTTCTGAAAGACTTCAGAGAATAAAACACAAAAATACAGGTTATGCATGCATGTAGGCAAAAACCACACAGTTCCAGGTACTACTCACTGGACCTGACCACTGCGATGAGCTGGCGATGCTGGAACAGAGCTTAGCGCGTGACCTCAGCCCAGATAATCGCTATCAGAGAAGGGTCACGCCGCATCTGAAAACAACAACACACTTCTGCCATGGGAGGGATGTGTGTCTCCCTTCCTTCTTCGCTGAAAAGGATTTTACAGGTAAGTTCTTACCAAAATCCGTCTTTCAGCTGCAGATAAGGAAGGGAGACACACTAGACATTACTAGTGGGACGTCCCAAAGCAGTCCAAAAATTAAGGGTGGGAAAAACCAAAAGAGGCAGAATCCCAACAACCTTGATAAATGCGCAACAGGCGCCAAATACAAGTTAACTAGAACTTTAAACTACAGTCGCCTGCAGGACCCTACGTCCTAAGGCTGCATCAGCGGAAGCACTAACGTCCACCTTATAAAATCTTGTAAAGGTGTGGACGGAGCACCAGGTCGCCGCCCAGCAAAGCTGAGCTGCCGAGGCCCCTTGATGGAAAGCCCACGATGAGCCCACAGCTCTCGTGGAATGAGCTCAAACCTTAATCGGGCAAGGTTCGCCTTTAAGTCGGTAAGCCTCCAAAATGGCCGACCGGATCCAACGAGCTACAGAATCCTTGGAAGCTCGTTGACCACGTCGACGACCTGCTGGAATCACAAACAGGGAGTCCGACTTCCGAAAACTTTGGGTAACAGACAAATAGAACTTCAAAGCCCGCACCAAATCCAATGTGTGCAAGGCCTGTTCCTTCGCATTACTCGGCCCCGGACAAAGAGAAGGCAACACAATATCCTGGTTAAGATGAAATTGCGATACCACCTTAGGTAGAAAGTCGCCCCGTGTGCGAAGCACTACACGATCCGGGTGAAACTCCAGAAAAAGGAGGCAAGTAAGAAAGAGCCGCCAACTCAGAAATCCTTCTCAAAGAGGTGACTGCCACTAGGAAGGCAACCTTCCAAGAGAGCAAAGAAAGACTAACAGAGTCCATAGGCTCAAAAGGCCCGTGTTGAAGAGCCTCCAAAACAAGATTGAGGCGCCAAAGAGACACAGGCGCCTTCCGCGTCGGAAACTGGCGGGTTACTCCGCGAAAAAAGGAACGTACGTCCCTACGTGAGGCGATAGCCTTTCGAGACAGCAAGGACAGAGCAGAAAACCTGACCCTCAGGGTGCTCACTGCCAACCCCTTGTCCAACCCGAATTGCAGGAAAGCCAACAAATTGGGAATGGAAAAAATCCTCGGGTTCCTTGAAGAACCCGAACACCACGAAAAGAAGGCTTCCCAAGTGGTAAATCCTAGTAGTAGCCGGACCTCTGGCAGCTCGCAAAGTGGCAATGACTTCGGCTGAAAAACCTTGACGGATCAATATTTCGGTCTCAAGAGCCACACCGTCAAACGCAGAGACATCAGGTCCGGATGACGAACGGGCCCTTGGGTTAACAGGTCCGAGCGGAAAGGAAGTGGAAATGGTGGCGCTGCCAGGAGCGACACCAGTGTCGAGAACCACGTCCTCCTTGGCCAATCTGGGGCTATCAACATAGCCGGGGTTCTCTCTAGTCTGATCCGACGTAACACCAAGGGGAGTAAGGAAATCGGTGGAACACAGATTAGCTCGAATTGGTCCCACGGAGCCACTAGAGCATCCACCGCCACAGCCTTCGGATCCTTGTACCTGGACATGAAAGTCGTAACTTGGCATTGAACCTGGATGCCATCAAATCCACTTGGGGAGTTCCCCAACGGGAGCACAGCAGTGCAAAAATTTCCGGATGAAGACTCCATTCTCCGGGATCCATCTTCTCGCGACTGAGAAAGTCCGCCGTGATATTCTGAACTCCCGGAATGTGGATCGCAGAGATAGCTGGCACTCTGGTCTCTGCCCATACTAGGATATGAGATACCTCCACCATGAGCTTGGAACTCCTAGTCCCGCCTTGGTGGTTGATATATGCGTCGCCGTCGCATTGTCCGTCTGCACTCGGACTGGCAGACCGCTTAAAGGGACCGTCCAGTGTTGGAGGCAAAGAAAAAATCGCCCTCAATTCCAGGGTGTTGATCGGCAAGACAGACTCTTCCGACGACCATACTCCCTGAGTCCAAAGATCGTTCCAGACACCCCCCCCCAGCCCGTTAGGCTGGCATCGGTGGTTATGACCGACCACTTCGGAGGGAGGAAAGACCTTCCCAGGGATAACTCTTTCGGACGTATCCACCATCCTAGAGACTCTCGTACCCTGTGGGGGATGATGACACTGCAATCCAGTGAAAACCTGCGATCGATCCCAACGGCTCAGAATGAACCTTTGGAGGGCCCTGGAATAAAACTGGGCAAACGGAAGTGCTTCCATGGACGCCACCATCAACCCCAGAAGACGCATACAGCTTCGCAGGGACATTGCTGTCGAAGACTTCATAACCCGTGCATGTCGAAGGAGACATGCTTGCTTGTCTGGAGGCAGGGACACCACTGCTCGCACCGTGTCGAAATGCATCCCCAAAAACAGGATTGACTGCGACCGTTCCAGAGACGACTTCTCCCAATTGACCAGCCACCTGAAGTCCTCCAGGAGCTGAAGGGATAGATTGCGAGCAGTTACCGCCTCCTCCTTCGAAGACGCCACAATCAGAAGGTCGTCCAGGTAGGGAAGAATCGTAACCCCCTGCCTTCGAAGAATCGCCATGAGAAGCGCCAGAATTTTTGTAAAAACTCTGGGCGCTGAGGCCAACCCGAATGGCAGAGCCACAAACTGGTAATGGTCCTGACCTATGGCAAAACAAAGGAAGCATTGGTGAGCCCTTCCGATTGGGAAGTGCAAATAAGCGTCGCGAATGTCGATTGACACCAAAAAAGTATTCTGCGACAGGGCCGCCAAAAACGGAGCGAAGCGACTCCATGCGGAATTTCCTGGCGTGGACATGCCGATTCAATCTTTTGAGATCCAGAATGGGCCGAAATTTGTCCTCTTTTTTGGGGACCACAAAGAGGTTAGAATAAAACCCTCTTCCCCGGCCCTCCGGCGGAACCGGCACCACCACACCTTTCTGCAGAAGGGAATCTACCTCCCACAGCAGAACGGCAAAAAGCTCGGGCTCTGACGGAACGCGAGGTTGACAAAAAAACTGTCTGGGGGTCGATAAAGAGACTTCTATGAAGTAGCCTGCCAACACAACCCGTGTCACCCAGGCGTCCGACATGCGGGAAGCCCAAGTCGGTTTGAATGGGAATAGACGACTCCCCACTCGAGAGCGCTCGAGTGAGACCCAGGCGTCAGTCCGCCTTAGCGGGCTTATTGCCAGCTTCCCGCTTGTCTGAACGGAAGTTCTGTTTCCAGGGTATGCGGAATTTCTGAGAATTCCCCCCCTTTTTTTTTTTTTTTTAAAAAGAGAGGGACGACCCGAACCCCAGAGGGCTGACTGAATCATCCCCTGGACCGAAAGGACCGCCGACAACTACCGGCACAAGTCCTGCCAGATGCAGAAGTCACAGCTCTGCGCTGCGGTAAAGCTGTTTCTTTTGCCTTTACCTTGGCAATCAGCTCCGTGAGGTCAGGTCCAAATAGCTGACCACCTTGCAAGCTAGCAAACCCTGTTTGGAAACTGCGTCCACTGTCTAAGGCACAGTGCTCTTCTGACTGTGACTGCCGAGGATTGCGCCCTGGATAGCAGTGATGCAGTATCCTCCAAAAACTGGAAAAGCCCATCTACCTCGATAGAGGAGATCCACCTTGCCACGCCGTCCGTAGACGGTCCAACCGGCTCAGGGAAACTTTACAAGCACACATGGATTCTTAATACTGAATCCATGATCCGCGGCCTCGCAGATGGATTTTTCTGCCATCTACGTTTTTTGTCCAGCGGGTCCTGCAGACTCGCCTTCCCTTTAACAGGAGGATTTTGCTAAGCTGGGATAAAGGGACATCCACTTCAGGAGAAGGATCCAATCAACTCCGTAGAACACGGAAACGGTGTCTCAATTTTCTGGACACAGGCGCTCCTTCTCCACTGCCCCATTAAGCTCATCCAGTGATGGTAAAGCTTGATCGTGATTGAAAACATCCGGGCCGACTTACCAGGACGTCCAGATACCTCCTCCGGTAACTGTAACGCCTCCAATAAAAACCTCTTTACGGCCCAAAAAGGGAGGCAGAGTGTCCCTGCCGATCCTCCTTGTCCGAATCGGACATTTTCGTTACGCGGGAAGGAAGGCACCGGCTTGTGTCGCTTCCTGACATGAGAGGATCTAGCTGACACTCAATAATAGAAAATCAGACAGGCCATCAATAGAAACTAGCGAGGGCCTCCATTCTGACACCACTGGAAACCTCCGACCGCTGCGCTTGACGCCGTCCAGGTCTGCGCGTCCGATACGCGAGACTGATCCTGTAGCGGATCTGGGAGACGGTTGCACAGTATATGGCAGGTTAAAACTGTCAGAGACTAGAAAGTGTGGTTTCTTAAAGAAAAAACGAAAGCTGAAGGGTTAAAGCTCTTAAGGAGAGAACTACCCCAGCTGTCCCCCATTAAGAGTTAACCGCCTAAGAAGGGGTTAAAGTCGCAGACTCCCCAAAACCTTATTAATGAAAAGGGTGTGCGAGCCCCAAGTGCCTCTTATAAGGCAGCAGCTATAGGACAGCTATGCCACACTTAACAAGAAAACGTTCACAAGATCGCTAAAAAATTGCGCTGTTTGTAAATCGCAATGACCGCCAAAGTCATTAAGGGAATCGCTAACCGCCTATGCGTTGTTAATGAGATCGCCCAGATTGGCAGCTACTAGTCGACACGAGCTTTGAGATAACAGCTGCAGGCAGCGCAGTCTGCCACCCATTTGTGCCTCAGAAAGACGGATTTTGGTAAGAACTTACCTGTAAAATCCTTTTCAGCGAAGAAGGAAGGGAGACACAGTCATTACTAGTGGGTAGGCGGAGCCCAGATGAGATAGACACCTCAGATTAAAAAGAGTGTTGACCGGCCCCTCCAGCTCGGGCTCCTCCTACTCAGCTCTCCAGTCGTACACAAGCTTAAGGAAGAGCAATATCACCAGCGAAGCAACATAACCCCTTCTGAAGAAATTCAGAGAAGAAAACACAAAAATAAGGTTATGCATACATGTAGGCAAAAACCACACAGTTCCAGGTACTACTCACTGGACCTGACCACTGCGATGAGCTGGCGATGCTGGAACAGAGCCTTAGCGCGTCAACCTCAGCCCAGATAATC
Organism: Oophaga sylvatica; assembly: GCA_033576555.1. Lineage (NCBI taxonomy): Eukaryota > Metazoa > Chordata > Amphibia > Anura > Dendrobatidae > Oophaga > Oophaga sylvatica. The sequence continues at coordinate 234,321,961 of JARQOD010000001.1, read as the reverse complement.
GCTATCAGAGGAGGGTCACGCCGCATCTGAAAACAACAACACACTTCTGCCATGGGAGGGATCTGTGTCTCCCTTCCTTCTTCGCTGAAAAGGATTTTACAGGTAAGTTCTTACCAAAATCCGTCTTTCAGCTTCAGATGAAGGAAGGGAGACACAGTCATTACTAGTGGGACGTCCCAAAGCAGTCCAAAAATTAAGGGTGGGAAAAAAACATAAAAGGCAGAACCCAACAACCTAAGAAAATGCGCAACTAGCGCTAAATACAAGTTAACAAGAGAACTTTAAACCACAGCCGCCTGCAGGACCCTACGTCCCAAGGCTGCATCAGCGGAAGCACTGACGTCCACCTTATAAAATTTTGTAAAGGTGTGGACGGAGCGCCAGGTCGCCGCCCGGCAAAGCTGAGCTGCCGAGGCCCCTTGATGGAAAGCCCACGATGAACCTACAGCTCTCGTGGAATGGGCTCGAACCCTAATCGGGCAAGGTTCGCCCTAAGTCGGTAAGCCTCCAAGATGGCCGACCGGATCCAACGAGCTATAGACTCCTTGGAAGCTCGATGACCACGTCGGCGACCTGCTGGAATCACAAACAGGGAGTCCGACTTTCGAAAACTTTGAGTAACAGACAAATAGAACTTCAAGGCCCGCACCAAATCCAAAGTATGCAAGGCGCGTTCCCTCGCATTACTCGGCCCCGGACAAAGCGAGGGCAACACAATATCCTGGTAACATGAAATCGCGACACCACCTTAGGTAGGAAGTCGCCCCGCGTGCGAAGTACTACGCGATCCGGGTGAAACTCCAGGAAAGGAGGCGAGCAAGAAAGAGCCGCCAACTCGGAAACCCTTCTCAAAGAGGTGACCGCCACTAGGAAGGCAACCTTCCAAGAGAGCAAAGAGAGGCTAACAGAGTCCATAGGCTCAAAAGGCCCGTGTTGAAGAGCCTCCAAAACAAGATTGAGACGCCAAGGAGAGACAGGTGCCCTCCGCGGCGGAAACTGACGGGTTACACCACGAAAAAAGGAACGTACGTCCCTACGCGAGGCGATAGCCTTCCGGAACAGCAAGGACAGAGCAGAAACCTGACCCCTCAGGGTGCTCACTGCCAAACCCTTGTCTAGAACAAATTGCAGGAAAGTCAACACATTGGGAATGGAAAAAATCCTCGGGTTCCTTGAAGAACCCGAACACCACGAAAAGAAAACCTCCCAAATCTTGTGATAAATCCTAGTAGTAGCCGGACCTCTGGCAGCCCGCAAAGTGGCAATGACTTCGGCTGAAAACCCTTGACGGGTCAATATTTCGGTCTCAAGAGCCACGCCGTCAAACACAGAGACTTCAGGTCCGGATGACAAACGGGCCCTTGGGTTAACAGGTCCGAGCGAAGAGGAAGAGGAAATGGAGGCGCCGCCAGGAGCGACACCAGAGTCGAGAACCACGTCCTCCTTGGCCAATCTGGGGCTATCAACATAGCCGGGATTCTCTCTAGTCTGATCCGACGTAGCACCAGAGGAAGCAAGGAGATCGGCGGAAACACATAGACTAGCTCGAATTGGTCCCACGGAGCCACTAGAGCATCCACCGCCACAGCTTTCGGATCCTTGTACCTGGACATGAAAGTCGGTAGTTTGGCATTGACCCTGGATGCCATCAGATCCACTTGGGGAGTTCCCCAACGGGAGCACAGCAGTGCAAAAATTTCCGGATGAAGACTCCATTCTCCGGGATCCATCTTCTCGCGACTGAGAAAGTCCGCCGTGATATTCTGAACTCCCGGAATGTGAATCGCAGAAATAGCTGGCACTCTGGACTCTGCCCATACCAGGATACGAGATACCTCCGCCATGAGCTTGGAACTCCTTGTCCCGCCTTGGTGGTTGATATATGCGACCGCCGTCGCATTGTCCGTCTGTACTCGCACTGGCAGACCGCTTAAATGGGCCGTCCAGTGTTGGAGGCAAAGGAAAATCGCCCTCAATTCCAGAATGTTGATCGGCAAGACCGACTCTTCGACGACCAAACTCCCTGAGTCCAGAGATCGTTCCAGACACCCCCCCAGCCCGTCAAGCTGGCATCGGTGGTTATGACCGACCACCTTGGAGGGAGGAAGATTTCCCCAGGGACAACTCTTTTGGACGTATCCACCATCCTAGAGACTCTCGTACTCTGCGGGAAATGATGACACTGCAGTCCAGTGAAACCTGCGATCGATCCCAACGGCTCAGGATGAACCTTTGGAGGACCCTGGAATGGAACTGGGCAAACGGAAGTGCTTCCATGGACGCCACCATCAACCCCAGAATGCGCATACAGCTTCGCAGGGACATTGCTGTCGCAGACTTCATGATCCGAGCATGTCGAAATAGAGATGCTTGCTTGTCTGGAGGCAGGGACACCACTGCTCGTACATGTCGAAATGCATCCCCAAAAACAGGATCGACTGCGATGGTTCCAGAGACGACTTCTCCCAATTGACCAGCCACCCGAAGTCCTCCAGGAGCTGAAGGGATAAATCACGAGCAGTTATCGCCTCCTCCTTTGAAGATGCCACAATCAGAAGGTCGTCCAGGTAAGGAAAAATCGTAACCCCCTGCCTTCGAAGAATCGCCATGAGAGGTGCCAGAATTTTTGTAAAAACTCTGGGCGCCGAGGCCAACCTGAATGGCAGAGCCACAAACTGATAATGGTCCTGACCTATGGCAAAACGAAGGAAACGTTGGTGAGCCCTTCCGATTGGAACGTGCAAATAAGCGTCGCGAATGTCGATTGACACCAAAAAGTCGTTCTGCGACAAGGCTGCCACAACGGACCGAAGCGACTCCATGCGAAACTTTCAGGTGTGAACATGCCGATTCAACCTCTTGAGATCCAGGATGGGGCGAAATTTGTCCTCCTTTTTGGGGACCACGAAGAGGTTGGAATAAAACCCTCTTCCCCTGTCTTCTGATGGAACCAGCACCACTACACCCTTCTGCAGAAGGGAGTCGACTTCTCGCAGAAGAGCGGCACGAAGCTCGGGCTCTGACGGGATGCGAGATTGACAAAAACTGTTTGGGGGCCGAGAGGAAAACTCTATGAAGTAGCCTGCTGACACAACCCGTGTCACCCAGGTGTCCGGGACGCGGGAAACCCAAGTCAATTGGAATTGAAGCAGGCGACCCCCCACTCGAGAGCCCTCTAGTGGAAACCTGGCGTCAATCCGCCTTAGCGGGTTTCTTGTCAGATTCCCGCTTGTCTTGACGGAAACTTTGTTTCCAGGGAGTGCGGGATTTCTGAGACGTCTTTTTTCCTGAAAAAGAGGGACGGCCCGATCCCCAAGAGGGCTGACCGAAACGTCCCCTAGACCGAAAGGACCGTCGGCCACTACCGGTACCCGGCCTGCCAGATGTAGAAGCCACAGTTCTTCGCTGTGGTAAAGCAGCTTCTTTTGCCTTCGCCTTGGCAATCAGCTCCGTGAGGTCAGATCCAAATAACTGACCTCCTTTGTAAGCCAAAGATAGCAGACCTTGTTTGGAAACCGCATCACCAGTCCACTGTCTAAGCCACAGTGCTCTCCTGACCGTGACTGCCGAGGATTGTGTCCTGGACAACAGTGACGCAGTATCCAGGCTTGCATCATAACCATATTGAATTGCACTTTCCAACAATTCGAAAAGTCCATCCTCGTCAGCTAACTGACATTTTTCTCGTAAACGGTCCAACCAGACCAGAGAGGCTTTATAAGCACACATGGATCCTAGCACAGCTCTGAAACCATGACCCGCGGCCTCGTAGATGGATTTTGCCGCCAATTCCGTTTTTCTGTCTAGCGGGTCCTGCAGACTCGCCTTCCCTTTAACAGGGAGTAATGAAGATTTGCTAAGCTGAGATAAAGGAACATCCACTTCAGGGGAAGGAATCCAATTATCAATCAATTCCGTAGTACACGGGTATAGTGACTCAAAAAGTCGTGTCCCCTGAAAACGCTTGTCTGGACACAGACGCTCCTTCTCCACAGCTTCATTAAGCTCCTTCAAGGATGCTAAGGTCGAAAACGACCTACGCGACTCCTGAAACATCCGGGCCGACTTACCAGGGCGTGTAGTTACCTCCTCAGGTAACTGCAATGCCTCCCTCATAGCTTCAATAAAAGCTTCCACACGGCCCGAAAAAGAAACGGAGTGCCTTTGCCGATCCTCTTTATCCGAATCGGATATACCTCCCGAACTGGAAGGAGAACCCTCTATACCAGAGTTCTCTGAGTCGCTACATGGGAAAAAAGGCACCGGCCTGCGTCTCTTCCTGCCCTGAGAAGATCCGGCTGACACCCAATATCCTATAAGATTAGACAGGCCATCAATAGAACGAGTGAGGGCCTCCATTTTCACATCACTGAGGCCTCCAACTGCTGCGCTTGACGCAGTCGAGGTCTGCGTGTCAGATACGTGAGACTGCTCTTGTAGCGGAGATGGGTGATGGTCCCCACCTGGGTCCTGATCTGACATGTCCTCACACAGTACAATGGCAGGCAAACCTGTCAGTAACTGGGAAAGTGTGGTTTCTCAACGAAACAAACGAACGTTGAAGGGTTAAGCTCCTAAGGAAAGAGCTACCCCAGCCGCTCAGTGAAGGGTTAACCGCCAAAGAAGGGTTAAAATCACAAGCTCCCCACAACCTGTATTGATGTAACGGGTGTGCGAGCCCCAGGCGCCTCTTATGAGGTAGCAGATGCAAACTGCACAATCCTGAAAATTATGCCACACTAAACAAAAAAATCGCTAAAATATAGCGCTATTTTGCGCATCACAAAGTGTGATTTTAGCGGCGTTCAGTGTCCAGAAAACCCAGGACAGTGCCCTGCGCTGCGGGGGTGAGGAATTCGTAAGCTTCTGCCCTGATAGGCAGAAGCTACTCACTGTGCTCGCAGTGCTGCTTCTTTCTGTGTACGGGAGGAGCGGAGAATGAGGAGCCCGAAGCGCTGCAATGGCCGCCGCGCTGAGGATGAAGCCGGAAGAGAAAAGGCAGAAGCGCTTAGGAGCGCTTCCTGCCCGGGAAATGCTAAGCCACGCCCCCCGCCGGCTTCAAAAAAAGTGCGGGACTCCCCCGTTCTCCGGTCCCGTCCCCGCTCCCCGTCCTGCAGGCATCCACCTGTGGACAACAAAAAAACACACACAGTCACCTGCACTGTAACAGTGACTGCCGCAGCAGTCGCTGAAAACACTCATACACAATAAATATGTGGAGTACTCACCCAAGAAAAACGCCACAGGGACCCCCAGGGGTTTCTGGCGCTATGCCCATCGCTTCCCCCCAGGGCGGGGGACGCAGTGACCCCTGCAGCGCGGTTTGCGCCCCCGCCAGGGAAGCCATCCTCATCCCCCCGGGCCGGCAGGGTTCTGCAGGGACCACCATTAGGGTAATACAGATCTGCCAAGGGAGAGGTTGGGGTCAAGCAGCGCTGAGACCCCTGAGACCTCTAGACCACTTCTGGTGATCCAAGTCTCTTGTCCGATAAAAAATAATAAAATCTTCTGAGGAGCTGCTTCCAGCAGCGACTATCTTCTGAGACCTCAAATTGTAAACTGGAGAGCTGAGTAGGAGGAGCCCGAGCTGGAGGGGCCGGTCAACACTCTTTTTAATCTGAGGTGTCTATCTCATCTGGGCTCCGCCTACCCACTAGTAATGACTGTGTCTCCCTTCCTTCATCTGAAGCTGAAAGGGCCCGCGCTGTGGGGGTGAAGGGGTAAGCTTCTGCCCTAGACGGGAAGAAGCGACTCACCCAGCTGGTCGCGGTGCAGCACTGCGAGAGGGGAGGAGAGCGATGTCCGAGGGAGCTTTCAGCCTGTCAGTAATGGCCGCCGTGCTGTGCCTCCGTGTGCTTCATGAGAGAAGCCGGAAAAGGAGGCTGCCGTAAAGCGCGCGCTCAGAGTGGCGCGAAATTCAAATAAAAAAAGGCGCGCAGCTCCTCTCTCCCCGTTCCTATGTCCTGCAGGCATCCACCTGCGGACAAAAAACACACAGTCACCGCATGTATACTGTAACAGCGACTGCCGCAGCAGTCGCTGAAAACACTCAAACACATATAAATGTGGAGTACTCACCAACCGAAAGCGCCACAGGGACCCCCAGGGGTTTCTGGCGCTTGCCCATGCTTCCACCCAGGCGGGGAACGCAGTTACCCCTGCAGTGCGGTTTGCGTCCCCGCCAGGGAAGCCATCCTCATCCCCCCGGGCCGGCAGGGTTCTGCAGGGACCACCATATAGGGTAATACAGATCCGACAAGGGAGAGGTGGGGGTCCAGCAGCGCTGAGACCCCTGAGACCTCTAGACCACATTTGGTGATCCAAGTCTCTTGTCCGATAAAAAATAATAAAATCTTCTGAGGAGCTGCTTCCAGCAGCGACTATCTTCTCTGACCTCAAATTGAAAACTGGAGAGCTGAGTAGGAGGAGCCCGAGCTGGAGGGGCCGGTCAACACTCTTTTTAATCTGAGGTGTTTATCTCATCTGGGCTCCGCCTACCCACTAGTAATGTCTAGTGTGTCTCCCTTCCTTCATCTGCAGCTGAAAAAAAAGTGTTTTCTCTTTTTAAATCATAATCACAACCCAAATCATCCTAATGACCCTGATCAAAAGTTCACATACCCTGGTGATTTTGGCCTGATAACATGCACAGAAGTTGACACAAATGAGTTTGAATGGCTACTAAAGGTAACATCCTCACCTGTGACCTGTTTGCTTGTAATCAATGTGTGTGCATAAAAGCTGAGTGAGTTTCTAGGATCCTGACAGACTCTTGCATCTTTCATCCAGCCACTGACATTTCTGGATTGTGAGTCATGGGGAAATAATAATAATAATCTTTAATTTTATATAGCGCTAACATTCTGCAGCGCTTTACAGTTTGCACACATTATCAAAGCAAAAGAATTGTCAACGGATCTATGGGAAAAGGTAGTTTAACTGTAAAAAACAGGAAAGGGATACAAAAAGATATCCAAGGAATTGATAATGCCAGTCAGCAGCATTCAAACTGTGATTAAGAAATGGAAAATCAGGGGCTCAGTAAAAAAAAAAAAAAAAAAAGGTCAGGTAGACCAACTAAGGTTTTGTTCACAACTGCCAGGAAAATTGTTTGGGATGCAAAGAAAAACCCACAAATAACATCAGTTGAAATACTGGACTCTCTGAAAACTAGCGGTGTGGCTGTTTCAAGATACAAAATAAGGAGGCACTTGAAGAAAAATGGGCTGCATGGTCGAGTAGCCAGAAGAAAGCCATTACTGCACAAGTGCCACAAAGTATCTCGCTTACAATACGCAAAACAGCACAGAGACAAGCCTCAAAACTTCTGGAACAAGATAATTTGAAGTGATGAGACCAAAATTTTACTTTTTGCCACAACTATAAACGTTACATTTGGAGAGATATCAACAAGTTCTATGATGAAATGAACACCATTTCTACTGTAAAGCATGGAGGTGAATCGCTGATATTTTGGGGATGTGTGAGCTACAAAGGCACAGGAAACTTGGTCAAAGTTGAAGGAAAGATGAATGCAGCATGTTATCAGCAAATACTGGAGGCAAATTTGCAATCATCAGCCCGGAACGTACTAGGGCATTCCAACATGACAATGATCCAAAATACTAGGCCAAATCGACATGTCATTGGCTACAGCAGAACAAAGTGAAGGTTCTGGAGTAGCCATCTCAGTCTCCTGACCTCAATATCATTGAGCCACTCTGGGGAGATCTCAAGCACGCAGTTCATGCTAGACAGCCGTGGAATTTACAGGAACTGGAGGCTTTTTGCTAAGAAGAGTGGGCAGCTTTACCATCTGAGAAAATAAAGAACCTCATCCACAACTATCACAAAAGACTTCAAGCTGTCAATGATGTTAGAGGGGCAATACACGGTATTAAGAAATGAGGCATGTGAACTTTTGATCAGGGTCGTTTGGATATTTTGGGTTGTCATTATGATTTAAAAAGAGAAAACACAGTAGTTTGACAATAAATGGCTTCCCCCCACCACTAACCATGAGTGGAGAAAAAGTTTTGGTGCTCTCATTCATATTCTCTGAAAAAAGCCCAAGAAAGCAAAAATTCTGCTGGGGTATGTAAACTTTTGACCACAACTGTAGTGTCTGCCATAACTACCACATGTTGTAGGCCTTTCCACAATCTTACCATTCTAACTGTATGAAACATTTCCGATTTACATACAGGTTATAGCTTTCCGAAAGAAAAATTACCAAATAAAGATTTCTCATAAACAAAAACTGTTCTTTATAATGACATTTAAAATCAGTGCTTTCCTCACAAATATGTAATAAAATACATCAACTGCATCAAACATTGTAAAAAATGGTTGAACATTCCTCACGGTCATTAAACATGCTGAACACATGCTGAAATAAACACATGTTGGTCGTTCCTGGAATATATTTACAAGCCAAGCCAACAATCAGAAAAGATAATATCTTATTCCAACCTGCAGTACAGCCCACACAATTTTAAGATGAAACATCATTATCTTCCTAATCTTGGGAGGAAATTAACTTTATTCCTACCAACAGTTTCAAGCCTTCAGTTATAGAGGCACGGCTGTAACCATAAAATAACCATAGTGAGAAGCTGCTGTTAACCAATGCCCGGGACTGACAGCCGGTTCCGTACTGGTGCACTGCTGAGCCGGCTGTCAGTCAGTACTGAGGAGTGGTAACAGCCGCCACTCACTATGTACTGAGTGACGACTTAAGCTGTGGCAGCCGTGCCTCTATAACTGAAGACCAGGAGTAACAAAGTTAATTTCTTCCTAGTAGACAGGTTTTCAGTACAGTGGCTGAGTAGCTTTGGAACGCTATTAACCTGCAGATTAAACTCACATCTGCTGGTTAATAGCAGGTACCCTTTAAAGTGTTATCTTGCACTTTTATTATTTGTTCATATGAGGCTGAGAACCAACTGGTAGGTAGTTACTAACTATCTGCCTATTCTGCCAGAGAGGTTACAAACCATTCCTGCTGACGATTCCCTTTCTTCTACTGACGTCACACCAACGGAGCGGAAGAGAAGAAGCAGCTCAGTTGATGTGGCGATTCTATCAATGTCATACTAATTGACAGCTGTCTCCCTGCTGCCTAACTGTGGGGAGCCAGCAATCGATCAAAATAATGTATGCAGCGACACGCAATCAAGAGAGCAGTCCGGAAGAGGAATGGCTCCATTGATATGAGGTGAAATTAAGCAATTAAAGAAATTAAGAGGAATCACAAGCAGGAGCCAGCAGAGATCGTCCCCATCCAGAACAGGCAGGTAGTTACCAACAAACTTCTTGTTAGTCCTTAGCTCTATACAAAAAAAATTTATAAAAGCCTTGGATACCCCCCTTTTAAGGATCTGAGAACACTGCACCTCTGAACAAAACCAAGCATATTCTCCAAGCGCAGATGTCCAAGACAAAACATCTTGTACATACTGTATTTTAACAGTTTTATGGGAAGAGCAAATGTGAACCTATCACTCTGCTATCTATATAAATGCATTTTATACTTATTGTAAGTGTTAGTGGGCAGGCAGTCATTTTTAACATTTGTGTTCACTTTGCAAGTTAGTTTTCTGTGAGCCTAATCCCAGCTCATTTATTACACGGAGACCTTTCTCGCCTGACCAGTCGTGATTGACAGCCTTCTATGGATCGGTGTGGAGTCACTAGGGATTAGCGCTGTGTAGATTTGCACAGTGAACACAAGTATTTCTAGCTTTAATTACATAATTATCCAGCTTCAAACTGCCTCTACCGGTCACTTGTTTATGAGCACACCGGGGGTAGGTGGCTACTATACATGCAGACAGAATGATGAAAGGATAAAAGCTAGCGACTAAAGAAAAAGAACAAATGTAAAGTGAAATACACCACCAGAATCCTGGAAACAAGAAGTGACCATTTCACCATTACTAGTAGATGTAAGCACTACAAGTCCTCACACAATATTATATACATTTATAGATGAGGAGACCAAAGTTTCATCCTGTATGAAGGTTTCAATGTAACTGCTGCTCACACATGACTAGGTACAGGAAGAAACAATCGTCTCTTATCCCTGTACTATTTGGTTGTCTAGTAGAACTGTGACTATGTACATCCATAATTGCTGTCTAACCACTTCATTCACTATTTCTGAGTCATAAAACCTCGTGGGAACGTTGACAGGTAAACCACTGTCAATAACTGTAATACTGCCAAGCGAGACGTACAACAGTTTTTAGACTGATTACCATAGGTGGCCATCCAGTCAGGCATCTATGAATGGCCATATACATTAGATGGCTGTAGGCCAAACGATGCCTCAGCCAAGCGCTTCTTTGCCCTCTATGAGAAGGCCGCCAACTCTCATGTCAGCCAACAGCTTTTCTTAGGGAGCAAAATACGCGATATGCTCGATTGACATCTCTCCTGACCATCAGTCGGCCAGCGCCCACCTACATATTAGACAGTAGGTCGCACCCATCAATATCGGCAGATTCAGCAAATATTAGTCTAATGTGTATGTAGGCCTTAAATTGAAGGAGTGTAAATGGCCATTTGATTAGATAATAAATAAGCATTCCAGAATAAATTTCTGGCAGATGACAAATTTTATCATGCGTTGCTTATAAAGCACCATCATATTCTACAGCGCTCTATAGACATTGGGGCTCACAATGTACAGTCAGTATGTCTTTGGAATCTGGGAGGAAACCGGAGTACCTGGAGGAAACCCATGCAAACACGGGGAGAACATACAAACTCATTGCAAATGTTGGCCTTGGTGGGATATGAACCAAGGACCCCATTTTTAAGGCAAAGCAACAGTGCTAACCACTGAACCATCCTGTTTAAAAATCTTTCTGCCAAACACCAGAATGCAGTGAACATATAGTGTCTGATGGAGATCGCGAAAAAGACAAGGTCACATGCTGCATTTTGCGATGTGGTTATAACCGCATATGGTTTTACTGAGGTTATTAATGCCAGTTTACACCAACAAAACAATCATTTTAGATGTTTAAAACTGCAATTGCGTCAAAAACCGCATGTGCCTCAGTGCCCCTTATCAGGGACAAGATCATAACATTGTACGTTCAGATCAAATTCGATGTTTATATGTACTGTCTAATTGTTAATGAAAACTTAGACTAGACAGTCTTAGGGTATGTGTACACGTTGCAGATTTAGTTGTGGATCCGAAGCGTTTTTGATGCGCGGAATTGAACCAAACCTGCAATGTAGTGCCCAACCAATGTTAATCAATGGGAATCCAGAATTGTTGTGCACATGCTGCGGAAAGTTTCGCGCTGATTTGCAGCGTTCTATTTTCCGCAGCATGTCAATTCTTTTTGCGGATCTGCAGTGTTTCTGCACCCATTGACTTACATTCAGTCAGTCAAATCCGCAGCTAAACCGCAGGTTTTAAAAAGGTCTGTGGATTAGCTGCGGATTTGCGTGCCAAAAACGCTGCAGAAAGGAAGGAGGAACAGTGTGTGTGCGTGCGGAGAGTCTGTGTGCAGGTGTCTGTGTGTAGCCAGGCATCGTCTGATGGGACTACTAGTCCCATCCGTCTATGTCTGCTGTCAAATAGAACAGTGAAAGCATGAGCCGATGATGAGATAGCAGTCCCATCATCCAGCAACTGTGTTCAAGTGTAAAACAAAAAAAAACATTCATACTCAAACATCTAGTCCCTCAATCCCTCGATCTCTGGCGCCGGTGACACACTGACAGGAGGTGATCCTCCCGCAGTGTATCACTGTCCCTTGCGGCACTGCTGCGTGAGAAAATTCTCACACAGCGGGAGTGCCGTAAAGTGAGAGCACAAACTCCAGTGACCTCTCAGTGATGCACTGCAGGAGCCATTATCTCCTGTCAGTGTGCCACAGGAGCCATGTAGAGCGGTCACATGCCCCGGTGTGACTGTTCTACAAATGAGATCGTTGTGGGAAACTCGTTATTTAGGACTATGGCAGACAGGAAGTATTTGTGTTGGTTTATCATTTTATTTTTATTACAGGAAATAAAGGGCTTTGCATGGATAAGTGTAGCGCCGGCGTCCCTGCCCTCTGCCAGGCAGGGACGCTGTTCCCTTCACCCCTCTGCTCCAGGTCCAGCGTCCTCGGCGTCCCTGCCCTCTGCCAGGCTGGACGCTGTTCCCTCACCCCTCTGCTACAGGTCCGGCGTCCTCCTGCCGCTCTGCTGGCGGTGCATGCTCCTTTCCTGCCTCTGTGCTTAGGGCGCGCGCTGCCCCCCTCTTAAAGGGGCCGCGTGCGTCGTCCTAAGAAGTCCCCGGCCAATGGCCGGAGGACTTCACCTTATATAAGGCCCCTCCTCCAAAATGGAGGTGCCCGAGCAATGTTTTTGCACAGTTCACTACTCTGCTTCAGTCCTCAGGGTCCTTGCCAATACTGTCTGTCGCTATCTGTTACCTGCCTGCACGCTCACCTGGGAGCGCTCATCTGTTACCTGCCTGCACGCTCACCTGGGAGCGCTCATCTGTTACCTGCCTGCACGCTCACCTGGGAGCGCTCATCTGTTACCTGCCTGCACGCTCACCTGGGAGCGCTCATCTGTTACCTGCCTGCCCGCTCACCTGGGAGCGCTCATCTGTTACCTGCTTGCCCGCTCACCTGGGAGTGCTCATCTGTTACCTGTCTGCCCGCTCACCTGGGAGCGCTCATCTGTTACCTGCTTGCCTCACGCATCACCTGGGAGCGCCCATCTGTTACCTGCCTGCCCGCACACCTGGGAGCGCTCATCCGTTACCTGCCTGCTAGCCTACCTGGAGGCTCAGCCATCACAGGTCGTATCTACACTCCTCCAGAGACTGCCCGGTCACTTGCCGTGACCTCCTACCCACTCATCCAGAGACTGCCCGGTCACTTGCCGTGACCTCCTACCCACTCATCCAGAGACTGCCCCGGTCACTTGCCGTGACCTCCTACCCACTCATCCAGAGACTGCCCCGGTCACTTGCCGTGACCTCCTACCCACTCATCCAGAGACTGCCCCGGTCACTTGCCGTGACCTCCTGCCCACTCTTCCAGAGACTGCCTCGGTCACTTGCCGCGACTTCCTGCCCGTTCATCCAGAGACTACCTCGATTATCTGCTTTGACCACCTGCCCATCCACCCTGGTCGCCACCCGCTTTCTTACAAGGTACGCCCCTTTGTATAGTAGCTCAGAGGTTCCGCCTCCCAGACCCGTTACAGTTTGCTCGGGCCCTGGAACCCGGTGGCGCCCAAGTTCCCTCCATCTCGGACCTGTGTCATGAACTGTCCCGTCAGAAGTCCCAACAGGAGTCCATCCTGGGTCACCTGCGGAATGTCAATTCTCGCCTGGACACTCTGACAGCTCCACCAGCAACCACCGCTGGTGCCATGACTCGCAATCCGGCAGCCCCTCTGCTCCCCAATACCATGGGCTCCTGTCACGGACCCCGGCTCTCTGCACCTCCTCGCTTCGGAGGTGACCCTGCTCAGGCTCGGGGCTTCATTAATCAGTGCACTCTGCACTTTGAACTTCTCTCCCACCAGTTTAACTCCGACCGGGCCAAAATTGCCTTCATCATGTCCCATCTCACTGGGGAGGCCCTGGCCTGGCTGAATCCTCTTTGGGAGAGAGGAGATCCTCTGGTGTCCGACCTGTCTGCCTTTCTCGCGGCTTTTCGGAAAGTCTTTGACGAGCCCGGACGAAAGATCTCATCCGCATCATCTCTGCTAAGCCTTCGTCAGGGAAATCTCACCGTGGGCCAATATGCCATACGGTTTCGTACCCTTGCATCGGAGCTGGCCTGGGACAACGACGCTCTGGTATCCGTTTTCTGGGAGGGTTTGTCCGGCCGTATTAAAGATGAACTCGCCGGTCGGGACATTCCTACCACTCTCGATGACCTTATAACTCTCGCCACCCGGATTGACCTACGGTTCCAGGAGCGGGCCAAGAGGTCACCCGTGAGAGGAGGTTTCCACGTCTAGCTCCTACGTTTCAGAAACCCATCACTCCCTCCGTTTCTCCCCAATTACACTCTCCTGAGCCTATGCAGGTCGACCAGACCAAGATGGTCAAAACCCGTCAGGACTTACGCCGTGCTGAGGGGAGTTGCTTCTACTGTGGCAGTAAGGAGCATCGGATTCGTACCTGTCCGGAGAGGTCGGGAAACGCCTGTGTCTAGGTTCGCTCAGAGAGGTCACCTAGACAAGGAGAAAGCCTCTACATCTCTGCTGCTGTCAGTCTCCATTCTCTGTGGGGAAAATCGTTATTTTGAACTAGCCCAACTTGACTCTGGAGCAGCCGGGAATCTTATGTCACAGTCCCTGGTAGAAAAATACCGCATTCCCACCAAACCTCTGGTTGTACCATTATCAGTCGCTGCTGTGGACGGGGGTCTTTTACCACACCCCATCCAACTCATCACCGAACCCATAACTCTGCAAGTGGGAATGCTGCATTCTGAGAGCATCTCTTTTCATGTTCTGCCTGGACTCTCTCAAGCCCTCTTACTAGGGCTACCTTGGCTCCAGAGACATGGACCCGTGCTCGACTGGCAGACCGGAGAGGTTCTTCGCTGGGGACAGGATTGTCATAAGACGTGTTTGGTTCCTGTTCATCCTGTCTGTCCTTCTCCTACCCCAACTAATTTACCTGGACTTCCGATTCCCTATTGGTCATTTGCTGATGTCTTTAATAAAAAAGAGGCAGAGACATTACCTCCTCACAGACCATACGATTGTCCTATCGACCTGTTACCTGGTACTACGCCTCCCCGTGGGCGTATTTACCATTATCCGCTGCTGAGACCCGGTCGATGTCCGAATATATCGAGGAGAATTTGGCCAGGGGATTCATCCGGAAATCTACCTGCCCGGCAGGAGCAGGCTTCTTTTTCGTAAAAAAGAAGGACGGCTCTCTTCGCCCCAGTATAGACTATAGAGGTCTTAACCAGATCACGGTGAAGAATAAATACCCCCTTCCGCTCATTCCAGAATTATTTGATCATTTGAGGGGGGCTAGAATCTTCACCAAACTGGATCTCCGTGGGGCGTACAACCTGGTCCGTATCCGTCAAGGGGATGAATGGAAGACTGCATTTAACACCCGGGACGGCCACTATGAATATCTAGTGATGCCCTTTGGTCTCTGTAGTGCTCCTGCCGTCTTTCAAGAGTTGGTCAATGACATCTTCCGGGACCTTCTCTACTCCTGCGTAGTGGTGTACCTGGATGACATCTTGGTCTTCTCTCCGGATCTCCAGACTCACCGGAGGGACGTTCGTCAGGTTCTGCTCAGGCTCAGGCAGAATCACCTCTTCGCTAAATTTGAGAAATGCCTCTTTGAGCAGACCTCGCTGCCATTTCTGGGCTACGTTATTTCTCAGACCGGCCTGCGAATGGATCCAGAGAAACTGTCGGCCATCGAGAGATGGCCCCGACCGGAGGGATTGAAGGCCATTCAGCAGTTCCTGGGCTTCGCCAACTACTACCGCCTCTTCATACCGCACTTCTCTTCCCGGACTGGCCCAATTTCCGCACTTACCCGTAACGGTACTAACCCCAAAGAATGGACGCCCGAAGCAGAGGAGGCCTTTCTTTCCTTAAAGCAGGCCTTCTCTTCCGCCCCGGTGCTGCATCGCCCGGACGGCAACAAGCAGTTCTTCTTGGAGGTTGACGCTTCCTCCTCTGGAGCCGGAGCGGTACTTACTCAAAAATCATCTTCCGGGAGGATGGTAACTTGTGGCTTCTTCTCCAAACTCTTCTCCTCTTCTGAGCGCAATTATTCCATAGGAGACCGAGAGTTATTGGCCATCAAGCTGGCATTGGAGGAGTGGCGTTACCTACTCGAGGGGGCTCTTCATCCGGTAATTATTTACACTGACCACAAAAACTTGGCTTACCTCCAGCATGCCAGAGACTTAACCCGCGTCAGGCCCGGTGGTCCTTGTTTTTTGCTCGTTTTGATTTTGTTCTACATTTTCGCCCGGCAGACAAGAACATCAAGGCGGACGCCTTGTCTCGATCCTTCCTGGTGTCGGATCTCGAGGAGGAACCGAAACAAATCATCGATCCCGCCAGAGTAATAATGCAGGTGGCTCCCGTGAGTCTAAATCGTCTCCCTCCCGGTAAGACGTTCGTATCGGTACCCGATCGGGAGAGTATCCTACACTGGGGCCATTCGTCTAAATTAGCTGGCCACGCCGGTCAAAAAAAGACCCGCCAGCTTATTACTCGGCATTACTGGTGGCCTACCCTGCACAAGGACGTAATAGACTTTGTTTCTGCCTGTGCCTCATGTGGCCGCAACAAGGTTCCGAGACTTCTGCCTGCCGGTCGTCTCCTTCCGCTTCCTGTACCCGCTGCTCCCTGGCAGCATATAGCCATGGACTTCATAACGGACCTCCCCGTTTCTGCCGGTTGTACGGTCATTTGGGTGGTCGTTGACCGCTTTTCCAAGATGGCTCATTTTATTCCCCTGCCAGGCCTCCCGTCTGCACCCAAGCTGGCTAAGGACTTTATCCGCCACATCTTCCGTCTTCATGGCCTGCCTCGCCATATCGTGTCGGATCGAGGGGTACAGTTCACCTCACGTTTCTGGAGAGCCACTTGTAAATTGCTAGACGTCACCTTGGACTTCTCCTCCGCCTACCACCCACAGTCCAATGGTCAAGTTGAGCGGGTCAATCAGATCCTGACCAGTTACCTCCGGCACTTCGTTAATGTCCACCATTCTGACTGGGTGGATCTCCTGCCATGGGCCGAATTTTCTTACAATAATCACGAGAGCGAATCTTCCTCCAAATCCCCGTTTTTTGTAGTCTTCGGTCAGCATCCTCGGATCCCATTTCCCGTCTCCATCTCAGTGGACAATCCGGCTGCGGAATCTCTTGTTAACAAATTTTCCTCCATATGGGAGAATACCCGGTCCGCACTCCTTCTGTCATCCGACCGTATGAAAAGACATGCTGACAAAAAACGTCTGGATCCTCCTCAATTCCGTCCTGGGGATAAGGTCTGGCTCTCGTCCAAGTATGTCCGGCTCAAGATTCCTTCCTATAAGTTAGGGCCTCGATTCATCGGTCCTTTGGAAGTCATCAGTCAAATCAACCCAGTGGCCTATAAATTGAAACTGCCGGCCAACTTGCGGATCCCTAACTCCTTCCATGTATCTCTACTCAAACCGGTGGTACTTAACTCTTTCTCTAAGTCTACAGGTACGCCTCCTGCTCCGGTTTCAGCTGAAAACGAATTTGAGGTAGAGAACATTTTGGCCACCAAAAGGGTAAGAAGGAAGACCTATTTTTTGGTGGATTGGAAGGGGTTTGGTCCTGAGGAGAGAACATGGGAGCCTCGGGAGAAATCCATGCCCCTCTCATCCTAGCTAAATTTCTTTCTAGCCTAAAAAAGGGGGGCCTAAAGGGGGGGTACTGTAGCGCCGGCGTCGGCGTCCCTGCCTCTGCCAGACAGGGACGCTGTTCCCTTCACCCCTCTGCTCCAGGTCCAGCGTCCTCGGCGTCCCTGCCC
>JARQOD010000001.1:234151929-234299429 GCA_033576555.1 Oophaga sylvatica | reverse complement strand
TAAACATTGGAGCTCCCCCACAAGTGACCCCATTTTGGAAACTAGACCCCCCAAGGAACTTATCTAGATGCATAGTGAGCACTTTGAACCCCAAGGTGCTCTACAAATTGATCCGTAAAAAAAAGAAAGTACGTTTATTTGTCAAAAATTTTATTTTAGCCTCAGTTTTTTCATTTTCACATGGGCAACAGGATAAAATGGCTTGTAAAATTTGTTGGGCAATTTCTCCTGAGTACACCGATACCTCATATGTGGTCATAAACCACTGTTTGGGCGCACGGTAGGGCTCAGAAGGGAAGGAGCGCCATTTGACTTTTTGAATGGAAAATTAGCTCCAATCGTTAGCGGACACCATGACGCGTTTGGAGAGCCCCTGTGTGCCTAAACAGTGAAAAACTCACACATGTGACACCATTTTGGAAACTAGACCTCTTATGGAACTTATCTAGATTTGTTGTGAGCAATCTGAACCCCCAAGTGCTTCACAGAAGTTTATAACGCAGAGCAGTGAAAATAAAAAAATATTTTTTTTCCTCAAAAATGATTTTTTTTAAGCCCGCTATTTTTTATTTTCACAAGGGTAACAGGAGAAATTGGACCACGAAAGTTGTTGTGCAATTTGTCCTGAGTACACCAATACCCTAAATGTGGGGGGGAACCACTGTTTTGGCGCATGGGAGAGCTCAGAAGGGAAGGATCGCCATTTTGGAATGCAGACTTGATGGAATGTTCTGCAGGCGTCATGTTGCGTTTGCAGAGCCCCTGATGTGCCTAAACAGTAGAAACCCCCCACAAGTGACCCCATTTTGGAAACTAGACCCCCAAGGAGCTTATCTAGATGTGTAGAGAGCACTTTGAACCCCCAAGTGCTTCACAGAAGTTTATAAACGCAGAGCAGTGAAAATAAAAAAATCATTTTTGTTTCTCAAAAATCATTTTTTAGCCCGCTATTTTTTATTTTCCCAAGGGTAACAAGTTAAATTGGACACCAAAAGTTATTGTCCAGTTTGTCCTGAGTACGCTGGTACCCCATATGTGGGGGGTAACCACTGTTTGGGCCCACGTCAGTGCTCAAAAGGGATGTAGTGACGCTTTGAAATGCCGACTTGATGGAATGGTCTGCGGGCATCTTGTTACGTTTTCAGAGCCCCTGATGTAGAAACCCCCCACACGTGACCCCATTTTGTAAACTAGACCCCCCAAGGAACTTATCCAGATGTGTGGTAAGCACCTTGAACCCCCACGTGCTTCACAAAAGTTTATAATGCAGAGTAGTAAAAATAAAAAATCATTTTTTTTCCCTCAAAAACTGATTTTTTTAACTCGCAATTTTTTATTTTCAAAAGTAACAGGAGAAATTGGACCCCAAAAGTTATTGTACAGTTTGTCCTGAGTACACTGGTACCCCATATGTGGGGGGGGGGGACCACTGTTCGGGCACACGTTGGGCTCGGAAGGGAAGTAGTGACGTTTTGAAATGCTGACTTTGATTGAATGGTCTTGCTGGAATCATGTTACATTTGCAGAGTCCCTGATGTGCCTAAACAGTAGAAACCCCCCCAAGTGACCCCATTTTGGAAACTAGATCCCCCAAGGAACTCCTCTAGATGTGTGGTGAGTATTTTGAATCTCCAAGCTCTTCACAGAAGTTTATAACGCAGAGCTGTGAAAATAAAAAATCATTTTTTTTTCCACAAAAATAATTTTTTTAGTCCCCAATTTTTTTCCCCAAGGGTAACAGGAGAAATTAGACCCCCAAGTTGTTGTGCAATTTTTCCTGAGTACCCTGATACCCCATATGTGTGGGTAAACCACTGTTTGGGCACACGTCGGGGCTCGGAATAAAGGGAGCACTGTGACTTTTTGAACGCAAAATTTGCAGGAATCAATGGTGGCGCCATGTCGTGTATGGACACTCCCTGATGTGGCTAAATAGTGGAAACCCCTCAATTCTAACTCCAACCCTAACCCCAACACACCTCTAACCCCAACCCTAACCCCTACACACCCCTAACCCTAATTCAAATCCTAACCATAACCCTAACCCCAACACATCCCTAACCCTAATCCCAACCCTAACCACAAAACACCCCTAACACTTATCCTAACTCTAACCCTAACCACAAACCTAACCCTAATCCCAACCCTAACCCTAATTTCAACCCTAATTCCAACCCTAACCCTAATTCTAACCCTAATGCTAACCCTAACCCTAAGGCTAACCCTAACCCTAGTTCTAACCGTAACCCTAAGGCTGCGTTCATATTGCGTTTTACCAGCCCGTTCAACACATTGCGTTGACGGGCTGGTAACGGTATAGCATTACGCGATCGCGTTATGCTATACCCGCTAGCGCAGATGAATTAGCAGATGATTCATCTGCGTTAGCAGAGACGGAGCCCAGACGCTGCAGGCCACGTCTGAGGCTCCGTCACTTAATGACGGCACGTCGCGAACGCATGCCGCTTTACGGCATGCGTCGCGATGTGCCCGCAAATGGGGGTGAATGGCAGCGTTAACGGACTGCGTTACACCGCGTTATACCGCGGTGTAACGCAGTCCGTCTAATGGACTGCCATAACGCAATATGAACCCAGCCTTATAATCGAAACCCTAACCCTAATAAAAAGATAAAAAAAAAATATATATATTTTTTTTATTTTATTTGTCCCTACCTATGGGGGTGATAAATGGGGCGTTTATTTACTTTTTTTTATTCTGATCACTGTGAGAGTTTATCACAGTGATCAAATTAAATTTCTGGACTCTGGAGGGCACATATTTTGCAAGATGGCGGCGCCCATGAAACATCCCGGACGGATGCCGGGACGGATCCAGGGACATCGGAGGACCGGGAGAGGTGAGTAGGGTTGTCGGAAGGTAAGGGGGGATCGGAAGGTGCGGGCAGCGGAGTCAAGGAGGAGGGGAGCATTTAGTGATGGCGGTGACCGATCGCCGCCATCTATCGGTGGCCGCGGCCGATTGCCGCCGTAACTCGTGTGGGGGAGGCGGATCTCGGTCTCCAGCCATGGAAGATGCTATTGCAGCATCGGCCATGGCTGGATTTTAATATTTCACCAAATTTCATTGGTGAAATATTACAGATTGCTCTGATTGGCTGTTAAAAGTGAAACAGCCAATCAGAGCGATCGTAGCCACGTGGGGGTTAAGCCAACCCCCCTGTGGTGAAGCACAAAGGGTCTTGTGCCTGCGGGTCGGGTGACCTTTCAGTGACCCCGGTCACCCGACCCGCAGGAGCGCGTTCCTTTCATGACACATACGCTGTGTCACAGGTTGGGAAGGGGTTAAGAAGCAATGGTGAATGCGGTTTTCTTTTTTCCAATATTGAATAGAAATGTGTGTCACTATCTTGGCGCAGTTTTTGGTGCACAGTGTCATGTTAGGTCACACATTCTCCATTAAGCCACTCTCCTTTTTTCATCAAATTCACACATTTCCAGATAAGGTGTATAAAATGTCTAAAACACATCTGACATATGGTGCTGGTCATGAAAGACCATTTTTTTTTTTGGTGCCAATTAAACCAGATTTCTGCCGCATATAGCTTAATCAATCCCCACCATTGTCTGTTACTATCAGCTGAAACTATGAGAAATCTGTGTGTGTACAGTCATGGCCAAAAGTTTTGAGAATGACACAAATATTAATTTTTACAAAGTCTACTGCTTCACTTTTTCTAATGGCAATTTGCATATACTCCAGAATGTTATAAAGAGTGATCAGCTTAACAGCAATTCCTTGCAAAGTCAATATTTGGCTACAAAATGAACTTTATCCCCCAAAACACATTTCAACATCATTGCAGCCCTGCCTTAAAAGGACCAGCTAACCTCTTTTCAGTGATTGCTCCATTAACACAGGTGTGGGTGTTGATGAGGACATGGCTGGAGATCAATCTGTCATGATTACCGTAAGTAAGAATGACACCACTGGACACTTTAAAAGGAGGCTGGTGCTTGGCATCATTGTTTCTCTTCTGTTAACCATGGTTATCTCTAAAGAAACACGTGCAGTCATCATTGCAATGCACAAAAATGGCCTAACAGGGAAGAGTATCGCAGCTAGAAAGATTGCACCTCAGTCAACAATCTATCGCATCATCAAGAACTTCAAGGAGAGAGGTTCCATTGTTGCCAAAAAGGCTCCAGGGCGCCCAAGAAAGACCAGCAAGCGCTAGACCGTCTCTTAAAAGTGTTTCAGCTGCGGGATCGGGCTACCAGCAGTGCAGAGCTTGCTCAGGAATGGCAGCAGGCAGGTGTGAGTGCATCTGCACGCACTGTGAGGCGGAGACTCTTGGAGCAAGGCCTGGTCTCAAGGAGGGCAGCAAAGAAGCCACTTCTCTCCAGAAAAAACATCATGGACAGACTGATATTCTGCAAAAGGTACAGGCAGTGGACTGCTGAGGACTGGGGTAAAGTTATTTTCTCTGATGAATCCCCTTTTCGATTGTTTGGGACATCAGGAAAATGCCTCATTCGGAGAAGACAAGGTGAGCGCTACCACCAGTCTTGTCTCATGCCAACTGTTAAGCATCCTGAAACCATTCATGTGTGGGGTTGCTTCTCAGCCAAGGGAATCGGCTCTCTCACAGTCTTGCCTAAAATCACAGCCATGAATAAAGAATGGTACCAGAATGTCCTCCAAGAGCAACTTCTCCCAACCCTCCAAGAGCAGTTTGGCGATCAACAATGCCTTTCCAGCATGATGGAGCACCTTGCCATAAAGCAAAGGTGATAACTAAATGGCTGAGGGAACAAAACATAGAGATTTTGGGTCCATGGCCTGGAAACTCCCCAGATCTTAATCCCATTGAGAACTTGTGGTCAATCATCAAGAGACGGGTGGACAAACAAAAACCTAAAAAATCTGACAAAATGAAAGCATTGATTGTGCAAGAATGGACTGCTATCAGTCAGGATTTGGTCCAGAAGTTGATTGAGAGCATGCCAGGGAGAATTGCAGAGGTCCTGAAGAAGAAGGGTCAACACTGCAAATATTGACTTGCTGCATTAACTCATTCTAACTGTCAATATAAGCTTTGTTACTCATATGTTTGCAATTATTATATTTCTGTCTGTGATAAAAACATCTGTCAAACACACATAAAAACCAGAGGGCAGCAGATCATGTGAAAATATAATATTTGTGTCATTCTCAAAACTTTTGGCCATGACTGTACATCTAGCGTTAGATAGCCATCGGCCCCATATACACATTGTGGGCAGGTGTTCTCAGTGTAATGAGACACTGACAGATACTGGGTTTATTTTCTGAGAAAACAAAAGGATTGAGCATATTATAATTCAACATGTCCAGTCCTTCTTTCCACCGAAATATGAGGGTAAGGAAGAGTCGGGACATCCTCATATGCACTGGATGGTCCGCTAGTCTCATTGTTGGGTTTAGTGTCATTCTTCTAATTTGTCTGACCTTTACAACCATCCTGCAGCAGAACAGAGAAAATCCTGGAGTACTGACGGACAACAAACTAGTGCATCTCTGCGGTGCCATCATTATGTGCCATCATTATGACATGCCATTGTCTCTACCAAGCTCATTTCTATTATGTTTCATTTTTCTACTTCTACAGAGGAGTGTGCAGTATATACAGGTACATGGAAGATTCGGAAGCCAATACTACACAAAACACATTATTCTAAGAGAAGAAGAAATGTCCACACGAGCCAAGCAGCTGTGCCCCATAACGAATCCTAGCCCCTCTTTACCTGTCCATTACCAGGCATGTCATTTTGCGGTTATGGCTAATGTAGGCAAGCAGCTATCAGTGTCATATTTTAGCTTCCATTAATCCATTATCCTCTTTGAAAAGATGAAGTCCGACACTTGCCTAGACCTGCAGACCTATGAGAGACATTTACAAGTGATTACTTTGTTCAGCACCGCAGCAGTAATCTTTATGGAAATTTCGTCAAAGAGGGTTTTTGTGTTTTTTTTTAACACTAGTTGAAATGACATTTAGATATACAGTGTGTCCCTAAAGACTGGACACAGAGGCAAAAATACAAATTTTCAAGAAATTTAGTAACATAGTTATTAAGGTTAAAGGAAGACTAAGTCCATCTAGTTCAACCCATATCCTATCTTAACCTACCCTAACATGTTGATCCAGAGAAAGGAAAAAAATAAAAACATATGGCAAACAGTAAGCTTCACATTGGGGAAAAAAATTCCTTCCCAACTCCACATACGGCAATCAGACTAGCTCCCTGGATCAACGCTGTATCTAGGAAACTAGTGAATATAGCCTGTAATATTATACTTTTCAAGAAAGGCATCCAGTCCCTTCTTAAAGGGAATCTGTCACCCCATTTTGGCTATATCAGATAAAGATATGCCTGAATAGTGCGTCCCATAAGTAACCTATCGGTATCTATCATATATCCTGACACCCCCATTTTCATGCCCAAATACCTTTATAAAGTTCGTTTTTTTGTATGCTAATCTGAGCGGTCCGTTCCGGAGGGCGGTGTGCGTAGTGTTCCTGCAATTGCGCGTTTTAAAATCCCTCCGCGCCTGCGCAGTGTGCTTTGCCCAACAGTGGGCAAAGCATAAAATCATTACAGCGCATGCGCAACTATTTTCGGTCACTTTCCTTGCCCCGGAAGTCGTCCAAGGCAAGCAGTCATTTCCGGGGCAAGGAAAGTGACCGAAAATAGTTGCGCATGCGCTGTAATGATTTTATGCACTGCCCACTGTTGGGCAAAGCACACTGTGCGCAGGCGCGGGGGGATTTTAAAATGCGCAATCGGGAACACTACGCCGTCTGTGCTATGCACAAGACGGACCTACGCAAGAGAAGCCGAGGAGCGGGGGGGAGGAAGAAAAAAACACGCCCTCCGGACCGGACCGCCCAGATTAGCATACAGAAAACCATCACTCATTACAACATTAGACAGCAGAGAGTTCCAGTCTCACTGCTCTTACAGTAAAGAATCTGCGTCTGTGATTATGGCTAAACCTTCTTTCCTCCAGACGTAGAGGATGCCCCCTTGTCGCCGTCACAGGTCTAAGAGTAAAAAGATCATTAGAAAGGTCTTTGTACTGTCCCCTCATATATTTATACATTGTAATAAGATCACCCCTAAGCCTTTGTTTTTCCAAACTAAATAACCCCAAGTGTAATAACCTGTCTTGGTATTGCAGACCCCGTAGTTCTCTAATAACCTTGGTCGCTCTTCTCTGCACCTGCTCCAGTTCATTTAATTTAACATTTTATTCAAGTGGAATATTAAATAATTTTTCAAATATGATTTCCATCATTTGCCAAAGTTGATGCGCATTGCAAAATTCTATTATAGTTAATGTAATAAAATTATAGTTAATGAGAATTCCTGAGTGTCCAGACTTTATGGACACCCTGTATATCGTGAAGCCCCAAATATGTAAAATACAAATAAAATATATTATATTCCTCTTTCTTTCAGTCAACTGTTGTTTCAGGAACTGGAAAATAAATGTACACCATAGCAGAGAGTTACAAAGCTAAATGGGCCAGAATTCTCTCCCCATGCATATCAATGACACTTGGCCGTCTATGACCCTGCCCAGTGTTCACCAGTTTTCCTATTTTTGTCCGATTTTAGTAGTAATAATTTTAATTATATAATCAATTTTTTTAAAATACAAAATTAAATTAATTATTTTATCCATTTTTTATTCAACCACTGGAGGCTGCCATTTGCATTTACTGGTGTGTAACAACATTTACACACTTCAAATATGGCAGCCACTGTAACATAGAGTCTACGGTCGCTGTCCGACCGCATCTACTGTATTATAGCTGTCTAAAGCCGTGACCTGGACAAACCCCTGGGCCGTCCAGGTAACAGCTGTGGGAGGAAATTGGCACAATTTTTTGAAGCCCACAGCATATACTGCGAACTACACTTTCCCCCTATCAGTGCTGAGAACGAGCCATGCGGTGATAGGAGCTGCCAGCAGGGAGTAATGACAGGAGATGCGGGGAGCAGAGGTCATGGATGAGGTGAGTATTGGCGGCAGGGAGCTGTGATCTCAGCCTGACATCAGTAGTACAGAATCAGATCACTGCTCACTGCCATATTCAGAGCACAGCAGAGAAATCATCACACTTCTGTGCTCTGAACACAGTGACACAGCTCTCCTATATCTCTGTAAACGGACATAGCATAGCAGTGTATGTAAAGCCCATGATGGTGACTATGTGGGGACCATGATCATTATACTGTTCGGTGCCTTACGTGGGGCCCATTATACCGTATGGAGCACTATGTGGGGCCCACTATACTCTATAGTGCACCAAAGTGGGGCCCATTATACTGCATGTTGCACTATGTGGGGCCCATTATACTGTATGGAGCACTATGTGTGGCCCATTATACTGTATGGAGCACTATGTGTGGCCCATTGTACTGTATTGATGGGGAGATATTATGGTCTTCTGGGACAAGAATGTCATTGGGTGTCCCTAAATATTATTTTGGGACAGGTACATTGACGACAACCTCGTCCTCTGGGCAGGTGGCAGAACATCTTTTGGGTCATTTTCTAAACTCCAACAAGAAAGGTCTCTTTACCTTCGAGGCTGGAGAAGACACAATTGCATTTTTGGATGTGAACATATAGATATAAAATGAATGGATCCCCTAAAATCTCGCTGTTTTGGAAACTCACATCAACCAACAGCCTGCTAAAGTGGGAGAGTTACCATCCGACCTCACTTAAGCGAGGTATCCGTAAGGGGCAGTTCATTAGGGTAAGGAGGAACTGTTCGACCTGGAGGGACTTTCATTCCCAATCAAGAGACCTGAGAGGAAGCTTTCTTGATAGGTGCTACCCAGAAGGTATCACTGACTCAGCACATGAACATGCAAAGGGAGTTAGTAGGTCATCTTAATTAACCCCAAATTTAAAACCTAATTCCTTGACAATACTAATAGGGACATATGATGATCAGTAAAATAGGATCATGGAAGTCTTAAAAGACATTGGGGGATATTCAGAAGCGATCCAGATATTTGCAACCTTGTTGCCTCTAATCCATCAGTTACATACAGGAGGGGTAAATCTGTATTGATCATTAACAAATAGGACGGGTACATAGATATTGGTCACTGCAGCTTTTGACAATATATTTATCCATCAAAAACCATCTCAAGCTATGGGGATTTGCATAGAAAAATAATCTAGTGAGAAACACGATCGATATATTGGTTATAATCCTTTAGTCAAGATTGAATGAACTTCTGAATGAGCTTCTGAAGCTTCGTCTGATATTTTTATGAAATATTGTGGCTATATAGGACCAGCAATTTCTTTTGCTATAGGCTCTTTGTTAACAACGTATTTTAAATAGTTACTATATATGTTGATGGCTCCATCCAATTTATACGCTTCCTTTTCTCCTTGTGGGTTTGTTGACTACAACATCATCCATGTAGCCCAGTATCCATATTGAGCACAATGGTAGCTTTTTTATACTTACAATACCTTTACATATGAATGTCTGGGCTTCCTTCTTTGAGTTTTTCTTTATTACATATATTCTTTATGTGGGAAAAAATGGGGCATATATTACTGTTTGTTCATGATATTAATACTGCCACTTCTGAAATTGGCTAAAGAGGCTCCTACTGTGTTGGGTTTTCCCTAACATTCAGATAGGCAATTTGATGCTCCGAAACATTATTTCCATTTGTGGTGTGCATTTGCGCTCCACATTCCTTATTGGCTGACATCACTTCCAATGTGCACGCACTTGTTGCGCAAGATGTGTTCCATGCGCCTCCTACTGAAACCATAAGTGACCACATTTTACCTCTATAAAATGGTGCCCGTAAGTAAGACGCCATACACGGCACCTTTTGGCCTTCCGTGAGGGACATTGATATCCTCTAGGAGTCCCTTGGTGAAGCCTGAAACATACAGGGGGAAACGAGTCGGGCATAAGGGAATAATACCTGTAAACCATCATGGCTGATCAGCATCATGATTTCTAATTAATCCCAGATTAATGGTTTTGTCTGATAAATGTTCCTGATTTGGGGACATCATGAGTTGTTTTCATCACTTGATTCAGTAGAAAAATTGTGTATATAGTTGTATTTTTAAGGCAACATATCTATAGCTAGTATATATAATTTTTTAGAATTTGAATTGATACATTGTCTTATATGACTGATTTTGTCCACCTTGAAGAAGGCTATTTTTAAGACTATATATCTAAATCTTGGACAGATAATATTTTCAGTTGAGACCTGTAGTTTTTCATGTTTGTATATACACAATTTTTTGCTACCCAATTTTTGATTTTTGTCACTGTCTGTGCTGCATTTTTTAATATATTATAGGTGTTCAACAGGGCTTTCAGGGATACCGATGCTGAGCGGGGGCGCCATATCGCTAACATTAGGGTGCCAACCTCCGCTGTCAGGTAGGGTGATTGACAAGGATTTCTAAGGAATGAATAGCTCCCACAACCATACTCTTTTTTTCCAATTTATCTGTAATTTGTGGTTAAACCCTAAATTGCTCTCAGTGGTCACACCTTTATAAATACTATTCTTGGAAGTTTTTTAGTCTTTTACTTTTAATCTAATAATAAAATTAAATTTTTAGTCTATTTTTCTCTTTGGTTCTACTGATACTGAGGCCCTGTGGTTTATCATTTTTTGGTTTTCTTTTACGTATAAATTGGACCAAGATCAGACCACAATACATGGACTGGCTGGCAGCTCTCCCGACCTTACCGTGACAGATTCATATAATTCCAAGCACTGTGGTCATTTATATGGCAGTCTGACTGTACCCTAACGCTCATTCCCATTAAGGGCTGCACAGAACAATATTGTGAACTGCGGGGATTGTGGGTTTGGGCTGTAGAATCAGTTTTATACCTATCTGATGTACTTTTTCATTTGAAACCTGAGAAGAAATGTTTTATGAAGAATAATCAGGCATTTGGTTGCATGAACTTTGGTAGACTGCGATAATGCCATTTTATGCTTCAACATTATGCCTTTTGTCTGCCAATTGAAGGTTAGAAGGTTCTCTGAACAAAGCTTTTATCTCCTGTTTAGACATTGATTTTTTTCTAGAAATAGTCACACTCATAGGAGTTATGTTATTTTTATGCCACACGACTGGTAAGTGATTTGGGAACTTGTCAAATTGAAATTAGGATCAGACACAGAATGAGGATAATAATTACATATGGATAAATATAGCATGAACTCATTTAGAAGCTTCATTCACTTTTATACAATTAATGAAGGTCATTTATTCTGTATGTAATGCCTGTACTAAATGCCAATACATTAAACTAGTTTTACATTGTAACATTATATGTGGACTGTTAAAAAATGGAATGTGCAATATCAAATGTTCTCTTGAAGATTTAGTTTTAGGTTATTTTATTGTATGTCACTACTAGAGATTAGCAGATCAAGTAGAATTTCCTAAAATTCACGTAAATTTGAACACAGATTCAATAACAGAGTATTTTTCCATCTACAGATTCACTGCGTTAAGTCTCTATCTTCTATAGAGTGTAAGCTCTTATGATCAGCGGGTTCCCCTCTCTCTCTTGTAGAGTGTGAACTCTTATGGTCAGCTGGGTCCACTCTCTCTCCTGTAGACTAGAGCCCTTATGATTAGTGGCGTTCTCTATCTCTTTTGTAGAAAGTAAGCACTTGCGATCAGTAGGGTCCTCTCGCACTCTCCTTAGAGTGTAAGCTCTTAAGAACAGCAGGGACCTCTCTCCTCTCTTTTGCAGTGTGTACACTCAAAGTCAAAAGGGTCTTTTCACTCTTTTCTGTAAAATGTAAACTCTTATGGTGAGCAGAGTCTTCTCTCTCTACTGTAGAGTGTAAGTTATGATGGGTCAGTAGAGTCTTCTCTCTCCTGTAGAGTGTAAGTTATTATGGTCAGTAGGGTCTTCTTTCTCCTGTAGAGTGTAAGTTATTAAGGTCAGTAGGGTCTTCTCTCTCCTGTAGAGTGTAAGCTCTTATGGTCAGCAGGGTCTTCTCTCTCTCTCATATAGAGTGTAAGCTCTTATGGTCAGCTGGGTCCACTCTCTCTCCTGTAGACTAGAGCCCTTATGATTAGTGGCGTTCTCTATCTCTTTTGTAGAAAGTAAGCTCTTGCGATCAGTAGGGTCCTCTCGCACTCTCCTTAGAGTGTAAGCTCTTAAGAACAGCAGGGACCTCTCTCCTCTCTTTTGCAGTGTGTACACTCAAAGTCAAAAGGGTCTTTTCACTCTTTTCTGTAAAATGTAAACTCTTATGGTGAGCAGAGTCTTCTCTCTCTACTGTAGAGTGTAAGTTATTATGGGTCAGTAGAGTCTTCTCTCTCCTGTAGAGTGTAAGTTATTATGGTCAGTATGGTCTTCTTTCTCCTGTAGAGTGTAAGTTATTAAGGTCACTAGGGTCTTCTCTCTCCTGTAGAGTGTAAGCTCTTATGGTCAGCAGGGTCTTCTCTCTCTCTCATATAGAGTGTAAGCTCTTATGGTCAGCAGGGTCTTCTCTCTCTCATGTAGAATGTAAGCTCTTATGGTCAGTAATGTCTTCTCTCTCCTTTAGAGTGTAAGTTATTATGGTCAGTAGGGTCTTCTCTCTCTCTCCTGTGGAGTGTAAGCTCTTAAAGACAGCAGCTACCATTCTCTCACCTGTAGATTGCAAGCTCTTATGGTTAGCGGGGTCCTATCTTTCTCCGCCTGTAGATTGTCAGCTCTTATTGTCAGCTGGGTTCTCTCTCTTTCTCTGTCCTCTCCCCCACATGTATTTTCTGAGCAATTACAAGTTCAGATTTTAAAAGGTTTTAGGAAACCATAAAAGCTTTTTACAAATTATTATGGCCTTGAATTAAATTTGTCTGTATATATTTAGTTCCCAAGCCTTAAAGATATTGTGCCAACTTGACTCACAAGAAAGGTATGCTAGAGCTGTAAGTGCTGTCAGACAATAGAGCCGACTTGTCTCTGCCAAATTATGTTTTCCATTGTGAGTGACGGAGTACAGTTATTAGACAGAGACGAGAAGTAGAAAGTTTCACAAAACAATTGTAAAACTTCTTAATGGGATTTCAAGTTGATACTTTTGCTGACCTTACAAACTAAGTATCTCAAAATTACACAGAAGAGTAGGATGTAAGACTCTCAAAAGAGATTTTTCCCCAGTGACCAGAAGAATAGCAGGGATAAAAATCACACAAAAATAACAGCCAGCGAGTCGTGCTGTTGTGTTACATGGCTGTACTAAATAATATGTGCAGCAGCCTTGCCATACAGATGTCCTAAGCACCTCCTGTATACTGCTTGTAAGGTATAATAGCAGGGCTCGGGGAGCAATGGCTTATTTTGTGTGTCATTTGCCCCCTACAGGTACGATTGGAGCCTCTACATCCCATGTGATTACAAATCAAATAAACAATACACTAATAAGAGGCAGTTGATCAATGAAATAATAAGATGTATAAAATAAATTGGCCCTACATTACTTCTCAAATTAAGTGTATAAAGTATAATATACAGTAATTAGGAGAAATACAGGAGGCACTAAAATACAATGCATAATTATATAGAGATGGGTCTAGCGACCGACGAGATACAGGATCCAGCAATTTGAAGGTCACAGAGTCTGGACAGTGTCATGGAGGACCGACGTGGTCTCTGACAGATATAGAATCTTTTTGGTCCATCAATATCAAAATATCACTAATGTAAAAACATAACACAATCATACTATACATAGAAATATGACAGCACACAACCCAATAAGTACTCTTTACCCCAACAATACAAAATAAAAAACCCCCAATTGTGCAAATTTTATGCAAAATAAATAACCAAATAAGGTAGATCTGTCTTCAGACTTTAAAAGGAAACAATATTGGGAAAAGTTGGCCTTCTAATAGCCAATAATATGCGGAACATATACATTTGTTATAGGAGCAATAGCACAAATAAACAAACCTTATGAGTTTGTGTATTCACTTCATAGTGATTGACATGCATGGTTGCCTGATCTGCATGTACAAAAGCATAAATGTGGTTTTAGTGTTCCTAAAGCATAGCCAAATGGAACAACATTTTTTGTAACCAGGGGGATGCATAGAAATCACGGGGCCCCATAGCAGAAAACCTAATTAAACCCCCGCCTCCATAACACAAATTAAAAACATTTGGGGTCACAGCCCATTTTCGCAGTCACAGAAGGGTATACCTTCCACCTTTAGAAACAGAGAGAGGGAGGTATATTACAGGACGCACATAATAATTGTGCCACTACAGAATTTGCTTAGAGTTTTAACCCACTATCATACCCTTGTCATGGTCCACATGGATTAAGGTGTCACCAAAAACACCCCACCCCACATACAGTATGATAGTAAATTTACCCCCAAAACACAGTATAATGACCCCAGGGTGAACCCTGATTAGTATAAAGCCATAAAACATTATGATACTCCCATAATGAGCCCCCGCGTGCAGTATGATACCCGACACAAAGTATGATGATAAGCAAAGTCCATCAACACAGTATGATGCTCCACCAGCTCCCCTGAATGCAGTATGATGGCTTTAAAGCCCCCTATACATAGTATGATAGCCCCACAGTTCTGCTATATGCAGTCCACAGTTCCGCTATATGATAGCCCTACACTCCCCTATACACAATATGAAGGCCTCACATCCTGCCTACATGAAGTATGATGGCCCCATTGTCCTTCATAAGCAATATGACAGCCCGAACATTTCACAGTATGATTGTCCCATAGTCCCACATACAGAAGAGTATGATGGCCCTACAGCCGTATTCATGGTATGATATCCCCATAGCCCCCTATAAACAGCATGATGGCTCCACAGCCCCTATACAAGGTATGGTGGACCCTTAGTGTATAGTGTAGTGTATGATGGCCCAAACCCACAACACCCTATACACAATATGATGGCCCTATAGCCCTGCTAAGCACCGTATGATGGTCCCTTACACACAGTGAGATGACCCTACAGCCTCTATACAGAGAATTATGGCAACCACAACTCCTATACAGAGTATTATGGCCCACCAACCCATTTACACCATATATTCGGCCCCATAGCCCCTGTACACAGTATAATGGCCTCCATAGCTCCTTATACACAGTTAAGGGGCAATCATACTACCTATACACAGTATGGTGGCCCCAAAGCCCAGCCCTCTAAACACATTATGAGCCCCCTACAAGTACTGACTACCTAAAGAATAAAAAAAACTTAAATGGCTGCTTTCCCCTTTGTGCAGCGTATGTACTAAGTCTCCGCACAACAAGCATGATCTAGTGATGTCATCATGCCTGCTGCATCAGGCTTCGCATAGGTAGCCTGAATAGTGGAGGAGGAATTGTATCCAACTGCATCTGCAGATACCATTGGACTTGAACTCTAGCGCCACCCATTGTAAATGGCACTGAAGTTCAAGTCCTCTTCCTCTCTGAAGAAGCAATTTGCATAATTAATTTCTCAGATGAGCTTGCATGGCATACAAGTCAACTCACTCTGAGATGCCAAGCCTGCCATGTCACTCTCCACAAGGAGAAACGTTACCCCTAAGATCTCATGCAGATACCATTGAAATCCAGAAGTGTGAGGGGATGGGAAGAGGCCACATTTGACACCAGGCCCCTCCCGACTGACAGGCCCTTCTAATTATCTGATGCTATGGGAGGTTATTCCCTGTCAATAATGAAAAATCCAACTAAGGTAGCAACTTAAAGAAGTTTGAACTTTAGTAACTGAACTTTCTTCTGGAGTTTTCATCTTTAAAACGCCCTAGAATTGTTTGCAGTTCTATATGGGTCCTGGTCCTGAGATTTCCACTGATCAATTAATAGCCCCCCAACCATTCTGCCACTCAGCAGACTGAGGAAGACAATTCCTGTCTGAGCGCACACACAGATCAGAATATGGATTCATCAGAAAGTGTAAGCTACAAGGCCAATGCTTTCTATTAAATCCGTATCCCGGTCAGTGTGTGCGCTCCTATCCACTGAGCAGCATAATGTACTTTTTTTTTACACTTTAAAGAGACGCAAAATGAAGTAATGTAAAAAATATACAAAGAACGCAAAAAAAGAAAGAAAAAGAACGGTAACTGGGGTTGGTCTCACACATCCCCCTTGCATTTTGTGGGGTGTCTTTAGCTTCCTAATCTCTCTACCTGACTGACAACCTTTATATCTGTAATATAATCAACAAGCCGCTTATAACAACTAGTATCTCATGGAACATTTATTTCATCCTATGCAAAGTAATCGTTCAAGACTAGAGAAAAATAACCAAAGAAGTCTTAAAGGTCTAAAATTGGATAGTTTATGAGGTCTAAAGCTTCCAAATGAATAGTTAAATGCTAAATAGTCAAGGGTGCCTATACATGGAAGCTGCAGCATTTGGGTAGCACACAAATGAGGAAAATGTCTTAATCTTACAAACAAAGCAATTAGCACTGACACTAATTCCACAGCAGTCAGTGGCTACTGGTAGAGCTTATTTATTCCTAATTAGAGGTCCCCTTCTCTCAGTGTAGGATGCCATATGAAGATACCTCAGTATGACATGGTTAATTCCCACAGCTCCTAAAAGCAACGATTAAGCCAGGAACAGTTGTGTGGGGGTGGAATGGCAGCAATATGCCACTGTCATGTATTAGCATTAAAATAAGCACTGCAGGCGGCTTGTTCATAAGCAATGAATTAATGAGATGAACAATACTTAAAAGTATGACGGGTTCTCGAGAGCTATGGGCCTCAGTAGCCTTGGATCTAGCACAGAGGTACAACCTCAGAAGCCTGTCGCAACCATTGCTAGGGCAATTGCAAACTACAGTGAATGTTGCACTCAAGGACCTAAAATAACAAAACAAAGTCTGAATGTTCCAGGTCAAATAGCTCAAGATTAGAGTAATAATTAAAGCTGCTATAAAATCAATGGAAAAGAAGAAACTACAACAAAAATAAACAGCGTAAAAGTACAAATAAGCATGAGATCAGGTAATACCGTAGCTTTTTAGATCAAGAGTAGACATCATCTTCAATTTTCAGTATGGGGTTTGTTACCCACTATATTAGCTCCACCACATAAATGGCAACATCTAATTAGCTACAAGAAATTATGAAGGATTCTAAAAATCCAGGTCAGTTAGGCCTCATTCAGACAGTTCTTCAAGTAAGGGATGGTACTCAACTGCGAGAAAAACGGACAAGTGCAATCC
The DNA here is from genome assembly GCA_033576555.1 of Oophaga sylvatica. Lineage (NCBI taxonomy): Eukaryota > Metazoa > Chordata > Amphibia > Anura > Dendrobatidae > Oophaga > Oophaga sylvatica. The sequence goes on along the minus strand of JARQOD010000001.1, from coordinate 234,282,159 downwards.
GATAAAAAAAATTGTTGCGGCTGTCGAAAAGTCACGAGACATGCAGGTGCGGGGACTCGAACATATTTTTCTGTTTTTTTTTTTACCATGTGATATCAAATATGTGTATATATGTTTTATTTTATTGCTTTATTTACAATAGGGCAAAAGTGGGGAGAACTGAACTTGTGTTTTTTTATGTATAGCAGAAATCACAGCCCGGAGTTCACAGGAGATTCACAATAACAGGCATATGGGTCATCAGGAGATCCCAGTCATGACAACCCCTCGGCGCCCCACGATCATGTGACAGGGGCGCCGATGAGTGGGATTAATGACGCGCTTCCAGGCAGTGTGTATTAAATCCTGCTATTAATGGTTGACAGCGTGATTTAACATGGTAGCAGCAATGAGCACCACTCCACTCACGCATGATTAAATCAGCCATCAAGTGAGGGGAAAGCTGTGGGCTCCGCATGTGAGCCCATATGAAAGGCAGGCACAGGGTGTTTGACGTAAATATATGTCAAAAGTCGTGAAGGGGTTAAGAAGGGTAGTAAAAAAAGAAAATTCACTGTATCCTTGTGTAGCACTTGCATTGAGAGATATGTGTACAAACACTACTGCTGCTGGTATTACACCAACATTCCCAGTAGCAGACATTACTGCTTCTTTTGCTGCACTGCCTGGGACATCAATTACCAGTAGACTTTGCTCCTTTTTAACATCATGGAAAAGGAGCAGCAAAAGAAAGAACTGATTGGCTGAGCACGTTGGAGAAGAAGGGTGGAGATAGCTGGACAGAGAGAGATGTGTGTGTTCCTCCATTACAGACTGGTGAGAGTCTGCTTCTGAAGAGCAGAGGACAGAGGCACAGACTAAAGCCCCCGTCACACACAGCGATCTCGCTAGCGAGATCGCTGCTGAGTCACTAGTTTTGTGACGCAACAGCGATCTCCCCTGCGAGATCGCTGTGTGTGACACTGATCAGCGACCGGCCCCCCTGCCGGGTATCACTGAGTCGCCCGCCAGTGCCTGTGGGGTACTCGGCACCGAGCCCGTTCACTTCAATGGGGGATGTCACGGGTAGCACAGCTCGGTCCGTGGCCCTGGGCGCTCACTAAAAAGGGGGGTTATTTACAGGGGATTAAATGATTTGTAAGATGTTCGTGACGCCACCTGTGGTACCTGGTCAGTGTGACCAGCGCTGCTATGTAGATCCGCTGAGGGGTTGTTACTGGGCAGCAAGGTGTTAAGTCTTCCACAGGCAAGACTGGGTCCCTCAGGGTAAATGGCGTGTGTTGGGGTGCAAGACGGAGAAGGGGCTTTCAGCCGCAGGAGCAATAAGGCAGACACACACACGAAAGTCTCTGTACCTTTACTGATGTAGTTGCAGGCACGTCCCGGGATGCTGGCAGGGTGGAGGATGCACGTCCAGTATTCCCACTGAGTAGGTGTAGGGCCTCCTTACTCCTGTAGTGTGAGTTTCTTACCTGTATGAAACGAAGTCTAACTCTGTCTTCACGTATACGCCCGGCTGACTTTGTGGTGGAGCCTTCTCTTGGATAGAACAGTGTCTCTGTATGCAGCGTCCTGCTAGACCCCTGCCTTCCTGACCCCGGTTACGTATCAGCACTCCTGGGCCCCTGCGACCTGTAGTCCAGCAGGGTCTCCGGTATCTCCTACTAGTCGTGTAGATGCTAGCAAGCTCGGACCCGGTGTCCGGTTATTCAGAGTAGAGGTAAGCTATCAATGCTGTTTCAACCTCTGTTACTCTCTTCTTCTCTTCCACTCGCCTTTCGTCCTACTCCGACCCTTAACATAAGCACACTAGCAGTAGATAGCTGATTCTTCTCTCTCTTCACCGCTCTCAAAGCGTCGGCACGCTTGCTCCCTGAACTGCACTCAGTTGACTCAGTTCTGACCAGGCTGAAGTGGCTATCTTTCTCCACTTGTACTAGCCTCCACACATTGAACTAAGCTCAAAGCTGCAGTCTTCAGGTTCCTTCAATTACTGCTGTTCTCTTTCCTTCTTTCCTTCTAATGCTCTGTCTGAAGCAGCTATCAGGATTTCCGTCTACTGATCTGTGCACACTTCTAGAGCTAACTCTCCAACACTCTAAGAGAACTAACAGCTTCTCAACTTTCTGAGGTAATCTGATCTCTCTGCTGTCTAGACTCAACTAACTAATCTGCTGTGGCTTCACCATCCTTATATACTCTATGTAGGGCTCCCTCCGGTGGCTCTAGGGATTGGTGAAGCTGTGAATGAATATCAGGTCACTTGTGGGTGTTACCTTTGGTGCATCCTCCTGGGAAATGTGACTCCAAGCGCAGCTGGGCTACACATCCCCCCCCTAGTTAACATCAGCACTCCCGGGTTGAAAGAAATAATTTTTAGATTAACAACAACATTAACTCTTCCCTTACGGGAGGTGAGGACTCTTAACGTTTCAACAATAAATACACTTTTAATACAAATAGAAAAAGTAGAAAATGCAGTGCAAAGTGCTTGTCAAGTAAACAGTTTACTTGTGGAGGACCCGTTCAAAACCTCCCATGGTGGTTCTGGGTGGGCTGCAGGACTTCCCTTTTTGCAGACCCCACTTTCGGCCACACCACACGGTTTTGTCTTATGAGGTAGTGGTTTCACGTAAAACCAAGATGGGGCACAAAGTGCCAACTATTTACAAGACAGTTTTTTGGGCGGTGCCTGGAAACCCGATGTGTACGTTAGATACCAGCGCGCTGCTGCAGGGGAGCTGGTAACAAAGGTACACATCGGGTTTCCACGCGCGCAGCGCCTGGAAACCCATTGTACCTGGTTACCAGCTCCTGCACCAGCGGGCTGGTATCCAACGTAAACTGCGGGTAACAAAGCGACGTTACCCGCAGTGTGGCTGTCTTGATCGCTGCCTGAGCTGATTGTTTGGCAGCTCATGTGAAAAAGCAATGGATAAAATATAACTTTTAATGAAACTTTAAAAAGGACTAACCAACAAAAAATGTGAAAAAACAAGTGCCAGGTGAAAAAATAAACACACAAATAACGACAGACACAGATAATAAAATTACCCGGAGGTATATACAATCCTCTAAGGGTAAATGCACCCCTTGTGACCTGGTAGATTAATTGGAATCAGACAATGCGGCTATGGATATAATGCAAATACTGAAAGAGCAGCTGTCTTTTATAACCAATTAAAGGTCCCACCTATAAGTGCCACATACTATATGATATGAATATGGTTAAGGTAACCGAACTGTATTATTCCAGTCTCCACATAATACACATATTGAACCTTAGAACCATACCAAAATTCAATAAAAACTGTTTAACAGTTGTATGTAATAAACCATATAGATCTTTGTCTGATCTCTTAATAAATCCCAAACCTTATATCAGTATGTGTGCATAGTAGGGGTTAAATGAAAAGCAGACTTTTGGCAACCAGTACTAGTCAACGCTATTATTAACCATCTAATGGAATAAAGCTCCCATCGTGTGTAATGAGCATTCCATATATGCAAACAATAAATAAGCGCTGTTGCAGATAATCATCTTATGGAGAATCGTAAAATACAGAACGATCTCACCCAATATCCTGAACATGGGGCTGTATGCTGAAACACACTGTCTTTCACCCCGGATATGGATATGCTGCGGTTGCCTTATGAATGGTGCATGCGTCTCCCGACGCGTTTCGTCCTGAGACTCATCAGGGAAGTGTTACATGCAGACAAGCATGTTACTGCTGCTGAGCGCCAGCGTTACTGGTGAAGATTTAAAGATTCCGGGCTTGTAGCACGTCATGACAGGCTCCGCCCCTTGTGTGACGCGCCTCCTGTTACTGAGACACACTTCCTCTGGTGGATCATATGGTGAGTATAACGTGGATGGTCACACCTCCAAACCACTACTATCTCCCTCACCACTTTCAAAACATTCTCTAGTGGTCCCAAATAACAGCTTTTATAAATATATTGTGCTTAAACACATACCTTCATGCATAAATTATCAAGCGATGATTAGTAAAAGCACTGTCAGGAACAAACCCATTGATGCCGGATTTGGCCTGTATTCCAATCAGTATGATTCAGGTGGCGCCCCCATGGATTGTTAACCCCCAATAGGGACCAAAAGTAGGGAGAAATACGGGCAAGCAGTGAAGACACAAGAACTTAATGCCTTTATATCCATATAGCATCTTGGTTGAATAGGTTACAGTTTAGAATCATAGAATAGAATCATAGAATGGTAGAGTTGGAAGGGACCTCCTGGGCCATCTGGTCCAACCCCCTGCTCAAAGCAGGATTCTCTAAATCATCCCAGACAGATGTCTGTCCAGCCTCTGTTTGAAGACTTCCATTGACGGAGAATTTACCACCTCTCGTGGCAGCCTGTTCCACTCCTTGATCACCCAACTGTCAAAAAGTTTTTTCTAATATCTAATCTGTGTCTCCTCCCATTCAGTTTCATTCCATTGCTTCTAGTCTTTCCTTATGCAAATGAGAATAAAGATGATCCTTCTACAATGTGACAGACCTTGAGATATTTGTAGACAGCTATTAAGTATCCTCTCAGTCTTCTTTTTTGCAAGCTAAACATTCCCAAATCCTGCAACCGTTCCTCATAGGACATGGTTTGCAGACCGGTCACCATTCTGGTGGCTCTTCTTTGAACTTGCTCCAGTTTGTTGATGTCTTTTTTAAAATGTGGTGCCCAAAACTGGACACAGTATTCCAGATGAGGTCTGACCAAAGAGGAGTAGAGGGCAATAATGACCTCACGTGATCTAGACTGTATGCTTCTGTTGATACATCCTAGAATTGTATTTGCCTTTTTTGCTGCTGCATCACACTGTTGACTCATGTTCAGTCTGTGATCAATTAGTATACCCAAGTCTTTTTCACATGTGCTGTTACTTAGCCCTATTCCTCCCATTTTGTATATGCTTTTTTCATTTTTATTGCCCAGATGTAGTACTTTGCATTTTTCCCTGTTAAAAACCATTCTGTTAGTTGCTGCCCACTGCTCCAGTTTATTTATATCTTTTTGAATCCTCTCTCTCTCTTCTCTAGTATTAGCTACCCCTCCTAGCTTTGTGTCATCAGCAAATTTGATCAGTTTACCCTCAATTCCTTCATCTAAATCATTGATAAAGATGTTGAACAATACAGGGCCCAAAACAGAGCCTTGTGGTACCCCACTTGAGACATTCTTCCAACTGGATGTGCAGCCATTTATGACCACTCTTTGAGTCCGATCACTAAGCCAGTTATGAATCCACCTAACAGTTGCCTTGTCCATTCCATACTTAGTCATTTTTTCAATAAGGATTGTGTAAGATACTTTGTCAAATGCTTTGCTGAAGTCAAGATATACTATATCTACAGCATTTCCCTGATCCACCCAGTCAGTGATTCTGTCATAGAAGGAAATTAAGTTAGTCTGACATGACTTATTAGTTACAAACCCATGCTGACTCTGTTTAATCACTTCATTCTTATGCAGGTACTTACATACATGTTCTTTAATAATTTGTTCAAAGATCTTTCCTGGTATAGAAGTCAGACTCACCGGCCTGTAGTTCCCTGGGTCCACCTTCTTCCCCTTTTTGAAGATAGGAACAACATTTGCTCTTCTCCAGTCTTCTGGGACTTCTCCTGTTCTCCAAGAATTTTCAAAGATTATGGACAGTGGTTCAAGAATTTCTTCTGCTATTTCCTTCAGTATTCTGGGGTGTAATTCATCTGGACCTGGAGACTTGAATTCATTTAGATTAGCTAAGTGTTTCCTCACTGTCTTTCTGTTTATAGATATCCTGGATTCTTCTATTCCTTTAATAGGACAGTGAAGATCAGTTGATGTTACATTTCCTTTCTGAGAGAAAACAGATGCAAAATAGGAATTTAAAAGTTCAGCCATCTCAACATCCTTTCTTACCATTTCATCATTTTCATCCTGTAAAAATCCTATAGCATCTTTGACTTTTCTTTTACTTTTGACGTATCCCCAAAATCCTTTTTGTTGCTTTTGACATCTCTTGCAAGCCTTAATTCATTGTCAGCTTTAGATAATCTGATTTGTGCCCTACAGGTTCTGCAGATGGCATTATATTCTTCTTTAGATATGCCTCCCTCTTTCCATTTGATAAACATTTCTTTCTTCCTTTTTAGCATGTGTTTAAGTTCTGTGTTCATCCATCCTTGTTTCCTTAAATGCTTCCCATTCTTCCCTCTTTTTGGAATTGTTAACGATTGTGCTTTGAGAATCGAAATTTTCAAGATGTCCCATCCTTCCTGGACATTTTTGTCCTTAAGGATATCCTGCCATTGGATCCCTCCAATGCTCTTTCTGAGTCCCTTAAAATCTGCCTTTCTGAAATCTAACCTTGACGTCTGAGTCTTCTCAGGTCTTCCTCCTCTTGTTATCCAAAATTCTAAAATAGCATGGTCACTACCGCCTAGGGTCCCAGCCACTCTTACCTCCTCAACCATTTCCTCCCTATTTATAAGGATTAGATCCAAGGTAGCAGTTCCCCTTGTTTTCTCCCCTACCTTTTGAAAGATAAAGTTGTCAGCAAGAGAGGATAAGAATTTCCTTGACCTGTTAGTTTTGCCTGAGAGCGATTCCCAACAAATGTCTGGATAGTTGAAATCTCCCATGACCACTATGTCATATTTTTTGGAGAACTTGAACATTTGATGCATAAAGAGTTCATCTATTATATGTGCCTTTTTTATATGTGCCTCTATTAAACTGTAACCTATTCAACCAAGATGCTATATGGATATAAAGGCATTCATTTCTCATACAGTATAATGTAGCCCCCTCATAAGAGTATGATGCAATCACCCCTCATAGAATATAATAAATACAATACAGCCCCTCATAGAATATAATGTATCCCCGAATAGAATATCATACAGCCCGCCTCCCCAAAGGAATATAACATAGCCCCCCATAGTATATAACACAGCCACAAAGTATATAACACAGCCACCTTATAAAATATATCTCCCAATAGTATATAACACAGCCAACATAGTATATAGCACGGCCACAATACTATATTGCGCAGCCCACATAGTATACAGCAGGACCCACATAGTATACAGCACGGCCAACATAGTATATAGTAGCAGGGCCCACATTGTACAGCAGGGCCCACATAGTATACGGCAAGGCCCACATACCATATAGTAGCAGGGGCCACACTGTATACGGGCAGGGCCCACATAGTATATAGTAGCAGGGCCCACATAGTATATAGTAGCAGGGCCCACATTGTACAGCAGGGCCCACATTGTATACGGCAGGGCCCACATAGTATAAAGTAGCAGGGCCCACATTGTACAGCAGGGCCCACATTGTATACAGCATGGCCCACATTGTACAGCAGGGCCCACATTGTATACAGCAGGGCCCACATTGTACAGCAGTGCCCACATTGTACAGCAGGGCCCACATTGTATACAGCAGGGCCCACATAGTATATAGTAGCAGGGCCCACATTGTACAGCAGGGCCAACATAGTATATAGTAGCAGGGCCCACATTGTACAGCAGAGCCCACATTGTATACGGCAGGGCCCACATAGTATATAGTAGCAGGGCCCACATTGTACAGCAGGGCCCATATTGTATACGGCAGGGCCCACATAGTATATGGCAGGGCCCACATAGTATATAGTAGCAGGGCTCACATTGTACAGCAGGGCCCACATAGTATATGGCAGGGCCCACATTGTATACGGCAGGGCCCACATAGTATATAGTAGCAGGGCCCACATAGTATATAGTAGCAGGGCCCACATTGTACAGCAGGGCCGACATAGTATACGGCAGGGCCCACATAGTATATAGTAGCAGGGCCCACATAGTATATAGTAGCAGGGCCCACATAGTATATAGTAGCAGGGCCCACATAGTATATAGTAGCAGGGCTCACATTGTACAGCAGGGCCCACATAGTATACGGCAGGGCCCACATAGTATATAGTAGCAGGGCCCACATAGTATATAGTAGCAGGGCCCACATTGTACAGCAGGGCCCACATTGTACAGCAGGGCCCACATTGTACAGCAGGGCCCACATTGTACAGCAGAGCCCACATTGTATACGGCAGGGCCAACATAGTATATAGCAGCAGGGCCCACATTGTACAGCAGGGCCCATATTGTATACGGCAGGGCCCACATAGAATATAGTAGCAGGGCTCACATTGTACAGCAGGCCCACATAGTATATGGCAGGGCCCACATAGCATATAGTAGAAGGGCCCACATTGTATACGGCAGGGCCCACATAGTATATAGTAGCAGGGCCCACATAGTATATAGTAGCAGGGCCCACATTGTACAGCAGGGCCCACATAGCATATAGTAGCAGGGCCCACATTGTATACGGCAGGGCCCACATAGTATATAGTAGCAAGGCTCACATTGTACAGCAGGGCCCACATAGTATACGGCAGGGCCCACATAGTATATAGTAGCAGGGCCCACATTGTACAGCAGGGCCCACATAGTATATAGTAGCAGGGCCCACATAGTATATAGTAGCAGGGCCCACATTGTACAGCAGGGCCCACATTGTACAGCAGGGCCCACATTGTATACAGCAGGGCCCATACAGCAGGGCCCACATTGTATACAGCGGGGCCCACATTGTATACAGCAGGGCCCACATTGTACAGCAGGGCCCACATTGTATACAGCAGGGCCCACATTGTACAGCAGGGCCCACATTGTATACAGCAGGGCCCACATTGTACAGCAGGGCCCACATTGTATACAGCAGGGCCCACATTGTACAGCCTTCATCTCTCCTCCACCCACCCACAGTTCAGTAAAGCACAGACAGCTTTATAAAAAAAAAAAAACAAAAAAAAAAACCACTCCTCACCTCATCCTCGTGCCCGCGCTGCTCCCAGCTCCTGTCTCCTGCTCTGCCCGGCACACAGTGAGGGGCTGTGTCAGAGGCAGAGCAGGGAATGATGGGAGAGGGAGCGTCAGCTGACGCTCTCTCCTCCATCATCGCTTTGAACTGTACTGGCAGACGCCGGTATAGTTCAAAGCAGCGGCGGGGGGAGTCGGCGCTGGGGGCAGGCGGGCCCCCCTGCCTTACAGGGTCCCCATAGCGGCTGCGTGATGTGCCGCTAGCTAGGGGCCCCTTGGGGAGCAGGGAGAGCCTCAAAATGTTGGGGGCCCCCGGGCCCAAGCGCTGACCTGCGTGCTCGGGCGGCGGGCCCCCCTAATCACCGGGCCCCATACCGCAGTAAGGGTTGTCATGCCCTGATGGCGGCCCTGCCAGCGACCATGTAGCGACACACCAGCGATCCTGACAAGTGCATATCGTTGTCGGGATCGCTGGTGTGTCGCCATGTGTGACGGGGCCCTTACCTATCAGATACATCTTTGATTTAAGAACCGATTGGCAGATAGTGATTTCTGTTCACCTCCGTAGGGAATCCCCCATGAACACCACTCTCTTTTCTTCTTCACCACAATACTTCTTTTTCTCCGTTCAAGAGGCTTCTGATTTATTACTGGAGTGTTCTTGGTGGGCAAAGCACTTTTCTGATGTACATCTTCATAGTTGTCCTGCGTGAGATCCTAGTAGCGGTTCTTCAGCGGTATGGGTGTTGATCGCCTCCTCATCCTCCTGCTTCCTTGTGTCACATGCTTACATTTCTCCTCTTCTGAAGGTACATTGAAAGGTGCGTCTATTCAAATATTCTGAATAGTTAAGGGTATGCCACACTAAGCGAGATCGCATTTATGACGCAGTAGCGATCTCGTTAGCGACTAGCTGTGTGTGACATGTAGCAGCGATGTGGCCCCTGCTGAGATGTCGTTGATCGCTCATGAACGTTCTGAGCCGTTTTTGGTCTTTGGTGTCCCGCTGGTGAGCCTGAATCGCTGAGTGTGACACCCTTTATGAACGACTAGCATCGCAGGTGGGACTAGGTTTTCCCAACGACCACAGAGGTCGTTATACAGATCGCTGATGAGATGTGTTTGGAATCACAGATCGCTGATGAGATGTGTTTGGAATCACACAGCTAAGTCGCCAACGAGATCGCACCTGTGTCATAAATGGTGACGCAGGTGCGATCTCGCTAGCGATCTCGCTTAGTGTGGCATACCCTTTACTTCTACTCTGTCATTAGCTTCTGCAGGAACACTGAAAAGAAGTTCTTCTGTTGCGACATTATGAAGAGATTTTTCTGCTCTGTCAAGGAGATCCTCATCTTTGATAAGCTTCAGTGTAGCTTTTCTCTCCTGAAGACTTTGCACCTTCTCCTCTAACAGGGTCACAAGCTTGCACTTCTGGCACGTAAAATTTGTCTTTTTCCTGGCAAATCTGTAAACATATAGCACACATTGCAGCACAACATCTGTGTAATCTCATTCTCCATGTTGTGGACTTGTGGTCTAATGCTGAGGTTCATGAGATAAATATTACTGAATGAATTTTGTTTTGGTAGTGACAATAAAGTGCACCAATGGTTTCTCTATGTGCACCAACATCTGTAGCAACTGGGCCCCATCACTGGATTGTGATACTTGCACTGCTGCAGCCATTTCTGGGTTTAGTGTTATTAGTAAAGAGTGCGTTTGAGGTTACTTAAAGCAAAAGTGTTGTCCTTAACAAAGGGTCAGCAGCATAAGTAGAATTGGGGAACTTATGTGAGAGTGCTGCACTGTCTTGCCCCCAGGGATTGCCCTGTGCTATCACAACCCCTAGGCTGGCTGCAAAGCACATCATCTAACTTTAAAAAAAAGGTTACATATCTGTTATGGTTGGGTGATCCAATTTATTTTCTGTACCTTGTTATGTCCCCGGCCTTTTACACCTTTTAGCCCCTGTACAATAAATCTGTTGGAATATTTTAATCTCACCTCTTATGAGTGTGTACGGAGTGAGGACATAGGTTTCCCAAGTTGACACCTGGCAGAAGAGAAAGACCCCCCTGCATTCCACTATAGCTCCCAGCAAGATTCAGGTGGAGGCACTACGCCACAATGAGGTGAGAACTACCGGACACCCTGCCCAAGAAGGCGGCTTAAAGAGTTGTTGCACTTAAAGGGTTAATAGTTTCAGATTGTAAACAGCAACAACTAAATAGAGAATTTTCATAAATTAAATAAGCTTACAGTAGGTCGTAAACTTTGGCTGCTGCTCTAAATTGTGATAAAAAAAATGACTGCAGAAAATGTAATGGAAATATTCATTCATGACTGATTAAGAACAGCAATAACAGATAACACCATCACGTAACCTTCATCTCCCTCGTCTTTATACTGGGCAGTTGTTCAGAAATAAATGAGCTGCGGCCAGTGTAAACAGGACTTCATATGGCTGCAACGCTAGAGTTTCTGTATGATAACCACTGCTTCAGACTTCTTTAAAGGCCGTGACCAAAGTTCAAGGAACCGAAACATTGACCATGTGATGTGTGGTATATCATTATTCTTTTCACTTCTCAAGAAATTAACATTATATTCAAAATTATTAGGCCCCGCTATCCAATGCTTTTTTGAGACAATTTTACCACCACTTGAGAGCCAACTTATCTTTCTCTTTAATCAATCTTATGACTGATACCATTCATTTCAAGAAGGAACATGTAATTTATCACGTGCCCTTATAGCAACAAGACTCATACCAACAGAGTCTAAATAGACCTGCCTCATAGGTGCAAAGGTCCTATACTGTTTGCTGTATACCTTGATTCATTATCCATTTTAGAAGAGCCAATAACCAGTAAATAATCCCAACTATTAGCCCATCTAAATAGGCTGGAAAGGATTTTATGCCAGGATAAAACTCATCATTATCAGCAGCACATTGCCTCGTGTAAACAAGTGATGTGCTGCCGATAACATAATATACAAAGATCATAATAATGTGGAATCTTCATCAGGCTGTCTATACAGGCCAGTACACGACCTCCAGACGACTTGGTGCTTGCTTAATAACTCTGTACAAAATTGAAAGAGAAAATTAAAGCAACGAGGAGTCTGGTGGAGCTTGTACATTTGTTTGGTTCAGTATAAAGGAGTCATATAGGCTTTGTGCATAAGTGTGCAAAATAATTTTCTGCAATAAAACTGCCGGCGATGATTCTTACCATAATATAAAAATTCTTATCATAATATAAAAATATTAATAAAATAATGAATAAACTTAATAAGGTTTACTTACAAGTCAAAGACTAAGTAATGGTACCCTTCTTCTGATATGCTGTCATGAAGTCGAACTGGAATAAAAAAAAAATTAGATGAACACAGTATTTTTAAATTTAAATTATATAATTTTAAGTTGCTACTACTAATAAGCTGGGGGGGGCTATTCTGAGTCAGACTTTATTCATACACCATTTCATGGATGCAGCAGGAAATTTCCGTCATATATGTGGTTATAGCTATTGACTCTCCTTTGTGATTATACAGTGACACACTTAAGTTGCATACATACAGGTGCTTCTCACAATTAGAATAACATCAAAAAGGTTAGTTTATTTCAGTTCTTCAATACAAAAACAAACTCAAACAAAAAATACACACAAGAGCTTACTAAATCACCAGTAGACAATGTTTAAATCCTTGGCTGCTAGAATCAAATAGGAGAAGGTGCCTCCCCAAAGGGAAAAAACAATAATTATTATTATACATTTATATAGCGTCATTTATTCCATGGCGCTTTACATGTGAAAAGGGGAAATATAGACAAGTACAATAAACATTAGCGAAACAAGTACAGAAGGAGAGAGGACCCTGCCCTCGAGGGCTCACAGTCTACAGGGATGGGTAAGGATACACTAGGAGAGGGTGGAGCTGGTTGTGAGGTGGTCCAGTAGACTGAGGATCATTGCAGGATGTAGGCTTGTCGGAACAGGTGGGTCTTCAGGTTCTTCTTGAAGGTTTCTGTTGTTGGTGAGAGTCTGATGTGTTGCAGCAGAGAGTTCCAGAGTATGGGGGAAGCACGGGAGAAGTCATGTAAGCGGTTGTGGGAAGAAGAGATGAGGGGGAGTAGAGAAGAAGATCTTGAGAGGATCAAAGGTTGCATGTGGGTAGGTACCGGGAGATAATAAGTGAAAATACGTATGATCTGCGCTCAAAGGAACCACCACTTGATAGGATAAATACTGGAAGCTAGTTAGATTCCAAAAGAGTTAATTTGATTTAAAAAAGGAGGACCTCACTTGAGGGAATGTGCCAAAAAGAGCTAAAATAAACAACCACAGACCAATATTGCAAAGGCAAAGATTGTGCTACAAATAATAATATTAATAAAAAGGTCTAAAAGCAAGTGTAAAACCATCAACATATATACACACACAGAGTGCTACTCCTTTGATGTGGATAGTTGAAGGCAAACATCCATATAATTGTCGGATTTGATGCAATAAAACACTCACCAGAGTTTAGACCAATGCAAATCAAGTGCGGTGCCTGAAGGAAGGGAAAAACAGATGTTTACCTGCTTCCATGCGAAGGAAGAAGCGTGGCTGCTTAGTGGTGCTTGAAGGAGATCTGCGTGTCTTAGCTGGGGAGAGCACGCAGGCAGCACGGAAGCGGGAGAGAGAGAACAGCTGGGTAGAGCCAGGGAACGCTCAGGCCGGAAGCGTCCTTGGATACCCGCTAGGAGACAAGGCCGACAAAGCCCTGAGCGTGTTACGTCACTGCTACTACGGCGCGGCACAAGGACCACAAGTAAACCAAATGTTTCGAAGGCACACCTGCCTTCTTCAGGAACCACACTTGATTTGCATTGGTCTAAACTCTGGTGAGTGTTTTATTGCATCAAATCCGACAATTATATGGATGTTTGCCTTCAACTCTCCACATCAAAAGACTAGCACTCTGTACTGTATATATATTGATGGTTTTACACTTGCTTTTTGACCTTTTTATTAAGATTATTATTATTTGAAGCACAATCTTTGCCGTTGCAATATTGGTCTGTGGTTGTTTATTTTAGCTCTTTTTGGCACATTCCCTCAAGTGAGGTCCTCCTTTTTGGAATCAAATTAACTCTTTTGGAATCTAACTAGCTTCCAGTATTTATCCTATCAAGTGGTGGTTCCATTGAGCGCAGATCATACATATTTTCAAAAACTGAAACTCATTATATAGAGTCATTACAGAGTGATCTATTTTAAGTGTTTATTTCTGTTAATGTTGATTTCTGTTAATTTTTTGAGAAGCACCTGTATAAAAGTCTCCATACAGATAAAGTTTACTTCTAATACCTCAGGGTTGGGGAACCTCCAGCTAGTGGACCATCCTTTTCTCTGGCCCACGGGCAGATTCCCAGGGCAATAGTGCTTAGGCTGGTGGCCCCGTTTTGCCATTTCTTTAATTACTCCTTACACTACTGAATGTTGAGGCACATGGCCAGAACCAGTGTTAGTACATACTTTCTGGGTGGAGTCATTTGCACTCTGCGCTCCCGTCCCTCCAATGAAGACAGCAGCTCTGGCATCCCTTAGTGATGTTATCTTATGTGTAATGTGGCTGCTCCAGGTCCAGCAATGTATGTTTCAGCTCCAACATCTCCTATGTGATGCATATGTTTCAGCGTCTCCTATGTGATGCATATGCTGCAGCCTCAGCGTCTCCTTTGTGAGCTACAGTTAGGTCCATAAATATTTGGACAGAGACAACATTTATCTAATTTTGGTTCTAGACATTACCACAATGAATTTTAAACAAAACAATTCAGATGCAGTTGAAGTCCAGACTTTCAGCTTTCATTTGAGGGTATCCACATTAAAATTGGATGAAGGGTTTAGGAGCTTCAGCTCCTTAACATGTGCCACCCTGTTTTTAAAGGGACCAAAAGTAATTGGACAAATGACTCCAAGGCTATTTCATGGACAGGTGTGGGCAATCCCTTTGTTATGTCATTCTAAATAAGCAGATGAAAGGGCCGGAGTTGATTTGAGGTGTGGTGTTTGCATTTGGAAGGTTTTGCTGTGAAGGAAACATGCGGTCACAGGAGCTCTCCATGCAGGTGAAACAAGCCATCCTTAAGCTGCAAGAACAGAAAAAAAACCATCCAAGAAATTGCTACAACATTAGAAGTGGCAAAATCTACAATTTGGTACATCCTGAGAAAGAAAGAAAGCACTGGTGAACTCATCAATCCAAAAAGACCTGGGAGCCCATGGAAGACAACAGTGGTGGGTGATCGCCGCATACTTTCTTTGGTGAAGAAGAACCCGTTCACAACATCAACTGAAGTCCAGAACACTCTCAGTGAAGTAGGTGTATCTGTCTCTAAGTCAACAGTAAAGACAAGACTCCATGAAAGTAAATACAAAGGGTTCACATCTAGATGCAAACCATTCATCAATTCCAAAAATAGACAGGCCAGAGTTAAATTTGCTGAAAAACACTCCAGAAGCCAGCTCAGTTCTGGAAAAGTATTCTATGGACAGATGAGACAAAGATCAACCTGTACCAGAATGATGGGAAGCCAAAAGTTTGGAGAAGAAAGGGAACGGCACATGATCCAAGGCACACCACATCCTCTGTAAAACATGGTGGAGGCAACGTGATGGCATGGGCATGCATGGCTTTCAATGGCACTGGGTCACTTGTGTTTATTGATGACATAACAGCAGACAAGAGTAGCCGGATGAATTCTGAAGTGTACCGGGATATACTTTCAGCCCAGATTCAGCCAAATGCTGCAAACTTGATTGGACTGCGCTTCATAGTACAGATGGATAATGACCCCAAGCATACAGCCAAAGCTACACAGGAGTTCATGAGTGCAAAAAAGTGGAACATTCTTCAATGGCCAAGTCAATCACCAGATCTTAACCCAATTGAGCATGCATTTCACTTGCACAAATCCAGACTTAAGAGGGAAAGACCCACAAACAAGCAAGACCTGAAGGCTGTGGCTGTAAAGGCCTGGCAAAGCATTAAGAAGGAGGAAACCCAGCGTTTGGTGATGTCCATGGGTTCCAGACTTAAGGCAGTGATTGCCTCCAAAGGATTTGCCACAAAATATTGAAAATAAAAATATTTTGTTTGGGTTGTGTTTATTTGTCCAATTACTTTTGACCTCCTAAAATGTGGAGTGTTTGTAAAGAAATGTGTACAATTCCTACATTTTCTAACACATATTTTTGTTCAACCCTTCAAATTAAACGTTACAATCTGCACTTGAATTCTGTTGTAGAGGTTTCATTTCAAATCCAATGTGGTGGCATGCAGAGCCCAACTCGCGAAAATTGTGTCACTGTCCAAATATTTCTGGCCCTGACTGTATATGCTTCAGCCCCAGCATCTCCTGTGTGGTGTATATGCTCCAGCCTCCGTGTCTCGGCTTATCCCATGTCATGTATACAGCAGTTTCAGTATCTATTTTATGTATATGCAGCAGTCTTGGTGTCTGCTATTTGATTTATGTACAGTAATCTTGGTGTATGTATGTGATATATAACAGCAATCTCAGTGTCTCCTATGTGTTGTATATACAACAGTCTTGGTGTCTGTGATTTACATGCGTCAGTCTCTATCTCTTATGTGATGTATATACAAATGCCGTGGTGACTCCTATGTGATATATATAGGAGTCTCAGTGTCTCCCATGTATGATGTATACAACAATCTGTGTCTCCTATGTGATGTATATATACATTTATACAAGTCTCAGTGTCTCCTAGGTTGAGTATGCACAGCAGTCTCGGTATGTTCTATATGATGTATACAGCAGACCTTCCACAGCTTGAGTTCTATAAATGTAACGTTAGCAGTGATGAATTTCCCCCTTTGAGGAGACATGCAGTGAAATATACATATAATATGAGTGTTCAAAATAACTACTGTAACAATCAGTTCGTTACAAAACTTTTTACAAAGAGTTGACTGGGCTCCAGACCAATCCAAGCCTAGAAAAGCAGTAGTTTGTAGCAACACCATCAATACCACCTAACAGCACAGCATTGTCAAACAGAAGCAGCTCCAGCCATCACATTAGGTGGTGAGTTAATTGTTTGATCAAATATAGCAAGATAATTTTCAAGGTGATCATTTTGTAAGGTCCCCGACTGGCCCTTGGCAGAAAAAAAAAAAAAGGTTCCCCACCACTGTAATACAGGATTCTTAGCTATACAAAAAGAGCACTTGTCACTCTGATGCTCCTATAGGTGCAGGCTCACAAAGAAGAATTATTGCTCCTTGAATATGCAGCACATTTTATTAAATATTTTTGCGGCTATTGGACTCTCAATAAAAGAACTGATTAAGTTTCTAGTGTGATATTTTATTATAAAAAGACCAGGGCCATACTGAAAGTACAGACTCATGCATCAGTCTCAAGAAGGCAGAAAATCACATTAGCATGCGAGTTCCTACAATTTGGCTATTAACATTCATTGTTAATAATTTCCTTATTAATAATGGCAGAACAAGGGAAAATCTGCAGCAATAGATACTACTAGTGTGGTTTACCCTCAATACCACAAAATGTGAATGCAACCTTAATTGCACCACTCCAGATTTTTTTTATTGCAGCGCTGAAGTGATGCTTCAAATCTAAGTCCTCTGCCCCCTGTCTTATACTCACCTTCTGGCATCTTCATCTGTTATTACCGCTGCTCCCATCGGTCTCCGTCAGTTAGCAACCTGCGAGATCGATATAGTCAGGGCCGGCTCCAGGTTTTATGGGCCCCGGGCGAAAGAACCTCAGTGGGCCCCTTTAACACAGACCACGATTCATGATGCACAGATACAGCAGAGAAATATGGGTACAGTACAATTCCAAACACTTCACTTCTTCCATTACATGAGTGATATCTATTGTAAATTGTACAATAGCTCAAAAACCGCCAAATCCTCACAGCGCACAGAACAGACTGGACAGTACAGTCCTCCATACAATATTATGGGCACCACAGTCTCCCCCTCATCACCCATATAATACCCCATGCAGGATGCCACCCCCCATATAATGCTCCATACAGAATACTGGACCCAAAATAATGCTCCATACAGAATACTGGACCCAATATAATGCTCCATACAGGATACTGGTCCCCATATAATGCTCCATACAGGATACTGGTCCCCATATAATGCTCCATACAAAATATGGAGCTCTCCTCTGCGCTGTACTGCGTTCTGCACTGTTACGGCTCAGGAAAGGGCGCTGTGGAAAGACTCCCCATTATCATCATGATTGCCTCCTTATCATCATCATTGCCTCCCCATCATCATCATGGCCTCCCCATCATCAATGCCTGCCCATTATCATCATGGCCTCCCCATCATCATCATGGCCTCCCCATTATCATCAATGCCTGCCCATCATCATCATCGCCTCCCCATCATCATTATCGCCTCCCCATCATCATTATCGCCTCCCCATCATCATCAATACCTGCCCATCATCATCTTCTCCCCATCATCAATGCCTGCCCATTATCATCAATGCCTGCCCATTATCATCATCTTCTCCCCATCATCAATGCCTCCCCATTATCAGCAATGCCTGCCCATCATCATCTTCTCCCCATCATCAATGCCTGCCCATTATCATCAATGCCTGCCCATTATCATCATCTTCTCCCCATCATCATCAATGCCTCCCCATTATCAGCAATGCCTGCCCATTATCATCATCTTCTCCCCATCATCAATGCCTGCCCATTATCATCATCTTCTCCCCATCATCAATGCCTCCCCATTATCAGCAATGCCTGCCCATCATCATCTTCTCCTCATCATCAATGCCTGCCCATTATCATCAATGCCTGCCCATTATCATCATCTTCTCCCCATCATCATCAATGCCTCCCCATTATCAGCAATGCCTGCCCATTATCATCATCTTCTCCCCATCATCAATGCCTGCCCATTATCATCATCTTCTCCCCATCATCAATGCCTCCCCATTATCAGCAATGCCTGCCCATCATCATCTTCTCCCCATCATCAATGCCTCCCCATTATCAGCAATGCCTGCTCATCATCACACACAGACAGCACCACTGCACACAAGCACTCTCTCACATACATACACACACACATACATACACACACAAAGCACCGCACTACATACACATAGACACACACATAGACACACACACACACGTCTTACATATCCGGCGTCCGCGCACTCTCTGCCACAGCCGGCCGCTGAATGATGACGTCATTCAGCGGCGCTGCTGTGAGAGGAAGCGCCGGCGCCCCCTGGAGCCCGGAGCTGCGGCAGCGGAGGCACGGAGAGGTAAGTATTGTGCCAGCTGATGCCGGGGCCCTGAGCAAGCGGGGGGGGGGGCCCAGTGGCGGCGCTGACACCGCTCTCCTCCGCTAACGGGCGCGGGGGTGCCAGACGGCGAGTGGGCCCCCGCCTGCTCAGGGCCCCGGCACTTGCCCGGGTGTGCCGGGTGCTGACGCCGGCCCTGGATATAGTGTTTCATGGAGCGAGTCGGAAGTCACAACTCAATTCAAGTCTATCAGAGTGCTCTGGCTCTCAGACTTGCATTGAGAACATGGGATTGAAGCTTCTAACTTCCAGCCAGCCAGAAGCTGCAGTCACAAGATGATGCCGCAAGACCGAAGCGGCAACAAAAAAAGGTGATGACGCCAGTAGGCAAGTATAAGATGGGGCAGGGATCTTAGGTTTAACACTAGAACTACTGATGGAGTCATTTTGACTCCTTTCGTTTTTTATTTCTCTTCTGTGACTACATTTTTCAGAATTCCGGCTTGAAACTCGGTGACTTTTCCTCAAATATGATGTGAAAAAAGATTTTGTGAGAATAAATAATTTTGGTGAAAAATTTGCGCGTTTTTTTCAAAATTTACCAAGAACTACTGAAGGGAGTCATTTTGACTCCCTACTATATTTTGAGGTCCTTTTGTCACTAAATGTTGCTATAAAGTTTTGTGCATAATTTTTTCACTCTGTCTTATTTACCCTGATGTTCATATAGATGTAGTTCAATTTACATGTCAACTTTTCACATTTTCCTTGTGTTTTACCTGCTTGTATTACTGTGTAATGCTGAACAAAATAGCTTGTTTACTCTAGGCTCTTATCTTATGCTAATTTTTGATTCATATATATTGACACATATAAAGAACTGTACGCTTGCAGAAGCATGCAGGAACAATAATTTACAGTTTACTCTATCTGATGAGGAGCTAGATGCATTCATTGCGATATTCTATGCTCGTGGAATATCTGGCACGAACCGTCACTCGATTAGCAGTATTTGGTGTAATGACTGGGAATACCGTTTTGCAAAGCGACAATGTCTAGGGACCGCTTTGTTGAAATTATGAGGTTTCTCAGATTTGATGAGAAATCTACTCGATCGGAGAGACTGCAAACGGACAAGTTTGCTCTATTTTCTACTGTGTGGGACAAGTTTATTGAAAATTGTATTGCGTGTTACAAACCTGGCCCATACATAACGGTGGATGAGCAACTTTTCCCAAGCAAAACTAGGTGTCCATTCACGCAGTACATGCCTTCCAAACCAGATAAATATGGCCACAAATATTGGCTAGCTGTTGATAAGGAGAGCAAATATCTGGCAAATGGCTTCCCTTATCTAGGCAAAGATGACACACGCCGTGCTGAGGACCGTTTAGCTGACCATGTGGTAATGAAGTTATTGGACCCGTTTTTGAAAAAAGGTCGCAATGTTACAACCGATAATTATTTTACTTTAGTAAAATTAGCTAAACAGCTAAAAAGCAAAGGAACAACCATCGTGGGAACACTGAACAAGATAAGGCGAGAAGTGCCTAAAGAAATAAAATCCATGAAAGAGGAATTGTACAACACTAAAGTGTTTAGAAATGAAGACAATTTTACACTTACAGTATATCAAGGAAAGCCCAACAAAAATGTTGTCATTTTGAGTTCCGTCCATCCAGATGTTGTTGTTGCGTCTGATTCCGCTAAAAAAACTCCAGAAACGGTAAAGTTTTACAATGAAACAAAATATGGAGTAGATGTAGTGGTTCAGATGGCACGAAAATATACCACACGAACATGCACAAGGAGATGGCCTGTTCATGCATTTGAAAATGCCTTAGACTTTGCGGGTATAAATGCATGGATAATATTCAATGAGATAACCCACCAAAAAATGTCACGCAAGGCATTTTTGCAAACGCTTGTGAGAGAGTTGAGTGGTCCTTATGTCACAGATAGGGAAAAGGGTTCCACGTCCCAAGTTTCTACATGCTCAGAAGTGATGGTTCAAACAAAATTTTGCCAGATCAAAGAAAAGTGCAAGAAAAATAGATCTGTCGGCAATTGTAAGACTTGTGGTAAGTCTTTGTGTGGGCAATGTACTGCCATAAATCAAAGGCAATGCCTAAAATGCGAAACACCAAATGTTTAGAAGGTGAATTCTGCGCCATATTTTCATTTTTATGCTCCTCCACCTACATTTTCTCTGCTTTTTGTTCTTCAGTTGTTGTTTATATGTGTGCACTTGAATAAAAAAAATGTTTGAAAAACGTCTATTATAATTATTGTTATTTTCTGTAGAAAAATAAGAAAAGCAGAAAAAAACAATCAAAAGCATTACTGTTGGATCTCACAATAATAATACATCACAAAAAATATAATTATTAATAAATAACCACAAATGAAACTCTAAAAATAAACGAAAACAAGCAAGGAGTCAAAATGACTCCTTTCAGTAGTTCTAGGGGGGTCACGAGTCCAGTAGTCCTAGTGTTAAAGCACCAATCCAGAGCTGAAAAAAAACTCCAAAACACTGGAGTGTAGCTTTAAAGAAAAATTAAGACACATCGAGGCTACTGTTAATTCAATCAAGGTTTCTCTTTATATGCTGTCAAGATATAGCATTTGCTTCTGCAAGGCACAAGGTGGCATACATAGGATTGTATTTCTTGTTCAGGACTTTGTTTTTACCCTTTCAGATAACATTAACAATGCATCACATCTACAATTGCTTATCTCTGGTACAACAGATAAAGTAACTTGGAAAGGTGAACAGTTTGATGTACAGGATTTCATAGTAAATATCTGATCCCATAAAGAACAAACCTTTTTTATGTCATTCTGCCTTTATTGCTGCTCTATAGTTCTATCTCTCTACAGGACAGTATTATGGTCAGCAAATGTCCTGTTCTATCCTGCTCTAGTAGTTCAAGAAATTCATTGCACCCAGCAGTTACTACAGTCACTTACACATTTCTAACTAGACCACTTATGGACCCATGTAATCAGAAAACAAGTATTTTGTTTCTTAAAAGGACAAATACATTTTCTGTTAGCCTCATTGTGAAGTGGTACAAAAAGTTTTAGTGGCCCAGTTTTTTAGGCAATAGCAGGAGCAGCTTTGGGTGATATATGGCTGTTGACTAAGGAACTAACCCACGGTAGAGACAAAAAGTAGGGGTTATCTGAGAATAGTTATCACATAAATAATACACATTTAAACTTGAAAAAAATTCTAATACCTTTATTTAGCAAAAAGGTATGCTTTATGTACTGCGCTTTGTCAGGATTTTAAAACTGGCAACTGTCATAAATCAAGTGTGCATCCCGTCCTAGAAGTCAGGGGACACAAAGTAAGACAGGCTGAGTGAAGAACATCTACTCAAGACATACATCAGGTCAGAGTAGCATCCTGCTAGGCATTGTGAACTTGGATTCCACTGGCAAGAACCACTCAACCATGTAAAGAGAAAAGACAGCCCCTCATGTCTTTAAAATATGAAGGTCAGTCAATCCAGAAAATTGTTAGAACCATGAATGTCTCATCAACTGCAGTCATGAAAGCCATCTACCACTATGATGAGGAGCGCTCCAGTAACTAAAGACAAAGAATGACCTGTGTAACAGAGAATAAGTTCATTAGAGTTACCAGCATCAGAAAATGCAAATTAACAGGCTCTCAGAATACTGTCTCATACATGATGCACAGACATCAAGTAGCAGACACATCTCAACGTCAACTGTCAAAAGGAGACTGGGATAAGTGGACATTTATAGTCAAATTACTGCAAAGAATCCACTAATGAGGAACTCAAACCCTTGTGGGTCAAGATCGGTGGATATTCGATTAGTTGAAATTAGTCATGAGCGAGTATACTCGTTGCTCTGGTTTCCCTGAGCACGCTCGGGTGGTCTCCGAGTATTTGGAAGTGATCAGAGAGTTAGTTTCTGTTGCTGTAGCTGCATGATTTGCGGCTATTTGACAGCCTGAATACATGTGGGAATTCCCTAACAAACAGGCAATCCTCACATGTATTCAGGCTGTCAAGTAGCCGCAAATCATGTAGCTGCGGCAACAGTAACCAAATCTCCGAGCACTTCCAAATACTCGGCGACCACCCGAGCGTGCTCTGGAAAACCCGAGCAACGAGCACACTCGCACATCACTAGGTGAAATCTGTTCTGTAATCTGAGCAGTCCAAATATGAGATTTGTGGTACCAATAGCCAAGTCTTTTTGAAGTGTAAAAAAAGATGAGTAGATGGGATCTACAAGTCACGCTCACGCCCTGACTGGTGGGCATGAGCCAGGCGGTTGTGGCCCCACTGTGCCACAAACCAGACTACCCTGGAAGGGTCGTGCCTTGGTTTTCACTGGAGCACCTGATGGTGAGGTCAGGTTTGTGCAGCAGGCAGCTGCCAGGTGCCACTCCAGGGTGGTGTCTGGCTGTGATCCCACTTGGGGAGACAGTACGGGCGACAGGCACGAGTAACAGACAGGCAGGTGATCACGGCGGGCACGGCTGAGACACTGGCAAGCGGGCATGACTGAGGCACAGAGACAGGGACCAACTAGAAGGGCTCAGGGACATGGGCAGGAAGGAGTGGTGTATGGAATAGGTAGGGTCCTGTTCACACAGCGAGTGTAAGTACTGGTACGGACAGGAAGGAATAGTGTATGGAGGAACAGGTAGAGACCTGTTCACACAGAAGGTGCAGGTACTGGTACTGACAGGAAAAAATGAAGTATGAAGGAACAGGTTGAAACCTGTTCACAGAGCAGGTGCAGGTACTGGTAGTGGCATGAAGAAATGAAGTATGAAGGAACAAGTTTAGACATGTTCACACAGGAGGAGAACCGCAAGGCTGCGGAGAGGAGCTGCAGCAAGAGATTCTGCAACAGCAGGAGCGAAGCAGAGTGGAACCGCAAGGTATGCGGAGAGGAGCTGCAGCAAGAGATTCTGCAACAGCAGGAGCGAAGCAGAGTGGAACCG
The DNA here is from genome assembly GCA_033576555.1 of Oophaga sylvatica. NCBI lineage: Eukaryota > Metazoa > Chordata > Amphibia > Anura > Dendrobatidae > Oophaga > Oophaga sylvatica. The sequence continues at coordinate 234,257,944 of JARQOD010000001.1, read as the reverse complement.
CAAGGTATGCGGAGAGGAGCTGCAGCAAGAGATTCTGCAACAGCAGGAGCGAAGCAGAGCGGAACCGCAAGGTATGCGGAGAGGAGCTGCAGCAGGAGCAAAGCAGAACCGCAGGAGTGTGGAGCAGAGGCAGAAAGTGGTTCAGAGAGGACACAAGGAAAGACATAGCAGGGAAAGAAACCACAGACAAGGAGACTAACAGACAGAGGTAGGACAAAGTTCAGACAAGGTAACGGTGCAAAACAAGGAACAGGAACAAGACACAGGGACCAGGATATTCTGCCTCCTGGAGGCCGGAAAGACAGGTACAAGGCAAAGCTAGGAGTCAAGCCTCCAGAGAAGGCAAAACACAGGACATGACCTGGCAGCTGAGTAGCAAAACACTGAGTTAAGACATTGCTCAGGCAAGTTCCACTGGGTGGAGCTGCCCTAAATACTAGAGGCCTCTTGGTAATTGGTCAGGGACACATTAGACAGGTGCACCCTGATTCCATAAGAACCAGAGCGTTCTGGCACCGCCCCCCTATGCACACAGCCAGGAAGCATGCAGAGAGCAGTCAGAAAGCAAGAGGCACAGAACATGGAGCGGCAGCAGACAGAAATCACAGCATGACCTGGAGCAGTGAGTAAGTTGGTGTGTGAGGGATGGGAGCCCATGCAATGATGAAAGCAGGGTTGTTACACTACATGTGTGGTGGTCACCAAGAACCAAAGTGGAAGTGGCATGATGGCTTGAGGGTGGCACTGTTGAAAATTTATTCCAAATTCAAGGCAAACTTGCCCTGCAAGGCTGTCTCAGTATTCTACAACAACATAAAATTCTACCTGGTTTTTACTTAGTGGGACCATCTTTTACGTCTCAATAGGACTGACCTAAAACACTACTGCAGGCTATGTAAGGGCTATATGACTAAGAACGGGAGGGTTGGAGTGCTGCATCAGATGACTCTCGATTTCAACCCAATGGAGATAGTTTGGGATGCGCTGTACTGGAGAGTGAAGGTAGAGCAGCCAACGAATGCTCAGCACCTCTAGGAATGCTTCAAGACTGTTGGCAAGCCAGATGATCATCTGATGAAATTGCTTTACATAAAAAGAAAGGTGTGTAAAGCCAACATCAGAGTAAAAGAGGGGTACTTTGAGGAATCGAAGGTTTAACATATTCTTGTTTGCTTTCACGTATGTTTACTCAGTTTCCTTTTTGGTTTTCCTGCATTCAGTCTCAAACTACAGTGTGTACATTTCAATAATTAAAACCATTGTATGAACTGGTATGTCGGATTTTGACTGGAGCTGTAGGCATTTATGAATGAAAAGAAAAAATATATTCTTGCTGTCCGCAGCAAATTGAGTGCATATTTCACGTTCTAGTGCAGATTACCAAAACAGCGCTAAACTCTGGTTGGTTGCTATGGAAAGAACTCAATCTGATATTATACACTAATTGACTTTTGTGGCATCTTGAAGAGGACTTGTCGGCTCCACTGATATATTTATTTTAGTAAATGCTTATTTTCTTCATAAAATAATGCTAAAACATTTTCTCATAGTGCTGAGACGTTCCATTCCTCGGTTATTCCTTCTAGAATTTTATGAACACTTTGCCAGACGGGTGTTACTATTCCCCTTTGCAAAAAGGTGTGTCCTCATATGGGTGTTACTATTCCCCTTTGCAAAAAGGTGTGTCAGTACTCAGTCTGACACTGTCAGCACTGATTGTACAGTGTTTAGGGACACACTCCTAATTGGTAACACCCAGTTGTCAATCAATTTTTTAAGTGGAGGGCACGACAATCACAGCCTTTAATCGACATAGATGTGTAGACATCAGCAGCAATTTCTGTTCGAAATGGGCAGCAAAAGATACATTCACCCACAGGAGAATTAAAGAAGTGCACAGTTCCCAATGCAAATCAAAAGGGTCTCCATGTAATGTACGGTCACCCTGGTTCCTTTACAGAGAGACACTCTTTGTAGTTGCTCTCTGTTTTGGCTCTTAGATGAGAGTGCTAAATATAAACTCCCACTATTAACTTAGATTTTCCCAAAAGAAGGGTTTTGAAAATGGGTTTTACATAAATCAAACACTCCTAATAATTAGGAGTAAAATACACCCTGCAATTATATTGTGGGTCTATCCTGCACCGTGCCATAAATACAACATCTGAACATGGTGTCAATTAAGCCTACACAGTAGGATGTAATGTAAAATGTAATACAGATTGGTCCATATTTATTGATATATGTGTGCATCTGTTTTGGCTGCAGAATAACGTATTTACAATTTGTGCCAGACTTTCCCACAATGTGATCCATGTACAACAGTTTGTAAAAGCAGGACTGGCTTGCTGGTTGGCCAGATGTTAGCACATATCCACACCACAATGACCTTGGCATAAAAAATTATGACATTTTAGCCAGTGTTCATGGTGATATATGTTGTGACGGATTGGTCAAATGGGGCAAAGGCAGTCAAATTTATCCCAATAAAAGGCAATAAATTAGCTAAGATTTATGTAGACATTGGCTAAAACACTTTTGATAAACATTGGGTCTTCGTCTCCTCATTTTTAACATTAATTTAAGCTATAAACGAGCTAGACTGGCAGACAGGCGGGCAGATGGGCCATATTTTGAAGATTGTAAATGAGAATTACTGTGTAGTGAATACACCTACACAGTCCAGGCACACTGCGCTCAACGGCAGTATCAATCATAAGTAATGCTGCCTGGCAATATCAAACTGTCAGTTGTTATTTAACCAGGCATAGCAGAAATGTTGCTAAACTGAATTTATTTCAGGACTCTGACAACAATGTTTTTTTATCCCTTTGGTCCCATGCTACTTAAGGATAGCAACTTCAAGGAAAGGTTTTCATGTGATGAATCTAGATTGCTGGTTTACTTAATTAAACTTCCATCTGCCCTTGGCTTAACATGAAATAGGAAAAAAAAAGCAAAAATTAGTTTAAAACAAATCATCAGAATCTATGTCCAGAACTATTATGAATGGCAGACCCATTATTAAATCTACCAGTGGTCCTAATGAGGTCTTTTGGGGTCCTCTCCCAAATTTAGAACACCACATTTAAAAAGAACCTGTCACCAGTTCAAAAGTGGCCAGTTTTCGCCCTTATTTTATTCCTGATGCTCCTCAGTATTCCATCATTTGGTCCCAGAGATATGGCCTTTTCATTTAGGGCAATTTTTTATTGTTTTTATAGAGGCATTACTTGGGGAGTGTCTTTAGGCCGATCTGCATTATTATCCTGCAAGCAATGCCCTATAGGTGAAGACTATAAAAATTAGCTCTAAATAAAAAGGCTCTGGAAGCATATAGCAGATTTAATAAAAACAAACAAAAAAAAACCTTCGGTTTATTCAGAGGAGCAACAAGAATAAAATAAACATAAAAAATTGCCACTTTTGACCAAGTGACAGGTCTTCCTTAAGACTTTGTACTAAACTCCTTGGAGTGGAGGCTATCAAGTGGGATAAAATAAATTTCAAATGGTGGAAAATTTAAAACATTTTTCTACTGTTAAAAAACCTCTTCAGGCTTGACTTCTGTCACTGTCAGGCATCTATATATGAAATATTAGGCTAATCAGCTGGACCTTATTGCTTATAGAATGGTTTTCAGCATCAGGTGGCTGATACATTCTGATGGGACTTGTCCACAGACTGTATGAACATGTTTACTAGAACTGCATGTTAGGAGAATGGAAAAATATATTCAAAAACAGCAAATGCTGCAAGCAGGATACAACAACGTCTGCAGCTCTTATTCATAGGGATGAGTGGACCCGTAGGTGTTCGGTTTTGAGTCCCGAATGTTGGTGCTGTAAAATGGACATAGTAAGGGCTAGGGAGCTGCAGAAGAAAGCAAAATGGGGGTAAGAGCAGGACAATTGCACTGCAAACAAATGTGGATAGGAAATTGACTTAAAATAACAGAATTAAAAAATAAAAATACAAAATATTGAACCATGAGACAGAGGTCCAGGTGGAGGAGTAGAGCAGTGCCTTGCATATGTATTTTACTGTACTTGTTAATAAATATATAAAAAAAAAATTACTTGGGTTCCCCCCTATTTGTATAACCAGCCAAGGGAAACCAGACAGCTGTGAGCTGGTCTTATTATGCTGGGAATGGACCAATAACCATGGACCTTGCCAGCCTATTAATATCATCCCGCAGCTGTCTGATTTGCCTTTGCTGGTTATTAAAAATGGGTGGACCCTAAAATATGAAGTAACAAATGTGTAAAAGAGCAAAATTGTCAGGGAGTGTGAGGGACAAGGGAGAATCCATTTTTGATAAGTTCAGGACATCTCCTTCCGCTCCTGAAATGTGCCCCCACCCTTGCATCCCCCATGGTCATAAAAAAGTCATGCAGTGTTTATCTTCAATTAAACACCAAGAACAAATCCTTTGCAGCTCATAACACAAAGGTGCAAAATCCCCTGCAAGCCACAGCAAACTGAACCCTTTTGTGTGACTTGAAACACATGGATATACTGTACCTTGTACAACAAATCACAGCAAGGCTATGAGGTATTGAATCTGGAAAATGACCTATAACAGAATGCAATATCTCTGAGCCTAGCTGAGCACATCATCCGAATTGGTGTTCCTTCCCCCATACGCCCGTGCCCAGCAGCCAACTGGAGCACTCTGTGCTATGGAGTTATAAAGCTTAGACACCAGGAATTACATACGATAGGCATATTTGGACTTGATGCACAGATAAAATCCAGCCAAATCCAGTGGAACTACTGCCATTACATTCAGAGCTTCAAGCGGAAAGTTGTGGGCAATTCACAGTTCTGGACTGAAAATCCTGAGGAGAGAGGCTGCACAAGCCATGGGGTGGAGCAGCCAAGGAGATCTATATAAAAATAAAGATTATTATAAAAAATAAAGATTATTATTATTATAAGTGTCAGCTCTTCATATGGAGCTCAGTTTTCTCTTATGGCTGGAAGACACGATCTCAGACCAGAGCCAGGAAAAACTTAATAAGATTTGGACCTGTGATCCTTTCCAAAGCGCCTCCCTGTAGTCACATACTACATAACACGGTAATTGCAACCTATCTATACCTACAGAATGCTGTAGATAAGCCCCTGATGGTGGTGGTCGCATCTTATACTCGAAAAATGGGGTGACAGACTCCTTTTAAAGCCTTGAATTTGGATATTGATGCTGGTTAAAGACAAAACTAGTTAAGGAGTTGCCACATTTGCTATTTTCAGAACTTCAGACTGATTTGGTTAAATTGAGCAAAACTGGAAAGCGTAAATACTGATGCTGGAACCTACAGACAGATGACTGGGGATTACCATGTATGAAATATAATTTTGGTCTGAGTGAAATGTTTAACAAAATAAAACAAACCCCCAAACTTCTCAATATATGTACCTCTAGAATTCTTCACTGTCTGGTCACCAACAGATCTTTGTCCACATATCTATTTGATGACATCCATCAATGAGGATATCCACAAGGATATCATGTCAAGAGTATGTCAGCAGGAGCTTATTGTGGTGATGTGGCCATGTCTAAACACATCAATCTAGTGGGCCAATATTGAATGACATGTTCACATAGTTAATGATGCCAAAAATATATGCAGAATATACAGTGCAAGGACTTGAAGATGGGCTTATTCACCTAAATGGTGCCTGACTGTAGTTCTTGCCCACAGCCAATGAGCAGATGTCAGTGTGCAGGGAAAAACGGAGAAATGAGCGCATCACTAAATTTGCTCTGCTGCTTCCCAGATTAGGTCATACGTTTGTGGTCCACGAGCAGAAAGTAATGCATGGATCTGGCCTTGTGTTTTCTCATCCAAACCCAACAGTCTCAAATATGCCTATTAGGCTGTCAAGTTAGAGTAAGGAAACCCACGGGCAATCCGTGCACCATGGTCCGTACTCGGAACGTGAAACACGGATATGTGAGTCCGGCCATACAGTATTGGTCAGACACCCACTAATCAAAGTAATGGCATGTCCTAGGAAATAGGAATACACCAATAATGATAATTATGGAATTAATGGCGCTATATAAAAGCATAATAACTACATAATAAAATATACATTATGTGCAATTATTGGTGGCATTTCTTACAATATTTGAAGCCCAACTGTCTTGTACAATAGGCTTGTTGTGTAGCTTCTGGTCTTCAATGACATATATCCCATTACTGCAACTATACAATAAGAAAGAATAGTTGATTCTTGAAAGAAAAAGTAGTAGTTAATATCACACACAACGTGATAGTATTACAGTGGAGAGCAAATCTCAACAAGTTGAGTTATCCGTGAAGAATCTCCAGTTTCCTTGGAATGTCTTCATAGTAGAGATTCCTCATTCAGGTATTTCACAGGCTTTTACAGGTCGAAAAGTAGAGGATAGGTTAAAATATAGTGTCTCTACATAATGCAATTGAAAAAAAAGAACTGAAAAAAGAAGGTGCTAAACATAGATAAAAGCTGCTAAAATACGGTAAATCAGAACGATATCCCAAGGCTGCTCTAATGTAATAATGCAATGCTGGAGAATTCCACTGGGTTGCCACGTCTCCAGCTATCTACCATCGCTCCACACTTTTTTGACATGAGATTCTTTCATAGCCCTCCATTTACCATATGTTTTATTAGTCTTTTCAGGTCTAGATGTCACCAGAAAATTTCCTCCAGGATATATATGTACACAAAACAATTCACTTACAAGATTCTCAATGTGGTGTGTTCTTGTGGTGACAGGTATACAAAACTTATTGGTAAGAATACCTTACTGGAGGCTTTTTGAGCTGTTTATGAAGTTTACCTTCACTGACTTAATGGAGAAAATGCAGAACACTACTGAGATAAAGGACAACACTTAAGCCCCTTAAAAAGAAGCTATCACCTTGCAAATGCGGTATGCAAGGTTACAGATCGGGAATAGCTGAGCAGAATAATGTATATATTTATGGGAAAAGACCAAGTAAACCCGCCATTCATTGCTCTAAATCTGTGCTCAGTTTGGGTTTAGTAGTCCAGTAGAAGGTTCTAATCAGTCATTGGCAGCTGTCTCTAAATGCCAACTAATATAAGGAAGGCTGTCTATCACTATTAGAACTGCCCAATGGACTCTTAAGCTCAGAATAAGCAGAGTATTAGACAATTTAAACTTGGTCAACTTTCTTTCTCAATTGATTTGATGACAAATGCAATGATTAACAAATTGCTTGGAGGTGCAGGCTACTAGGTGTCTCCCTTTGGTCCATCTTGCTTTATACTTTCTGTAGTCAAGTTTAATCCTTCTCTCACAGCAGTGATCCCTGTTTGGATAACAGGGAATTAATGCAGGTCTTTGTCATTCTGCTTCTGCTGTCTTAACTTTCATGCTGTAAAGCAGTAAGGGGGTGGGTTCCTCAATGTTCTTTGGCTCTTGCGACCAAATATCACAATCTGCTGATTGAACAGAATTAGGTGGAACCAGAAGATGGAGGAAGAATTTCCAGAGGGATAAGTTTGAAGGGAGCAACAGGTCAGGTGCTATCTGTGAAGCATTTATCAATTATGAAAGGCCAGAGTGACAAGATGGGAAGTCAGTTGGTGCCCACAAGAGAAACATGTGAGTGGTGGAAAGCAAAAGCAAAGCATTCAAAGCGTGGTTGGAGATCGAGACAGGCGAGGTATCGTGAGTCAAGCATCGAAGCCCAGACTATGCCGGTCAAAACCCAGGATCCAGACTACACTGGTCAAGTCACAAAATCCAGTCCTCACCAGTTGAGACCAGATATCCGGATGTTGCAGGTCCTCAAGCAAGGAAGGCTGAGCGTGGATCATTGTCTGGGGCCAAACGTCTGCTATGGTAACCAGGAGATGCAAGTGAATGGGACTTTAATTCTAACATAGACGTACGGTACAAGGTGCGGGCTGGGACTGTGCTGTAGAGGGGCCAGGGCCAGTCAGTGTGAGGAACACAAATAGGGTACTAGGTGACTAGCTACTAATGACTTGCAGCCTAGTGGAAACACCAGTGACCCCCGTTAGGGCCAGCATAATAGCTGAAACCGCTTAAAGGACACAATCCAGTTACGGACTCATCATTGTGACTGACGCCCGTGGAAGTTAAAGCAGAATGACCAAAGGCGCCGGTCACACTAAGAGATAGTTAGATAGAGCAGGGGAGAGGATATTGAAACTGTTATATTGTTGTTGTCACCTTTATTGCCAATATGGTGTTACTGGTTACCCTGTATCCAAGCCAAGACTGTTTTCATAATTAACACTTTAATTTTTGTATTAGGAAAATGAATGGCTTAGTTGGTTACTTTTGCCTCATCCTTATCTGCGTGATGCATCTCCGTAACCTGTTTGCAAAGCAAGAGAAAGGAAGCTCCAGCACACATAGTGCTGGTAAAATGCTGATGAAGAGAAGCATTTAAAAACACCAGATGGCAAGATACAGACCATAAGAGTCAGACTGGATAAAAAGGTATGTGCATGACAGCAGTTTTAACTTGTGAGGGCAGCAAGGCCGTGTTTTAACTATGGTTTTGGGTGCAATGACAAGGGACCCCTTAATTTTTTCCCCCAAAATGATTTATCAATTTGCTCATCAACTCTTGCTATATAAAGTACTGCCCACCATTACTTCCCACCAATATGACTATTTTCCATATTTTATACAAAACAGATTTTTCGCCCTCATCTGGCTAAAAAAAAAAAAAAAAAAAACAGGCTGTATGTGAATCAAGCCTTAATCAAATAAAGCTAAAGCCTATGCAGGCGTGACAATATAACAAGTGCACATAACCATTCGAGTCACGAGTCATAAGATTTAAAATGTCACTGGGGTTGAAACTCTGAGCAGAAAGCCAAGTGGCTAATAACTTGGCTGTCCAATTGTAAGATAGCCAAGGCCAGCACAGGCCTCAGCTTTGGTCTGTAGAGAACTTTTGGGAGTAACAAAGCCCCAGAACTCTGGAAAAACGCTCCATCTTTTTCCAGTCATTTACCGTAGTTACACATCACCAATTTTTCAGCACATCATCATTTTAGTAAATTATTAATTGGAACAGGCTGGTGTAAAATCTAATGAAGCCAATAATGGACTAGTGATACAGACAATAAAAATGTTAAATAGCGCTGCACTGCCAAATTAGAAGCAAAGATATAGAAGTAATAAGAACTAATTATATTGCCACCTGAGGGTTGCTTTGGGGAATTAAATTGCTTTTTAATTAAATCAGGTACATATTAGCACACTGCAGGAGCTGCTGGTATGCAGAAAGTTCATTAATACAGAATATATATATATATAATATATATATAATATATACACACACATACACACCTGGACGTTGTATTCTACCTATACCACTAAACTAATAGAAACACATTCAGCTGCATGTTAAATCAACAAACAACAGGGGATTGGCACGGAATCGTGCTCAACCCATGAGCAAAGAAACACCAACTCATATAACAACATAGAATAAGGAGAACAGGAGTATCTGGTGGTAAATATATAAAACAGTAATTTAATTACATTAACCCCTTCACCCCCAAGGGTGGTTTGCACGTTAATGACCGGGCCAATTTTTACAATTCTGACCACTGTCTCTTTATGAGGTTATAACTCTGGAACGCTTCAACGGATCTTCGCGATTCTGAGAATCTTTTCTTGTGACATATTGTACTTCACGTTAATGGTAAAATTTCTTCGATATACCTTGCGTTTATTTTTGAAAAAAACGCAAATATGGCGAAAATTTTGAAAATTTTGCAATTTTCAAACTTTGAATTTTTTTTTCCCTTAAAACAGAGAAATATGTCACACAAAATAGTTAAGAAATAACATTTCCCACATGTCTACTTTACATCAGCACAATTTTGGAACCAAAATTTTTTTTTGTTAGGAAATTATAAGGGTTAAAAGTTGACCAGTGATTTCTCATTTTTACAACAAAATTTACAAAGCCATTTTTTTAGGGACCACCTCACATTTGAAGTCACTTTGACGGGTCTATATAGCAGAAAATACCCAAAAGTGACACCATTCTAAAAACTGCACCCCTCAAGGTACTCAAAACCACATTCAAGAAGTTTAATAACCCTTCAGGTGCTTCACAGGAGCTGAAGCAACGAGGAAATAAAAAATTAATATTTAACTTTTTAGCCACAAAAATGATCTTTTACAAACTTTTTTTTATTTTCACAAGGGTAAAAGGAGAAAATGGGCAGATAAGGTTGTTATGCAATTTCTCCTGAGTACGCCAATACCCTATATGTGGGGAAAAAACACTGTTTGGGCACACGGCAGAGCTCGTAAGGGAAGGAGCGCCGTTTGACTTTTTCAAACTAAAATTGGCTGGAGTTGAGATTGGACGCCATGTCGTGTTTGGAGAGCCCCTGATGCGCCTAAACAGTGGAAACCCCCCACAAGTGACACCATTTTGGAAACTAGACCCCCTAAGGAACTTATCTAGATCTGTTGTGAGCACTTTGAACCCCAAAGTGTTTCACAAAAGTTTATAATGCCTGGGTGTGAAAAAAAAAAAAAAAAATTTCCACAAAAATGATTTTTTAGTCCCAAATTTTTGATTTTTCCCAAGGAAATTGGACCCCAAAAGTTGTTGTCCAATTTGTCCTGAGTACGCTGATACCCCATATGTGGGGGGGGGGAACTGTTTGGGCGCACGGCAGGGCTTGGAAAAGAAGCAGTAACGTTTTGGAATGCAAACATTGATGGGGGTCATGTTCCGTTTGTAGTGCCCCAGATGAGCCTAAACAGTGGAAACCCCCCACAAGTGACCCTATTTTGGAAGCTAGACCCCCTAAGGAACTTATCTAGATCTTTGGTGAGCACTTTGAACCCCAAGTGCTTCACACAAGTTTATAATGCCCGGGCATGAAAATAAAAAATCCTATTTTTTTCCCACAAAAATTATCTTAGTCACTAATTTTTTATTTTCCCATAGGTAACAGGAGAAATTGAACCACAAAAGTTGTTGTCCAATTTGTCCTGAGTACGCTGATACCCCATATGTGGGGGGGAACCACTGTTTGGGCGCATGGCAGAGCTCGGATGGGAAGGAGCACCATTTGACTTTTTCCAACCAAAATTGGCTGGAATTGAGATTGGACGCCATGTTGCATTTGGAGAGTCCCTGATTATTATTATTATATATTTATATAGCGCCATTTATTCCATGGCGCTTTACATATGAAAAGGGGAAAAATATGACAGATACAATAAACATGTGCTAGACAGGGGACGCATAAGTACAGAAGGAGAGAGGACCCTGCCCGCGAGGGTTCACAGTCTACAGGGATGGGTGAGAATACACTAGGAGAGCACGGTGGCTCAGTGGATAGCACTACAGCCTTGCAGCGCTGGAGTCCTGGGTTCGAATCCCATCTAGGACAACATCTGCAAGGAGTTTGTATGTTCTCCCCGTGTTTGCGTGGGTTTCCTCCGGGTACTCCGGTTTCCTCCCACACTCCAAAAACATACTGATAGGGAATCTAGATTGTGAGCCCCATCGGGGACAGTGACGATAATGTGTGCAAAACTGTAAAGCGCTGCGGAATCTGTTAGCGCTATATAAAAATAAAGATTATTATTATTATTATTAGGAGAGGGTAGAGCTGGTTGTGCGATGGTTCAGTACACTGAGGATCATTGCAGGTTGTAGGCTTGTCGGAACAGGTGGGTCTAAACAGTGGAAACCCCCCACAAGTGACCCCATTTGGGAAACTAGACCCCTAAGGAACTTATCTAGATCTTTGGTGAGCAATTTGAACCCCAAGTGCTTCACACAAGTTTATAACGTAGAGCCGTAAAATTAAAAAATCATATTTTTTCCACAAAATTGATCTTTTCACCCCGATTTTTATTTTCCCAAGGGTAACAATACTCCAAAAGTTATTGTGCAATTTCTGATACCCCATATGTGGGGGTAAACCACTGTTTGGGTGCATGGCAGAGTTTGGAAGGGAAGGAGCGCAGTTTGACTTTTTCAACGCAGAATTGGCTAGATGCCATGTCGTGTTTGGAGAGCTCCTGATCTGCCTAAACAGTGGAAACCCCCCACAAATGACACCATTTTGGAAACTAGACCCCTCAAGGAACTTATCTAGATGTGTGGTGAGCACTTTGAACCCCAAAGTGCTTCACAGAAGTTTATAACATACAGCAGTAAAATAAAAAATCTTTTTTTTTTTTTTTTACAAAAATGATTTTTTCGCCCCCAATATTTTATTTTCACAAGGGTAACAGGAGAAATTGGACCCCAAAAGTTGTTGTCCAATTTGTCCTGAGTACGCTGATACCCAATATGTGGGAGTAAACTACTGTATGAGCGCACGTCGGGGCTCGGAAGGGAAGTAGTGACGTTTTGGATTGCAGACTTTGATGGAATGGTCTAGGGGCGTCATGTCGCATTTGGAGAGCCCCTGATGTGCCTAAACAGTGGAAACCCCCCACAAGTGACCCCATTTTGGAAAATAGACCCCACAAGGAACTTATCTAGATGTGTGGTGAGCACTTTGAACCCGAAGTGCTTCACAGAAGTTTATAATGTACAGCCGTAAAAATAAAAAATCCTTTTTTTTTTTTTACAAAAATGATTTTTTTCGCCCCCAATATTTTATTTTCACAAGGGTAACAGGAGAAATTGGACCCCAAAAGTTGTTGTCCAATTTGTCCTGAGTACGCTGATACCCAACATGTGTGAGAAAACGACTGTATGGGTGCACATCTGGGCTCGGAAGGGAAGTAGTGACGTTTTGGATTGCAGACTTTGATGGAATGGTCTGGGGGCGTCTAGGCGCATTTGGAGAGCCCCTGATGCGCCTAAACAGTGGAAACCCCCCCACAGTGACCCCATTTTGGAAAATAGACCCCACAAGGAACTTATCTAGAAGTGTGGTGAGCGCTATGAAGCCCCAAGTGCTTCACAGAAAATTTATAACATACAGCCGTAAAAACAAAAAAATCATTTTTTTTTTACAAAAATGATTTTGTCGCCCCCAGTTTTTTATTTTCCCAAGGGTAACAGAAGAAATAGGACAAATTGCACAATAACTCTTGTGGTCCAGAGTACGCTGATACCCCATATGTGGGGGTAAACTACTGTTTGGGCGCATGGCAGAGCTCAGAAGTGAAGGAGCACCGTTTGACTTTTTCAACGCAGAATTGGCTGGAATTGAGATCAGACGCCGTGTCACATTTGGAGAGCCCCTGATGTGCCTAAACAGCAGAAACCCCCAATTATAACTCCAACCGTAACCCCAACACACCCCTAACCCTAGTCCCAACCCTAACCACAAACCTAACCCTAACACACCCCTAACCCTAATCCCAACCCTAATCCTAACGTTAGCTCCAACCCTAACCCTAATGGGAAAATGGAAATAAATACATTTTTTAAATTTTATTATTTTTCCCTAATTAAGGCGGTGATAAAGGGGGTTTGATTTACTATTTATAGCGGGTTTTTGTGATTGGCAGCTGTCACGCTAAAAGACGCTTTTTATTGCAAAAAGTAGTTTTTTGCATCACCACATTTTGAGAGCTATAATTTTTGCATATTTTGGCCCACAGAGTCATGTGAGGTCTTATTTTTTGCGGGACGAGGTGACGTTTTTATTGGTACCATTTATGACAACGTGACATTTTTTGATCGCTTTTTATTTCGATTTTTGAGAGGTTAGAATGAACAAAAATCAGCAATTCATGAATTTCTTTTGGGGGAGGCGTTTATACCGTTCCGCGTGTGGTAAAATTGATAAAGCAGTTTTATTCTTCGGGTCAGTACGATTACGGTGATACTTCATTTATATCATTTTTTTATGTTTTGGCGCTTTTATAGAATAAAAACAATTTTATATAAAAAATTATTATTTTTGCATCGCTTTATTCTGCGAGCTATAACTTTTTTATTTTTTCGCTGATGATGCTATGTGACAGCTGTTTTTTGCGGGACAAGATGACGTTTTCAGCGGTACCATGTTTATTTATATCGGTTTTTTGATCGCGTGTTATTCCACTTTTTGTTCGGCGGTATGATGATAAAGCATTGATTTTTTGCTTAGTTTTTTTTTTTTTTTTTTAAGGGGTTCACTAAAGGGGTTAACTAGTGGGACAGTTTTATAGGGGGGTCGTTACGGACGCGGCGATACCAAATATGTGTACTTTTATTGTTTTGTTTTTTTTATTTACAGGAAGAAATTAATTTATTGGGGAATATTATTTTTTTTTTATGATTTTTTTTACCACTTTTTATTTTTTTTTACTTTTTTACTTTGTCCCAGGGTGGGACATCACAGTATTTTAGCAGATCGCTGGTGTGACAGTGTGCACAGCACTCTGTCACACCAGCGATCGCTCTGGCATCGCTGCAGGCTTCCTCAGCGCCTGCTCTCAGCAGGCACTGAGGAAGCCGCCTCCCTGCAGGACCCCGCGCCATCTTGGATCCAGGTACCTGGAGGGAGGACGGACCCTCGGAACAGCGCGACACATCGCGCTGCTCTGAGGGTCTCAGGGGAGCGCGCAGGGAGCCCTCTCCCTGCGCGATCCTCCCCTGTGTCCCCGGTACACCGCGATCATGTTTGATCGCTGTGTGCCAGGGGTTAATGTGCCGGGAGCGGTCCGTGACCGCTCCTGACACATAGTGCTGGGTGTCAGCTGTGATAAACAGCTGACACTCGGCCGCGATCAGCTGCTTTCCTCCAGGGAGCGCAGCTGATCGCCCATGACGTACTATTCCGTCCATGGAATTAGGTCCAGGGTCACATGACGGAATAGTACGTCTGATGGAATAAAGGGTTAATTAAATTATATAACACAAAATATAATTCAAATTACAATAATAGTGCAGAACAATATGAACAAACGGACGGACGAGAAACTCTCAAAAGTGTGCAATGTCACATATGTAATATACTAATTATGCAAATTGTCTCTTCAGAGAGGAAGAGAGCTAGAACTCTAGTGCACCTTTTGAAGGTAGCAATCCTACAAGTCAATGTCGACCTTTAACGAGCCTTATCACATGACCTAGGATAATAGCCAAACCAGAATCTCAATTTGCAGACACTGTGTTTCGGGGTTCAGCCCCTCATCAGTGCAAAGCGGAGATCTGGTTTGGCTGTGTGAGAGGCGTCAGACCATTGTCCAAGAAATATCGTCACTCCTTGCGGAGATCAACATGCTAAGCATGCAGATGAGGAGACTTAAAGCCGCAATGCTCCTCTGGAAATATGCTAATTATGCAATTGTCTCTTCAGAGAGAAGAGAGCTAGAACCTAGTGCCACCTTTTAATGGTCTGACGCCTCTCACACAGCCAAACCAATCTCCGCTTTGCACTGACGAGGGGCTGAACCCCGAACACAGTGTCTGCAAATTGAGATTCGGTTTGGCTATTACCTAGGTCATGTGATAAGGCTCGTTAAAGGTCGACATTGACTTGTAGGATTGCTACCTTCCAAAGTCGGGCACTGAGTTCTAGTACGTCTGATCGCCCATGAAGTAACTAATTGTCCATAATTAGATCAGTTCACACAATAGAGGATGGCAATTGGGTCTAATTAATGTCTACACCATTGATTCATTACATGTTAGAACTAGGCAAGGAGTGACGACTCAAGTGTCTTGGTACATATGTAATATAGTGACAAACTCCACCATATGACCAGTATGTCCCGGGGAGAGACCCATGTATGAAGTATAACCCACGATGGGCAAGTGCAAAACCATCAACAATGTTGGGGCTTACCCAGGAAAGGTGGAGAGCAAGAAGAGGAGACGTGTCCTAGGTGATGTCTAGGTGATGTCCACCCCATCACCTAGGGACACTAATTTGAATTATATTTTGTGTTATATAATTTAATTGATGTAATAAAATTACTGTTTTATATATTTACCACCAGATACTCCTTGTTCTCCCTATTCTATACTATACCACTAAACTGTTGTTTTCCACAAATAACAGTTATGTTACCATATGTGAATAGGGCTAATGTGTTTTTATTATAACTTCTCCATGATATGCCCTTTATATTGTGAATCGACATTTCCCAATACCTGGAATGACCGCAGTGGCAAGCTCCTGGTCCTCGGGAGAGGCAGTGCCAACACCGTTGGAATGGTGCCGGAGGGGAGCGTAAGTGTTATTATTTTACGGGGGGCAAAGATAGGGCTTTAGAAGAGGTTGTCCCAGTAGTGGACAACCCCTTTAAGTTTATACTGTCTCATTCATGCGACTAAAACCCTTCCCAAAGATATGTTTTAACTTTTAACAAGTGATTAACAACATTTTTTGACCCAGTTTTGCAGGGAGAAAACTGCTGCCAGATTTCCTTCAAGGGAGAAAAGCAAAAGGTATGTGTAGGGTCAGTGACTTTTATTGCCTATGGTGAAATAACTAGGAACTTGCAGAAACAAGCAGAGACTGCAGGTGAGCTAAAGGTGAACAAAAACAAGATTTTGGACATTTGAGGGCTAGAGAATGAACATGTCGAGATATATACATATATTATATATATATATATATATAATATATATATATATATATATATATATATACACATACACACACACACACTACCGTTCAAAAGTTTAGGGTCACTTTGAAATTTCCTTTATTTTTGAAAGAAAAGCACAGTTTTTTTCCAATGAAGCTAACCTTAACTGATTCACAAATACACTCTAAACATTGTTACTGTGGTAAATGACTATTCTAGCTGCAAACGTCTGGTTTGTAATGCAATATCTTCATAGGTGTATAGCGGCCCATTTCCAAAAACCATCACTCCAGTGTTCTTATGGTACTTTGTGTTTGCTAACTGTGTAAGAAGGCTAATGGATGGTTAAAATACCCTTGAAAACACTTGTGCAAGTATGTTAGCACAGCTGAAAACAGTTTGGCTGTTTAGAGAAGCTATATACCTGACCTTCCTTTGAGCTAGTTGAGAATCTGGAGCATTACATTTGTTGGTTCCATTGAACTCTCAAAATGGCCAGAAAAAAAAACTTTCATGTGAAACTCGACAGTCTATTCTTGTTCTTAGAAATAAAGGCTATTCCATGTGAGAAATTGCCAAGAAACTGAAGATTTCCTACAATGGTGTGTACTACTCCCTTCAGAGGAGAGCACAAACAGGCTCTAAACAGAGTAGAAAGAGAAGTGGGAGGCACAGCTGCACAACTAAGCAACAAGACAAGTACATTAGAGTCTGTATTTTGAGAAATCTAAGCCTCACAGGTCCTCAACTGGCAGCTTCATTAAATAGTACATGCAAAACGCCAGTGTCAACGTCTACAGTGAAGATATATTATATATATATATATATATATATATATATGTATATAGTATATGAAAGTATAAAAAATACTGCTGTGGTGTTCACAATCCTCTTGCAATAGGACAAGCTGGATGACAAAACAAGTGCTAGTAATATCCCAAAAGTAATAGGAATGAAAAAATAACTGTTAACCATGCCAAAGGAGTTGAAAAGAAAAGTCTTGAGTAAGGAAAATTCTGGCTTTACTAGCAGAGGGATACAGTGAGCGTCATGTTGCCTCCATCCTTAAAATTTCTAAGAGGGCAGTCCATTACAACAAGGTCAAGCAGTAGCATTGGGAACAACAAAGCTACAGACAGGCAGAGGGCGAAAATGACTCTCCACTGGCAGGGATGACAGTCATCTTCTTCGAATGTCACTCAGCAACCGCAGGATGACATCAAGTGACCTACAAAAGGAATGGCAAATGGCAGCTGGGGTGAAGTGCACGGCAAGAACAGTTTGTAAAAGGCTCCTAGAGGCAGGGCTCAAGTCATGTAAAGCTAAAAAAACTTTTCATCAATGAGAAGCAAAGGAGAGCCAGGCTGAAGTTTGCCAAAGACCATAAGGATTGGACCATAGAGGACTAGAGTTGGGTAATCTTCTCTGATGAGTCTAATTTTCTGCTTTGCCCAACACCTGGTCGTCTGATGGTTAGACGGAGACCTGGAGAGGTGTACAAACCACAGTGTCTTGCACCCACTGTATAATTTGGTGGAGGATCGGTGATGATCTGGGATGCTTCAGCAAGGCTGGAATTGGGCAGGATAATCTTTGCAAAGGATGTATGAATCAAGCCGCATAAAAGGTTATCCTGGAAAAACAGCTGATTCCTCCTTCTCAGGCAATGTTCCCCAACTCTGAGGACTTTTTTCCAGCAGGACAATGCGCCATGCCACACAGCTAGGTCAATCAATGTGTGGATGAAGGACCACCACATTAAATCCCTATATACATACATATACACACACATACAATATGTAAAACTAAAAATGCAGATTAAAGAAAAAAGGTGACAATTCTAAGGCCATAGGTATAAGGCAGTATTACGAAATTGTGTATGGCGTGATACTACAGCAAGAAGAAATATGATCAATGCACAAAAATATAACATTCAATTATTTTACTGCATTAAAATGTCACAAATCACATTTTCCAACTTGGTATACTCACCGCAGTCAAACTGTCCTTTCTTGCTTGTGCATCCTGGGGCAGAAGCGTCTGTACCTGGCTGCTTCCATGTATTTAGTAGACAAATATCATCCTACTTTGTTCAGGATCACATATGGATCAACTACCAAGAAAGGACGTTTTGAATGCGGTGAATATACCAAACTGGAAACATGAAATGTGATTTGTGACATTTTAAGGCAGTAAAACATCTAATTGCATATTTTTGTGTGTTGATCATATTTTGTCAGTGGCTTGAAAGAGTCTGCTGATCACAAACTGTTCTCCGTATTTGCACCTTTTCTTACTTTTTTTGCACTTTCAGAATACAGCACCCATGAAATATGAATACGCTTATACTGTACAGCCATGGGTATGCAGTTATGTGCAACGCCATACAAAGGTACTTTTTCTCATAGATTGCAAAGCATGTCATACAATGGGCACTGTATATTCAAGAGGCACCACAGACAGGCACATAGTGCCTATGGATACGTACTTCTGAATACTAGGGACTCAGTACCACTGTTGTCCATGTGCATTTGGCTTTTGTAGGAGTACCAAGATTAAAGGGAACCTGTCAGCAGGATTGTGCACAGTAATTTACAGACAGCGTCAGGTCGGCGTTGTTATACTGATAAAAATGATGCCTTGGTTGATGAAATCCATCCTATGGTTGTTCTTTAATCTTTATTTTCAGTTTTTAGTTAACGATATGCTCATGCTCCGAGGCGGCCTGTGGGGGGGGGTCTTCATGTTGTGCTCTGATTAGGTATTCATACTGATGGCTTCTGACAGGTCACTGATCCCTCACTGACCTGGCCCCTAGTTTGCATAATCAATGTCTGTATATACTTAAAGAAAAAAAAAAACCTTCAAAAGGCAGGTGCCAGCCGTGACATCTGCTCTGCAGCATGATCGCATGATTCATGTGCCAATAATATATGTTCTTCATGTTATTCAGCTAGAAAAAAAAATCAATTTGAACATGGCTCCCGCCAAGCCTACTCAGTAGCAGCTATCTGTGTCTATAGCTGTGATCCGATAGCTGCTACATGCGCCGGCACACATCTGAAGACCACATCCTTTAAGAGTTTTTTTTCTCTCTCTTTGGGCTCATACTCACTGGCGACGAAAACGGATGATATTCAGCCGATAAAAAATCGGATTCAAATCTGACCAATGTTATTCAATAGGTGACATCTCATTTGCTTATTTTTCTCAGCCGAAATCGGTGTGAGAAAAAAAACGCAACATGCTGCGATTTGATGCGAATTTGGCATGATAATCGCCAATGCAAGTCAATGGGTGCGAGAAATCATCGCACAGCACTCGCACCATGCGAGTGCTGTCCGATTTATACGCACCAGTCTCCTTTGAAAAGCCGGCAATTCATCCCCGGCTACTGTAAAATCACACTGACAGCTCACAAAACACTAGATACATACACATAGAATACATATACATATATATATATATATATATATATACATACATGCATACATACATACACACATGTCATTGTGACACATATATATATATATATTTCAGCTGCAGATGAAGGAAGAGAGCCACAGTATTCATTACTGATGGGTAGGCGGAGCCCCAGATCAGGATGTTACCTCAGATCAAAAGAGTGATGACTGGCTGGCCCCTCCAGCTCGGGCTCCTCCTACTCAGCTCCAGTCTAAGATTTGAGGTCCAGAGGATGGTCGCTGCTAATGCAGCTCCTCAGAAGATTTTATTATTTTAATATTCGGACAGGAGACTTGGATCACTAGTTGGTCTAGAGGTCTCAGGGGTATCAGCGCTGCTGTACCCCAACCTCTCCCTTGGCGGATCTGTATTTACTCAAAGTCCCTGCAGAATCCTTGCCGGCCCTGGGGGATGAGGAGAGCTTCTCTGGCGGGAACGCAAACCACACGTGCGGTCACTGCGTTCTTCGCCCTGGGGGGAAGCATGGGCACTGCGCCAGAAACCCCTGAGGGTCCCTGTGGCGCCTTGGCTGGTGAGTACTCCACACAAATTTTAATAATAATTATGTGTGAGTGCTTTAGCGTCTGAATGAGCAGCGCTATTACTAATGTCAGTATGCTTCAGCGCTGCTGTGACAGCGCTACTACATGTAATGTCAGTATGCTTCAGCGCTGCTGTGACAGCGCTACTACATGTAATGTCAGTATGCTTCAGCGCTGCTGTGACAGCGCTACTACATGTAATGTCAGTATGCTTCAGCGCTGCTGTGACAGCGCTACTACATGTAATGTCAGTATGCTTCAGCGCTGCTGTGACAGCGCTACTACATGTAATGTCAGTATGCTTCAGCGCTGCTGTGACAGCGCTACTACATGTAATGTCAGTATGCTTCAGCGCTGCTGTGACAGCGCTGTTACAAGAAGATGTGGTGATTTTTTGTCCGCAGGCAGATAGCTGCAGGACAGAGAGGGAGCAGGAGCGGGGAGAATTCGCGCTCATTATTTGAGCTAGCAGGGGGCGTGGCCTATCTATCCCGGTCTTTTGAGCAGGAAGACGCGCGCTCTGGCTTTTCTCCTGCGACCCCCTCACTGTGGCGGCCATTACTCAGGCTCCTGGGCTCCTCGGACCGCTCCTCTCCTCATATAGACACCACGGCCAGCTGGGTGAGTGCGGATTCCTCACCCCGCAGCGCAGCGATCGCTATCCTGCAGCTGCAGTCTCATCAGAGACATAAAAATTGGCTGGGGCTCACAAATATATATATATTTTGGTGAGTTTGCAATATTAACCCCTTTGAGGGTTATTTCTACCAGCTAAATTTGCTGACTGAATACCGCTGGGGTAACTCTGCTTGGTGGAGCGTTAACCCTTCAGCGTTTGGAAAAAAAAAAAAAAAAAAAAACGCATAGTTTTTTGCTGGTATTACCGCTTTGACCTGCTCATACAGGTGAGACATGTCTGAACAGAGTTCAGATGCCGCGGATCACGTCCCAGTGCCATTGCGGCAATCAGATACGCAGACCTCCACAGCGTCTAGCGCTGCGGTCGACAGCGGTGGAAAATTGGATGATATCGCTCGATCGATTAATAACTTATCTGACCTTTTAGGTCAATATGTGTCTGCTAATTCCTCTCAGAGGAAGCGACGCAGGCCGTTACCGGCCTCTACACGGAGCGAGTCAGATGTATCTGATATTGGGCAGAGTTCCCCTTTAAATTCGGATGGAGAAATATCCGATTCAGATGCGGACGAGCCGCAGGGGCGTTCCTCTATGACGAAGCGTACGGAGGCATTAATTGAAGCCATGAGAGATATACTACAGTTACCGGAGGAGGTAACTAGTCGTCCTGGTAAATCAGCACGCATTTTCCAGGAGTCCCGTGCTTCGCGCACAACATTGCCAGCTCTGGATGAGCTTAATGGTGTAATAGAGGAGGAACGTCTATGTCCAGATAAGCGTTTTCATGGAACGCATTTCTTTGATACACTTTATCCTTGCTCTACGGAGTTAAAGGCTAATTGGACTTCTGCTCCTGAAGTGGATGTGTCTTTGTCTCAGCTTAGTAAATCCTCTCTACTCCCTATTAAGGGAAAAGCGAGCTTACAGGAGCCTTTGGATAGAAAGGCAGAATTGGCGGCAAAAGCAAGCTATGAGGCTGCGGGTCATGGATTTCGAGCAGTGCTAGGATCCATGTGTGCTGCTAGAGCTTCTCTAAGCTGGTTGGCACGTCTGAAGACGGAGTTGCAAAATGAATCTCCGTTATCTGAGATACGGGAAACTTGTGAATGGTTAGAAACGGCAGCCTGTTATATCTTTGATGCCGGTCTGGATACGGCATCTCTGCTGGCCAAAGCGCAAGCTTCAGCGGTCACAGTCAGAAGAGCTTTATGGCTCAGACAGTGGGCCGGGGACGCAGTTTCCAAACAAGGGTTGTTGGCCTTACCTTACAAGGGTGGCCATCTTTTTGGATCCGACCTCACAGAGCTGATTTCCAAGGCTAAGGCGAAGGAATCAGCATTACCACAGCGAAGGGCCATGGCCTCGGTGTCCAGTAAGCCTGGTGTTTATAGTGGTCGGCGGTCCTTTCGGGGCCGAGGACGATCTAGTCACTCCTCGTGGGGATCGGGTCGTCCTTCTTTCTCAGGAAAGAAATCCTCTCAGAAAACTCGTACTCCCTGGAAGCAGAGTTTCCGCCAGAACAAGCGGGAACTTGACAAGAAACCCGCAAAGTCGGATTGACGCCAGGGGTCCACTCGAGGATTCTCGAGTGGGGGGTCGCCTGCTTCTTTTCAAGGAGACTTGGATGGCTCGCGTTCCAGATTCCTGGGTAACGCGGATAGTGTCGGCAGGCTATTTCATAGAGTTTGCTTCTCAACCCCCAAATGTTTTTTGTCAATCTCGCGTTCCGTCGGAACCCGAGCTTGTTGTCGCTCTACAGCGAGAGGTCGAATCGCTACTACAAAAGGGTGTAGTGATACCGGTTCCGTCAGAGGACCGAGGGAAAGGTTTTTATTCCAACCTTTTTATAGTTCCCAAAAAGGAGAACAAATTTCGCCCGATTCTGGATCTCAAGCGATTAAACCGGCATGTCCATGCCCGGAAATTTCGCATGGAGTCGCTTCGTTCCGTTGTGGCAGCTCTGTCACAGAACGATTTTCTGGTGTCAATCGACATTCGCGACGCCTATTTGCATATTCCCATCGGAAAGGCTCATCAGCGCTTTCTTCGATTTGCCATAGGTCAGAATCATTACCAGTTCGTGGCTCTGCCGTTCGGCTTAGCCTCAGCGCCAAGGGTCTTTACAAAAATTCTGGCGCCCCTCATGGCACTCCTTCGAAGACAGGGGATTACGATTCTCCCTTATCTGGACGATCTTTTGATCGTGGCTTCCTCGGAGGAGGAGGCGTTGACGGCTCGGGATTTGTCTCTTCAGTTTCTGAAAGACTTCGGTTGGCTGGTCAATTGGGAGAAGTCGTCCCTGGAACCATCGAGGACAATTCTCTTTTTGGGAATGCATCTCGACACGTTTCGGTCGGTAGTTTCCCTACCACCAGACAAACAGTCATGTCTTCTTCGACATGTACAGATTATGACATCCTCAACGGCAATGTCCCTACGGAAGTGTATGCGTCTTCTGGGACTGATGGTGGCGTCCATGGAGGCAATTCCTTTTGCCCAGTTCCACTCCAGGACTCTTCAAAGGTTCATCTTGAGTCGATGGAATCAGTCGCAATCGCTGGATTGCAGTGTCACCATTTCTCGCGCGGTGCGGGATTCTCTAGAATGGTGGTTACGTCCAGGGGCATTCTCCCTGGGGAAGTCTTTCCTCCCTCTGAAGTGGTCAGTCATAACCACCGATGCCAGCCTGACGGGCTGGGGGGGTGTTTGGAACAATCTCTGGATTCAGGGGTATGGTCACCGGAAGAGTCTGTGCTTCCGATCAACATCCTGGAATTGAGGGCGATTTTCCTTTGCCTCCAACATTGGACGGTCCCTTTGAGCGGTCTGCCAGTCCGTGTGCAGACAGACAATGCGACGGCTGTCGCGTATATCAATCACCAAGGTGGGACAAGGAGTTCCAGACTCATGGTAGAGGTGTCCCGAATTCTGATTTGGGCAGAGGCCAATGTACCAGCCATTTCGGCGATTCACATTCCAGGGGTTCAGAATATTACAGCGGACTTTCTCAGTCGCAGAAGGATGGATCCCGGGGAATGGAGCCTCCACCCGGAAGTCTTTGCACTACTGTGCTCTCGCTGGGGAACCCCCCAAGTGGATTTGATGGCATCCAGGTCCAATGCCAAGTTACCGACATTCATGTCCAGGTACAAGGACCCGAAGGCGGTGGCGGTGGATGCTCTAGTGGCTCAGTGGGATCAGTTCGAGCTGATCTATGTATTCCCGCCGATATCCTTACTTCCTCTAGTGCTGCGTCGGATCAGACTAGAGAGAATTCCAGCTATTCTGATAGCTCCAGACTGGCCAAGAAGGGTGTGGTTCTCGACAATAATGTCACTGTTGGCGGCACCTCCGTTTCCACTCCTCTTCAACCGGACTTGTTGACTCAGGGGCCCGTTTGTCATCCGGACTTGATGTCCCTGCGTTTGACGGCGTGGCTCTTGAGACCGAAATCTTGACCCGTAGAGGTTTTTCAGCCGAGGTCATTGCTACCCTTCGTGCTGCAAGATGTCCGGCTACTTCTAGGATTTACCACAAAATTTGGGAAACCTTCTTTTCGTGGTGTTTGGGGTCTTCTCGGAACCCGAGAAAATTTTCCATTCCCAACCTGTTGGCTTTTCTGCAGCATGGGCTAGACAAGGGTTTGGCAGTTAGCACTCTGAAAGGTCAGATTTCTGCTCTGTCCTTATTGTTCCGGAGAACCATTGCTTCGAATAGAGACGTGCTCTCCTTTTTCCGAGGTATCTCTCGTAAGTTTCCGCCGCGGAAGGCACCCGTGTCTCCTTGGCGGCTCAACCTTTGTTTGGAGGCTCTTCAGCGTAAACCTTTTGAACCTATGGTTTCTGCTAGCCTTTCTTTACTTTCTTGGAAGGTGGCTTTCCTTGTTGCAGTCACTTCCTTGAGGAGAGTTTCTGAATTGGCAGCTCTTTCTTGTTCGCCTCCTTTTCTGGAGTTTTTTCCGGATCGTGTAGTGCTTCGCACTCGGGGTGATTTTTTGCCTAAAGTGGTGTCACAATTTCATGTTAACCAGGATATTGTGTTGCCTTCACTCTGTCCGGATCCGAAGAATACGAAAGAGCGAGATTTACACACATTGGATTTAGTGCGGGCCTTGAAGTTTTATCTATCTATTACTCAAGGTTTTCGTAAGACGGACTCCCTGTTTGTGGTTCCGGCAGGTCGTCGGCGTGGTCAACGAGCTTCCAAGGGTTCTATAGCTCGTTGGATCCGGTCAGCTATTTTGGAAGCTTACCGTCTTCGGGGTGAATCTTGCCCGATTAAGATTCGAGCCCATTCCACGAGAGCTGTGGCTTCATCGTGGGCTTTTCATCAAGGTGCTTCGGCAGTGCAGCTTTGCCGAGCGGCGACTTGGCGCTCTGTCCACACGTTTACAAGGTTTTATAAAGTGGACGTCAGTGCTTCCGCTGATGCAGCCCTCGGACGTAGGGTCCTGCAGGCAGCTGTAGTTTAAAGTTCTGGATGAACTTGTGTTTAGCGCTGGTTGCGCTTTGTTGTTAAGGTTGTTGGGTTTCTGCCTTTTGTTGGTTTTTTCCCACCCTTATTTTTGAACTGCTTTGGGACGTCCCATCAGTAATGAATACTGTGGCTCTCTTCCTTCATCTGCAGCTGAAACACGGATTTTGGTAAAGACTTACCTGTAAAATCCTTTTCAGCGAAGGAAGGAAGAGAGACACAGCACCCTCCCACGGCAGAAGTGTGTTGATGTTTTCAGATGCAGCGCGACCCTTATCTGATAGCGATTATCTGGGCTGAGGTCAGCGCGCTAAGGCTCTGTTCCAGCATCGCCAGCTCATCGCAGTAGTCAGGTTCCGTGAGTAGTACCTGGAACTCTGTGGTTTTTGGCTTTCTTTGCATGCATAACCTGTATCCTTGTGTTTTTTCTCTGAAGTTCCTTCAGAAGGGGTTATGTTGCTCCGCTGGTGATCTTGGCTCTTTTCCTAAAAGCTTTGGTACGACTGGAGCTGAGTAGGAGGAGCCCGAGCTGGAGGGGCCAGCCAGTCATCACTCTTTTGATCTGAGGTAACATCCTGATCTGGGGCTCCGCCTACCCATCAGTAATGAATACTGTGTCTCTCTTCCTTCCTTCGCTGAAAAGGATTTTACAGGTAAGTCTTTACCAAAATCCGTGTTTATAGTTCATACACTTCTACATAGTATAATAGCCGCTAATTCATCCCCCGCTGTACTGTAAAATCACACTGACAGCTTTAAGAATAGAAACAATACATATACACACAAAGAATACATATATATATATATATGTCATTGTGACATATATATATATATATATATATATATATATATATATAGTTCATACACTTCTACATACTGTAATAGCCGCTAATTCAATTGCCGGCTTTTGTGAAATCACAGAACCCGACATGAAATGACACATGGTTTACATACAGTTAACCATGTCATTTCATGTAGTTTGATATATGGTTTTAACTTACAATTACATGAGTGTATGTGTGCAAAATTGCAGACATGTAGGGGTTAATTAAAGGTGTAAATTAGTTGAAAAAAAATGCATGGGCTCCCGCTGTATTTTCTCCACCAGACAGACAAAGCAAGCGAGTGGGGGCAAATAATAATAGCCCAGGGAGGGTGCATTTATTTTGTGCCCCCCCTGGCTACTAACATCTGCCCCAGACACCCCAGAAAAGGCAAATCTATAATTAGATTAGCCCTTTCTGGCACTTTGCCCGTCTATTCCCATTGCCCTGTAGCGGTGGCGAATGGGTTAATAAGGGGTTAAAGCCACCTTGCAATTGAAAGGTGACTTTAAGCCAGGTTAATAATTGAGAGTTGTCAATTTGACAACTCTCAATTATTAATCCTATTGTATGAAAGAAAAATCAAACACACACACTTTAATAAAAAATCATTTTAATGAAACAATCAAACAGTTTTTGACGATCTTTTATTTTCCTGCTAAAACCAGTTCCTGTAATAAAAATAAAATAAAAAAGCAAAATTATTCTTACCTATCCGATGCACAGTCAGGTCCCACGCTGTAATCCATCAGAAAGGGTTAACAGGTTACAGCTAGCAGGCAGCTAATGCTGCCTGCTGAGCTGTTACCCCCTGAATGAATGAGTTCCTCTCCCGGCGAAAGGAGAGGAAGTGATTAATGTGTGAAGCTTAATTGATTTATTCCCACTTTCACTTCAGGTCAGGTCACCCTGACCTGACCTGAAGTGAAAATGGGAAGCAATCAATTAAGCTTCACACACTCATCACTTCCTCTCCTGTCGACGGGAGAGGAACTCATTCATTCAGGGGGTAACAGCTCAGCAGGCAGCATTAGCTGCCTGCTAGCTGTAACCTGTTAACCCTTTCTGATAGATTACAGCGTGGGACCTGACTGTGCATCGGATAGGCAATAAAATATGGTCCAAAACTGTGTCTTTATTTCATTAAAAGGATTAATAATGAATGTGTGTTTTTTTTCCTTTCATACAATAGGATTAATAATTGATAGTTGTAAAATTGACAACTCTCAATTATTAACCTGGCTTAAAGTCACCTTTCAATTGCAAGGTGGCTTTAACCCCTTATTAACCCATTCGCCACCGCTACAGGGCAATGGGAATAGATGGGCAAAGTGCCAGAAAGGGCGAATCTAATTATTGATTTGCCTTTTCTGGGGTGTCTGGGGGCAGATGTTAGGAGCCAGGGGGGGCACAAAATAAATGCACCCTCCCTGGGCTATTATTATTTGCCCCCACTCGCTTGCTTTGTCTGGTGGAGAAAATACAGCGGGAGCCCACGCATTTTTTTTAACGAATTTACACCTTATTAACCTACATTCTGCAATTTTGCACACATACACTCATGTAATTGTAAGTTAAAACCATATATCAATACATGAAATGACATGGTTAACTTTGAAATGACATGGTTAATGTATGTAAACCATGTGTCATTTCATGTAGATTCTGTGATTTCGCAAAGCGGCAATTGAATTGCTGCTATTACTGTATGTAGAAGTGTATGAACTATAAATATAAGTATATATATATGTCACAATGACATTATATATATGTATTCTATGTGTGTATATGTATTGTTTCTATTCTTTATTAAAGCTGTCAGTGTGATTTTACAGTATAGCCGGATGAATTAGGGCTATTATATATGTATATGAAGTGTATATGACCTATTCTTATTAATTATGTATATGTATATATATATATAGTATTATATATACATATACATATATATATATATATATATATATAATTATTTGCTTTTTGTGTACATTTTTTTTTATAATGTGATCTTTACATGACTTTTTACATAGAGATAACTGCTCTATGTAAAACGTCATGTTAAAATCGCATTGCATACAGATGGAAAACTGATGGAAAACGGATGGAGCAATTAAAATTCGCATACAAATCGCATGACAATTGTATATATTCGGACCGTTTTTTCCAACCCAGAAAACGGACCGTTTTTTTTTTCCACAAATGGGTATGAGCCCTTTGTCCACGTTCAGTATTTGGTCAGGATTTTAGATCAGTATGTGTAAGCCAAAACAAGAATTGGAACCAGAGGAAAAGTATAATAGAAACACGTCACCACTTCTGTATTTATCATCCACTCCTGGTTTTGGCTTACAAATACTGATGTAAAATATTGCCCTAATACTGAATGTGTGAACTTTGGCTTAGGAAGAGTCAGAAGGCCGTATAACCGGACGAGGATCGCAACACAAAGTAACACCTCCATAAGTTAGTAGAATATCATAATGAAAGGAATATGCAATTAATAAAGCTTTATAATTAATACTTTATTTATTATCAAATTATAAAAGCGCTAAAAACTTTGAATTTTACTATAAAAGAAAGGTGTATCAGACAGAAACATGTCAGAGGTGCACATTGTATTTTTGCAATAGGCTTAAAAACAATATGCTGTTAATACTAATTAAGGCAAATTATCTACATTACAAATATAAGGGGAAAGGCAGATCAGATAAAATGCTATGAAATACTAATATGGTAATATGATTTCTGTGTGGAATTAGCTCTTTTGAAAGGATGTCTACGGCTGATTTCCCACGATGAGTGTTTGGTGCGTTTTTTCTGATGCAGCGTGCAAAAAAAAACATCTTCACTCTCATGCCCACTGGAATGTTATATATTTTTTTTTGTTTTTTTTAAATGCCCAAATTGACCTCATGTGTAAATTTGAAATCTTCAACATGTCAATTCCTCTTGCAGTAAAATATGCGTTTTATTCGTGGATGTTCCCCATAGACATATATGTGGGGGCATATTGAGTCTCCAGCAGAAACGCAATATACCACCACAATAACTGATATAGAAAATACAACTAAGGCTAGATTCACACATCAATGTATCACGGACTGAGGTAGGACCATGATGTATGGAGTGGCTGCGGATCCTCTGAGGCTGCAAAGTTCGGGTAAGGAGACCACAGCTGCTCCATGCATCATAACCCATGCTCAGACCATGGCACACGGCCTTAGGCTTGATGTTTTTTAGATACTACATACAGGACTGTACCAGTGCACTCCATGCTGGTACTGTACAGACAGGAAAATGACTAAATTTTCATTGTAAAGCCATTTGGGAATGTTTGGAAAGGGACAACGACTTAGGCAGGTTTCACATTAGCTTTTTGTGCGTAGGGCATCGTGCGCATCCGACTGCATCTGTCATGCGTCCCTATGTTTAACATGGCGTGCGCATGGTCTTACGTTTGCACGCATTCGTCTGCGTTTTCGTGCTCATGCGTTTTTTCAAGGTATGCGTCTAGACGCGCCCGACGCAACATGTTGCATTTTTGGGTCCGTCCAAAGGCGTAAAAAACGCATGCGTTCGCTTAAGCACGGAATGCGTCAAAACAAAGCATTACAGTCTATGGGAACGCAGGCGTGCGCATGGACATGCATAAGCCTGCGTTTGCGTACGCATGCATTTTAAGGGTATGTGCACACGTTGCGGATTCTGTTGCAGTTCTGCAGCAGATTTTGCCTTGCAGATCTGCAGCAGAACTGCAAGCGATGTACAGTGCCATTCTAGTCAATGGAAATCAAAAAATGCAGTGCACATGCTGCAGATTTTTCTGCGCAGATTTGGTGCGGATTTAAAACTGCAGCATGTCACTTCTTTTGTGCAGAACTGCAGCGGTTTTACACCTGCTCCATTATAGGAATCTGCAGGTCTCAAAAGGCAGGGGAAATCTGCACAAAAACTGCAGTAAATCTGCAGATAAAAAGGACAAAAAAAGGATAAAAACTGTGCGGATTTTGACCTGCAGTTTCTGCCAAGAGATGCAGATTCTGTGCAGAAAATTCTGCAGACCAATCTTCAACGTGTGCACATACCCTAAGAGTAAACATATCTAGACACTGGTTTAAGGCTGGTTTCACATTAGCGTTCTTGTGCGTAGCGCATCTGCGCAAGCGTTCATGCATACCTACAGTGGTGGCCAAAAGTATTGGCACCCCTGCAATTCTGTCAGATAATACTCAGTTTCTTCCTGAAAATGATTGCAATCACAAATTATTTGCTATTTGTATCTTCATTTAATTTGTTTGCAAGGAAAAACACAAAAGAGAATGAAGCAAAAATCAAATCCTTGATCATTTCACACAAAACTTCAAAAATGGGCCAGACAAAAGTATTGGCACCCTCAGCCTAATACTTGGTTGCACAACCTTTAGCCAAAATAACTGCGAACAACCGCTTCCGGTAACCATCAATGAGTTTCTTACAATGCTTTGCTGGAATTGTAGACCATTCTTCTTTGGCAAACTGCTCCAGGTCCCTGATATTTGAAGGTGCCTTCTCCAAACTGCCATTTTGAGATTTCTCCACAGGTGTTCTATGGGATTCAGGTCTGGACTCATTGCTGGCCACCTTAGAAGTCTCCAGTGCTTTCTCTCAAACCATTTTATAGTGCTTTTGGAAGTGTGTTTTGGGTCATTGTCCTGCTGGAAGACCCATGACCTCTGAGGGAGACCCAGCTTTCTCACACTGGGCCCTACATTATGCTGCAAAATTTGTTGGTAGTCTTCAGACTTCATAATGCCATGCACACGGTCAAGCAGTCCAGTGCCAGAGGCAGCAAAGCAACCCCAAAACATCAGGGAACCTCCGCCATGTTTGACTGTAGGGACCATGTTCTTTTCTTTGAATGCCTCTTTTTTTTCCTGTACACTCTATGTTGATGGTTTTTTCCAAAAAGCTCGACTTTTGTCTCATCTGACCACAGAACATTCTTCCAAAACGTTTTAGGCTTTCTCAGGTAAGTTTTGGCAAACTCCAGCCTGACTTTTTTATGTCTCGGGGTAAGAAGTGGGGTCTTCCTGGGTATCCTACCATACAGTCCCTTTTCATTCAGACGCCGACGGATAGTACGGGTTGACCCTGTTGTACCCTCGGACTGCAGGGCAGCTTGAACTTGTTTGGATGTTAGTCGAGGTTCTTTATCCACCATCCGCACAATCTTGCGTTGAAATCTCTCGTCAATTTTTCTTTTCCTTCCACATCTAGGGAGGTTAGCAACAGTGCCATGGGCTTTAAACTTCTTGATGACACTGCGCACGGAAGACACAGGAACATTCAGGTCTTTGGAGATGGACTTGTAGCCTTGAGATTGCTCATGCTTCCTCACAATTTGGTTTCTCAAGTCCTCAGACAGTTCTTTGGTCTTCTTTCTTTTCTCCATGCTCAATGTGGTACACACAAGGACACAGGACAGAGGTTGAGACAACTTTAATCCATGTTAACTGGCTGCAAGTGTGATTTAGTTATTGCCAACACCTGTTAGGTGTCACAGGTAAGTTACAGGTGCTGGTGATTACAAGAATTAGAGAAGCATCACATTAGGTTTGGTGTGGAATTATATCAAGTTTGGCTTTAGGTCAATTCTTTTTGTGTTTTTTCATTGAAGACAAATTAAATGAAGATAATAATACCAAAGAATTTGTGTTTGCAATCATTTTCAGGAAGAAACTGAGTATTATCTGACAGAATTGCAGGGGTGCCAATACTTTTGGCCACCACTGTATGTTTAACATGGCGTATGCATGGTCTTGCGTTTGTATCCGTTTTTGCATGCGTTTCCACTTGCGCACGATGTGCAGCGCACAAAGACGCAAATGTGAACCTAGCCTTACTGGGCAGTTCTCTTGGGTCTAGGAGTCCCACTAGGATAACACTTCCTGCAATGGGCGGCTAAACAATAACTTGGAGTCTAATAGAAAAATATTTAGACTTGAGAGTCCTCAGTGGTTGATACCTTTTAATGGCTAACTGAAAAGATGGTAACAAATTGCAAGCTTTCGAGACTACTCAGGTCTCTTCATCAGGCAAAGACTAAAACAAAAACTGAAGAATCACATATATATATATATATACACAAGAGGACACAGGAATAGTGCAATAGGTAAGACAAGTGACGTGAAGCAGAACTGTCATTATGGCAGAGGAATGAACATAAATATTGGAACAGATCATAGATAAGGAGAGAGTTTTATTACCCTCTGATTGGGGTCTGGTGTTGTGTTTTGATACCCCTAGAAGGTCAGAGACGCAGATTCCTTAATTGATATAGAATGACATGAATCCATGTGACACGTTCATTCCAGCACTAAGAGTGTCAAAGGTCATCATAAGTTTGTATTCCCAAACCTTTCTATCTTTCTCAGATTTGAAGTTAGATTTTAATACCAGTAATTCCATATCCATTATGCTATGACCGGGCATACAAAAGTGTTTTGCCACAGGTAAATCCATTCTTTTTTCTCTTATCATGTGGCGATGAGAATTCATCCTTGTTCTCAGTTTTTGCCCGGTCTCCCCCACATACAGACCCCCAGTTGGACATTTAGTACATATAATTAGGTACACCACATTAGATTTGATGCAGCTGAAAGTACCTGGGATCTTGTAGTCCTGATGGGAGTTGGGTATCTTTATCTTGTCCGTGGTCATTATAGATGCACATGTTTTACACTTCTTCTGTTTGCAAGGAAAGGTTCCTGCAGCTGTTGGGGAGGACAGGGAGCTTCTGACAATGATGCTTCTTAGATTTGGGGGCTGCCTAAAACATAGTAGTGGGGGGTCTGGAAATATGGATTGTAACCGGGCATCTTTTTGTAGTAAAGGTTGTAGTTTCCGTGCAGCTCCCCTTAGCATCTCCAGATTTGGATTGTAGGTGACCACTAGAGGCACCCGGTTATTTTCTTCTTTAGTTTTGTAATGTAGCAGGTGATTCCTTGATATTCTGGTGGCTCTTGTAATTTGGTTTTCAATTGTTCTTGGATGGTAGCCCTGGTTCAAAAAAGTCTTTCTGAGGCGACCAAGGTGTTCATCTCTATCCATGGGGTTGGAACATATACGGTTGTATCTGATGGCTTGGCTGTAGACTATAGAGTTTTTTATGTGTTTTGGATGGAAACTGTCCCATTTAAGGTATGTTGGACGGTCGATTGGCTTCTGATACAGGGATGTCTCTATTTCATTGTTCTTTAGCTTAATGGTGGTGTCTAAAAAGTTAATTTCAGTGCTGGAGTAGTTGAGTGTTAAGTTGATGGTTGGATGAAATTGGTTGAACTGTTCATGGAACGTCTTTAGCTGTTGTTCAGACTCCGTCCAGATGATTAAAATGTCATCAATGTAGCGGTAGTAGGCCCGAGGCCTGATGGGACATGAGGACAAAAAGTCGCTTTCAAGCTTGGCCATGAAAAGATTTGCATACTGTGGAGCCATTTTACTTCCCATAGCTGTGCCAGTCTCCTGAAGATAGATCTTGTTGTCAAATTCAAAGTAATTGTGGGTGAGGATAAATTTTGTGAGTTTCACCACAGAATCAGCATCATTCCCGGTGTTTCCCATGAAGACTTTGCAGGCATTTAATCCATCCTGGTGTGGGATATTAGAGTACCAAGATTCCACGTCCATGGTGGCCAGGATGGTTCCTTCTGGTAGGGGACCTATTGCTGCTAGTTTATTCAGTAGGTCAGTTGTGTCCTGAATGTAGCTGGGTGTATCCTTTACCAGGGGTTTAAGAATGCCCTCTACCCATCCAGATACCTGCTCAGTAAGGGTGTCCACACATGAAATAATCGGCCTCCCTGGATTCCCAGCTTTGTGGATTTTGGGAAGCATGTAAAATGTCCCTGTTCTTGGACTTTCTGGTATCAGGTCATCAGCTCTTATGGATTTGTCAGACAGACAAGATACCAACTTGCTTAGTTCCTTGTAATAGTCCTGTGTAGGGTCCGACTCCAGTTTTCTGTAGTAGCGTGTGTCCGTAAGTTGTCTGTTTGCTTCCTTAATATAGTCTGATGTGTTCATCATGACTATTGCACCTCCCTTGTCAGCAGGTTTAATGATGATTTCTTTGTTGGTTTTCAGAGACTGTATGGCCTTTCTCTCCTGGGCACTGATGTTGGATGCTTGTCTCTTGTTGGTGGCTCTGATGGTGGATTTTATCAAATGTCTGAATGAGTCTATATATTTATCCAAATGGGGGTTACGTCCAGGTGGAGGTGTCCAGTCTGACCTCTTCTTGGTTGTTGGGATCCCTTTTCCTTCAGTCCGAGTGTTTTCTGGATCTTCTGTATCATTGAAGTATTCCCTCAGGCGCAGTCTCCTGAAAAAATGTTCCATATCACTGCAGAGTTCGGTTTTATCCAGGGCCTTAGTAGGACAAAATGAGAGTCCTCTAGAAAGCACGGCAAGCTCCACTTTGTTGGGTTTGTAATCTGAGAGATTGATGACACAGTTAGATGCTTTTGTGTCTGGAATGGAGTGGTTGTCAGAGTTGTCAGGTTTTGTTTTGTATCTGTTTGTATAGAGTCCGGAATGGAGGCGCAATCTGTGTAGTTTCTTTTCCTTGTTATGAATCAGAAAGGTCCGTAGTTTGTTATAGTATTGTTGTAATTTTTGCTCTGTGCTTTCTGTAAGTGTTTTCCTCAGAGTTTCAAATTGCCCTTGGACTTTACTCCTTATGCTGTAAAAGGTATCAACCACTGAGGACTCTCAAGTCTAAATATTTTTCTATCTACTGGCTAACACGGTACGAAGATACACATCTTTCCTATATCAAATTGGAGTCTAATAGAAATTCCGCTGTCTGTAGAAAGGACCGGATTGTAACAATTACACTGGGAATGAGGATTACACAATCATTTTTCCAGCAGAACATTTCTGTGGTCTGACAATGTTTAGTAGTTTAGGAATCTTTATACAGTGATGTCATGGAGATAATCAAGTGTTCGCGCTTTCCGAGTTACACAAGAGTTTTTGTTTTCAACATCCTGGAAAAGTTAAGAAACGCTCGTTCCAGATGGCTTTCCCAGATATGGTTTTGCTAAATCAATTCAACAGTTTAATTTTGTAATGCAATCTGTTCAAATGCTGAAAATGTGCTCATTGAATCGGCCCTGTGTGAGGATCTGTTCACATAACCCCGAAAGCCTACATTTGTGAAGACGTATCTCTAGGGTTCCATCACCTGAGAGAGGCCTAGGGGATACTGCACGGTATGGAGTAGGTATACAGAAAAAACATATACGGAATTGCTGGGCTTTAGTCCCTACAATTAGAGCCCATTGGATGCTTATCTACTGTATGACTACCTACCTGTACACAAGGTCAAAAGGTATACATCACTTATTCCTCCCAAAAAACTTCCAGAGAAGGATCAAATTGAGATGTGAGCAGAGGCTGTGGCTTCTGATGCTTGCACTACAGCTGTACTAATGTATTAACCTCCTTCACAGTGCGTAAGGGCACCAGATGCTTATCTGGAGAACACTCCCACTCACTTGGCGCAGTTCCTGGAGAAAAGTCAGTGACTGTCAGAGGGGCACAATAGTCTCCCTGAGCAAAAAGAGAAAATAGCCTACAGTGTCTTCCCACAAAAAGTAATCAGATTACAAGGTTGAAACAATTCTCTAATTGGTTGCTATGGGCAATGATGATCATTATATAGTTTACTTTTTATAATTCAGTCCATGAGCTTCAGGATACCGGACTGCACAGCCAAAAATATTTTATGGTACTGTGCAGTATAGAAACATACTGCTTTATTTTAGCATTATATAAAGGATATAGATGTCAAATTGTCATGGGTCTGGCACTGCTAATGTTCAGAAATTAACGGCTCCACAGCGGCCAGATGTAAACACTGTATGAAGCAGAGCAGCTTCACTGTCTCACTGTGTAGTGGCGTCTGCAGAGTGCTGCAGATCAGTAAAGCAGATCATCTCCTATTAATGTTCACCTAGCAGGGTAGGTGCACATGTTCAGGAATTGGCAGCACTTTGGATGCAGCACATGTCCTCTGCGTCCAAAACGCTGCCGGCTATTGAATGCAGTTGATTCCGCACGGTGAGATTTATCTTGCGGAGGCTCGCATCTCCGCAAGAGAAACTGACATACTGCGGTCTGGGAAGACACACTGCATGTCTGTCTCCGCGGGTGTCTGTGGATGCATAGTGTGCATGGGATTTCTTGAAATCACATCCACTAGGCTGTAACACCTGGACGCTGCAAGTTAAGACGCTTCGCAAGTACGCAGCATCCAACTCGCAGCGTTTACTGATCATGTGCACGTGTATACCCTTAGAATAGGAGTTGACCTGGGGTAGCAGGGAGTGGCCAATAAACATCCTGCGGATAGGTTTTCAATGTTGTTATAGTGGAAACCCACTTTAATGACATTTCGCCCTATGTACAAACGTCTTATTATGTCTTCTAAATGGTTATGCTTTTATCTCAGTCAATTTGTCGAATGAAAGGGCCTCTGTGCTCCAAACAGTTGCAAACATTGGTGGCGATTCATCAAAGAGGTTTCATCAGAAAAATGGCATAAAACACAAAAATGTTGCAACTTTTTGCATGTTCATATCAGTTTCAAGCAGCTCAGCCAAAGTGGAGGAGGTGGGGTGGGATGGAGCATGGTTACGCCTGCCCGTCAAATTCATCAACAGTGGTGGGGTTTACAGCATTAATATAAATGGTTAAATTGTTTGGTAGTTATTTCTGAGAGCAAGGGCAAAAAAGCTCTAAAGAATACAGTCAGCGAGTCACTAAAAGTTAAAAGTGCTAGCCCATGTTGAGGACATGCCACCATCATTCTAGCCTAGTCTCTGCATTTCATCATTCTACAGAACTTAACGGAAAAACACGATACTGTACTTTCCATTTTTTTTTTTTTTTTTTAATTCCTCAAGTGTGTGTTTTGGTATCTGGTACCAGGAAAAAGCAGGAACAGGAAAGACAAGCGCTTGTATTAGTTCAGAAAGAGACTAAACTATCGCTACAGTAAGAGCTATATGTTGCGATATAAAATGTTTGCTAAAGAGGACAGTAAGTTTCTAGTTACTTTACTTACTTTACCAGGTTACTTAATGCTTTCCAGATGGTTCACAACAAACGGCTTCCTAGGCCGGGCTAGACGTATCTCTCATGTGGTCGGAATTGTTGGGTGAGTCTTGCTGAAAGCATTTAATGATATCATACGTAAATACTGCATGCACTCAAGTTAATAATTTATGAGAGCTTTAGAAGTGTAACACTTTCCCTAAGCGCCCTCATTTGACCTCCTTTAGATCTGACCGGCAGATTAAAGAAAAAAACCACAGTTTTCTAGAATTAGATCAAAAAACGGCGGCGCTGCATTACTGCAAAATTACAGAAGCACTTCTAAATCAAAGTAATGGAAAGGACAGAAATTAATGACAGCGATTAATGTCCTTTAAGTAAAAATCAATCAAGGTTGAATTGTAGAGCCGGAACACAAGGGAGATTTCAGCAGAATATGTCACAGGTTGTGTATTTCTGCAGAGAAATGTAATGTTGGGATGGCTACAGTTGTGCAATACATGTAGGGTCTGTGAGAATGGGAACGTCTGAACCAGAATTAAATGTACAACTGCTATACAAAGGTTAATATGGCCACAGACATTAGATAATTACCAGTTCTGATCATACACGCAGATGAGCGACAGCAGAACTTGCTAGAAAACTACCCAAAGGTGCCCATAGTAATTAGATAGATTAACAGGACCATTTCAAGTGACCATTTAATGAGTCTGGGGGCATTCTGACTCTCCCCAGATGACACGTGTCAGAGAAAAATAATATTGTGCATTGATTTTTTTTTTTTAGGCCTTCTTCTAATGTCATTTTAAATTTTTACTTCATTTATTGAGGTCGAAGGGGTAACATTTCTCCACGTGGAGAGTGACATTCCAGCTCTGGCATGCCAATGTAAGGAGGCTTATTCGCCGTGCAATGCTCCTCTGGGAAATGCAATATGCTAATTGCATCGTCAGGACTTGAACTCTACAGCGCCACCTGTTGCTGCATCCGAGAGGTAGCACTATAGAGTTCAAGTCCTCTTCCTCTCTGACGAGGCAATTTGCATACTTCATCTATTGTGATCTTCTATATTGCATTTCCCAAAAGAGAGCATCATGACTTTACAACGCCATAAAAAGTTGGCTCGCTAACAATAGAAATGTGAGAATACTAGATGTTATTTTTACTCTGAGCTTTACTAAAGTTTCTGGGAAGAAAATGATTAATTATTTCAACACCTGAAGCACGGTTTAAAATTATGGCAAAATCCAGATGAAGATGGGGCGGATGACGGCTACACCCCGTGCTGCAGGCTAAAGTAAACTGGCGCTATTGTTGTTGAGGAGCTGTAGCTTCAAAGCCAACTTTTCATATACCCGTATCCAAACACAGTTCTGTATTATTCAGAAATGTAATAATAGCGCGATCCAAGGAACAAGAACGTTTACGCAAAACTAACTGGACAAACTTTCTAACATGCATCTCTTACTATGGAATCTCAAAACTGGGCACATTCATTTAAAGGAAACCCATCACCTATGAAAATGCTATTTACCTGCAGATATACGGTTAATCTTCAGGTAAGTAGCATTACAATGCTGCCCGGCCGCCTTACTGAAATGCGGCTACGGGAGAAAATTACCCTATTTTCTCATGAGAATTGATGGCTTGTAGTCATAAGGGCATGTACAAAGCGATTACAGTCACCGCTTATCACAAGTACAGCCACTTTTATTGATTGCAAAGTGAGCTGTCAATCAAAATGCCAGGGCATGCTTACAGCCGCCCCTCACAGTATAGCAAGCGGTGCTAAGCAATGACTGTAGTCGTACCAA
This sequence comes from Oophaga sylvatica, assembly GCA_033576555.1. Classification (NCBI taxonomy): domain Eukaryota; kingdom Metazoa; phylum Chordata; class Amphibia; order Anura; family Dendrobatidae; genus Oophaga; species Oophaga sylvatica. The sequence goes on along the minus strand of JARQOD010000001.1, from coordinate 234,218,553 downwards.
AAGCCAGGGACTCCTGGGATGGAATATGTTCATTTTCACTCGGTAGCCGCACTTTCAATAAGGAAGACGAGCAATACTGTAATGTTGTGGGTACCCCTCTGCGACCAGCCTCTCTTGATAACAGAAATCATGAAATGCACTATTACTGCACACATAAAAAGGTAAGGTACTTAGTTAACATTTGTTGATTAAGAAACCAAAAAAAACAACAACAAAAAAAAAACATCCAACCATGACAAGGTGTACACTAGATGTGGATGGTCTCTAACACCTATCTATGTGCTTAAAGGGAATCTGTCACCCCATTTTTGCCATATCAACTAAAGATATGACTGAATAGTGAGTCCCATAAGCAACCTATCGGTATGTATCATATATCCTGATACCCCCGTTTTGATAGCAAAATACCTTAGTAAAGTCGGGATTCTTTTCTGTAAATCAGGGCAGTCCGGTCCGGAGGGCGGCGTTTTCACTCCTCTCCCCCTCCCTCGGCATCTCTTGCGTATCGCCATCTGTGAATAGCACAGACGGCATTCTGCTTCCCGCGATTGCGCTTTTCAAATTCCCCCCCGCGCCTGCGCAGTGTGCTTTGCCCAACAGTGGGCAAAGCATAAAATTATTACAGCGCATGCGCAACTATTGTCATTCACTTTCCCTGCCCCGGAAGTCGTCCAAGGCAAGCAGTCATTTCCGGGGCAATGAAAGAGTTGCGCATGCTCTGTAATGATTTTATGCTTTGCCCACTGTTGGACAAAGCACACTGCGCAGGCGCGGGGGGAATTTGAAAAGCGCAATCGCGGGAAGCAGAACGCCGTCTGTGCTATTTACAGACGGCGATACGCAAGAGATGCCGAGGAGCGGGGGGGGGGGTGAGGAGTGAAAACGCTGCCCTCCGGACCGGACCGCCCTGATTTACAGAAAAGAATCCCGACTTTACTAAGGTATTTTGCTATCAAAACGGGGTATCAGGATATATGATACCTACCGATAGCTTGCTTAAAACGGTCTCTACTAAACTAGAGGGAGAGATAGGAACCAGGCTTAGCTTGTAATAAGACCTTTCTGGGAAAGAATGGTAGATAAAGGTGCACAGCTCAAGAGGGGGCCACAACCCTGTTAAATGAATGTGGCCATTTAGCACATTTATGATGTATTGATAAGGACGGTTTCACATGTCCGTGTCTCCGGTATGTGTGGTGACAGTTTTCTCACGTACCAGAGACACTGACACACGTAGACCCATTAAAATGAATGGGTATATGCACATGTCAGCGTGTTTTCACGACCGTGTGTAAAACACGGTGACATGTCAGTGTTTGTGGGAGCGCACGGTCCACGGTGTGTACTGACGGCCGCAGGGGAACAAGCGCTACATTTTCCCACGGTGCTGAGGTTACAGGAGTTCAGCTGTCAGCGAGCACAGGCTCAGTGACGTCACCCTCAGTCGCGGATCCTGTGCGCGCTGCTTCCATTCATTCCCCAGTAATTTACAGTCGGAGCGGCTGAATTAGCAGAGATACGGCTGTAAACTGATTAACCCCCCGAGATGGATTGCGCAGTGGGACTTGACTGTACACTGGACAGGTATGGGTATATTGCTAGTTTATTTTTTTTTAACTTTTTTCCAGGAGATTGAGGGATTCGCTATGGGATTAGGAGTATAATAAAGATTTTAAAAATGTGTAGTGTATTCTTTCATTAAAATACTTTCTTCTTATTGTGTGTGTGTTTATTTAACCCTTGAATAACTCTAGGGTTAGTAATGAAGAGATGTCTTATTGACACCTCCTAATTACTAAGTTGGGCTTAATGTCATCTTACAAAAGAAAGGTGACATTAACCCCTTATTAAACCAACTTGACACCTCTACAAGGCAAGTGGGAAGAACCTGACAAAGCTCCAGAATAGGCGCATCTAATAGATGCGCCTTTTCTGGGCAGCTGCGGGCTGCTGTTTTTAGGCTGGGGGGGCCCATATTCATGGCCCATTTCCAGCCTGAGAATAGCAGCCCGCACCTGTATAGTTTTGCCGGGTTGGTTCAAAAACTAAGGGGGACCCCATGTCGGGTTTTCTTTCATTCATTCTCCCTGCTTGCTGTTGCCGGCAGAGCAGGGAGAATAATGACAGCCGACTTCAGCACCAAAAGCAAGTGAAAAGCGCTTACTGTAGTACTTCTTCCCTGCGGCCGTCCGTGTGGTCCTGATGCGGCACATGTGTGCCACATGGATATACCACATATTTACACAGACACGGATATCTCCGGTACCGATTTTTCCGGACTGGAAATATCTGGACGTGTGAGACCGGCCTCAGATGTATTTACCCCTTCTTGACCATCATCAAATTGGATAACAAGGCGTGGTCGTACGCTGTGACAATTAGAGGGGTGGCTACATGTGCACCGTCCCTCTATTAGTTTCAGAGGAAAAAAAAGGAATGTTGAGAGATGTGCACGTGTGACCACCTCCCTATTGCTAAGTGGGAATGCAGCTTTTGGGGAAAACTCATCCTGTGTGATAAAATAGGACATTTTTTGGATATAAAAGGATATAAGAACGGTGCTTTACAATTTATGTTTGAAAATTCTCAGAACTATGATGGATGGGTTGATTAGTACATGAGTGGAAGTACACAAATTAGTGCATACAAAGTGCAGGAATTAATGGCTGAAGCATACACTGTGGGACTTAAGGGTATGTGCACACGTTAAGTATTTGGTGCAGAGATTTCTGCATCTCTTGGAAAGAAAACCGCGGCGGCAAAAATTCACTTTTTTGCTGCATTTTTTTAACTTACATTTTTGGTGCATATTTTTTCTCGGTCATTAGTACAGGTGAAATCTGCAGCAAAAAACACTGAAAGAATTGACATGATGGAGATTTAAATCTGCACCAAATCTGCAAGTCACAAATAAGCAACGTGTGCATGAGACTTCAGGATTCTCATTCACTTTGCTGATATCAGGAAACTCTTCAGGTTTTGTGATAAATCTGCACTGAAAAAATGCAACGTGTGCACACAGCCTAAAGGCACTGCCACACTTAGCGATCGCACCAGCGATCACGACAACGACACGACCTGGCGAGATCGCTAGTGCGATCGCTATGTGATCGCTAGTTAGATTCCAAACACAACTCATCAGCGATCTGTATAACGACCTCTGCGGTCGTTGGGAAAACCTAGTCCCACCTGCGACGCTGGTGAAGTCGTTCATAAAGGGTGTCACACTCAGCGATTCAGACTCACCAGCGGGACACCAACGACCAAAAAACGGCTCAGAACGTTCATAAGCGATCAGCATCTCAGCAGGGGCCACATCGCTGCTACATGTCACACACAGCTAAGCCGCTAACAAGATCGCTACTGCGTCATAAATGGTGACGCAGTAGCGATCTCGCTAGCGATCTCGCTTAGTGTGGCATACCCTTAAGAGTCTATTAGGACATTATGCATGCCTCTAGACCTCCCAAATCCTCTGGCAATCTAGTGCCCAGGTTTTAGTGAATCAGTTCAGGAATGCTCTGCATTGACAATATGGGCACACAGCAACTTTTCATGCAGATTCAGCTTGAAATCCGTGTGGAAAAGCACTTAAAAAAATGCTAGAAAGAATTAACATCTGTTCAGTATTTCTGAACTTCTTTTAACAGCTGCAGGCTTCTAAAGCCGTGAAGCGACTGGAAGAAGTGATTTGACCATCCTTAAGGTGGCTTCTGCTTGGAAGCCGCTCACTAGTTTATATATCTAGAAAAAAAAAAATAGAAAAAAAAAAAAAGATGCTAGAGGTATCTAACCCTACCAAAAAGATGCTAAGGGCAGAGACAGACTGCCCTATAACTCGGGCGAGGATCGCATTGAACTGCACAGACTGGCCCGGGACCTCTCCTGACCTGAGCGTGACAGCGTGATGGTATTTCTATGCAGCTGTCACACTCAGGTCAGGAGAGCTGATGGTCAGTCCGAGGATTGCACTGTGATCCTCGCCCGATAAATACAGCTGTCTGTCTGCCCCTAAAGAAGACTATTCAGGAAAAATACCACTGGCATTTTCCTGCAGAATTTTCTGCAGCAGATGTCCAAGAGTAGTCTGGGATTGCCTCAGCTGGGATGAAGTTAATAACTGCATCCAGCTCCATGCATTTGGCTATGAGCAAAAGTCTGGACACCAGGATAGACTTTCTGGTCAGCCAGGCTTTGTCTATCCCTGAAGTAATGTACTAGTGTGCATTAAAATCGCTTCAAGAATGCACTTTAAGCTAAAAGTCTATATGTCTGGATCCTGTAAGATTACTATGCACGATGAATCAGGAATATGACATCGAAATGGTTATCCAGTTGTGTTTTTCTCTTAGGCCTCTTTCACACATCCGTTTTGTGCCGTCAGGCACCATCCGTCCAAAACCGGAAAGGACAGATCGGGCGCTGATTGTGAAAATTTCAACCCGGAAAATGGAGGTACGCATGTCCGGACCGGAGAGAGAGAGACCTTGATTTCCACAATCCGGATCAGGCTTTTGCCGTTGCACAAAAGACTGATCCGGCACCATAGACTTGTATTGTTTGCGCCCGCCGGATGCGCCGCTTCAGGCGTGTCCGGCGGGTGCGGCAGAAAAAAAAAACGTTGCAGTGTCCGTTTTGCCCAGCCGCCGAAATGTACATTTCCGCCAGATCCGGAAAAAAACGGATGCAACGCAAGGACATCCGACGCTAATGATAGTCAATGACAAAAAAACGCATCTAGCGGTTTAAAAAAACGGATCCGTTTTTTTAGAAACGCGCCGGATCGCGCCTGGCGGCAAAAAACGGATGTGTGAAAGAGGCCTTTGACTAGATTACATTTCCTGTCCAATGTTATTCTAAATGCTACTCATATTTAAAACAGTAAATTGATATACATTGCTCTGACACTACAAAGCTGATGGTTTATGTTTAGGATAGCCCATTAATATCATATTGGTGGAAGCATCACCTTTCAGCACCACTCTGATCAGCTAATTATTGAAGGGCTTGTGACACAAGAACACTTTACCCTTTTATTACTTATCAGGGACATTTATTTTGGTAAAACAGTCCCATATACAGTCCCACGGTGGCTCAGTGGTTAGCACTGCAGCCTTGCAGCGCTGGGGTCCTGGTTTTAAATCCCACCAAGGACAACATCTGCAAGTTTGTATGTTCTCCTCTTGTTTGTGTGGGTTTCCTCCAGGTACTCTGATTTCCTCCCACATTCCAAAGACATACTGATAGGGAATTTAGATTGTGAGCCCCATCGGGGACAGTGATGATAATGTATGTAAAGCGCTGTGGAATTAATGGCGCTATATAAATGAATAAAACAAATAAATAAACTTCAATAGGACTGAGAAGCTTTGAGTTGTAATACCATGTAAATCCACTAGAAAAATTACGGAGCTGTGCCTAGAAAAAATAAAAGGTTACAAGATGCCTACTGGGACACCCTGACCCTTTTAATCAGTTGATCATTACAGGGAACCAGTCAGCAGGATTGTGCACAGTAACCTACAGGCAGTGACAGGACGGCGCTGTTATACTGATTAAAATGAAATCCGTCTTGTGGTTGTTGTTTAATCTTTATTTTCAGTTTTGAGTTAATGATATGGTCGTGCTCTGGGGCGGCCTTGCGCGTCTTCAGGTCACTGATCCCTCACTGACCTGCCCCCTAGTTTGCATAATGAATATATGTGCATACTGCAAAAAAAATTAAAACCCTTCTGCAGACAGGTGCATGTTTACGGTGTTAATAATAAATGTGTTTGAGGTTATTCTGAGGAGTATAAAAAATGATATCTCTCAGCACCTTTTAACGGTACTGAGAGATGGACCCCCACTAATCTAAGTCTCAAGGCTTAACCTATAGATGGGCCATCAATTTGGTAGCATTGGAAGACCTCTTTCACATTCCATTGACTCACCAATATTAGGATGCTTCATAAGCGACAGATCCTTGCTTCACGTTCCAATTTCTGGTGATCTGTTTAAAGAAAAAGAAAAAAGATGATAAATATTCTTCTACTTCTAAATTAAACAATTTAAATGAGCCAGATATTATGTGGAACATTTTGTTATACTACTCATCCCTTTACCCAAAAAACAAACATTACAAATATGAAATACACATGAAACAGCTAACAATTAAACAGTTTTTTTTTCCCATAGGTGTATTCTAATTACCGTATTTTTCGGACTATAAGGCCTCTTTCACATTTCCGGCGGGCGCCTGGCGGCGCCCCCGGCATTTTGCCGCAGCGCCGCATCTGAAAATCTGATGCGCCGCATGCGGCTTTTTTCGCATTGATATGCATTAGCGCCGCATGGCGCCGCATGTCAATGCGTTGCATGCGGTTTTGTCCGGATGCGGCGCAAATGTACATTGCGGCGGCCGGACAAAACGCTGCATGTAACGTTTTTTTTTTTTTGCCGGATGGTCACTTATCTCTCCAAGCATCAGAAACCATCCGGCAAAAAAACGCATTTTGGCCGCCGGAAGTGTGAAAGGTTTTCACATGCGGCGCTGCGGCAAAATACCGGGGGCACCCGCCGGAAATGTGAAAGAGGCCTAAGACGCACCGGCCTATAAGACGCACCCAGGTTTTAGAGGTGGAAAATAGGGAAAAATATATCAGAAGCATAAAAATGTGGTAAAATATTTAATAACATAAATAACATACTATTATATGTGGTGTTATTATATATAATAGCATGTTATTATGTTGGAAGCTACGGGTAGGAGATGGTGCTGCGGGACCAGTGTGGTGTCTGTAAAGTACTATGTGAAGACGCTGGAGGGTGAGTACATGAATGGGGGCACAGGGCTTATATTTAAAGCACCACTCCAGCACTGAAAAATAACACTGGAGTGCTGCTTTAAGATCCATGGGAGAACTATAACTCTCAGCATGTCCTGCAGATCCTATGGCATGCTGGGAGTTATAGTCCACCACAGGATGGCTGAGTACTTTTTATGTGCTGTAATTACTAACCTTTTAATTCTTTCTTGTACAGTGTGTCTGCAGGACCTGTGCTGACATCATGAAGAGGCAGGGCTTAGTGTAGTCATGTGATGCTCCAGCCCGCCCTCTTCATGACCTCATCACAGGTACTCCACAGGAGCATTCAGCATCACATCAGCACAGCCCCAGGCTGTCAGGTATGCGATGCCTCCTGCTGCACTCTGCTCCTGCCGCCTCCTTCTACTTCGGACACAGATCTCCCGGCTGCTGCAGGAATCAGGCGCTGGGGAACCATGTGGCTCTGTCATTTGTTGCTCCCCACTCACTGCTCAGCTGACAGGTGGGCGGGGAAGCGGCTAATGAATATTCACTACACTTAAGTATCGGGACCAGTGGTTTCCCCAGCGCTGGATTCCTGCAGCGGAGGGGATATTTTCCTGCCTCCTGCGATCTCATTCCACCGCCGCACCCCTCCCCATGTTACATTCCGACCATAAGACGCACCCCACACTTTCCTCCCAAATTTGGAGGAAAAAAGTGCGTCTTATGGTCCGAAGAATACGGTATATGCATCCTAAATGTTAGCAGAATCACCACAACAGAAGTTTCCCCTTTTGCATTTATACCATACATGCTTTCTGCAGGATCGGCACATCAGTAGGAAAAAAGTAATAATCAGGTCATCAAGATCTTTAAACTAATAGCTTTTAACCCCTTAATGACTGTCAATACATCTTTTAACTGACCTGAGATATAAAAGAATAGCATCCCCATACAGGTGACAATCCAGCAGGTGTTGTCTGTACACTATAGCTGACAACTTGCTGAAATCAGCCACGATCAGTGTTGTCACCGTCCACATCTGTTTAACCCCTTAGGGCCCCGTCACACATAGCGACACACCAGCGATCCCAACAACGATATGAACTTGTCAGGATCGCTAGTGTGTCACTACATGATCGCTGCTGAGATGCCAAACAGGCAGCTCTCAGCAGCGATCAGGACAGCGACTATGAGCGACGCACATCGCTTAGTTACCCGCTGTGTACCTTGGTTACCAGCTCCCCTGTACCAGCGGGCTGTTATCTAACGTACACATCGGGTTTCTAGGCACCGCCCAGCACCTAGAAACCCAATGTGTACCTTGGTTACCAGCTGATCGCTGGTCTCCCGCCTGCCACACGCAGCGATGCGTGCTGGCCAACGGGAGACCAACGATCAAAAACAATTTTCTGGATTGACTGTCCTTCATATTTTAAAGACATGAGGGGCTGTCTTTTCTCTTTACATGGTTGAGTGGTTTTTTGCCAGTGGAATACGAATTCACAATGCCTAAGAGGATGCTACTCTGACCTGACGTATGTCTTGAGTAGATGTTCTTCACGCAGCCTGTCTTAGGGCCCCGTCACACATAGCGACACACCAGCGATCCGGACAACGATATGCACTTGTCAGGATCGCTGGTGTGTCGCTACATGATCGCTGCTGAGCTGCCAAACAGGCAGCTCAGGCAGCGATCAGTACAGCGACACTGCGGGTAACGTTGCTTAGTTACCCACAGTGTATGTTGGATACCAGCCCGCTGGTGCAGGGAGCTAGTAACCAAGGTACACATCGGGTTTCCAAGCGCTGTGCGGCACCTGGAAACCCGATGTGTACCTTGGTTACCAGCTGATCGCTGGTCTCCTGCCTGCCACACGCAGCGATGCGTGCTGGTCAGCGGGAGACCAATGATCAAAAAAATGTCCAGGGCATTCAGCGACGATCAGCGATACCCAGCAAGGGGGCTGATCGTTACTGAATGTCACACACAGCGATATCGCTGGGGAGATCGCTGTTGCATCACAAAACTTGTGACTCAGTAGCGATCTTGCTATGTGAGACGGGGGCTTTAGATGCTGCTGTCAATAATGACTATATCATATAAATGGTTAACAGAGTGTGGGGCATTCCTGTTTAACCTCATCAGCACCCAGAGATAATGACTGTGTAGTCCTGATGTTTGCCATGGCAATTAACGAGCAAATAGTGGCTTTATAGTCTGCTGGCTACACTGACCTGTTCAGAAGTTAGCAACATTTAGGTGGTAAAAATCAACTTTTTCTTTATTATCATGCCACTTTACATTAACTCCCGAGAAGCACCTGAAGGGTTAATAATCTACTGGATAGCAGTTTTCATTATGTCAGGAGATGTTGTTTTCCAAATGGTATCACTTTTGGGGTTTTCCAATATATTGGACCCCCAAAGTCACTTCAAACCTGGATAAGTACCTAAAAAAATAAATTTTGTAAATTTCCGAGAAAAAAAGAAAAACCACTGATACATTTTTAAACCTCCTAAAATGCTAACAAAATAAAATAACATTTTACAAATGGTCCTGATGTAAAGCAGACATGTGGGAAATATTATTTATTAATGTTTTACTATGGTATGACTATCTGGATTAAAAATTTGAAAATGGCAATTTTTTACATTTTTGTAAAATTTTTGATATTTTTTTACAAATAAGCACAAAACATATCAACCTAAATTTACCATTACCATAAAGTATAATCCGTCACGATAAAACAAGCTCATTCACTGGAATTTGTAGAAGCGTTCCAGAGTTATTACCACATAAAGAGACACTGGTCAGATATTTAAAATTTGGCTCTGTGTTACATTTTGGTAGCTGAGGAGGGCAGGAGCAAAAACCGCAAAGGCAGCCAAACACCAGAGAGGTTGGGAACTGAGGTTGCAGACCCCTAAACTAACCGCACAACTAGAAGCAGCCGTGGGACGTTCCTACGGTGCCCTAGACGCCTCGTCACAGCCAGAGAGATTAGCTATCCCTGAAGATGGAAAGAGGAAAGCCAACTGCCCCAGAGTAAAGCCCCAAAGGAATAGGAAGCCCCCAAACATATAATGGTGGTTAGACAAGATGAAAACACGAACACAGACAAAAAATAAAATGAGCAAACGCTGGGCCCAAAACTGTCTAGATAGGACAGCACAGGAGAGAACACTGTCTGCAACCCAGAAAAACCCTAGGAAAAACTCCAACACCTCTGAATCCAAAAATGCTGAGACCACACGGTCTCGACCACCAATATCAGATCTCTGGTGTGAACACGCAGCTACCAAGCAGTAAAACAAAAATCACAAGAACTGAGCAAAAGAACAAATACAAAAAGAGAACAGAGACCAGCACAAGCCCCCAAAGGGGACCCGGCTGAACTCAAAAGCAAGGCAAGGAAAATCAAACCACAGAAAAAAACCCAGAAAGTAAATTATCTGAATGATAGCAGGAGACAGCAGAAAAGCAAGCTGAATTCCAACCTAGACCAGGAAGAACAATTGATCACCAGCGAGGATCATGGGAGGTCAGCTCACTTATATCAGACCAGTCCGTCCCACCTGTTAACCAATCATCAATAGCAGGTGGTGGACTTTTGCTGTTCAACATAGGTTCAATACCCTCAGCAACCACCAGAGGGAGCCTCAGCTCCGAAGTCGTCTCCAACACGTTCACAACAGTACCCCCCCCATTGAGGAGGGTCACAGAACCCTCACGTGCGCCTCCAGGCCGATCAGGATGAGCTCGGTGATAGGCACGGACCAGTCTTTCAGCATGAATGTCAGTAGCAACCACCCAAGAATTGTCCTCCTGACCATAGCCTTTCCACTTCACCAAGTACTGGAGTCTCCGCCTAGCCAAACGAGAATCCAATATCTTCTCAAACACTTACTCCAAATTGCCCTAAACCAAAACAGGATCAGGAGGTTCAGCCATAGGAACCACTGGCTCTACAAACCTCTTCAATAAAGATTTGTGGAATACGTTGTGAATCTTAAATGTTCCTGGAAGAAGCAAGCGGAAGGAAACGGGATTAAGAATTTCTATGATCTTATAAGGTCCAATGAACCTTGGCTTAAATTTTGGAGATGCAACTGTGGAGCACAGCTGTGACTGGATTCATATCTCCCAGAAGGGTGCACAGAAGGAATTCACCACTAGAGGTCACTATATACATTCACACACCTTCACCCATCCCTAAGACCAGCAGAGGGAGCTGTATAGACATATAAAAGGAGGGTGAAGAGGGGAAAGTGAGTCAGTAGTTCAGTCAGCTCAGAGTTCAGATTAGAGAGGCTGCAGAGCAGTTCAGTTCAGCAAAGTGGAGGCTAGTAAAGTGGAAGAGAATCCACTCCAGTCTAGTCAGAGCTGAAACAAGCGAGTAGTCTGCAGACAGAGCAGACGAGTAGAGTTCGCAGTAAGGGACTCCAGAGCTCAAGTTGAGAGCCAGGAGCGTGCTGATGCTCAGAGAGCGGCCCACCAACTGCCAGTGTGAGTGATCGTGTGAGGGCCCGGGTAGGCCGAAGGCGAGTGGAAAGAGAAGTAAAAGGAGGCAGAGGAGTCTTCATAGCTCACCTCAACTAGTATTTACCGGACGCCAGGGTCCGAGTCTATTGGGATCTCCACGACCCATTAGAAGAACACTGGAGTTCCTGGAGGACTACAAGTCCCAGGAGTACCACAGAGCTGATACGTAGCAGGATCAGGAGGACGGAGTTCGGCAGGTACCGGCCATCAAGGACCCTGTCCTTTCAGAGAAGGTCCAATCACAAGGTCAGCAGGTGCAAGACAGAGACTAAGTTAGGCCCAGCTACACGCAGGCCTGGACTTCATTACAAAGAGGCAGGGAACAGGAGGCCACACACATACTCAGTGGAGGAATCTGGATGTGCACCCTTCACCCTACAGTGCTCCGGGGAGTGCCTGCAACATCTTCAGTAAAGGTACCAAAGTGACTTGCGTGTGTGTCCCTCTTCTTACCCCTAACTGCTGGGTTCCCTTCCGTCCTGCATCCTTACCCATATATCTGCCCTAAAGGACTCAGCCTCACCTGTGGGAGGCCTAACATCTAGCTGCACAATACCAACCCTGACCAGGTACCACAGGTGGCGTCACGAATCCCCATACCAACATTCAATTACCCTGTAAATATCTCACATTAAAGGGTGAGCGCCAGAGCCACGGACTGAGCTGTGCTGCCGTGACATCCCCCATAGAAGTCTATAGGCTCAGATCCGAGTTCCCATTGCTCTGGAGGGAGACTCATCTTAAACTTGGCGTCAAGAACAGGATAGCGTGCCCTGCGGCAGCGGAGTAACTTGTGCCCGTTGCCACCGGGTACTGTGTCTCATATTGTGGTGAAGATTTCCCGCCATTGCCCGCTATTCACTGTGTAAACGCGCGAAAACTAAGAGGCGTACCTGCAGAAAGCGCGCTGAGTTGTGGACACGCCCCCAGCGCTGACGCAGCGGCAGGTCCTGCAGAGAGCTTCGGTGAACGATCTGACACCAGAGCGCCGGCGAAGCAGGTCCTTGTAGCAACTGTGCCCGGAGGAAGCTGCGGCCTACAGGAAAAGGTAGGCCACGCTTAACTAGGGGGGTGCAGAGATGTCGCAGCAGAAAGCCGACAGCGCGGCCCAGGCCGACAGCCCCAATGACTTATCCACCGGCGCTGCCGCGCAGGATGGAAATGCTGGCCCCACACCTGGGCCTGTGGCCCCGATAGTACCGCTGACGCTGCCATACATGCCTGGAGCAAAGTGGCTCCCTCAGTACAGTGGTAAGCCAGACACCTTGTCGGGATTTAAGCGAAAAATATGCAGTATAATAGACATGTACCCGATGTCAGAAAAGCAGAGAGCTGCAGTGGTAGTGGGGCAATTGACTGGTGCTGCAGAGAGAGAAGTTAAGACATGGTCAGCTGCAGACCAGGAGTCAGTGCTTGCAATTATCTTAAAGCTACAGACTATCTTTGAGGATCGCACTGAAACAGACCTCCGAATGAGGTTTTACCAATGCTCCCAGAAACCAGATGATAGCATGTCCGGGGCCCTGTGAGCTTTCAGACAGGTTAACCCCATAATTGTCACCAATGAAGACAAGATGTTAAAAGAACAATTTGTACGGGGACTGAGGTCCCAAGCGGAAAGCAGGACTGTGCATTGGTGGTCCTTGGATCATCCTGACGCTACCTTTGATGCCCTTAAGGATATGGCTATAAAAGGACTGCGGCCCCTGGAAACGCCCGAGATGGCAACCCAGCGTCACCCGAGTGAGACTTAATGCCAGCAGCATCCACCTCCTCCTTGCTGGTGGCTGAAGCCAAAACGCAGGTGGCACCCCCTACTGAGCTGGACTATCTGCGCTCAGAAGTGAGCCAGCTGACCAAAAACCTGGCCACTGTAATGAGTGCCCTGCAACTGCCGACGGAGGAAGAAGGAAAGATCCTGCTAGCTGACTGCCCAGAGGATGTCCCCTGGATGAACCAGAGGAGAAGGAGGACGTCACCCCACCGGAGGACAATGCCACCCCCTGGAAGGACCCGCGACCAGCATCATCCTCGCCGAGAGATCGTCTGCTACCGCTGCCACAGAGAAGGTCACCCAGCACGTCGATGACCTTTAAACAAGCAAATCCTGGGTCCGAGGGCCAGCACCCAGGAATAGACTCCTCAGGCCCCTCAGACTGGAACCGCAGGTTTGTGGGAGGAAGACCATACCTGTCCATCATACTGGATGGGATTGCAATCCCTGCCCTGCTGGACACCGGATCTCAGGTAACCATCATACCTGATGTCCTTTACAATAGGTACTGGTCCATGGACGGTCTCCAACCCCCAAACCCTGACTTTGCCGTATACGCCTCTAATGGCCTCCCTCTTGACTTATTGGGGGCTAAAAACGTAGACGTAAAAGTGGGGAGAGTGGAGCTAAAGGATCAGGGACTTCTTGTAGTGAAGACTGTTAATGAGAAAAATGGGTTGAATGTGGTTTTAGGCACTAACATTATTAGTAACTGTTTGGAGGAGGTTGTGTTTTTACTCCAACAGCTCGCCGAGGTTGCCATACCAAAGCAAAAGGGAGCGATCCAGAAGGAGATCCGGGCCCTGATGTGTCAGCAGCAAGTGAAACTGACCAGTGGTGAGATTGGTAATGTACGGGTAACAGACCCGAACCCCATTGTGATACCCCCAATGAGTGAAATGCTTATTTGGTGTAGAGCAGCAATAGGTCTGAGAGGACAGAACTACCAAGCAGTAGTAGAGCCCCATTGTTCAGAACACAGACCTACACTTTAACTGCCAGAGGGGTAGTGGAGGTACATAATGGGAGGGTGCCAGTGCGTATTCTCAACTGGGGAGAGGATGAAGTCAAATTACCACGTTACGCCACTGTTGCTAAGTTACATGCTGTGGATAATAACTCCATTCACCCGACGGAGCCCTTAACCTCCCCACAACCAGTGGAGGATAACGGCCCGACCACCAAGGTGGATAATTGGTGTCAACAGCTCCATGTCGGGATGGACACCACTCCAGCCCATCAGAAACAAGGAGTACATTGAGTAGTTCAGGAGTACGCATAGGTATTCAGCAAACACCCGCTAGACTTTGGGAAGATAATAGGGGTTCAACATCACATCCCCACAGGCAATCATCCCCCCATTAAGGAACGGTACAGGCCTATACCTCCAGCACACTACCAGAAAGCTAAGGAGATGTTGAGTGACATGAAGGAGGCAGGGGTGATAAGGGATAGTTGTAGTCCCTGGGCAGCACCTCTAGTCCTAGTCAGGAAAAAGGATGGAAGCATGAGAATGTGTGTAGATTACAGACAAGTAAATCGCATTACACATAAAGATGCATACCCTTTACCACGCATTGAGAAATCCTTAGCTGCCTTAAAGACTGCTAATTACTTTTCCACCCTTGACCTCACTAGTGGGTACTGGCAAGTAGCTGTGGCTGAGGAGGATCGGGAGAAGACGGCTTTCACCACCCCGATGGGACTCTGTGAGTTCGACAGAATGCCGTTTGGACTCAGCAGTGCCCCTGGAACATTCCAGAGAGTGATGGAGAGCTGCATGGGACATCTCAACTTTGAAACTGTGTTACTGTACCTGGACGACGTAATTGTGTACTCCAAGACGTATGAAGGTCACTTGAAGCACCTGGCGGAGGTATTCAAAGTGCCATCTGCTCAAACAAAAGGTACAGTATCTGGGACATATTGTCAGCTCAGAAGGAGTAGCGCCAGACCCAGAGAAGGTCACCGCCATCCAGAAGTGGCAGAAGCCTAAGAACCTCAAGGAGGTACGTCAGTTCCTGGGACTGACAGGATACTACCGGAGGTTTGTAAAGGACTACACTAAGAAAGCAGCGCCTCTGCAAGACCTCCTTGGTGGGACAGTCCCTCAAGAGCAGGAATTCTCCATTCCACTGGGGTAAAGAACAGGCTGAAGCATTAAAGGAAATGAAGGAGATCTTGACAGGTGACGAGATCCTGGCCTACCCTGACTACAGTCAACTGTTCCTGCTGTATACTGATGCCAGCAATGAAGGATTGGGAGCTGTCCTCAGTCAAAAGCAAAATGGCCTGGAGAAAGTCATTGCCTATGCAAGCAGGAAGCTCCGCCTGACAGAGAGGAACCCAGAGAATTACAGCAGCTTTAAGTTGGAGTTCCTAGCGCTGGTCTGGGCCATCACGGAGAGGTTTAAGCACTACCTAGCCTCCATCAAGTTCACTGCCTACACTGATAATAACCCCTTGACGCATCTTGAAACAGCTAAGCTGGGAGCCATGGAACAACGCTGGATGGCTCGGCTGTCAAACTACCAATTCACAATCAAGTACCGAGCGGGCCGCAAGAATGCCAACGCTGATGCCCTATCCAGGATGCCTCATGAGTCGGACACAGAAGAAGAAGTGGATGATCTGGAAGAGATTGAACTACCTGCCTTTCACAGGAATGGGATGATCCACTAGCAACAAGCCTGCAGGAGGCAGCGTGGTAAGACGTTAAATCCTTTACCTCACCACAGCTGGAAGGAGACTCAGGACAGCGATCCAGTTGTCAGCCGTATCAAGGAGCTGATAACTCAGGAAGGTTCCTCCTTGGAGAAGGATGCGTCCCTACAGGCAAGGCAGCTGTGGAATGAGAGAAGCCGGCTGTTTATCTACCGTGAGAAGCTGTGTCGGAGGTACGTCAATCCAAGAACCCACGAGATGGTTTGGCAGATAGTAGTTCCCAGAGCAGACGCCCAGATGGTGTTGGAAGCCTACCACGATCAAGCGGGCACTTTGGCTGGAAGAAGCTGGAGACCCTGTTGAAGTGTCGTTTCTACTGGGTGGGAATGCGCAGCTCCATTGAGAGGTGGTGCCAGAACTGTGGACCCTGTGGCCTCAGAAGAAAACACTACAGCAGTCAGAAGGCACCCCTGCAACCTATCAAGACGACTCGACCCTTAGAGATCGTGGCCCTGGACCATGTCAAGTTGTCACCCAGCCGGTCGGGATACTCCTATGCCCTGACCATGGTGGATCACTACTCCAGGTTCCTGGTGGTCGCCCCTGTCAAAGATCTGACGGCAGAGACAGCAGCAAAGACGTTCCAAGCGTATTTCTGCAGACCACATGGATATCCTGAGCAGGTGCTAACTGATCAAGGCCCAGCCTTCGAGGCCGAATTGTTCAAAGAGTTCTGCCATCTGTACGGATGTAAGAAGATAAGAACCACACCATACCACCCCCAAACCAATGGTCTCTGTGAAAAGATGAATCACATCGTCATTGATCTGCTGAAGACTGTACCACTCGAGGAGAGGAATCGGTGGCCAAACTTACTACCTGATCTGGTAGATCTGTACAATCACATACCTGTGAGTTCCACCAGTTGCACCCCAGCTTACCTCATGCGGGCAAGACCAGGAAAGCTGCCCATGGATCTGGAGCTTGGTGTTGTAGAAACAGAAGCAGATGTGACTACTGAAGACTGGGACACAAACAGACAGGAACAGTACAGAAAAGTACAGGCCTGTGTTGAAGACAGTCTCACCAGGGTAAGAGACAAACAAGAGGATCACTACAACAAAAGTGCGCCAGCCGAACCTTTCGCACCTGGTGAAGTCGTGCTGAAAAGAAAGAGGCAGATGCACAAACTCGACGATCAATGGGAAAGAGAGCCCTACGTTGTACAGAATTCAAGGTTTGACAACAAGAAAACGTGTATAATTAGTAAAGATGGAGGAAGAACGACTACAACTGTATCCAGAGATCACCTAAGGTTGTGTCCGGATCCGTTAAAGCGTCAAGAGGAAGAACTTGTTGTCAATAAGAGCGTGATGAAGCAGTCATACATACAGACTTAGGAGATTTCCCCGCGGATTTGCTCCGAATTGGAGAAGCCGTAATCATTCCCGTACTCCAATTCTATCAACAAGGAGAACCTCTACATCCAGTTGAGCCGGTTGTTGCAGTAGAGTCAGCTCCAGAGGAACCTGTTCCAGCGGAACCCCAAGAAGCAGAACCCCAAGAAGCAGAACCCCAAGAAGCTGAATCTCAGGAAGAAGGATCCCATGCAGAAGTTGAGCCAAATGGCCCAGCCCATGGTATACTTGCCAGTCCTGTAGAGAGGTTAAGGCAATTCTATAATTCACTCTCACGCAGAACAAACAGGGAAACTGCTACCTCACAGGTCACTGCACCACGCAGGTCAGAAAATAGCACAAAAGGACACATCCCTGCTAGGTTTAGAGACTAGTTCAACCCTTGGCAGATGTATATAGTTAATCTAAAGCCATTGTATATAAATGTAAAATGTATTATTTATTTATGCCTTACTAATTTGTTTTTCCTTTTGATTGCAATTCAAGTGAAATGGACATTATTTTACTTGTTTTTCCCATTACCCCTCAGAACAATCTTTTCCAAAAGAGACTAGGACTTTTCAGATTGCTCATTCCTAATTGTTGTTATATATGTATATAGTTATTTATTATTTCTGCAACAGTTCAAGAGTGCCTTACCTCCCGTAAAGGGAAGATATAGTTGATATATTGTTTAATGTTTTGCTTTTCTAAAAATGTCTTTCAGCCCGGGAGTGCTGAGTTCTACTAGGGGAGAATGTGGAGCCCAGCTGCGACTGGATTCATATCTCCCAGAAGGGTGCACAGAAGGAATTCACCACTAGAGGTCACTATATACATTCACACACCTTCACCCATCCCTAAGACCACCAGAGGGAGCTGTATAGACATATAAAAGGAGGGTGAAGACAGGAAAGTGAGTCAGTAGTTCAGTCAGCTCAGTGTTCAGAATAGAGAGGCTGCAGAGCAGTTCAGTTCAGCAAAGTGGAGGCTAGTAAAGTGGAAGAGAATCCACTTGTCTAGTCAGAGCTGAAACAAGCGAGTAGTCTGCAGACAGAGCAGACAAGTGGAGTTCGCAGTAAGGGACTCCAGAGCTCAAGTTGAGAGCCAGGAGAGTGCCGAAGCTCAGAGAGCGGCGAAGAGGCGGCCCACCAACTGCCAGTGTGTGTGATCGTGTGAGGGCCCGGGTAGGCCGAAGGCGAGTGGAAAGAGAAGTAAAAGGAGGCAGAGGAGTCTTCATAGCTCGCCTCAACTAGTATTTACCGGACGCCGGGGTCCGAGCCTATTGGGATCTCCACGACCCATTAGGAGAACACTGGAGTTCCTGGAGGACTACAAGTCCCAGGAGTACCACAGAGCTGATACGTAGCAGGATCAGGAGGACGGAGTTTGGCAGGAACCGGCCATCAAGGACCCTGTCCTTTCAGAGAAGGTCCAATCACAAGGTCAGCCAGGTGCAGGACAGAGACTAAGTTAGGCCCAGCTACACGCAGGCCTGGACTTCATTACAAAGAGGCAGGGAACAGGAGGCCACACACATACTCAGTGGAGGAATCTGGATGTGCACCCTTCACCTACAGTGCTCCGGGGAGTGCCTGCAACATCTTCAGTAAAGGTACCAAAGTGACTTGTGTGTGTGTCCCTCTTCTTACCCCTAACTGCCGGGTTCCCTTCCGTCCTGCATCCTTACCCATATATCTGCCCTGTAGGACTCAGCCTCACCTGTGGGAGGCCTAACATCTAGCTGCACAATACCAACCCTTCAGTGGATCTGCACCGCAGCGCTGGTCACCCTGACCAGGTACCACAGGTGGCGTCACGAATCCCCATACCAACATTCAATTCCCCTGTAAATATCCCACATTAAAGGGTGAGCGCCAGAGCCACGGACTGAGCTGTGCTGCCGTGACATCCCCCATAGAAGTCTATAGGCTCAGATCCGAGTTCCCATTGCTCTGGAGGGCGACTCACAACCTTCATAGGATATTTTTTGAGGACAACCAAACCAAGTCACCCACTTTAAACCGAGGACCATCAGTCCTATGCCGGTTGGCAAACCGCTGGGCCTTCTCCTGAGAGAGAGACAACTTATCCACTACTTGATCCCAAATCTGCTGCATTCTCTCCACAATAGAGTCAACACCCGGACAGACAGAAGCCTCCACCTGCCCTGAAGAAAATCGAGGAGGAAACCCGAAATTGCAGAAAAATGGAGTCATCAAGGTGGCAGAACTAGCCCTATTATTCAAGGCAAACTAAGCCAAAGGCAAAAAGAAGACCCAGTCATCTTGATCAGCAGACACAAAACATCTCAAATAAGTCTCCAAGGTCTGGTTTGTTCTCTCAGTTTGTCCATTGGTCTGAGGGTGGAACGCAGAGGAAAAAGACAGCTGAACTCCCAGTTTGGAATAAAATGTCCTCCAAAATCTGGAAACAAACTGGACTCCTCTGTCAGACACAATGTTCTCTGGAATGCCGTGCAACCGAACCACCTGTTGAAAAAATAAGGGCACCAACTCGGAGGAGGATGGCAACTTAGGTAGTGGATGTCACGTTACTGGCGATACTGACTGGAGGCCAGTGGCCGGAGCAGCGATGCACAGGTGACCGGACCGTGGAAAGACTTCTGGAAGTGCAGTATATGGCGGTGGAAGTTCACTGTGTCAGCAGATGCCGGGGCCCGCCCGAGCACGGGCCGGCCGAGATCACACACAAGCACCAAGTCCGTTTAAATGATAGAAGGTCGAGGTAGGAACAGCAGGGTTTCCACAAGAGAAAGGAAGATGCCAGCAGAACACCTTCCAGATCAGGAGCTCAGATAATGCTTCACTCAGTTAGACTGAGCACCACAATATACTCAGCAACAGGAAGCTGCACTGGCCAGGTATACATAGCAGGTCCAATCAGACTTAATCAGGGCGAGAACAATCAGCAGGGCAGGTGATGATCTCTATCCCAGACGAAGTTCATATGGTTTTCAGGCTGAAGTTATACAAGTTCCAAATAGCTCCACAGTAAAGAAACAGACCAGCAAGCCATGGTTCACAGGTTCAAATCCTGACAATACTCCCCTCTTAACGGCGGCCTCTGGACGCAACTTGCTCAGGTTTTGCAGGATACCGCTGATGAAATTGTCTGATCAAACGAGGAGCATTTACGTTGCTTACTGGTTCCCATGAATTTCCTTCCGTGTCGTAGCCCTGCCATTTGATTAAATATTGTAAATGATTTCTGTGTATTCGGGAATCCAAGATCTTTTCTACCACAAACTGCTCCTGTCCGTCCACTTCAATTCATCGGGAGGCGGAGGGGATCGTTCTGGAAATGGATTGGCTGTGGCGGCTTTCAACAAAGACACATGAAAAACAGGATGAATCTTCATTGATGTTGGTAGCTGTAGACGTACGGCTAATGGACTCACAATCTTACTGATTTTGTATGGTCCCACAAACTTTTGTCCTAATTTAGGAGAAGGAATCTTCAATTTCAAATTCTTAATGGATAACCACACTCGATCTCCAACCCTAAACGTGGGAGTGGGTCTCCGATACCTGTCGGCCGCTTTTTTGTATTTCTCCTGAGCTTCCTTTAATGTGTCTTTCAGAACATTAAGATTTTGCTGTAATAGAGAGATTCTTTCTGCGACTGCTGGTATTAATGGTGCCACAGGATTTTTGGGAAGGATGTTTGGGTGATATCCAAGATTTGTAAAAAATGGCGTCTGTTTCGTAGAGGCATTCTGTGAATTGTTATATGAAAATTCCGCAAATGGCAGCAGATCCACCCAGTCGTCTTGCAGATGGCAAATATAACAACGAAGATACTGCTCCAGCGTCTGATTTGTACGTTCTGTCTGGCAGTTAGATTGCGGATGGTAAGCGGTTGACAATCGTACTTTGATGTCTAACGCTGAGCATAAACTGCGCCAAAATTTGGATGTAAATTGCACACCTCGATCTGAGACGACTTCATCCGGCACTCCGTGGAGGCGAAAAACATTGCAAATTATCAGATCAGCTGTATCTTTTGCTGAAGGCAGACCTGAACACGGAATGAAATGCGCTGCTTTCGTAAGTCGATCCACTACTACCAGAATGGATGTCTTTCCCTTGGAATCTGGTAGATCTACTATAAAGTCCATTGAAATTGATCCCCACGGTCGTGTTGGGATGGCGAGAGGCTGCAATAGTCCTATAGGGGATGCACGTGGAGTCTTATATCTGGCACATATGTCACAGGAATTAACGTACTTCTTCATGTCTTCTTGAAAGTTCGGCCACCAAAAGAAACGTGATAAAAACTCCTGCGTTTTCTGTGTCCCTTTGTGTCCTGCAATTTTAGAATCGTGCACTAGTTGTAGAACTTTTAACCGAGCTGCTTCTGGTACATATAGTCGTCGACCATCAGTCCATACTTGATTTTTAAAAAACAGATGCACGTCCCCTGATGGATGTGATAGAAACGAGTCTGTTTCGTATGCTGCTTTCAAATCTTCCAGCAAATCTCCATCATGTATTACTCCAAAGATCTTAGTATCTGCCACAATGGGTTTGGGTGTTGTTACAAGGTTAGCTTCGCTTGAAAACATTCTGGATAATGCGTCTGCTTTCTTGTTGCGGGAGCCTGGTCGATATGAAATTACAAAATTGAATTGATTCAAAAACAGACTCCAACGGGTCTGCCGAGGAGAGAGGCATTTTGCAGACCTGATAAACTCTAGATTGCGATGATCGGTCAACACCAAAATTTGCTGTGCAGCCCCTTGGAGATAATGTCTCCACTTTTTAAATGCTGATATGATGGCGAGCAATTCTTTATTTCCCACGTCATAGTTCTTTTCAGCTACAGACCTACGTTGTGAGAAAAATGCACATGGATGCAGCAACTTCTTTTCCCCTGTCCTCTGAGAGAGGATAGCACCGACCGCACAGTCTGAAGCATCCACCTCAATGATAAAAGCCAATTCAGGGTCAGGATGGCGTAATATGGGAGCCGTTGTGAATTTCCTTTTTAAACGAGAGAACGCTTCTTGCGCTTGGGGTGTCCAGATGAATTTTGCTCCCTTTTTTGTTAGTTGCGTGATGGGTAGCACGATTTCTGAAAAATTCTTAATAAAACGTCTGTAAAAGTTGGCAAACCCCACAAAACACTGAACTTCTTTCACATTTTTAGGGATAGGCCACTCGGTGATAGCTTGCGTTTTCTTAGCATCCATCCGTAATCCTTGAGGTGAAATGATGTATCCCAAGAACTGAATCTCTTCTTGATGGAATTCACATTTTTCTAATTTAATATATAACGAATTCTCCCTTAAGCGTTGTAGCACTTGTCTTACGTGCGTCTGATGTTCCTCCATAGAGTTTGAAAAGATCAGGATGTCATCTAGATAAACGACCACGAACTGATCCAACAGGTCTCGGAAAATATCATTTGCCAGGTGCTGGAAGGTAGCTGGAGCATTGGCGAGTCCGAAGGGCATCACTAGACTTTCAAAGTGTCCGTATCGGGTACGAAAAGCTGTCTTCCATTCATCCCCAGGCTTTATACGCACTAAATTGTATGCCCCACGTAAATCTAACTTAGTGAAGATCTTCGCACTTTGTACTCTTTCTAGGAGTTCCAGGATCAACGGTAGAGGATAACGATTTTTTACCGTGACTTTATTAAGCTCCCTGAAGTCCACTACTGGCCGTAATGTTCCATCCTTCTTTTTAACAAAGAATATAGGGGCTCCAGCGGGAGAAGATGATGGACGAATGAATTTTTTGCTTAGATTTTCATCAATAAATTCTATGAGAGCCTTCAATTCAGGACCCGCTAAAGAGTAGATAGTTCCAAACGGTATAGCCGCCCCCGGGAGTAGTTCTATTGGTCAGTCGTATGGTCGATGCGGAGGAAGTGTATCCGCTCCCTTCTTGTCACAGACATCCAAGAAATCTTCGTACAACGCTGGGAGCTGAGGCAATTCTGGATTCTGAACTGCTTCTAATGTGGACTCACTGGGAACCACCGCTTGAACTTCCTTTTCGGGGAAACTGATCTTTTTCATCTCCCAATCGATGATAGGATTTTGCTTCTGCAACCAGGGCAAACCTAAAATGATGGGAAAATGTGGAGAAGAAATAATTAGGAAGGTTAACATCTCACGATGCTGCGGCTCAATAAAGATCTCCAAAAGTCCTGTCTTATGATCCACTGGCCCCGAATTCAGTGGAGATCCATCTACCGTCTCCATCACAATAGGTGACCGTCTTTTCTGCACATCTATGCCATGATTTTGAGCAAATGCAGAATCCATGAACATCCCGCTGGCCCCAGAGTCGATCATGGCTGATTCGGTGATCCACTGGGAGTTAACCTTCAGTTTGATAGTTACAGGGTGAGTTTCCACGGTCAGGAAACGCTGCGTGTTTGGCGCCGTGCGCTGGCGCAGCACCAAACACGCAGCGTCCAGATGTTACAGCATAGTGGAGGGGATTTCAAGAAATCCCGTCTCCACTATGCGTAACAATACGCAGGTGGCAGACCTGCGTAAACGGACATGCGGCGCGTCTTTTTAGACCGCAGCATGTCCTCGCGTATTGCGGCGACGGTGCGTCGCCGCAACAGAATTTAACACAGGGCTATGTAGCCCTGCGTTCTTTCCGGAGGTGTTCCGGAGGTGTCCTGAACACCTCCGGAAAGATCGCGCGTCAAAGGGGGCGGGGCTTAGACGGAGCGGAATTTCCGCTCCGTCCAAAGCGCTGTGGTTCCACAGCCACAAAATAATGGGATTCTCGGCTCTCCTTCCTGGTAGGTGGAACTATGGATGATATGGACTGGATCTCATCTTTAGCGTAATCAGTCTCTGAGATGAAAGACTCCTCGTCGGAAGAATCAGGATCCATTATAGCTGCCACCATCTTTCTTGAACGGTTTGTGGGACGACTTGGACAGTTAATAAGAAAATATCCTGCTTCCCCGCAGTACAGACATAGATTCTCTTTAAATCTCTGTTCTCCTCGTTCTGCACTCGCTCGTCTCTGGATCGCATCCACTTGCATTGGCTCTAGTTCTGTATCTTGGACATTCCGGCTAGGCACTTCTTTAGTGACCGATGGCAGGGAGGAGTTATAAGAGTTAGTTGAACGATTCATGGAGGTCCACTTCTCTTGTCGTCGTTCAGACAGACGGGTGTCAACCCGGATGCAATGCTTGATGAAATCATCCAGATCCAAAGGAGTCTCTCCACGGGCAAGTTCGTCCTTTACTGCACTAGAAAGTCCTCTTTTAAAGAAAGTTACTTTTGCTGCATTATTCCATTCAGTGTCGACGGCCCACCTCCTATACTCCATAGCATAATCTGCGACGGGACGCTTGCCTTGTCGTAATGCCAGCAACGTTAATTCAGCGGTAGCTGCACGGTTTGGGTCATCAAACATCTGCTGCATCGCTCGAATAAACTCGTTCAGATTGTCTAAACGTGCGTCCCGAGTTTCAATCAGAGGATTAGCCCAAGCGATCGCTTTGTGGGTTAACAGCATAATGATGCATAGCACCTTTGACCTATCAGTCGGGAACTGATTAGCATGTGTATCGAAGAACAGGTAACATTGATTCAAAAATCCACAAAATTTATCTCGATCACCGCCAAAACGAAAAGGTGGTAGCTTGGGGGGCGTGGCAGACGCTGAGACGGAAGCTTGTCCTTCTAGCTGTGTAATTCGAGCAGTCAACACTTGTAGAGCATTCTGCAGATCTTGGATAGCTTGTTGGTGATTCTAGACATTATGATCGCTTTGTGCAATAAATGCGTCCATCCGTGATTTCCCATTCATGTGTTCGGTGTGCAGACTGGACATTGCACCCTGCAGTTTTCTGACACATGTCTCCATAGTTTCTGCTCCAGCGGCCTCCATTTTTGAGAGGCTGAGTATTCTGTCACGTTACTGGCGATACTGGACTGGAGGCCAGTGGCCGGAGCAGCGATGCACAGGTGACCGGACCGTGGAAAGACTTCTGGAAGTGCAGTATATGGCGGTGGAAGTTCACTGTGTCAGCAGATGCCGGGGCCCGCCCGAGCACGGGCCGGCCGAGAACACACACAAGCACCAAGTCCGTTTAAATGATAGAAGGTCGAGGTAGGAACAGCAGGGTTTCCACAAGAGAAAGGAAGATGCCAGCAGAACACCTTCCAGATCAGGAGCTCAGATAATGCTTCACTCAGTTAGACTGAGCACCACAATATACTCAGCAACAGGCAGCTGCACTGGCCAGGTATATATAGCAGGTCCAATCAGACTTAATCAGGGCGAGAACAATCAGCAGGGCAGGTGATGATCTCTATCCAATCAGTCTCAATCAAGGCGGGAACAATCAGCAGAGCAGGTGATGATCTCTATCCCAGACGAAGTTCATATGGTTTTCAGGCTGAAGTTATACAAGTTCCAAATAGCTCCACAGCAAAGGAACAGACCAGCAAGCAAGCCATGGTTCACAGGTTCAAATCCTGACAGTGGCACAAGTTGTCTCTCTCTCAGGAGAAGGCCCAGCGGTTTGCCAACCGGCATGGGACTGATGGTCCTCGGTTTAAAGTGGGTGACTTGGTTTGGTTGTCCTCAAAAAATATCCCTATGAAGGTTGCGTCTCCAAAATTTAAGCCAACGTTCATTGGACCTTATAAGATCGTGGAAATTCTTAATCCTGTTTCCTTCCGTTTGCTTCTTCCAGGAACATTTAGGATTCACAACGTATTTCACAAATCTTTATTGAAGAGTTTTGTCGAGCCAGTGATTCCTATGGCTGCGCCTCCTGATCCTGTTTTGGTTGAGGGAAATTTGGAGTATGTGGTTGAGAAGATATTGGATTCTCGTTTGGCTAGGCGGAGACTCTAGTACTTGGTGAAGTGTAAAGGCTATGGTCAGGAGGACAATTCTTGGGTGTATGCTTTTGACATTCATGCTGAAAGACTGGTCCGTGCCTATCAACGGCGAGGATCATGGGAGGTCAGCTCACTTATATCAGGCCAGTCCGTCCCACCTGATAACCAATCATCAATAGCAGGTGGTGGACTTTTGCTGTTCAACATAGTTCAATACCCTCAGCAACCACCAGAGGGAGCCTCAGCTCCGAAGTCATCTCCAACATGTTCACAACACTCTGTCACTAAGGGATTTAATAGGACCTATCACATGTCAAAAAAAAAAGGACTTTGAGCTTGCCAAAATCCTTGTGCTCCCCTGAATCTGTGAAATCTCCAGACCTCCAAGTATTGCGTAGCTTTAATGTTTTGTTATGTACTTCATTATATTTCCGACTTTAGGGCAGTTCACAACTGCACCAAATATATTACATGACATGCGGGTCTTAACACAATAGGCACATTTTACTCCAATGATTTTATTTTAGACTGGTATATAGGTTGGTCTTGATACATCTGCGTGCGTATTAATTATATGTACATAGGGGGGTTCTCAATGAGTGGAACATTTGATTTCCTTTCTGTTTGTGTGCGTTGTTATTTGTGTCACACAATGTTTGATCAATTTCTTTTAAGACATTTATAAAATTTGTCTAGAGCTTAATTTCCACTTTTTAAATCCTCCTCTTATTGGAGAGAGTTTGTGATTTATTTTTTTTTTTTTTACTTTTTTTTTTTTAAAGCGTAATTCTTCAACCTGGCTTTGCTTATTTGCCCAGCTAACCCATGATACTTTTCAAAAGGATCGAGAGAGATGTAAAATTGCAAAAAGTCACAAAAGTTTTATGCTAAAGCAGCATGCAAAACAATTGGAGACTTTTTGTTACCCAAAAACTGTGGCTAAAGTCTTGATAAAGCCTGCTTGGAATGTGGTCACTCGGACCTTCCTAATGAAGAACACAGAAATACTTAATTTTATAGGGGAGAAAATTGCACAGAACAAACTGAAAACCTAAGCACAAAATAAGACCATTACCTTTCACAAAGAAACAAAGCCGTGCTAACATGATTGTAGAGGCAGTTCTCCACTAGTTCTGCGCACTGCACTTCACAGTTCTGCATCACAGCTATAATCTTAAAATTGCCACTTGTGCCGAACCGTCCAGCAATAATGACAAGGTGTTCTAGAACACACTGTACATTTATACATTATGTCAAGGTTCTTAAAAAATATAAAGTCTTAACTGGTTAAATCAGAAACTAATTATCCCTTCAATCCCATTGTGTTACAGCAAAAAATCAAGAATTCTATAACATAACAAGCACTGAAAAACCAATGACCTGCGACAAAGTAACACTGCATTCCCAATACCAAAATAAATATGTCCCCTCATTTCTGCACACCTGCAGTACCTCGATACAAACTCCTCACAATGGTCCATAAAGGGATGTTCTCCAGCACCAAAGGAAGGCAGTTACAGCTTAGCCTTTAATCATATGGGATAAAAATGGGCAGAATGTGTATATATTAAAAATCCTCAAAATGCTTAAGCCTTTCTGTTAGAAAAACCCTTAAAGAGGTTGTTCGATTTAAAATAAGTCTGCAGTCACGCTGTATTTATGGCCACACCCACTGGTCGGCCATCCCCTTGCTCCATACAATTTAGTCCAGTGGGAGGTCCTATATTTAATAAAAACAATATACTCATCATCCACGCATCCACCAGTGAGTCTCCATTGCTGCTCAGGGTTTCTGGCATTGGTTACAGCGCCAACGTTGCATTGGCAACCAATCAGTGAGCTAAACAGCTCTGAGAAGGCGTATCTCATCTACGCTGGCAGAGCCTCTGAGCTCATAGATTAGCTGCCGCACTGACTATGTAATGTCAGCAATGCAGTCTAAGCAAGACACTCAGCAGTGGCTGAGAAAGCCTCAACAGTAGACCTGGGGATGGTGAATACATCCCTTTTTTTCAGACCAAATTGCACCAGAGGATAAAGGTTTTTAAAGATATACAGTACAGACCAAATGTTTGGACACACGTTCTCATTTAATGATTTTTCTGTATTTTCATGACTATGAAAATTGTACATTCACACTGCACAACACAACTGATGGTCCCAACCCCATTTATAAGGCTAGAAATCCCACTTATTAAACCTGACAGGGCACACCTGTGAAGTGAAAACCATTTCTGGTGAATACCTCTTGAAGCTCATCAAGATAATGCCAAGAGTGTGCAAAACAGTCATCAAAGCAAAAGGTGGCTACTTTGAAGAACCTAGAATATAAGACATAATTTCAGATGTTACACACTTTTTTGTTAAGTATATAATTCCACATGTGTTAATTCATAGTTTTGATGCCTTCAGTGTGAATGTACAGAAAAATCTTTAAATGAGAAGGTGTGTCCAAACTTTTGGTCTGTACTGTACTTCACAGAAGCCACATGATCTTACTGTCAATCATTGGCTGGAGAACGGGTGTGGGCAGTGCTAACCCACAGCTCATGAATATCAAGGACTCAAAATCTCATGCATATCAGTAAGGGCTCAGTAAGACGGACTAAGATCGGACTACAATGCACGGATGTGTTGGCAGATCTCCTAACCTGAGCGTGACATCTTCATATATTTCTATGAAGCTGTCACACTCTGGTAGGGAAAGCTGCGGACGGTCCGAGCATTGCGGTCCAATTTATTCCGCCGTCCGACTGCACCCCAAGAGGACTCCTGGCCCTCAAGCACTGCAGCCAATCACGTGCACAATTCACCTAAGGCCTCTTTCACATTTCAGTCGTTTGGCGTCAGTTAAAATCCGCCAAAGTGTGAAAAAAGCGGATGCGTCAAAAAAGTGGTGAGCCAGGACAGTGTTCTCAGCATTTTCCATGGAGGTAACGGATCCGCCGTCAAAAACGGATGGCAGCGGATCCGCCACCCATAGGCGCCCATTATACAAAATGGCGGACGCGGCGGATCCGACAAAAAACGGATCAAACGGACGACCATCCGTCAAAATCCGTCACTAATGCAAGTCAATGGGAAAAAAGCGGATCCGCCCAAAAAAATGGCGGATCTGTTTTTTTCACACTTTGGTGGATTTTGACCAGCACACACAACGCCCAATGTTGAAACCAGTGTGTCTGAGGTAACAAAATTCCCTTTAAGGCTGCGTGCCCACGATCAAGCATAGTAGCGTTTTGATGCAGCGTATTTTCACTGGGTCAAAAAAGCTGTGTCCTACATTACAAGCACAGTGTATGAGAATTAGAGAAATCCCATGCCCACCGTGCTTCTTTTTAACGTTGCGTCAACTCACCCACGGTGCGGGTTTCCGAGCTGCAGCATGCATACTTATGTAACGGAGACCCTTAGTCTCCTGCGCGTATTCTCCCCAATAGTTTGTCATTAGATGTGGTAAATCCGCATAGGTCAAAAACACAAGTGCGAATTGTAGACGGCAGCGTTTTGGAGGTAGCAAAAATGCCACTATTCCTGATTGTAGGCATGTAGCCTAAAAATCAATCACAGAAAAATAAACGTGTGCTTCTCTGGAGAAAAATCACAAAAACTTGTGTAAAAACCAAAAAAAATCCAGTAAGAAAATGCATTTGGCACAATCAAAAACTGTAATTGTGTGAATAAGGAGTACAGGGATGGCTGTCTTACACTGTGTTCCAAATTATTATGCAAAAGTTGTTTAGGAGTGATAAGGTAAGAATTTTTTTGTTTGTCAGTTAAACTCATTGATGGTGATGTGTGTCAGGGCTCTTTATATCACTGAAGTAATTGCAGACACCTGTGCTAATTAGTTTGGCAGGTGTGTCCAATGAAAGGCAAGACTACTTAAGAAGGCTGTCTCACATTATTAAGCAGCCTACATTTTCTGCCAAAATGGGAAAGAAAAAGGATGTGTCGGCTGCTGAGAAGCAACAAATTGTGGAGTGTTTAGGTCAAGGTATGACTACAATCAACATTGCCAAGACACTTCATAGTGATCATCGCACAATCAAGAAGTATGTAGCTGATTCACAGTACACACGTGTGTGTGCTGATAAGGGAAAATTGAGGACTCTTTCCTACAGGCAATTACGTCAGGTTAAAAGAGCAGCGGCAAAAAAGCCTCGTCATAGCAGCAGACAAGTTTTTGACGCTGCTGGTGCCTCCAACGTCCCCCGAACAACAAGATGCAGGGTCCTTCAGAGGTTTGCAGCTGTGCGTAAGCCATCCTGTCGACCTCCTCTATCCACTGCACACAAGCAGAAACGGCTCCAGTTGGCCAAACAATACATGAAGACTGACTTCAAAACTGTTTTGTTCACCGATGAGTGCCGTGCAACGCTAGATGGTCCAGATGGATGGAGTGGAGGATGGCTGGTTGATGGACACCACATGCAAACACGGCTACGGCGCCAACAAGGAGGAGGTGGAGTAATGTTTTGGGCTGGAATCATGGGAGAGAGATTGCCGGCCCCTTTAGGATCCCTGAAGGGTAAAGATGAACTCCATAGTGTATGTTGAGTTTCTCAAACAGCACTTCCTGCCATGGTTCAAGAAGAAGAACCGTGCATTCCACAGCAAGATCATTTTCATGCATGATAATGCACCGTCTCATGCTGCACATAACACATCTGCATCTCTGGCTGCTATAGGCATAAAAGGGGACAAACTTATGGTGTGGCCCCCATGCTCCCCTGACCTCAACCCTATTGAGAACCTCTCGAGCATCATCAAAAGGAGTGTCTATGATGGCGGGAGGCAGTTCACATCTAAGCAATAGCTCTGGGAGGGTATTCTGTCCTCATGCAAAACAATTGAAGCAGAAACCATCCAAAACCTGACAAATTCAATGGACGAGAGAGTTCAGAAGCTCCTTTCGAACAAGGGGTCCTATGTGCAAATGTAACATCACCTAAAGTTTTGAGTTGAAAACTGTTTGATTTCAGTTTGTAATAACCTGCTAATGCTTATAATTTCAAAAATGACCATTTTTTTGTTCTTTATTAAAATGAAAAGGTTGAAAACTGTGCTGTGCATAATAATTTGGAACATGCATTTTGAGTGCAGTTTGAGTGTTTTATTTTTTAAAAAAAATACTGTTATCATAGGCAGTTTGTACAAAAACCTTTCAATTGTACTCTAATAGTTATTTGACTGGAAAATTACAATGACTGCAATTCATATAGGTAATTTGGGAAAATCTGAGAAAATATTATTTGCATAATAATTTGGAACAGTGTATATTGGAGCCTCTAGAGATAATCTACACTACTTCCGCAAGGTTTATTAAGGTCACTATGCAAAATGCTCCAGTTTTATGTAAAAAAAGAGGAAGGATTTGGTTAAAGACTTCAGGCTAGCATTTGAAGAGCCAATAATCCCTTTTGTGAATGAAATGTTATGAATGAATTGTTCTAATCGCCATCTGCTGTGTGACGTGGTAAAAATAAAACTACGACAGATTGCACAGATCAAACTCTTCCACACAACTGCACTGAACTTCTGACCACAGGACATTATGAGTCACCTCAGAATCCCTCCATAGTTGGATGCCAACCCATCTGTCAATTCATTTCTTGCATGTTCAGTCCTTGATGAGAGGCTGAAACCTAGATAAAGTAAATCCATGCAAGGTCTGCAGACTGTGTGTAGTTTTGGAATTAAAACAATGATATAATGCTAGATTTTGTACTTTTTTTTTAAATTTGTTTCTATTCCCTCAGTGTAGATTGCTTTCCCCTATTTACCATACATGATTCTAGGAGCAGCCATCTTGCCTGAATTATAGATGAGCCACATGGACCATAGTAAACAATAGAAGCCATCGACCATCTCCACTCCACGTGACAGGATATTAGACATGCTCTGTTACCCGTGCAGGCATCATTGCCAGCATGTTTTTGTTAATTTATTAGTAGGCTCTGTGGCCAGAGTGAAAGTTACAAGATTCCATTTTTTTTTTAATTTTTGATATACAGGTGCTTCTCACTAAATTAGAATATCATCAAAAAGTTAATTTATTTCAGTTCAATACAAAAAGTGAATCTCATTATCTAGAGTCATTACAAACAGTGATCTATTTCAAGTGTTTATTTCTGTTAATGTTGATGATTATGGTTTACAGCCAATGAAAACCCAAAAATCATTATCTCAGTAAATTAGAATTAACAAAAAATACATGCAAGGGCTTCCTAAGCATTTAAAAAGGTCATTTAGTCTGTTTCAGTAGGCTCCACACTCATGGGGAAGACTGCTGACTTGACAGATGTCCAGAAGGCAGTCATTGACACACTCCACAAGGAGGGTAAGCCATAAAACATCATTGCTTAAGAAGCTGGCTGTTCAGACTGCTGTATCAAAGCATATTAATGGAAAGTTGAGTGAAAGATAAAAGTGTGGTACAAAAAGATGCACAAGCAACAGGGATAACCGCAGCCTAAAATACTGTTAAGAAAAGGCCATTCAAAAATTTGGGGGAGATTCACAAAGAGTGGACTGCTGCTGAAGTGATTGCTTCAAGAGCCACCACACACAGACATATCCAGGACATGGGTTACAAGTGTCGCATTCTCTGTGTCAAGCCACTCATGACCAATAGACAACGCCAGAAGCGTCTTACCTGGGCAAAAGAGTAAAAGAACTGGACTGTTGCTCAGTGGTCCAAGGTGTTATTTTCAGATGAAAGTAAATTTTGCATTTCATTTGGAAATCAAGGTCCCAGAGTCTGGAGGAAGAGTGGAGAGGCACACAATCCAAGCTGCTGGAGGTCTAGTGTGAAGTTTCCACAATCAGTGATGGTTTGGGGAGCCATGCAATCTGCTGGTGTAGGTCCACTGTGTTTTATCAAGACCAAAGTAAGTGCAGCAGTCCACCAGGAAACTTTACAGCTCTTTATGCTTCCCTCTGCCAACCAGCATTTTAGAGATGGAAACTTAATTCTCCAGCAGGACTTGGCACCTGTCCACACTGTCAAAAGTACCAATATGTGGTTTAAAAACAACAGTATCACTGTGCTTTATTGGCCAGCAAACTCGTCTGACCTTAACCCCATAGAGAATCTTTGGGGTATTGTCAAGAGGAAGATGAGAGATACCAGACCCAACAATGCAGACGAGCTGAACGCTGCTATCAAAGCAACCTGGGCTTTCATAACACCTCAGCAGTGCCACAGGCTGATCGCCTCCATGCTACGCAGCATTGATGCAAAAGGAGCCCCCACCAAGAATTGAGTGCATTTACTGAACATACATTTCAGTAGGCCAACATTTCAGATTTTAAAATCATTTTTCAAGTTGGCGTTCTAAAGTATTCTAATTTACTGAGATAATGACTTTTGGGTTTTCATTGGCTGTAAGCCATAATCATCAACATTAACAGAAATAAACACTTGAAATAGATCACTCTAATGACTCTATATAATATATGAGTTTCACTTTTTGTATTGAAGAAATAAAATAAATTAACTTTTTGATGATATTCTAATTTTGTGAGAAGCACCTGTAAATAATACATTTGGTGCCTTTTACTTCAATATTTTTTTAGCTGATGCATAAACCAATAGTCTTGATAAATCTGCACCATAATGTGTTGATAGGGAATTCATCAACAGAGCACATGAATTTCCAAGTCCATTTTACTTGTGGACACGTTTCCGTTCTTTGCACCAAGTTCATCAAAGCGTGACACAACGTTTGGCATCACTTTAGACATAAAACTTAAAGGTGCATTCAAACTAGATAACACCTGTTGCATGTAGAGATGAATTCTGAAAAGAATGGGCACAATGAGTTATGCTTCATAATGTTTGGATGAAGGCTACTGCATGAAACCAACATTCAAAGTGTACCAAAGAGAATTTTGGAATTGCGCATCTTCCCCTCAGTCCATGGACTAGACAATAAGTGCATAAGGTTGTACCTATACAACACCTTTAAAGCACCACTCTAGAACAGATTTTTTCAGCGCTGTAGTGGTGCTTTAAATGCTTCACCTTTTACTGAAAGTTCACAAGAGCTCAATACAAGTCTATGAGAGCCAGAAGGAGGCTCTCAGAGATGCATTGAAAATTGACCTCCGATGCACTCCATGAAACACTGGAGATGTCAACAGGTCACTTTTCCTCGGAGATTTACATGAGCAACACTGGAAAAGAATGAAAGCAACAGCAGGAAACAGTGTGACAGCGTGCAGGGGAATTAAATTTAAAGCACCACTCCAGCGGTGCAATAAAAAAATGCTGGAGTGGTGCTTTAACTCAAAAATTACAGTATATTCATGAAAAAATATTGGAAAAGAGGGGAATTATAAGTAACTAAAGAATTCAGGCTGTCTAGAAAAATAAATGTAATAGGAAATAGTAGACAAAAAATAAATTACACTATGCTAATAGAAATAGAAATATGACCTGACAGTGTAACCCAGAGTCAAGGCTTAAGACAACCATACACATTAGATTATCCTTGATGAAATTAACTGATTTCAACCAAAACAATCCATCATCAGGAAAAAAAAAAATAAGAATGAATAATTGTTTTAACCCGTTAAACCTGGGATGTATTTTCGTTTTTGCATTTTCATTTTTCGCTCCCCTTTTTCCCAGCGACATAGCTTTTATTTTTATGTCAATATGGCCATGTGAGGGCTCGTTTTTTGCGGGACGAGTTGTACTTTTGAATGACACCATTGGTTTTACAATGTCGTGTACTAGAATACGGGAAAAAAATTCTATGTGACGTGAAATTGCAAAAAAAGTGCAATCCTACGCTTGTTTTTTGTTTGCCTTTTTTACTAGGTTCACTAAATGTTAAAACTGATCTGCCATTATGATTCTCCAGGTTATTACGAGTTCATAGACAAAAAAAGAACCTAGACATGTTTGATATCTAAGTGGTAGAGTTGAGCGATACTTTCCGATATCCAAAAATATCGGATCGGAATGGTATCGACGATATCCACAAAATATCGGCGATACCCGATACCGATACCGGAAATCCAATGTAAGTCTATGGGAACAAAATATCGTAATTAAAAAAAAACCATTCTTGGCTTGTTGGATAATTGTACATGAAGGAAAACAACAAAGAGTAATGTAGAATGTATTGGGGGAGGTTGAGGAGACATTAAAGGCATAGATGTTTAACCCAATCCAATGGAATAGCATTAATAATTTTTTTTTTTAAAGACGTTCGGATTGACGAAGAAATTGACAATGTTGTTAACCTTTTTTCTATTTTGGCAAATATGTATGTTTCACAACTTCCATGCTCTTGACCTTTTTAACTTTTGCCACACTTTCACCTTCATAATCTTCAGCAGCATCATCTTTGTCATCTAATTATTCTTCATCTTCACCTTCTTTATCTTCTTCTTAAACTTCTTGTTATTCATCTTTTTGTTAACATTACTCATATTGTTCTTATTAAACTATTATTCTTCTTCATATTCTACTTCTTCATCTTCTTCCTCTTCATCTTCTTCATCATATTCTTATTTGTGACAGAGATTCCTGTACTTGTAATCTGTAAGGCTAAGTTCACACGTTGCAGAATTGCCGCGGAAATTTCCGTTGGAATCCCCCACTTCTCCCGCAGGAAATACGCACGTTTTTTGTATGCTGATTCCCGCCAGAATAATAGCGTTTTGCAAGCATAATTAGCTTGCAGAATGCTAGCGTGTTCCTAGCGATCTGTAGCATCGCTTGGAAAACTGATTGACAGGTTGGTCACACGAGTCACACATAGTGTTTGACACGTGTGACCAACTTTTTACTATTGATGCCGCCTATGCCGCATCAATAGTAAAAAGATCTAATGTAAAAATAATAAAAAAAATAATAAATAATGATATTCTCACCTTCCGGCGTCCCCCGCAGCCTTCCCGCCTCTCAGTGACGCTCCCGGCAACTCGTGGTCCCAAGGATGCATTGCGACAAATCACACCGATGACGTAGCATCTCGCGAGACCGCTATGCCATCTGGGTGATTCTCGCAAAGGACTCTTGGGACCGGAAGTTGCCGGGAGCGTCGCTGAAGGCGGGAAAGCTGCGTGGGACGCCGTAAGGTGAGAAATATCATTATTTTTTATTTTAATTATTGTTTTACCAGGGATATGGTACCCAGGGCCTGGAGGAGAGTCTCCTCTGCTCCAGACCCTGGGTACCATCCGCACATGAACCACTTACATTGCGCATAGTGGGCATAGCCACATGCGGAAAGTAAGCGGTTCAATGCATTCCTATGGCGGCGGAATCACCGCGGTTACGCTAAATTAATGAACATGTTGCTAGATTTTCCGCTAAGCGTTTTTTTTGCGGAAAATACCGCAACATGTGTACAAAACATGCGCAATCAATTAACAAGTATAGAATGCTTAATGCTTGCGTTTTTTTCGCGGTTCAACCGCGGAAAAAACCGCGAACAAAAAACGCAATTATTCCTGATCGTGTGCACTTAGCCTGAAAGTATGAATTTTTCTTCCTTCCGTTCTTGCTGTCACAAAAGATTTAAATTACAACAGTATTTGTCCGTGTTCAGTTTAGCCTGCAGCAGCAGGCATTTTCCAGGGGCACCACGAGGAGGAACGGACTCACCCCCATACACTGCTTAGTCTTCTTCTGCTTATAATTTACAGCATATATTTTGCTCTTCATTTTGGTCTTATTTTTCATGTTCTTCTGCTTT
Organism: Oophaga sylvatica; assembly: GCA_033576555.1. Lineage (NCBI taxonomy): Eukaryota > Metazoa > Chordata > Amphibia > Anura > Dendrobatidae > Oophaga > Oophaga sylvatica. The sequence continues at coordinate 234,181,803 of JARQOD010000001.1, read as the reverse complement.
TTGATCTTCTGCTTATTGTTCTTCTGTCTCTTGTTCTGTATCTTGTAATTTGTCTTAACCTTCTTTGTCCTGTTGGTGATCTTCTTCTGGGTAATCTTTTATTTCCTCTTTGTGATGGTGTTCAGGCTGGTTGGCTTGATGCTCGTCGTCCTTGGGGTTGTCATCTTCTTCGGGGTGGTCTTTACGGTTGTCTAACTTCCAAGAACCAGCTGATGTTACTGGAACCCGGACGGGTATCAGATGGTACAACAGACAATGGAAGTAACGAGGACCAGCTGACTGTGCTAGAACCCGGAGGGGCAGCAGAAGGAAAAGAGCCAATGGCACAACCGAGGACCAGCTGACGTTACTGGGACACGGTTACTAAGCAGGAGGTACCTGTGCTCAAAAGCACTACCAAGGACCAGCAGACGTTGCTGGAACTCGGATACCGAACTGGAGGCACCGAGGCCAAAGGCACTGCGGAGAACCAGTTGACGGTACTGGAACCCGGACGGGTAGCAGAAAGTACAAGAGCCAATGCAAGTAACGAGGACCAGCTGACTGTGCTGGAACCCGGAGGGGCAGCAGAAGGAAAAGAGCCAATGGCACAACCGAGGACCAGCTGACGTTACTGGGACACGGTTACTAAGCAGGAGGTACCTGTGTTCAAAAGCACTACAAAGGACCAGCAGACGTTGCTGGAACTCGGATACCGAACTGGAGGCACCGAGGCCAAAGGCACTGCGGAGAACCAGTTGACGGTACTGGAACCCGGACGGGTAGCAGAAGGTACAAGAGCCAATGCAAGTAACGAGGACCAGCTGACTGTGCTGGAACCCGGAGGGGCAGCAGAAGGAAAAGAGCCAATGGCACAACCGAGGACCAGCTGACGTTACTGGGACTCGGTTACTAAGCAGGAGGTACCTGTGCTCAAAAGCACTACCAAGGACCAGCAGACGTTGCTGGAACTCGGATACCGACATGGAGGCACCGAGGCCAAAGGCACTGCGGAGAACCAGCTGACGGTACTGGAACCCGGACGGATACCATAAGGCACCCATGAAAATGTAAGTTGACAGGCCGCAAGCTGTCCGCAGTTACCGAATCACACAGTCCTAGAGTGGGTGCTTGTCCTATTGTCACAACGGAAACAGACTTTATTTAGATATCCCACAGCACACATAGGAATCACCTAAACTGCAGGCACCATAGAGTCGGCTAACCCGAATGCAACACGACAGGACAACTTATTGGAGGCTAATTAACGTTGACACTGCCAGTAAACAGCTGTCGTGCTGTAACCAGGCCGGGCAGGAGTCAGTACCCGTGCCAATTACTTCCGAGCAACAACTGGCGGTGTTGGAGCCCAGGGATGAGAGGAGGACAGGGTGGCGGCAGCATGACTTTTTGGCGTACACACAGCAGGGGAACAGCTGACATTACTGAACCCCAGTAACACAGGAGCAAGTGTTGACTTGCAAAAGCATCGTTCCTTTATGTGCACTTTAGTAGGAGGTCGGCGTACCCCCCTGCTGCGGGAAGAACAAATTGAAGCCGTTGTTGCTTGGATGGCAGCCAATGCATCGACTTCAATTGCTTCCACCTCCTCTCAGGAACACAGCACTGTTGAGCAACCATCTGTCTCTTCACCGCCTGCCAAATTGCCCAGGCAGTAGACAGTTCTGTACAGGATCCAGCTGAGTCTCTGCTTCTGTTCTCAGAATCTGTTGGCTTGCAAACAGGGGCCCAGCCAAGCAGCATTCTGGAATGTGAAGAAGAGGGAGTATGCAGTGATGCGCAACAGCTGTGTCTCTCAGAATCTGAAGAGGCGGGTGAGCCAGTGCCGATGCTCAGCACACCGCAGAACGCATCTGATGATGATGAGACTCAGGTGCCAGTTTCTGTTGAGCATGGTGCTGGCCAGACCACCCAACAGCAGCAGGTTTTGGAAGAGGGTAGTGGAGATGATGAGGTCCAAGTCCCACATGGCGTGAGGAACAGGAAGGTGGTGGGAGCAGCTCTGAGGAAGAGATTGCCCCAACGGTACAAACAGAAGGGAGAGTTAGGCTGCAGACTCGGTTGACTGTAGCCTCCAGTTTGGAACCTGTTCGGAGCAGTTCTCTTCCAAAAGTCAAAACGGGCGCTCCCAGGACTTGCACTGCGTGGTCCTTTTTTGACACACTTGCAGATGATATTTGCTATGTGAAATGCAAGCTGTGTAATCTAAAAGTAAAAACAGGTAAAAGTGTCAGTAACGTCAATACCAGTAATATTATTATTATAGATTTTAATAGCGCCATTTATTCCATGGCGCTTTACATGTGAAGAGGGGCAAATATAGACAATTACAGTAAACATGAGCAATACAAGGCACACACAAGTACAGAAGGAGAGAGGACCCAGCCCGCGAGGGCTCACAATCTACAGGGGTGGTTGAGGATACACTAGGAGAGGGAAGAGCTGATCGTGTGGTGGTTCAGTAGACTGATGATCATTGCAGGTTGTAGGCTTGTCGGAAGAGGTGGAAATATGTGCAAACATGTGGGTACAAAGCACGTAGTTGAGTTACAAAGACACACTGGAGATGTAGGCCAACCTACAGCAGCACCTACATCTTCAGGTCGTGTCGGAGCATCTTCCTCCAGCTGACACACAGCTTGTTCGGCTTTCTCACAGGATCGCCATGGAAGAACCTCGTCAATGTTGTCCAGAGACAAAGTGTTATTCCACCCACAGCAGCAAGTTCCCTGTCATCCTCACACACCCAGGCCACAAAACAGCCATCGGTACCACAGGCATGGGATAAAAGACGGCCATACTCGGCAAACCATCCACGAGCACAGGCTCTGAATGCTGGCATTGCAAAACTCCTGTCCCTTGAAATGCTGTCATTCAGGCTGGTGGAGACTGACAGTTTCCGTAACTTAATGGCATTGTCAGTCCCACAATACAATGTGCCAAGCCGATTTTATTTCAGCAGGCAAGCCGTCCCTGGTCTGCAAAAGCATGTTGCGTGAAAAATTAAACATGCGCTACTAAACTTCGTCAGTAGCAATGTCCACCTGACCACCGCTACGTGGACCAGTACCCATGGCCAGGGACGATACCTTTCCCTCACTGCCCATTGGGTCAATGTTGTGTAGCCGGGTACAGATCTTGCGAGTGGCGCTGTACGTGTTCAGCCAACTCCAAGGATTGCAGGAATCAAGTCTGTACACATTGACTCCTCCTCCTACTCCAGAGCGTCACACTAATAGATTTTAGTAAATTTAAAATAGAATAAAGCAGCACCAATTTTAGAAAAATGACAAGGATGAGCCAGTGACAGACACTCAGCAGAGTACACGCAGCGGTGGTTGAAGTAAGTGGAGCGGGATCTACACTCCTACCAAAAATTTAAACCTCAGACTAGAGTGAACAGTGAACACAACTGTTCACTTGCTGTGAAAGGCCTTTTTGTGGACTTCTATTATGTTTGCAAGCAATGTATTGTATTTTGATGGAAGAGCGTCACACTAATAGATTTTAGTAAATTTAAAATAGAATAAAGCAGCACCAATTTTAGAAAAATTACAAGGATGAGCCAGTGACAGACGCTCAGCAGAGTACACGCAGCATTAGTTGAAGAAGTAACTGGAGCGTGATCTGCACTCAAAAAAAAAAAAAAAAAATCACAGACTGCAGTGAACACTGAAACACAACTGTTCACTATCTGTGAAAGGCTCCTTTGTGTACTTCTATAGTGTTTGCAAGCAATGTATTGTATCAGGATGGAAGCACGTCACACTCACAGATTTTAGTTTTTTTCAATAGAATGGAGCAGCAACAATTTTAGAAAAATGACAAGGATGAGGCAGTGACACACGCTCAGCAGAGTACACGCAGCATTAGTTGAAGAAGTAACTGGAGCGTGATCTGCATTTAAAAAAAAAATAAAAATACCTCACAGACTGCAGTGAACACTGAAACACAACTGTTCACTATCTGTGAAAGGCTCCTTTCTGTACTTCTATAGTGTTTGCAACCAATGTATTGGATACGGATGGAAGCACGTCACACTATAATTTCAATTGAATGGAGCAGCAAGAATTACACTAAAGAAAAAAATAAGTTGTGAGTGACACGTGCAGATGCCTACAAACAGCGTTGGATGCAGAGCAAACTGCAGCGTCACCTGCACGCACACACACACCTTGCAGAGCTGTGAAAACAACACTGCAAGGCAAAAGGAAGCTTTACACAGCGGTTGGTAAACTAGCCTGCCTAAAGCACAGTACACAAAATCGCAATCTCTAACTGTCCCTCAGAGTCAGCAGAGCAGCGTTCTGTCCCTATCTGAATTCACAGCACAGTGACGCTAAAATGGCGGCGGCGCCTTTTATAGTGCATTCTGACATCATTTCAGCATCCAATCACAGCCATGCCATTAGTTAAAATGACCGCAGCAGTACAGGATGTGCCCACACTTCTTAGGATTCCTCATTGGCTGACTAAAATCACATTGCCTCTCAAAGAATTATGGGAACTTCCGATTCCGGTATACGATATATGGAAAATATCGGAACCAAGTATCTAAAGTCCGATACAGCGAATATCGGCCGATACCCGATACTTGCGGTATCGGAATGCTCAACTCTACTAAGTGGTGAAAAAAAATTCCAAACTTTGTTAAAATAAATAAATAAATTGCACCATTTTCCGACACTCATAACGTCTCCATTTTTTGTGAACTCTGGTTGGCTGAGGGCTTAGTTTTTGCGTGCCGAGCTGACGTTTTTAATGATACCATTTTAGGGCAGATATGATCTTTTGATCGCCCGTTATTGCAATGCAATGTCGCGTTTTTACTTTTTTTCTCATTACACCATTTAGCATCAGGTTAATTCTTTTTTTTTATTGATAGATCGAGCGATTCTGAACGCAGCGATACCAAATATGTGTAGGTTTGATTTTTTTTATTGTTTTATTTTAAAATGGGGCGAAAGAGGGGTGATTTGAACTTTTATATTTTTTTAATATTTTTAACCCCTTAATCCCATTGGACGTACTATTCCGTCCATGTGACCTGGTACTTAATTCCCAGGGACAGAATAGTACGTCCAAGGCGATCAGCTGCGCTCCCGGTGCGTTCAAACAGTATTTATCCCCCACATATGGGGTATCAGCGTACTCAAGACAAATTGGACAACAACTTTTGGGGTCCAATTTCCTTGGGAAAAATCAAAAATTGGGGACTAAAAAATCATTTTTATGGAAATTTTCTTTTTTTTTTTCACACCTAGGCATTATAAACTTTAGCGAAACACTTGGGGGTTCAAAGTGTTCACAACAGATCTAGATAAGTTCCTTAGGGGGTCTAGTTTCCAAAATGGTGTCACATGTGGGGGGTTTCCACTGTTTAGGCACATTAGAGGCTCTCGAAACGCGACATGGCGTCCAATCTCAATTCCCGCCAATTTTGGTTTGAAAAAGTCAAACGGCGCTCCTTCCCTTCCAAGCCCTGCCGTGCGCACAGACAGTGGTTTTCCCCCACATATGTGGTATCGGCATACTCAGGAGAAATTGCACAACAACTTTCTGTCCATTTTCTCCTTTTACCCTTGTTAAAATAAAAAAATTGTTTGTAAAAGATCATTTTTGTGACTAAAAAGTTAAATGTTCATTTTTTCCTTCCAAGTTGCTTCAGCTCCTGTGAAGCACCTGACGGGTTAATAAACTTCTTGAATGTGGCTTTGAGTACCTTGAGGGGTGCAGTTTTTAGAATGGTGTCACTTTTGGGTATTTTCTGCCATATACACCCCTCAAAGTGACTTCAAATGTGAGGTGGTCCCTAAAAAAAATGGTTTTGTACAATTTGTTGTAAAAATGAGAAATCGCTGGTCAACTTTTAACCCTTATAACTTCGTAGCAAAAAAAATTTGGTTTCAAAATTGTGCTGATGTAAAGGAGACATGTGGGAAATGTTATTTAGTAACTATTTTGTGTGACATATTTCTCTGTTTTAAGGGAATAAAAATTAAAAGTTTGAAAATTGCAAAATTTTCGCCATATTTCCATTCTTTTCATAAATAACCACAAATCATATCGAAGAAATTTTACCACTATCAGGAAGTACAATATGTCACGAGAAAATCTCAGAATCGTGAAGATCCGTTGAAGCGTTCCAGAGTTATAGCCTCATAAAGAGACAGTGGCAGAATTGTAAAAATTGGCGCGGTCATTAATGTGCAAACCACCCTTGGGGTTAAGGGGTTAAAACTTTTTTTTTTTTTTTTTTTTTTTTTTTTACTTTTGGCATGCTTCAATAGTCCATGGGAGACTAGAAGCTGCCATACCCCAATCGGCTCTGTTACATGCAGGCGATGATCAGATCGCCTGTATATAGTAGATTTACTGACTTGCTATGCCCAGGCGGCGCGCATAGCAATCCGGCACAGACAATAGAGGTTTCCAGGACACCTCTGGTTGTCATGCCAACCCACCGGTGACCTGCGATCATGTGACGAGGGTCACTGGTGGGTGGATTTCCGGCGTGAATCCGGGAAGCGCATGTTAAATGCCGCTGTTAGCGGCATTTAAATGGTTAATAGCCACGGGCGGATCGCAATTCCACCCGCAGCTGTTCCGGGCATATTTCGGCTGTACAAAACAGCTGACACGTCCCGGGAAACATGTGGGCTCACTGTCGGAGCCCACATCAAACGGAGGGTGTCCGACATCGGCGTACTATTACACCTGATTTCGGAAAGGGGTTGTCCTCTTTCAAGAAAGTAGACTGTGTTCGATACATAAAACAAAATAAGCAGGTACTCATCCTTCCTGGTTTCAGCTTCAATTTTTTTCTCCAGTCCCGGTGTTTTTACTACAATTATGTCATCGAGTCAACTGCATGCAACACCAGTCTAGTCAGTCACTGAACTCAGTAACTAGCTGCAGTGGTGATGTACCTGGACCAGAGCAGCAGCCTGGAGCTGGCAATGGACTCAAGGAGGGCAAGTATCTGCCGAGTTTGCTATTTTATGTATTTTAGATGCCAACTTTCCTGAAATTGGAAAATCCCTTAAATCCAAAGATCAAAGACTGTCATTATATAAAATGAAGTTGTATGTATTTGATTTTTTTCATCCAAAAGATCTTTTGTAGTGATGAGCGAACATGCCTGACATAGTGTTATCCGAGCATGCTTGGGTGTTATCAGAGTATCTTGGCAGTGCTCGAATAATATGTTCGAGTTCACGCGGCTGCGGGATTAACTAACAGGCAATCCCTGCATGTGTTTCGGCTGACTATATGATTCGCGGCCGTGGGGACATGACCATATTATCTGAGCACTCCCAAGATACTCGGATAACACAATATCAGATCACGTTTACTCATCACTAATCTTTTGTTGAAAGCAAAATTACTCATCCATGAATGATCTTTTGATGAAAGAAAATTCTCAGAACAATCACTCATTTGTTGAACGGTGTCACTTAACAGGTATGGCCAGATTGAACAACTATGATGGGCTATATGGACTAAAATGTGTATGATTGTTTCAGCAATACATTAAATGACTGTTCTTTAAATAGCTTCGAGTGCTCCTCTGCCCCTGGCTGCTAGCCGTAGAGTGCTCCTCTGCCTCTTGGCTTACCGTCGAGTGCTCCTCTGCCTCTTGGCTAACTGCTTGCCGTAGAGTGCTCGCGTGCCTCCTGGCTAACTGCTTGTCGTCGAGTGCTTGTGTGCCTCCTGGCTAACTGCTTGCCGTAGAGTGCTCCTCTGCCGCCTGGCTAACTGCTTGCCGTCGAGGGCTCATGTGCCTACTGGCTAACTGCTTGCTGTGGAGTGCTCCTCTGCCTCCTGGCTAACTGCTTGCCGTCAAGTGCTCTTCTGCCTCCTGGCTTACTGCTTGCCGTGGAGTGCTCCTCTGCCTCCTGGCTAACTGCTTGCAGTCGAGTGCTCCTCTGCCTCCTGGCTTACTGCTTGCGCTCCACAAAACTGACAGTTTGACTAATAGTATGGCTGAGCTACCAGCCTTAACTGCATACTATCCAATGCAGATGGCAGAGGCAGATTCAGCGGTCCGGCCAGCTTCAGATCAATGCTTAAATACTGCATATCAAGGAGCCTGCAAGTGAGCTCAACTTGCCTATATAACCAGCCACCTCAAAAGACTGCAGAAGTAGTCAGTAGGCAAGAAGTTGTAAACTATTAAAATGAAAATCTTGCCCTTTTTGAAGAGGGAGAGGATTTTTAATAAGGAGGCATATTTTAAAGTTGCTGGTTTTTATAAGTACTTCGCAATTTTACCCATTTACAAATATGAGAAAACCCCTTTAAATGATCGTTTAACCACCATGGTATTTTAATCCATCGAGTATGGGGTGTTTAGTTTCGCAGAAGACAACTCCCTGTGCAGAAGGTGTCTCCAGGCAATGTTGATCACTGTATAGTAAGTAACCATGTAATAGATGGCTTCCTGACAAATAGAAGAATCAGATCTCTGTAAATATGGATGTGCATATATGTTTTCTTTTGAACAAGCTAAACATCACCTAACTTTAGTAATTTTGTGTTGCAGACTGAAAATGATTTCCACATGCCAAGCATCCAGTATGACTGACACTCCTTCTGCAGAATTTTCGAGTTCCATAGAGCAAAGCTCACTTGAAATGATTCTACACAGTATTTGCCCTAGAGTTAATGCAATGAAAGCGAGAAAGCTGTGCTAAGAATAGATAACGCGAGAGGCACAGAAAATGAAAGGCAGATTACAGCACACTTCAGACATATTGATCTCTGCAGCATTGTTACCTTCTCAGGGGATAGTGGTATTTTCTGAAAGCAGTATGTGGCGGGCAGCAAGATAGAATGCCATGCATATTTCAGGAGATTACTGAGCCGCGTTACAACTTCATTTCCAATTAAATAGAAACTCAGCATTATTATAAAGAGATGTTCCCCAACCCAAAAGACAGAGTGCAGTTATGTCATCTGGAGATATCTATGGATTAGGGGGTTTTTAATATTTTTGGCAAAAGAAAAGGTAATCAGTCTCTACATTTATGCTGCCCGAAACAAAGGCAGAATGAATCAGTGTCTGGCTGAATGATTGTACCCAGATACGTTTTACATTGAAACGCTGCGGTATTTCAGAACAAAACAGTTTGAAAAATTGCCAGAGATCATAAGGAGAGACCGGAATAGTCACAGCCCCCAGCTGTCTTTCTCCCTGCATTGTTTCTCTCCTTATGTACAACCCTGAGAGGTCCCTGTCAGTCAACTTTAGCAGGGTGAAGACCACCTCAGACTAATGTGGTCTTTCATTACAGTCCCTGGGCGGCGATTTTTCAAGCGATTTTCTCTGAAGCACTGCGCTGCCAGGCTCGTAATGCTCCTGGTTCAGGCAGCATGAATCTAGTGACAAATTCCCTTTAACGCCTAAATATTTTTGTAAAAAATCTTATGAACCTTTATCAGTCAACATCTTGGAAATGAATGTTTGAAAAGTTGACTCCAAAGTGCGTACTGTAATGGAAGTGATATACATCGTCTAACTCTAGATGGTACTTATATCGCACTTAAATATACAGTACGTGGCCATTTGTGATCCTTCCGACAGCTGTCACACAGTGGCATCCAGTACTGTAAGAATTTATTGAATTAAAAATAAAAAAAAGAGAAATAGTGGAATAGTGAAAAAACAAACATTTGTATTTTGCTTTTCTTGCAATGGACTCAGTGCATCAATTTCACACAAAAACCAATGTAGAGGATGGGCGTGTTATTTGCCTTTAAATGCAAAACTGAACAGATGCGTTTTGAATCTTGATTTAAGTGCGTCCAGGGATGATATTGCTCTGATTGGTCCACGTAATGAGTTCCAGACAGTGGGAGCCGTGGAATAAAATGCTCTGCTCCAAATGTTGTGAATAGCGCAATTGATTAAATTACGGTACTCCAAACAATGGTTTCCAGTAATAAAATGTGAAAAAAGTCTTAATATATTAACTTTACGGTGACTGCTGCTACAACACACATTCCAGTCGTATGTATCCATGAAATGTTCAGACGCATACGTCATTCTTCTGCCATATGCATCAGCATTTGCAGTTTCATATCACTGATCTGTCAGCAGCAGGCAGCAAACAGCTGAACTCTGCTCTGCCTAGTTATTACAAGCTCTGCTGTGGAGGACTGCAGGGGAGTTGAGCTCTGCCAAAAAACAGCTAAAACAACACAGCCAGCTTCACGGATATAGAATACACAGAATGTAAAATATATAATTGGTCAGGCAGGGTACTGTACAGAAGCAGACATTGTACAGGAGCATGGAGTTTATTGTAAAAGTAGAATACATAGGAGGAGGCAGAGTAGAGCAATGCTGACAAGAAGCCAGCTGTGAGATGCAGCATAGTGCATGATCATCCAGGAACACTGGGTACATAAAGCCCTGCAGTGCAACCTTCAGGGGAGGGGTTTCATTTAATTTGCATTATTTTTAGACCACATTGTGATTTGAGGAATAACCCTTTCACCCTAACCTCATAGCTATTAAATGAAAAATGTGCCATAAATGTGCTGCTCTGCCATCTTCTCTAGTGGTAAGGTAAATCATGTAATGCACAATGGATATACACTGTTTAGTCCCTGGTTTCCAGAATAGGAATATGTGCCTTTTCAGGGTGACCTGCTTTTATACACTGTCTGTTTACAGTTGTCAATGCTACACATACAATGTCTCTACAATGCAAACAATGATGTATATACAGATTACACATTCCTTGGTTCTAATTAGGCTTGTGTATCTGTTCTGGTCTGTTGACTCGTTGCTCCTCTTGAAATTTGCTATTATGAGTCTATTACAGACTGTACATTACTTTCCCTTCTGGTATTTAACTGCTGCAAAAGTACATTTATGCTGACTTTCCTGATGTCTTAGTATTGACACATGCACAATAGCTTGTGTGACTTCTTGAGTGAAAGCAACAATTTAGTTTATGCAAGGTCTTTAATCAGTAAAATCGTATATTTATGCCATGGGCAAACACTGACATTGTAGGGCCCCCATGCAGGACTTATATTTGGGCTCCCTAGTTCGTCAGGCCTCACCTCCATAAATACATGTACATTTATATGCATATTTACAATAGTGTGAGGCAGTGAGGGGGATCATATATGAAGGTCGCTATGTGTTCCCCAGGATGTGCATAGAAACATACTGAACCCGCTGGAGAGCATTGTAATTACAGCAACAGCTGTGATTACAATACAAAATAAACACGGTGGACTTGGTCAAGTTATCTGATCAAGTCAGCTTTAGGAAAACCCAACATGAGCTTTTATTTTAGGAGAGATCTGTAGGAAGGTAGTGGGACGGATCTCTTGCTCCACTCTGGGTCTTGGGAGTGGCCCAGGTCCACAATTCCCATTTAAATGCTCAGTTAAGGTTTGGGTGTGTCAGTATTTGGTTTTGCAAGCACTGAGCAGGGCTCTGTGTGAGACCTGAACGCAGGTCAGAGCCAGAGAGAGGAAAGCCATTGCCGCACTCACGAGTTACACGATGGTGTAGTCACCTACGGCAACGAATTAATACGGATTGTTAAGGACGATCCAGCTGCAAACTGGAGAATAATGTTTAAAGTTTATTTTCATAAGCTGCCAAAATAAAGACATTTGAGTTGGACTATCTTGAGTCACTGCCTCATTACCGCACTGTTGTGAATGTGGCAGCCTTAATTTAGGCACAACAAAAAATAACCACATGCTAGCATATCATACATGCATTTATAAACATACATATACACACATATTTATGTAATACACACATACAAGAAACCAACTACACATGAAATATGTTCACCCATGTTTCATGCATATGTATTCTGGGTCAGTGTGGGCAATGGACTGCACGTGGGCAACACATGGACCAGTTGTGGCCTATGTGCTAGTGCACATAGGCAATTTTCCATGAACACCCCTCTCTCCCCGGTCTGCATGGAAAAAGTAACTGTAGCATGCACTAGTCTAATGCAAATTACAGACCAGACTGGTACATATAGTCAACAGATACTGAGCTCTTGTGAATTTAGCCAAAGACTTATAGATCATAGATATTTTTCAGGGTTTCAGACTTAAAAAGCAAATGTTAATTTGCTTCCTCTCTATAAATACAAAAATAGGTACCTTTCAAAACAATCTTCATTAAACACTTCCTAGCATTTTGTGGCTGTAGTGTCTGAACAACTTTTTCACATAGCTGGCTGTCCTGCAAATTTTGAGATAGATCTGACAGTGTACTGCTACTTGAAAAGCCGACATCAATTGCATGAAAGGTAGTAAATATCATTTTTTTGGCTGGCTAATAAAGATATCACTCCTGGAATACTTTTGCCATTTTAGTTATAGATATTTTTCTGACTATACTTTTATATTGAATATAGATACTCGCAGGAAAATGTTAAGAGGACCCGTCAGCTCCACTGACACATCTGTTTTACTAAATACTTTTATTCCCCAGAAAATAACAAATTCTGGAAATCTTTTCTTAAAATGGTATATCCTTGGTTATCGCTCCTGAACATTGATTTCTAGTAATTCATGTCATGCTGAGCTGGTTGTACATTACCTATAGAGATGATAAAGTGTATTGAGGTCATTGGCCCCCATTTCCCATGGCTGATTAAATGTTTCTTATTTACTTTCGAAAATCTACTGGAAACACAGTACATTGATCTAACCAACCCTGACATCTGTTTACTATCTATCCACCTGTTTAATAAAGTAGCTGGCTGCTTCTTCCCTTTATACATGGCAGCGGGCCTGAATAAATATTCTCATTTCACCAGACTTCTAGCTGGCGTCAGTTCCAATGCACTGTCCATGGAGTACCTGCTAGTAAAAAAGTCTCATCACTAGGAAGAGTATGTGTGGAATCAGTAACCATAGATAAAATAAAATTTTTGGTCCTTCTATTTTTGATACTTTCTATTTTGGGGGGGGGACTTGCCATATCATAATGGCAGTATTATAAAGGCAAATATTTAGAGCCCGATAGGTGACGGAAGCATACACATTCATTCACTAAGAAGGGCCTCTGATAAAACACACTTATGATATTTTATCAGGTAGATTTACCATATAATTTGCTTAGACAATCAGAAGCTACAATATAATACTTCAAATTAATTTAACACTTCACTTGGCATCCAGACCCTATTCAATAGTCCCTGTGCAGGATGGTTGTAGGGGGTCACATCCATTTAGAGAAATATTTTTGGGCAAGTGGGCCCACACCCGACCATAGCCTGCTTCTACACACGGAATAGTGAGAGCACTGCTAACTGAGATGTGTTAAAGAGAACCTGTTCCTTGGAATTGGCTATTTTCTTGCATGTATAGGGTTAGTCTGCAGGTAAATAGCATTACAATGCTTCCTGGCCGCTTTACTGTGCTAACTGGGAGAAAATTAACTTATTTCCTCCTAGGAGCCACAAGCTTTCATTCATGGGGGAGGGCACAGAGCAATTACAGTCCCTACTCACTATATGGTGAGCAGTGGTTTTAAGCAGACTCCGGCACTTTGCTGCATCCTGTCGTAGTGCTCGCTGCCCCACTAATCTCCCTTCGTTCAGGCACAGGTGGAGCAATGGCATTTCTCTATTGCGTTGTCTGTGCCCGCCCGCTGTGTGTGCAGGGAGAAGGAATCGGCTGCTTGGATTGTGTGTTTAAACCTGATTTTTTTTTGTGTGTGTTGGGGTGACACAAAAGTTTGCATTATTACTTTAAGGTTAGGTGCACATGTTGAGCATTTGGTGAGTTTTTCACCTCAGTATTTGTAAGGCAAAACCAGGAGTGGAACAATCAGAGGAAAAGTATAATAGAAACACGTCACCACTTCTGGATTTCTCACTCACTCCTGGTTTTGGCTTACAAATACTGAGGTAAAATATACTGACCAAATACTGATCGTGTGCACTCAGTATTTGGTGAGTTTTTTACCACAGTATTTGTAAGTCAAAACCATGATGACACAAGACCTTTTGCACCAATCTCATTTAACTCTAATACTGAATAAGACACAGGACAACTGCTATGGTGTCCAAAATTAGCCGAGGTGCCTTTATTAAGAGATTACCTGAAAATATTAGTATGAGGTTAATTTCATAAATCCATAAATAGGATAAATAATCATTAATTAAATAATCAATTTAATAAAATACCAGAACCAATCCGCCCAGATTACTAGACGATTTTACTTATGACCAATAACAAACCAGAAACTCGTCCACCTTAGATAGGCGACTTATTTTCACTAATAAAGGACCTCGACAGTATAAAATAACAAAATCCATAAAAAAATCAGGGAGGGCGGCCAGGAACTTAAAGAATTTTTTATTTGTTCTGGAGTCCTGACAGGATTGTAGATCTATTTATAGCTTACATTTTGGCGCCCTTTTCTGTGGCCCAATCAAATCAGACCTGCTCTGAAGAGAGAAAAGAACCAATCAAACACAAACTGATTTAAGCTGTTGCTAAGCCCCCAGTCAGATTAACCCCTGATAAACCGAACTAACATTAAAACACTGCCAGGTCTGTGACATCACGCAACCACAAGCTTATACATCTGTGTGATTTTCCAAAAGTGGAACAATCAGTAAAAGTATAACAGAAACACGTCACCACTTCTGCATTTCTCACCCACTCCTGGTTCTGGCTTGCATATACTGAGGTAAAATACTGACCAAATATTCAATGTGTGAATGTGGCCTTAAGCGAGCACTCATGGGGTATCATTACTTTTTAAGGGCAAACTAAAGGATCAATAATACCTTCTAATGGGGTCACACTCAACATTATTCATTTCAGGGGGGAATTATTACTGAGGGCACAACACAAGCTATGGCATTGTGTAGAAGAGATTCATCAGAACCAGGATAGCTGGCAACTCACAGGATCTGCAGCCTAAGGGCTAATTTACCACTACTCTTCCGTGTGTGAATTTTCCTTTAGCTCTCTGCTACTTTGCTCTAAGTCCAGTTGCCTGTAACTGAAGAGAGTATTCCGAGTAGCACACATTTTACTAGGATCAATATTTCATACCCTTGATCTGTGTACAGTCATGGCCAAAAGTTTTGAGAATGACACAAATATTAATTTTTACAAAGTCTGCTGCTTCACTTTTTCTAATGGCAATTTGCATATACTCCAGAATGTTATAAAGAGTGATCAGCTTAACAGCAATTACTTGCAAAGTCAATATTTGGCTAGAAAATGAACTTTATCCCCCAAAACACATTTCAACATCATTGCAGCCCTGCCTTAAAAGGACCAGCTAACCTCTTTTCAGTGATTGCTCCATTAACACAGGTGTGGGTGTTGATGAGGACATGGCTGGAGATCAATCTGTCATGATTAAGTAAGAATGAGACCACTGGACACTTTAAAAGGAGGCTGGTGCTTGGCATCATTGTTTCTCTTCTGTTAACCATGGTTATCGCTAAAGAAACAC
This sequence comes from Oophaga sylvatica, assembly GCA_033576555.1. NCBI lineage: Eukaryota > Metazoa > Chordata > Amphibia > Anura > Dendrobatidae > Oophaga > Oophaga sylvatica. The sequence continues at coordinate 234,166,328 of JARQOD010000001.1, read as the reverse complement.
GTGCAGTCATCATTGCAATGCACAAAAATGGCCTAACAGGGAAGAGTATCGCAGCTAGAAAGATTGCACCTCAGTCAACAATCTATCACATCATCAAGAACTTCAAGGAGAGAGGTTCCATTGTTGCCAAAAAGGCTTCAGGGCGCCCAAGAAAGACCAGCAAGCGCCAGGACCGTCTCTTAAAAGTGTTTCAGCTGCGGGATCGGGCTACCAGCAGTGCAGAGCTTGCTCAGGAATGGCAGCAGGCAGGTGTGAGTGCATCTGCACGCACTGTGAGGCGGAGGCTCTTGGAGCAAGGCCTGGTCTCAAGGAGGGCAGCAAAGAAGCCACTTCTCTCCAGAAAAAACATCATGGACAGACTGATATTCTGCAAAAGGTACAGGCAGTGGACTGCTGAGGACTGGGGTAAAGTTATTTTCTCTGATGAATCCCCTTTTCGATTGTTTGGGACATCAGGAAAACGCCTCATTCGGAGACGACAAGGTGAGCGCTACCACCAGTCTTGTCTCATGCCAACTGTTAAGCATCCTGAAACCATTCATGTGTGGGGTTGCTTCTCAGCCAAGGGAATCAGCTCTCTCACAGTCTTGCCTAAAAACACAGCCATGAATAAAGAATGGTACCAGAATGTCCTCCAAGAGCAACTTCTCCCAACCCTCCAAGAGCAGTTTGACGATCAACAATGCCTTTTCCAGCATGATGGAGCACCTTGCCATAAAGCAAGGGTGATAACTAAATGGCTCAGGGAACAAAACATAGAGATTTTGGGTCCATGGCCTGGAAACTCCCCAGATCTTAATCCCATTGAGAACTTGTGGTCAATCATCAAGAGACGGGTGGACAAACAAAAACCTAAAAATTCTGACAAAATGAAAGCATTGATTGTGCAAGAATGGACTGCTATCAGTCAGGATTTGGTCCAGAAGTTGATTGAGAGCATGCCAGGGAGAATTGCAGAGGTCCTGAAGAAGAAGGGTCAACACTGCAAATATTGACTTGCTGCATTAACTCATTCTAACTGTCAATATAAGCTTTTGTTACTCATATGTTTGCAATTATTATATTTCTGTCTGTGATAAAAACATCTGTCAAACACACATAAAAACCAGAGGGCTGCAGATCATGTGAAAATATAATATTTGTGTCATTCTCAAAACTTTTGGCCATGACTGTATGCTCTCTTGGCATTTTTCCACAACACGTCTACATAGATACCTCTTTGTAAATATTCACAGTTAACAAATACAGATATGTATATCAATTCAAAGCAAACACGTGAACTTCCAAACCTGCACTTCCCTAGCTGAGCACAATGGATGCAGAACTAGACACTACACTTGTAATCCTAGAAAGCCTTTACAGACTAGTAATTATACTAAACACCTTTCTTACAATTGGTTGGAAACCACAGCAAGTATGCCGAGAATGCAAACAATAAACTTAAGGTGTACCCTAGCCAAGGAGAGCAGCCTCTCCTGACTTTGTGCAAGATAACCATCCTCTATACCTTCAACACACAGCTAGATACTAATTACTATTAGGGTACCGTCACACTCAGCGACGCAGCAGCGATCCCGACAATGATACGACCTGGCGGGGATCGTTGCTGCGTCGCTATGTGGTCGGTGGTGAGATGCCAAACAGTCAGATCTTCCCAACAACGCAGCAACGATCAGTGACCCGTAGCGACCTGTGTAACGATGTGTCTCCTATGTGTCTCAGTGCAGAGTCGCTAGGGAGATCATTGGTAAAAGGTGTCAAACACACAGACGCATGCTACACAGCTGGATCTCAATGACCAAAGAAATATCCAGGCATTTCTGACACGACCAGCGATCTCACAGCAGGAGCCTGATCACTGGTAAGTGTCAAACATAGCGAGATCGCTGCTGAGATCGCTGTTGCGTCACAAAACTTGTGACTCAGCAGCGATCTCGCTAGCGATCTCGTTTAGTGTGACGGTGGATACCGCGGTTTACCGCTACCTCTGGGTAAGACTAACAAATCGTTTTTTGCGTTCACCCACCATTAGCGTTCAAAGCTGTCACATCGTATGTGCTATATTTTCTCACAGCCCTTATGGTTCTCACAGCCCTTATGGTTACGTATGCTTTATCCTTCGGAACGAACACAGCGGTGGATACCGCGGTTTACCGCTACCTCTGGGTAAGACTAACAAATCGTTTTTTGCGTTCACCCACCATTAGCGTTCACAGCTGTCACATCGTATGTGCTATATTTTCTCACAGGCCGCAGTATATGCTCGGACAACAACTTAACAGTCTCAGCATTGGGTAATTTCTCTGCTATATCTATAGCACAATCATGTGTCACTGATCTAAATACCCTTATGGTTACGTATGCTTTAGTCACTATAGGTTTACACCTATCAAACTGATAATACGGCGGATGCCTTCTTTTCGGCTATTCACGGTATGTGCCTTTATCCTTAGGTTTATACTAACAAGGGGAAATGTATACTATAAATTAACCCCATATATCACTCTACAGCACCATTAAATAGCGGCAGGAACCGAACTAAAACCACAGGGTAAGCAGCACGCCAGCATTACCAACACGTGCACAATGGGTATTTACACTGATGTTCATATCATTACCTATATTCTCTGGTTATTATAGGATACTTGTTTGCTCTGTAAACACATTCATTTTGTGATATACGGTATGTATGTTTTTGCTCTAGGTAATCTAATAAGACATTTGACTGAACCAATTTTGCCACTTCCTATACCATTTTCAATGTAATCTAATACACCCCATGTATATACTTTGTTTTTTTGAATTTCTTGGGAAATATTGCTTCCATGACATCTGTTAAATCTTCTATTATTATTTTTGTACAGTTACTGATGAAGGTCCTATAGGACCGAAACGTTTGACATCACTGAACTTTAATAAAAAGACACAATTATCATTCAAGTTGAGTGCAGAGTTTATTATATATTTAGTACGGTTTGGGAACTTACTCTGGCACCAGGACAGTGACTGTGCACACGTATCTCTTATACATCAGTATTTTACATCAGTATTTCAAAGCCAAAACCCAGAGTGGAACAATCAGAGGAAACGTATTATATAAACACAGCACCACTTCTGTATTTTTCACCCACTCTTGATTTTGGCTTACAAATAAACGGACCAAATACTGAACGTGTGAACATAGCTTTAGATACAGTACAGTCATGGCCAAAAGTTTTGAGAATGACACAAATATTATATTTTCACATGATCTGCTGCCCTCTGGTTTTTATGTGTGTTTGACAGATGTTTTTATCACAGACAGAAATATAATAATTGCAAACATATGAGTAACAAAAGCTTATATTGACAGTTAGAATGAGTTAATGCAGCAAGTCAATATTTGCAGTGTTGACCCTTCTTCTTCAGGACCTCTGCAATTCTCCCTGGCATGCTCTCAATCAACTTCTGGACCAAATCCTGACTGATAGCAGTCCATTCTTGCACAATCAATGCTTTCATTTTGTCAGAATTTTTAGGTTTTTGTTTGTCCACCCGTCTCTTGATGATTGACCACAAGTTCTCAATGGGATTAAGATCTGGGGAGTTTCCAGGCCATAAACCCAAAATCTCTATGTTTTGTTCCCTGAGCCATTTAGTTATCACCTTTGCTTTATGGCAAGGTGCTCCATCATGCTGGAAAAGGCATTGTTGATCACCAAACTGCTCTTGGAGGGTTGGGAGAAGTTGCTCTTGGAGGACATTCTGGTACCATTCTTTATTCATGGCTGTGTTTTTAGGCAAGACTGTGAGAGAGCCGATTCCCTTGGCTGAGAAGCAACCCCACACATGAATGGTTTCAGGATGCTTAACAGTTGGCATGAGACAAGACTGGTGGTAGCGCTCACCTTGTCTTCTTCGAATGAGGCGTTTTCCTGATGTCCCAAACAATCGAAAAGGGGATTCATCAGAGAAAATAACTTTACCCCAGTCCTCAGCAGTCCACTGCCTGTACCTTTTGCAGAATATCAGTCTGTCCATGATGTTTTTTCTGGAGAGAAGTGACTTCTTTGCTGCCCTCCTTGAGACCAGGCCTTGCTCCAAGAGTCTCCACCTCACAGTGCGTGCAGATGCACTCACACCTGCCTGCTGCCATTCCTGAGCAAGCTCTGCACTGCTGGTAGCCCGATCCCACAGCTGAAACACTTTTAAGAGACGGTCCTGGCACTTACTGGTCTTTCTTGGGCGCCCTGAAGCCTTTTTGGCAACAATGGAACCTCTCTCCTTGAAGTTCTTGATGATGCGATAGATTGTTGACTGAGGTGCAATCTTTCTAGCTGCGATACTCTTCCCTGTTAGGCCATTTTTGTGCATTGCAATGATGACTGCACGTGTTTCTTTAGAGATAACCATGGTTAACAGAAGAGAAACAATGATGGCAAGCACCAGCCTCCTTTTAAAGTGTCCAGTGGTGTCATTCTTACTTAATCATGACAGATTGATCTCCAGCCATGCCCTCATCAAAACCCACACCTGTGTTAATGGAGCAATCACTGAAAAGAGTTTAGCTGGTCCTTTTAAGGCAAGGCTGCAATGATGTTAAAATGTGTTTTGGGGATAAAGTTCATTTTCTAACCAAATATTGACTTTGCAAGTAATTGCTGTTAAGCTGATCACTCTTTATAACATTCTGGAGTATATGCAAATTGCCGTTAGAAAAAGTGAAGCAGTAGACTTTGTAAAAATTAATATTTGTGTCATTCTCAAAACTTTTGGCCATGACTGTATATGATGGCGAAACCCTACAATTACGACTAATTTGTATGCAGGCATTCCAATTGTGTCCACTCTATGACAGGTGTCCGGGGAGAGACATCAAGCAGTTGGGATTCCACCTTACCAATCCTTTTGTTCATATGGGAGATAAGATGCCGCCACTGTAGTTTGCTCTCCTCTGGCCATAAAAAACATACTGTCACTCAGACAGTACAATTGACAGATATCCAATGTGTATGCTTGGCCTTAAAGTTTTACTCAGTGTAGATGCCCATTTTGTATAATTATTTATTCAAATCACACAAAAAAAACAGGGGGGTTTTGTTGCAGTCTTGTTAAGCATTTTTAAGTCATTATTCTCATAAAAATTACTCTTTTTCGTACTCATATTGTAAGGGCCCTAATTTTCAATATTTTAATATTCCTTCTATTTACAGAACTGTATGAGTGCTTGTTTTTGTGCAACAAGCTGCAGTTTTTATTGGTACCATTGTGGAAAACATACGACTTTTGGATCACTATATTTTTACCGTACTTTTTTTTTTTTTGGTACATGTGGTGACAGTTTTCACACGTAGCAGAGACATTTGCACACATTGTGCGAGCACAGCATCATTGACCGGCGGTGACATCATCAAGGTTACTGACAATCAGTGAGGCTGTGTTCCCAACAGGGCTGAACTGCGGTGACCCACCCTGGGGAAAAGTCAGTGATAAGGTCACCGCGGTTCAGATCAGTGAGTTCACAGCAGATCACCGTGATCTGTGGTGAAGTCACTGAGCTGAACTGGACTGACTGGTGGTAACCTCGATGAGGTCACTGCCGGTCAATGATGCTGTGCTTGCAGCAGCTTATTCACCTGTGGTTCTCAGCCTGGAGGCTCACATCTTGGCACCATCCATATTGAAAACTATTCATCCCCCAAACATAGATTACGGCATGAAACAGAACAATGGACAGGTAAGGGATACTGTTGTTTTTTTATTTTAGTTTTATTACAGTTGGCGAGGGATTTTGTGGAATGGGCGTTAGGTGAGTGTTTGTTACTTTTAAATAAAAATGGAAAACTGTGTTTTGCTTTATTTCTAATAAAATACTTTATTCTGGCTGTGTCTTTATTTACAATATAACTATAGGTTTAGTAATGGATAGGTGTCTTATAGACGCCTCTCCATTACTATCCATGGGCTTGTTGTCACCTGACAAAACAAAGGTGACATCAACCCCACAAATATAAACACCACTTGCCACTGCTACAGGACAAGTGGGAAGAGCTGGGCAAAACGCCAAAATTGGCGCATCTACAGTAATAGATGTGTCTTTTCTGGGTGGCTGCGGGCTGCTATTTTTAAGCTGGGGGAGGGCGTGTCAATTGCCATGGCCCATTACAAGCCTGAGAATACCAGCCCCCAGCTGTCAGCTTTTGTCAAAAATGAGAGGGACCTCACGCCTTTCTTTTAATTTTTTATTTACATAATGATTTAAAAAAAAACAGTATGGGGACCCCTCTATTCTTGATAATCAGCCTTGCTGAAGCTGACAGCTCAGGGTTGCAGCCCCCAGCTGTGAGTTTTGCCTGTCTGGTTATAGAAAATACAGGGGAACCTTTTTTATTCATTTATTTATTTATAGCGCAGGTGGCGGGTGATGAACAATCCCATCAGCCACTCCTGCTGTTAGTTATTAGCGGCAGCAGGTATAGGCGTATGGAAGTAACAGTCCCATCAGCTGCCACCTGCTGTCATTTTTATCACTTAAATATAACTCTCATACTCTATTGCTCACGCTGATCGCTGGCAGAGCAGGGGAGAATGATGCCAGTGGTCTTCAGCACCCGGCGCCAGGTATCAGCACTTACTGTACCGCTTCTTCCCTGGCGCAAGTCCGTGTGGGATTAATGCGGCTCACGGTTGCAGCAAGTATTACACTATGGATACTGAAATCTCTGGTACCGTTTTTGCCGGTGTCGCACCACCTTGTGAGATGCAGAGCCTAGTATCTCGGAGGATGGTTCAGTCACGGTGACTCCGATGGCTCTAACAATCCCTAGGTTAGGTGGCAATTATAAAGGGGGAGATGACAGATATATGAGACTGAGAGTTATGTTGATGCCCGCAAGGTATGAGGCCGCGGACAAAAGAAGCATACACCGGGTGTCCCGTGCAAACTTGAAAGATGAACTTTACTGAAGCTTGGTAACAATTCTTATATTTTTCAACATAACAGTCATGGATAGTAGATATAATTTTTCTTATACATTGTGACTGTCAAAGTCTTTTCTCGGTCCCGGCCTTGGGGGATGACAGTAAATTTCCATTTGACTAGCTGTGCTGCGGGAAGGATCAACCGACATTAATCGGATCAGAGTATCCGGGAAATCTGCTGTGCAGTTCTGCAGTCTCAGCACTCTGTCGCTGGAAAACGCAGGGCACTCCGAATCGGGTGCTATTTGTACTCCCCACTGGTCCCAAACGAGGAGCCCCAATTTCCTACCTCCTCTCACCACCAGAACCGTCCGTAAATTGACCGTTTTCAGTCTCACACCCCACCTCCAACTGCCACTTGTTTCAAATCAGAAAAACAAGTTGCAATGCCCCACTAAGGCAGAAAAGGGCAGCAAAGTACTACAAGTTGTAATACCAAAACAAGGCAGGAGAGGGCAGCATAGTATTAAATAATTTACCTCCTCCCAAGGCAAAACGGGGAGCCGGTGTCAACAATTGTAATCATGTAAGAAATAGAGAACACACTTTCCATATGACATAACATACATTAATAATGGTTTTTCTGGTCACTACACTGGTACTGGAAATATCAGGACGTGTGAAACCGGTCTTAGCTAAGAGTAACAAAATGGCTGTTTTCTTTTTTAAAATGCAGTTTACCGTACGGATGAAAAATGGGAACTTGGACATGCAATCATTTTATTGCATTGATACATTGTACAACAAACATAGTACAGTGCATTATCTAACCTGTCAGCATTTCAGCCCTGCCCTGGCAAGATCTGAAAGGCTGAGGGATATGGTAAACATGGAGGCCTCTGTTAGGCCCTGTGCACACTTTGCGTTTTTAGATGCGTTTCCGCTACGTTTTTCAACGTGCGGAAACGCATCCAACCCGCAGCACAGTGCACTACCAATGTAATCCAATGGGAACCGCAGGTCTGCTGTGCACATGCTCCGGAAAAAAACGCGTGGTTTCGCCGCGCTTTATTTTCCGCAGCATGTCAATTCTTTGTGCGGAACTGCAGCGGTTCGGCGCCCATTGACTTGCATTGAGTCGGGCACTTCTGCAGCAAAATCGCAGGTCTAAAAAAGATCTGCGGGTGAAACCGCTGCAGTTCGGGAGGAGGGAAGTGTGTGGGCTGAGTGTGGGCGTGTATAGTGTGCGGGGCTATGTGTGGGCGGTGCGTGGGCGTGTATAGTGTGCAGCGCTATGTGTGTGGGCGTGTATAGTGTGCGGCGCTATGTGTGTGGGCGGTGATTGTGTGTCGGTGTCTGCGTGATCGGTGTGCGGGATTGGTGTATGTGCGGCGGTGTGCGGGGCTGTGTGCGTGATCGGTATATGTGCGGGGCTGTGTGCCTGATCGGTGTATGTGCGGCGGTGTGCGGGCCTGTGTGCGTGATAGGTGTATGTGCGGCGGTGTGCGGGGCTGTGTGCGTGATCTGTATATGTGCGGCAGTGTGCGGGGCTGTGTGCGTGATCTGTATATGTGCGGCAGTGTGCGGGGCTGTGTGTGTGTTTCCACGTATGCAGGCATCGTCGGATGGGACTACAAATCCCATCCGGCTATGCCTGCTACAGTGACAGTGACTGACACATTAGCCAATGATGGGACAGTAGTATTCCCATCATCCGGCTAATGTGCTGAATGTAAAAAACAAACAAAACACATACATGACATACAGAACATATAACATACACATGACAGAACATACACATGACAGAACATACACATGACATACAACACATAGAGTATATACTCACCTATTCCCCGACGCCATAGATCTGTGTACCGCTCTGCCTCTGGGAGAGAATGACGTCACTTCCATTCATTCTCTCACGGCAATGCTGGGTGAGAAAATTCCCACGCAGCATTGCCATAAAGTGAGAAAATGAACTCAGGTAACCTCAGTGATGCACTGCAGGAGTCATTGTCTCCTGTCAGTGCATCACTGGGAGGTCCTACAGAGCAGTGGCATCACCTGATGTCACTGTTCTATAGGGGAGACCGTCGTGGGACATTCGTTATTAATTGGACTGCGTCGGACAGGGAGTATACGGTTGTTTTATTTTTTTACGTTTTATTACAGGAGATCGAGGGCGTTGCTTGGATCTGAGCGTATAATAAAGATATGAAAACCGTGTTATGTTTTATTTCATTAAAATAATTTATTCTTATGAGTGTGTTGTTTTTTAACCCTTTATTAACTTAAGATTAATAATGGATAGGCGTCTTATTGACGCCTCTCTATTATTAACCGGGCTTAATATCACCTTACAATAGCAAGGTGATATTAACCCCTTATTACCCCATATCCCACCGCTACAGGGGAGTGGGAAGAAAGGGGCTAAGTGCCGGAATTGGCACATCGTACAGATGCGCCAATTCTGGGGCGGCTGAGTGCTGGTATTTTTAGTTGGGTGGGCGCCAATATCCATGGCCCCTTCCTAGGCTATGAATATCAGCCCGCAGCTGTCTGACTAGCCTTTCTGGCTATAAATTATAGGGGGACCCCACGTCATTTTTTTTGGGGGGGGTTCCCCTATTTTAATAGCCAGTGAAGGCTAGCTGCGGACTGATATTCATAGCCGGGAAGATCCATGGGTATTAACCTATTCCCAGGCTAGAAATATTGGCCCGGCTGTCGGCTTTCCCCCTCTGGCGCAGAAAATTGCGCGGGAGACCACGCAATTTTTTTTTTATTAATTATATTGCGTTAAGATTTTGTGTGTGTGTGCGTGTGTCTTTAACTATTTATGTACCATTTTATCTATCATCTATCTATCTATCTACCTATATATCTTTCTGTCTATCTATATATCTATCTTTCTATATATATTTCTAACTATCTATTATCCATCTATCTATGTATTATCTATCTATGTATTATCTATCTATCATCTATCTATCGGTATCTATTATCTATCTATCTATCTATCTATCTATCTATCTATCGTTATCTATTATCTATCTATCGCTATCTGTGTGTGTGTAATAGAGTGTGGGTTGGACAAATGTAAAAGAGGAGGTTGGACAAGAAATGACATCACAAATCTTTTTTTTGTTAAACAACATATCTTTATTTAGCTGTCAAAAACGCATACAAAAACGCATGAGAAAAAGGATAAAAAACCGCGCCAAAAACCTCGTCAAAACCGGACCTGCATTTTCTGCCAAGAGGTGCGGTTTCGGCGCGGAAAAATCCGCAGGCAAATCCGCAATGTGTGCACAGGCCCTTACACCTCCAGTTACCATAGCTATTAGAGGCACCTCCATAATTGTAATGCAGGTGGGCCAATAAGCTCACAAAGGATGTTATCTCCCTTTCTCCAATTGCTCACTTGCCACTGTCACTACTGACATCGGCATCCGAGGGGTGAAAGTCCTAGGATCAGAGCTATGTTAGTTCTAAGCACATTTGTCATAAATCACAGCTCAACCGCAGTCCAAGTTCCTCGAATCCAACTCCAGCATCTGTGAATAGCAGTAAAGTGACCGCTATTCACAGGAGTCGGGTACTTACCACAGTCTTGCTGCACTCATCAAGAACCGGAGACGATGATGACCATTTACATCATTCCCCGGCACCTGTGAAAAGCAGAAACTTTACTGATATTAAAAAACACTGGATCAAGATTCGAGGAATGTGGACTACAGAGGAGCTTTGTGGGAACATTTTTACAAGCAAATCGGTGAACGAGGAAGAGTCTTTTGTGGTTATTTCTCGTTTTACATTTTTAAGGTATCCATTTCTGGACTATTTTGGATTTGGCTGAATTACTTCAGACTTGCATGGGATTTTTTTTTATTTATTTTTTATAAACTGGTGAATAGTGTGGAGTCTTTATTCAAATAAAGCTATTTTTTTTTCTCTGTGTGTTTTAATTACTGGGTTAATAATGCAGGTGTCTGATAGACTCCTCTCCATTAATAAATCGGGGGAAAAAGGGTTTATGGTAGTTATTTTGACAAATCACAGCTGTCATAAACCGCCATTACCCATATTTCCACCGCACCAGGGCAATCGTGAAGAGCCGGGCAAAGCGCCAGAATTGGAACATCGAATGTGATAATTCAATTCTACGGTAGCAGAGGGCTTGTATTCTTAGGCTGGGAAGGGCCCAATAAGCCAGGACCTTCCCAACCTGATAATATAAGCCGGCAGCTGTCTGCTTTACCTTAGCTGGTTATGAATAATAGGGGGGACCCAACATACTTTATTTCATGTATTACCTATATACAAGTAAAAATAAACTATCTTTCTATCTATCCATCCATCACTCTTTGCACACCTAACATCTAAACATTTGTCATTTGTATTCTGCATTCTATTCCAGTACTTATCACATGGATGGCACACATTCATAAAATACAAATCATATAAAAGTTAAAATCACTCCTGTTTGCCCCCATTAAAAATAAAGAAAATAAAAAATCTAAAAAAATACACGTGGTATTGCCGCGTTAAGAAAAGTTTGATGAATAAAAATAATTAACCCAATTGGCAAACATCGTAAACAGAAAAAAAAAATCAAGAATGCAAAAAAATACGGGGCTTTTTGGTTGCTGCAATATCACGAAAAAGGCCGTATCAAGCGATCAAAATTTCATATCTTTCCCAAAATGGTATCCATAAAAATGTCTCCTGAAAAAATAAGCAATCACACAGCTTCACTGCCCAAAAATGAAAAAGATATGGGTCTCAGAAAATAGCGAAAGGATCCAAAAAATATTAAATTTTTTTAAATTTCTGATATTTTTACCACTAAACTAATAAAAAAATTGGACATGTTTAGTATTGCCATAATCGTACTGATGAGCAAAATCATACTGCAAGTTCATTATTACCACAAAATTTACACAGTAAAAACAATTACAAAAAACAATGTCAGAATTGCATTTTGTTTTCACAATTTCACTGCACTTGGAATGTTTTTCCTGTTTTCCAGCTCATTATGTTGTCCTACAAATAATCAAGCCTTCATCCATGTGGACAGAAAAATAAAAAAAGGTATGGCTCTGGAAAGAAGGGGAGGAAAAAGCAAAAACTCAATTGGAAATTGTCCAAATCATGAAAGGGTTAAATAAACCAAACAAACAAAAACAATGAAAATGGCTCAACACAATTAATATAAGAAGTGGTTTTTCCAAATTCAACACAAAATGCCACTTTAAAAAATCAGTCCTACAATTACTCAACGTCTTCATGACAAGCGTCTTTGGAACTTAGCAGAGCACCTTTAGTTGTTATGACCTGCTCCAAATATGATGTATAGTAAATCTTATCCCAATCTTCATGGGCAATGGCCTTCAGCTCACTAACATTCTTCTGTTGGTGAACTGCAATTTTTTAAAATTCCACCAAACATTTTTTATGGGGTACAAGTCAGGTGACTGATGTTCAAGGCAGAATCTTCCAGGATTCCTTCTGAAACCTACTCGTGAACCACAGGTACGCAGGCATGCTGATCGTTTTGGAATACTTCTGAAACCAAGCCTTAGTGGACTTTGAGGTAAGCTTGGGATTATTGTCCTGCTGGAAGGGCCAATAATGCCCAAGCTTCAGCTTACTCACAGAAAGCATGCTGTTTTCTACAAGGGTTTCCTAATACTTAATTGAATCAATCTTGCCCTCCACATACTGAAGGTTTCCAGTGTTTAAGGAAGCAAAACAGCCCCAGATCACTGAGCGAGCCACCACCATGCTTCACTGTAAGCAAAGTATCCTTTCCGCTTTATTCTTCCTCCTCCAGACATATCACAGATCAATAAGCCGGAAAAAAAAATCTAATTTTGCTTCATTGCTCCACAGAAGAGAATCCCAAAATCTGGCTTATATATGATTTTTAACATACTGTAGCTGAATTTTTTTGTGCTTTTGTGTCAGTAGTGGTATATATCTTGCAGCTCAGACATGGAGACCTTCAGTAATTAGTACAGTATGTGCCCTACTGTGTAAACTGGAGAATTCACTTGTTATATTACGTGTTGAGCTAGTTCCATTGTTCCTGTATCATAAACTGCAGAAAGTTTGCTTATAATGCCTCATCCACAAATCAGTATTTTTGCATCAGTATTTGTATGCCCAAACAAGAAGTGTCTCCAATACACAGAACGTGTCAGGCTTCTAATTATAGTTTTTCTCTGTAGGTTTCACTCCTGGCCTTGGCATACAAACACTGATGAAAAATACTGAAGCGTGAATGAGGCCTAAACCTAATTTACAATAGGAGTTTCAATAATAATTCATAGGCAACATTTTGAAATAGAAACCCAGGATTTTTAGGTATGCCAAAATGTAGACTGTGAACATAATATGGATATCCAAATTGTGTTGAAGCATTTCTCCTGTAGTTTTGTCTTGAAAAAAGGAGCTGGTACAGATTCAAAATACGTCGACCAATAAAACTACTGTTTGTTCATACACCACAATCCTGTGTGAAGATTCATCTGTACCAAGCAGCGCAGCAGCATAGCCATGGATTGGATATCCATATTATGTTCCAATACTATTGCTAAGAACACCAGTCCTTCTGCATACAGAGCTGCAGCAGAATTCTTTGTATGTCCTTGAGGGAGTTGTGCCAATGTCAACCCAAATAGGTGACATGGTCCCACCCATTTGATCCCTTTACTACATTACCAACCTATAAATCATCTTCCCACTTTTTTAACAGATAAAAGTTTAGCTGTCAAATTACTAAATTGACTATTTGTGCGTAAAAGCAAACACGGGTCTCAAAATTTAAAAAAAATCATCTGGGGTTTTGTGTCTGCCTTTTTGCCACTAAAGATCGTTTATACAATTAAGGAAAATTACCAAATTAAAAAAAAAGGGTCCCTTCATGAGAACAGCAGTGTTCACCCGGTCTTTATCAGGATCAGACACTTCTGATTCTGAACAGGAGCACCGGGGGAGTGGGTCACCCCCATGTCTACCTTTCTACAAAACTACCCAGCCCCCGCAAAGTAAATTTGTGGGGGCAGCGAGTGGACCATCAAAATGAATTTGATGAGCAGGGCCCAAGACCCTTCCCCCGCTTACCCCCATTAGTGCATTAGAGGGAAAAGGGTTTTTAAAAACCCAAAAATGCAAAATTTTGGTGGGAGTACCCAATTGCGCCCAAAATTTTAATTTTTCAAGTTTTTTGCGAAAATTTTGCCCGGGAAAAATTTTTATGAAACTTTTTTTTTCTAAACACCAGCAATGCTAAGTTTTTCAAATAGAAAATGACAATCATATTCACACTAAAGCAGTAAAGCACCCGACTTTTTGCATGGTGCCATACATACCCGCAGACCGAAGGGCATCCTAGTGAAGAAAACCCCATCAGGTGTCAGAAGGCCTCTTTTCCTTGCTTCTGGGACATGGGGATTACAAAGACTTTTGTAGTCCGGGTTTAAAAGTACCCCCCC
>JARQOD010000001.1:234111213-234151829 GCA_033576555.1 Oophaga sylvatica | reverse complement strand
TGTGCCACGACAAGAAAAGTACTACAGTAGGGGCCTGATGTACATTCCTGCCCTAATTAATACTTTTGTGGTGTAAATTCTGATGAATTTGTTGGTCATTTGTTCTCCTGAAGAACAAAAAGAACGGATGTTAAAATTCAAGACTGCCCAATACTTCTCTCCCCCAATATCATCTGTCAGGATGAAAGGGGAAACCCTCATACATATTAGGCTGTAGGCCGAGCGGGTTCGGCTACCACTACTCGGTGTATGATGGCCTTTAATCAGACAAAGGAAAAGAGCAGGGGAGGCAGACTGCTGGCATCTTATCAGGAGCGCTTTCACAGCATCATTGTGATGAAGCAGAGGAGCGCACATTTTTTTTGCTGGGTTTCTAAAAATGACTGCTAGCAAAAATAGCAGCTCTCATTATACCACAGTGCTGTGAAGACCCACACAGATCTATTTCAGACGCAGCAAGAAAAGCATTATGTATGCACCTTCCTTCTCCATATCCTCACGTCTACAGATTACTGGAGGTGGTGAGGGGTTTATTCCTAAAGTGAATTGTCTGAAGAAAGCACAGCCTGTTTGTACATATACAGGAATAGTTCCCAGCTTCCATAATGATTTTGCTTTAAAGCCAGCCAATTGCAAATCTCCAAACGCAGAGGAATTCTGCCAGGCCCCACTGTTAAATACAGCATGCCTTAATGGAGCAAGTTCATTTGTAAATAATGAAGAGGAATCTGATTCAATTAAGCTCTGACCTATTTTTTCACAACATACCGCGGGAGGATCTTACTCCCTTGTTGCAGAGTGCCTTTCAGGCAGACGACTGCCCACTAACAAGCCTGAAGCCACACAATTCTTATCTGTCCTGTCACTGCTGCCTTACAAGTGGATTCATTGCTGTAATAGTTATTATAAATAATCTTGATGTGCATGCAATAGTCATGGCTATTTTATGGTAGCCAACGAGACAAAGGTAGTCATGTAGATTAGCCACTGTCAGAAGCAGCTATTTCTGTGCACTACGCAGAAGCTTTGGAACATCATTCTGATGAGCTGCTAGTCGGCTGTAGTATGGAAGTATCTTTGCTCTTTCTTCATGAGGTACCAGAATAGAGCATCAGTCTTGTCCAAAAATCTGACCATGAAATGTATATAGAGAATAGCAAGAATATAGGTTTTAAAGGGAATCTGTCCATAGGATCAACCCTCCTCAGTTGGCTATATGGGCATGTAGGTCATAGGAAGCTAAATAAGACAATACATTGCTAGCTAGGATCCAGAGAAATCCACGTTTTTTTTCCTATGAGTAAATTAGATGTTCCAGGCAATGAGCCGGACATAGATCTGCATGAGAATCTGGCTCGAGATTATTCTAAATATAAGAGGAAGTTACCAGCGTGATGTGTAATGGCCGATCTCTGCTCTCCTATCTCACTGCAGAGCTGTGTGTGATTATACCTGACACATCTGCAGGTTCCTTTTAGCTTCAGCTTCTAGCTCACAGGCAGTGCTGCAATACAGCAGAGCTGTGAGAGCTGCAGCAAATGTGTTTAATAAGAACACAAAGTTCAGTTCTGCTGTTCTATGTTAGTTACATGTCTCACACTGGCAACGCTCCCTTTAATTTAGAATAAGCTCTGGAGGCAGATTCTTATTCCGATCAGTGTCTGTGCCATAGATCTTAACAGCTCATTTACATATGATAAAAACGTTGATTTCTCTGGAATAAGACATTAGATCGCAGATATCAAATTAAATTACACCACGCGGGAGGGGCAAGTTAAGTTCTGCAACCGGCTCGGTCGCCGCAGGCCCAGTCTGTGATAGACATGCGAGCCGGCTAACGGGGGTTACGCCCCCTTGCCCCTCCCGGCATTACCGCTGTGACAAATAACAAAGAAAAGTGTTTTTTTTTTTTTTTTTTTTTAAAAAGGGGGTATATGATTGTACAGGCAAAACCAAAAGATTACGACATATATACATAAGGGAGGGAGGGTGGGACAACAGCTACCAGGGGTCAGCAGAGGAGAAAGAGGAAGCGCTGACCCCTGGTAGCTGGATTTAACCCCCGTGGGTGTGGCTGACAGCCCCCTCTCCTTTCCCTATTGGTCAGTCAGGAGTCCCAGTGTAGCCTCACCTGGGGGGAATAGTGGGAGGGGGGAACTCTGGCACCGTAATCTGACCCTCTAGCTAGGTCTATGGGGGCTACGCAGTCAGAGGCACGTTCCTTAGTCAGTGCCGTGCCTGCCAGACTGCATAGACCCGTTTTGGTGTAGATGGTGCATTCCCCCCCTCCCGCTAGACCCCCCCAATAAAAACAAAAACAAGCTAGGGATGGGTTGAACAGGTCGGTCACAGTTTATTAATTAAATTACACCACGCGGGGAGGGGCAAGTTAAGTTCTGCAACCGGCTCGGTCGCCGCAGGCCCAGTCTGTGATAGACAAAAATCTGACCATGAAATGTATATAGAGAATAGCAAGAATATAGGTTTTAAAGGGAATCTGTCCATAGGATCAACCCTCCTCAGTTGGCTATATGGGCATGTAGGTCATAGGAAGCTAAATAAGACAATACATTGCCAGCTAGGATCCAGAGAAATCCACGTTTTTTTTCCTATGAGTAAATTAGATGTTCCAGGCAATGAGCCGGACATAGATCTGCATGAGAATCTGGCTCCAGAGATTATTCTAAATATAAGAGGAAGTTACCAGCGTGATGTGTAATGGCCGATCTCTGCTCTCCTATCTTACTGCAGAGCTGTGTGTGATTATACCTGACACATCTGCAGGTTCCTGTTAGCTTCAGCTTCTAGCTCACAGGCAGTGCTGCAATACAGCAGAGCTGTGAGAGCTGCAGCAAATGTGTTTTAATAAGAACACAAAGTTCAGTTCTGCTGTTCTATGTTAGTTACATGTCTCACATTGGCAACGCTCCCTTTAATTTAGAATAAGCTCTGGAGGCAGATTCTTATTCCGATCAGTGTCTGTGCCATAGATCTTAACAGCTCATTTACATATGATAAAAACGTTGATTTCTCTGGAATAAGACATTAGATCGCAGATATCAAGGGATCATTTTATTCAGCTTCCTGTGACCTACATGCCCATACAGAGAGCATGTTTTCACATCACAGCTTGCTTGACAATTTACAGAACATGGTACTACTGAATGGAATTCTAGCAATCCTTGGAGTATGGGGCAGGATCTTATTCGAGCGTCATCTTTCTTTGTTCTCTCCCTGCCTGATGCCAGGGTGACAAAAAGAAAATAGGAAAACAAAAAATACTTCCGGTGAGGAGAAGCAGCACCGCACCACACAAGGTAACCACAGGGGTGCTGCTCCCCATCCCCCAATGAGTTTTCTCCTATGATTCTCTTTTTCTCTGTCTGCCTGATAAAGAGACCCAAGTAGTCATTAAAAGGCATCAACCAATAATGACTTTTTTTTTAAACTGACTAGCACAGTACAGGATATTTTTCTTTAATTTTCCTTTCTCTTTTCTTTCTTCCACACCTGAAAAACTTGTGGATAACGTTTCTCTGCGCTATTTGCTTTATTACGGTAAGTGCACGTAGCGCCATTAGGATGCCAGTGGAAGTACTAGGTTTTCCAAGTTGAAAACGCTTCAGGCAAATGCCGGTGGTCATTGTCCTGAAGCCTCTATGCTGGTGTCTCTTCAGTTGAGTTTCCGCCACCAGACATCTTTGCTCTATGCCTTCAATATATAGAGCTTATAAACTAACCCGCCCAAAGTATGACAGTGTCATGCCTTTTATCCGCTTCAAGGTTTCCTAAGCCTGAAGAGGTTAAAAGTAGTAACAAAATACTGAACATGTGCACAGCAATTTCTTTTTGACATTGCTATGCATTATGTTCATGTTTTGTGAAGCTTTTTGAGTATATCCGTCTGAAAGAGACATTGTGTGTATATACCCTAAGGCCACATTCACACATTGTGTATTTGGTCAGTAATTTGCATCAGTATTCGTAAAGCACCACTCCAGGAGTTATTCTTTTCAGTGCTGAACAGCGCCAGAACAGGGCTCTCATACACATGCATTGAAAAGTGACCTCTGGTTTTCTCCATGAAAGACTGCATAGACCCGTTTTGGCGTAGATGGTGCATTCCCCCCCTCCCGCTAGATCCCCCCAATAAAAACAAAAACAAGCTAGGGATGGGTTGAACAGGTCGGTCACAGTTTATTAATTAAATTACACCACGCGGGGAGGGGCAAGTTAAGTTCTGCAACCGGTTCGGTCGCCGCAGGCCCAGTCTGTGATAGACATGCGAGCCGGCCAACGAGGGTTACGCCCCCTTGCCCCTCCCGTCATTACCGCTGTGACAAATAACAAAGAAAAGTGTTTTTTTTTTTTTTTTTTTTAAAAAGGGGGTATATGATTGTACAGGCAAAACCAAAAGATTACGACATATATACATAAGGGAGGGAGGGTGGGACAACAGCTACCAGGGGTCAGCAGAGGAGAAAGAGGAAGCGCTGACCCCTGGTAGCTGGATTTAACCCCCGTGGGTGTGGCTGACAGCCCCCTCCTTCTTTCCCTATTGGTCAGTCGGGAGTCCCAGTGTAGCCTCACCTGGGGGGGGAATAGTGGGAGGGGGGGGTACTCTGGCACCGTAATCTGACCCTCTAGCTAGGTCTATGGGGGCTACGCAGTCAGAGGCACGTTCCTTAGTCAGTGCCGTGCCTGCCAGACTGCATAGACTCGTTTTGGCGTATATGGTGCATTCCCCCCCTCCCGCTAGACCCCCCCAATAAAAACAAAAACAAGCTAGGGATGGGTTGAACAGGTCGGTCACAGTTTATTAATTAAATTACACCACGCGGGGAGGGGCAAGTTAAGTTCTGCAACCGGCTCGGTCGCCGCAGGCCCAGTCTGTGATAGACATGCGAGCCGGCCAACGAGGGTTACGCCCCCTTGCCCCTCCCGGCATTACCGCCACGGAGGATCCTGTGTATGACCTACACAGGACTCCGACCCCCACCATCGACCTCAGGGCCTGTTCAACCTCATCCTGTAAACCCGACAAAAATATATCAAGGCCGACGTCTGTAAGATGGACTCCATTCGGCCTCAGGAGTCCTGAGCAGTCTCCTTCCAATTGGTAATGTCGTACCAGGACGCTGAAACCTCCTTTCACGATCTTAGCCATCCTTGCATCGACCTTTCTCCTTGATCTTTCAACTGCCTTTGGTTTGTTCGCTCCCTTCCATACCACTCGCGGAACCATCTCCGACCATACCACAACCATGAGTGGGAAGAGATACGTGAAGCGCTCAATGTACGAAGCCATTACCGTGCAAAGTTCAGCGCTCTTTCTTGTGCCCAGGTCATTACCACCGGCGTGCAATACCAGTATTACAGGCCCTTTTTTCTTTATACCAATATCACCGGCCCTTTTGCCTTTATAACCACTTTTGCCTTTATACCAATATCGGCCTTTATAGCGTTGCTCGGCACCTCCGGGAACCTTTGTTGCCTTTTTAGGCCTCTGATTCGCCCTTTACCTT
Organism: Oophaga sylvatica; assembly: GCA_033576555.1. Classification (NCBI taxonomy): domain Eukaryota; kingdom Metazoa; phylum Chordata; class Amphibia; order Anura; family Dendrobatidae; genus Oophaga; species Oophaga sylvatica. The sequence goes on along the minus strand of JARQOD010000001.1, from coordinate 234,146,304 downwards.
TATAGCGATGCTCAGCATCTCCGGAAACATTTGTTGCCTTTTTTGGCCTTTGATTCCTTTCCAAATGACCTTTAGCCCTGGCAAGCCCAGGCTTACACCGCCTGGCCGCAGTTCGGCCCTTTTCCTCGCCCAGAAGACGTACGAGTGTCCTAGTATCCACACCGTGGGTTACAAGCTCCTGTGAACATAAGATGTGTTAATAGAGCAAGTCCGGTCTTATATACCTGGCGAAGCATGAGGATCTCCAGCGGCCCATCCTCTGCACCTCTTCTTCCGATACTCCCGCTCTGGTGGTGGCTCCTATTAGAAAGGAATGTGTACCATATTCTGCTGGGTTAGAACCTGCTTTTTCAAGGCACCGTTTAAAAATTGCGCTAAACTGATACTTGGTGAGGGGGGACCCGTCCGAGTGTGCGAGGAAGAATCGGCCTCCCTGTCTTAGGCTCGCGTAGCGCTTGACTACTTTTACCGGGCATACTGGGCCGTCGGATGACTTAACGAGGACCCACGAGCCCCTGCTGGAGGGATCGCATTTGGATTTCTGCACGCGGATGTGCAGAGCGTGGGGGGAGGAAGACATGCTGTTTGAACTTTTTGCCGTAAGCGGGTACTTGGTTAAAATTTTAATGTTCGTGTTTTGCAACTGGGAACCCCAGAGATCGACTGCAGCCACTAATGCGAAAATCCCCATCAGCGCTCCTGAAAGGGATGAAAACCCGTGTTTAAAACCGTTGCGCAGCTGCAGTGCCGCTTGCTTATTGGGGTACAGGTTTAGCCAGGGCCCCATTGCGGTTACGCTCACTGTTTTTTCTGCCTGATATGGGCTCTGTTTGCCTCATGGGAACATCTCGCTGCAGGGTGTCCTCCCCCGCAAGCGGAGCATTCGTGTGTAAATCTACAGGACCCCTGGTAGTGGCAGTTTCCCTCATTAAATAACATGCAGGCCCCCGGTCTTCGTACGACCACTGAATTCTGGCCTGCAGCTGCTGAGTGACTAGTGGCCATTGATGAAAAGGCGTGTTTCTGCGACAGCATGAGTCGCAGCCACACTTCAGTCGCCTTAACCCCCCATCCTAGATCGGGCTCCTGGTCTAGCTGCCTACGAAACTCCTCGTCGTATTGACTCCATGCGGAACCACCATGGGCCTTGTATGAGTTGTACACTAGGTCTAGATACAAAAAAAGCTCGCAACACCGCTCGGGGTGTTTCTGGCCCATAATATACCCGAGTACCGTGAAGGCCTGTAGCCAGTTGTTCATAGTGTGCGCTACCTTCGTCCTACTGCTATCGCGCGACCGTTCCCCGGTCCACCTTTCCTTTTCTACCGTTGGCTGGTCCGCTGATAGAAGCGACCATATATCCACGTACTCGTTGTTCCAGATCTTTTTCTTTGTCTCTAGTCCTACGTGCGTGCCCAGTGGGCTGACTCCACAGTACGATTCGCTTCTGCGTTGGCTAGGTGCTTTCGGTGACGACCTTGTGTCGGGTGACGCATCTGTGCGTGAGAACTGCTGAATCAGCGCCCTGACGGCTGACGCTAGCTCAGTCTCTCCTACGCTGGTGTGGTGTGGTGCTCACCGATCGTGGATAACTCACCGCTGTCTGGTGCGGGCCGTGTGTCTCTCTGGGGTAGAGGAGCTCCGGCTCTCGCTGCAGAGCTGTCTCGCTGGTGACCGGAGGCCCAGGGAGCCGAGGATCGGACTCCCCTGCCGCTGGCTGGTGACGATACCTGTGGCAAGGTGAGAGCGACTTCTGGGAATCCGGCTTCCGTTGTCGGGATGAGATGGAGCGCGGATGGATCTCCGCCGCGGCTGGCAGCCAGGGATGGCGCACGTGACGGCCGATGCCTGTCGGGTGCCTGGAGCTGTTCGGCCCGCTCTGAGGGTGGAAACCTGGAATACTCGTTACTAAAGCACCGGCCGGAGGTGGCTCTGCGCGGCGAGGAACACTCTCTGGCCGATGAACGGCGTGGACGGCGTCTTCTGGCGGAGGCGTGAGAGCGACTGCTGCGACTCGCGGATGCGTCAGACCATTCTGAAGAGGACGGGAACGCCATCTGGCGGAGCGGGACCTGCTACATGAGCTGCGTCTGCGGTGGTGGCGGTGGCTGCGGGAATGGCGGTTGGCCTCCGTGGAGGAAGCTGAGGAGGATCTGCGGCGTCTGCGCCTTTGACCGCCGTGGCTATGGGATGCGCTGGGGACGCGCAGCCCCCGTATGCTGAGGTGAGCATGCCGGCTGGGGGACGCGAGCGGGGATGCATCATGGGGCGCTGAGGAATGGGGCGATATGAGGAGGGGGGGCGCGCTGCGTGCGATTGACCGGTCGCCGTGAGTGGGTGATGGCTGAGTCTGCGTCAGTGGGGGTGTTGGGGGTGTGTAGTGAATGGTTAACCCCTTCGTATTGCCTGCGTTGCTACGTGTTGGTGTGTGACGTGGTGCGTTACACTGTGTCTGGTGCGGAGCGCGCTGCTTCGTATGGTTGGACGGAACAGCGCGCTCTGCAGCAGTGTCCTGTGATCTTGGGCCGACCCCGGGGTCTCCCCTAGTGGGCGGCATCCGTGCGCCCACTGGGGAGGCGAGGCCAGCTCCCTGTGAGGATTCCTGCCTCTCTTTTGAATGGGTGGGAGGTACCTGGGGGCCACGCCCCTATGATGCAATGTGGGGTGTGGCTTCGTGTGTGGGCGGGGTTTGGCCTGGGGTGGCTCCCGCCTCCAGCGTGACATGGAGGGGCGGGGCTAAGGATATGGCTGGCAATGTCTGGGCGAGGGGCGTGGCTTGGGGCGGGGATGGGTTCCGCCTCCGGCATGACGCGAGGGGGCGGGGCCAAGAAGCCGGCCGACGCTGCCTGGGGAAACCCCCTTGCTGGGGAGGCTGCATGGAACCATGCAGCATGGACAGAGGAGGCCGCACGGCCTGCAGCCCCCACCCGGGGCCCGACGCTGTGGGCCCGTGAGATCCCACCGATGGACCTCCGACAGACAGGGACGCCGGAGCCCCTCCCACCAACGGCGAGGCAGCAGCGCGGAAAGTAAGCGTGGGACGAGTGGCGCAGCAAGCGGTGGCCGCAGTGGTTTGGGGCCCAGATGGGGTCGCGCTGCCCGGGGCCCGAGGCAGGCAGGCCATGGACGAGGCCGGGACCCGTCGCATAGCTATGCCACCAACGATGTGCAGGCGCTCTGGGGGCTTGGAGGAACGTGCAGAGCGTCTGCCTGAAGGGGCCCCCTCCACGACGACGACCCCGGGACCCGGCGAGGAAGCAGGAGGTTGGTGAGGGGTCTCGGGTCTTGCCAACCCGGGATCCGTCTGGGCAGATGACAGGGAGGACACCCCGGGGACAGAGGTGCCGAGGGGAGGAGAGGGGGACGCCCCGGGACGCGAGGAGGAGACCCCGGGGCCAGGGGAGCTGGGGCCTACCATGTCGGGAGGTATGGGGTCCCGTGCAGCTTCATGGGGCCGGGGGAGCCGCTGGAGGGGCCAGAGAGGGCACAGGGAGGTGAGCTCCGAGGCCGGCTATAAGGGCTTGCACCCATGGCTCACCTTCATGTGCTGCTCTCTGCCGCAGGGCCTCGATCGTGGGATCCGACATGGTAGAAGGAGGAGGTCTGGTGGTCCGCACAACAGCTAACAACAGCTACCAGGGGTCAGCAGAGGAGAAAGAGGAAGCGCTGACCCCTGGTAGCTGGATTTAACCCCCGTGGGTGTGGCTGACAGCCCTCCTCCTTTCCCTATTGGTCAGTCGGGAGTCCCAGTGTAGCCTCACCTGGGGGGGAATAGTGGGAGGGGGGGAACTCTGGCACCGTAATCTGACCCTCTAGCTAGGTCTATGGGGGCTACGCAGTCAGAGGCACGTTTCTTAGTCAGTGCCGTGCCTGCCATACTGGAGTGATCTGGCAGGTCACAAACTGCCTGAGATCGATGGAAGCGGTGATGATAGAACATGAAGATGGCAGCAAGTAAACATGAGAGTAGGGACAGGGAGCTTAATTTAAAAAAAACACTAGAGTGGTGCTTTAAGACAAAATCAGGAGTGGATCAATTGGAGGAAAAGTATAATAAAAACACGTCACCACTTCTGTACTTCTCATTCACTCCTGGTTTTGACTTACAAATACCGATGTGAAATACTGACCAAATACTGAACGTATCCTAAGTGCTCACTCACATGACCTGTGAGACAGTGAGAGTATGTGTATTGAATGGGGTGTATATTTCACCTAGCTACTTTACTGACTGGTATAAGGGAGGTGTGTGGCTTTGTAGACCTAGTGGTAGAGAAAGGTCACTACACCTAACATTCAGTACACACTTGCAGCTCAGGCCTGAAATCACTCAGGTGTTAATTAGGAGACCAGAAGTAGGTGTGTTGGAACACAGTCAGAGAGCTCGCTTAGTCTGGACAAGGAGTCTAGGCACAAGAAGCAGTCTCCAGGAGTATGAGCTATCTCAGTCTGGGTGCTCGATGTACCCCGGACACAGGAGTAGTCTCAGTGAGAATCCGTGCGAATAGCGGCTGAATAGGAGGGGAGCTCTCTCAAGTCTGGACATTGAAGGTGCCTTCAGACACAAGGAGGAGACTCTGTGAAACTCCACGCTGGTAACTACTGAACATATGTGTTGTTTTGGGCACAGACTGGTAGAGTCTGGACCGGATAGAAAGGGAAATCTATCTAAGTGTAATTAGTGGCTCGACAAGCCCAGGTCTTATGTTTATGATTTATTTTTATCTGTTTGCTGTGGACTTTAATAAAGCTGGTTGCGGCCAGTTTTCACCAGAACTGCTGTGTGAATGAACTGTTTTCGTGCCACTCTGTCTACCCAGACGGCGATCCCAGTGCAATATCCCCTGAAAAGCTTACAATTGGCGGAGAATGCTGGGGCAGCACAGTGGCTGATACAATTGGTGCTGGAATGTATGTGCAGCACAGTGGCTTAGAGACAGCAATAAAGGTGAAGTCTGTTAAGCAGCAGCAGAGAAAAAAAAAAAAAAAGTGTGTCAGCAAAAAAAACGTCTGATTGGAGCAGTCTTAAAGAGACAGTAGCCCTAATAGAGTTTGCAAAAGAAAAAAAAAAAAAAAAGTGTGTCTGCACAGCAAAGCTGAACTTGTTGTGGAAAAGACTGTGGAGTGTGCAGCAGCAAAGGAGAAACGTCTATTGGAGCAGTCTTAAAGAGACAGTGGCCCTAATAGAGTTTGCAGAGAAAAAAAAAAAAAAAGTGTCTGCACAGCAGAGCTGAATTTTTCTGTGGAAAAGACTGTGGAGTGTGTGTGTCTTGAGTGAAGACTGCCGTTGTTGAGGCAGAGGGGTCTGACAGCGTGGATGACAGCATGGAGGCGCTGTTTGAACGGGTGGCGCAGGTTGATGTGCAACATAGGACTGCCGTGGTTGAGACAGATAAGTCCGGCAGTATGGAGGAGCTCATTGAGTACCTGGTACAGGCCCAGCGAAGCATGCAGCAGAGCATGGAGCAGCAGCGCCTGCAGCACCAGCAGCGCATGCAGCAGGCCCAGCAGCAATTCCTGCAGCAGCAGCAGGAGAATGACCGGTTGTTTTTTGAGCAGGTTGCAGCACTGCAGGGGGCTTGCAGCGCATCGTCCCAAAGTGGTGTTGCAAAGTCACCTGCATTGTCCGCTGTAAAGAAGGCGGTAAGACGGTCCCTGAAAAAGATGACACCTCGTGATGATGTGGAGGTATATCTCACTAGGTTTGAGGGACTGGCAGAGAAGGAGAATCTGCCCCTATCTGAATGGGCCATGATGGTCGCACCCTATCTGATTGGAGAGCCCCAAAGGGCCTATGCTGACCTGAGCGAGCAGGACAGCCAAGACTATGCCAAGCTGAAAGCGGAGATTCTTACCCGGCTGGGTGTTACGGTGACAGCCCGTGCCAGGGGAGTTCATGACTGGAGATACAGTTGGGAGTCTGCAGTCAGCAGGCCTGATTATGGAGTTGAAAAGGTGGTAGTGAACCGCTACACCCGAGCATGTCCTCCTGAGGTACAGCCGTCTGAGAGGTCGTCACTTCAGAGTTCCCGGACGCTGAACTCTCGCGGTAAGAGCGTTCCAGCTGTTGGGGACATGGGGTATGCTGATAAGCGGGTTCGGGCCCGAGGGGACATATGGGTGGGAGAGTGTGATGGACAGTGTTGGAGATGTCGTGAAATTGCAGCCAACTGTCCAATAGAGGGGGAGCCTATGTGTTGTGATGTTGGCGGATCCCTCTCTCCCTGCGCAGAGCCTGTGTGTGTGTCCACCTCAGCCGAAGAGACTGGACCACAGGTGTCCCCGGTGGTTGTAAATGACTGCCCAGCACAGGCCCTCTTGGACTCAGAGAGTCCAGTGACTTCCGTATGTGACAGCCTGATTGATAGGGACTTCATCCCTGATAAGCACCTGAGTATGGTGTGCATCCATGGAGACACCAAAGTCTACCCAGAGACTGCCGTGGACTTGGTCCCCAAACTCAGGGAGGTTTCATATGAAGTGGGGGTAGTGAAGAACCTGGTGCACCCCGTCATATTGGGTAATGACTTTCCCCGATCTAAGGGTCTCTGGAGGAAAAATGTTTCTGATGGACAGTGTGATGAAGCTCCTACTGAGGGTGCGCAGTCCCGAGGGGCGGAACACAATGCTAGTGGGCCGTTAAACTTATGTGATGATGATGATGATGATCATGATAATGATGATGACCAAGATAATGATGATGATGATAATGATGATGATGATGATCATGATAATGATGATGACCATGGTAATGATGCTGATGCTGATAATGATGGTGATGATGATCATGATAGTGATGATGATACTGATCATAGTCATGATGATGATATTGATAATAATGATGACTGTGATAGAGATGAAATTCCTTTGCAGGTGATGTTGGGAGACGAGGATGGTGGTTCTCGGGAACCGAGTGTCCCTGACTTACCGGTGTCCTGTGACAATTTTGAGAGGGAGCAGTGGCGAGACCCCTCTCTTAAAACGGCCCAGGAAAATATAAATGTTCTAAATGAGGTTTCCCAAGAGCCTGGCTCTGAGGAGAGGTTTCCTCATGTTGCCATAAACACTAACCTGTTGTATACGGACACTGAAGTCCAGGGAGAGGTCGTGAGTCAGCTCCTAGTACCTGAGCTATATAGAAGTATAGTGCTGGGGTTGTCACATAGTCACATACTTGAGGGACCAGATGGTGAAGTTAATGTTGTGGATGACATGTTAACTAAGGTTCCAGATCAGGATGTGAATGAGAATGATGTGTATAACCCTGAAAGTGAACCGGATGTATCTGAGAAAAAGGGGTCAGACAGGGATAGTGGGAGTGATAGTGAATCATCTGATGACAATAAAGCAACCAGTGCAAATGAGAAAGGCATGGTAGCAGAGGAGGTTGAGAGTCCTAAGAAGAAAGCTGATGCTGACCTTACAGCCAGACAGAAGATGGCATCTGAAGATGTTTTACAGTTGGCCGGTTCCCTGGCGAAGACTAAGGTGAAAGGAGGAGAGCTGAGCTTTAAAGGCAGGACTCTGAACCTGAACACAGCACAAGTGGATGCTGTTGAAGATGAGAAGTTGTCGGTGTGTGGTGTGGATCTGCATCATACCAAGGACTCTGAAGGTGATGCTGCAGAGGTGGAAAAAGCCATAGAAGTGGTAGACACCAAACCAGATGCCTCATCAGTAGCTGCAACTCGTGAAGCTCAGGCTGGAAGTTCGGCGCCCGGAGCCCCAGCAGTGTTCCCGAGTGATACCAGGGATCTGGATAAGTCACAAGATGAGATTTTGAGACATCGGGCTGGCGTTGGTGAGCTCAAGCGCACTTTCAGGGAGTCTACATCGGAGCCACGTCCCAACAAATGGGAAAAGCGATGTGTCACTCCGTTGCCGCTGCAGACACACGGGAGCTCAGATGGGATGCAGAACGTGGTGGAAGAGAAGAATCCGGCGGGTTCTGAGTATACAGATGCCGCTATCAAGGAGAACTTGAAAGCCGGAATAAATGGAAATATTGGAGACCATAGTGATGTGACTGAGGAGGCAGAGTGTAAGACTGACGGTAGGGCTTCTGGGCATGTTCTACCAGAGGAGCCTGAGGAAGGGGCCGAAGACATGCAGGACGTCCAACGGGTGCCAGATGGATTGATTGCTTCTCAGAAAAAACTCCAAACTGTGATGAAGGAGCGTGATCAGAGCTATGAGGATCTCCTGAAGAAAGAAGTAAGAGCTCTGAGTCTTATGCAAAGTGAGCCTGTACAAGAAGAGGATGAATTATGTGTACCGAAAAAGAAAAACGATCAGCTTCCTCTACAGTGCCAATTGTGGGAACAGTGTGGCTCAAAATGGTCAGAGACCATGGCAGAGGTGCTTAAGTTCTGTGAAATAGAATTTATGAACCAACTGATATTGAAGAAAGTAGATGTGCTAAAAAAGGTTCAGGGGGAATTAGAGAAAGGTGAAAAAAACCCTATACCTCCTGTGACAGTTGGTGACACAGGGTCAGTGCCCCAAAAACAGGAGGTACGAGAGTTTCTGTGGAAGAATCAGCAGAGGTGTTCTGACGTGCCTGGTCGTACTTCTCTGGCCAGGCACTATATCGAAACTGAGCCCGGCCCTAAGGTCAAGATGAAACCGTGCAGGATACCCGAGGCCCGCAGAGAGCATAGGCCTGGGAGGGTACAGGGTAGTACGGATGCTTCAGATGAAGAGAAAGCTGATGTTGGCTATGACTCAGGTGAAGATACAAATGACAGTGGTGAAGATGAAGCTGATGAGGGCCATGACTGGTCCAGAGTTCACTGTCTCTGTTGGATTGTTAACCAGCCCTCCGGTCTGGATGACCAGCCCTCCGGTCTGGAGAAGAGGGGGGGGATATGTGAGACAGTGAGAGTATGTGTATTGAATGGGGTGTATATTTCACCTAGCTACTTTACTGACTGGTATAAGGGAGGTGTGTGGCTTTGTAGACCTAGTGGTAGAGAAAGGTCACTACACCTAACATTCAGTACACACTTGCAGCTCAGGCCTGAAATCACTCAGGTGTTAATTAGGAGACCAGAAGTAGGTGTGTTGGAACACAGTCAGAGAGCTCGCTTAGTCTGGACAAGGAGTCTAGGCACAAGAAGCAGTCTCCAGGAGTATGCGCTATCTCAGTCTGGGTGCTCGATGTACCCCGGACACAGGAGTAGTCTCAGTGAGAATCCGTGCGAATAGCGGCTGAATAGGAGGGGAGCTCTCTCAAGTCTGGACATTGAAGGTGCCTTCAGACACAAGGAGGAGACTCTGTGAAACTCCACACTGGTAACTACTGAACATATGTGTTGTTTTGGGCACAGACTGGTAGAGTCTGGACCCGGATAGAAAGGGAAATCTATCTAAGTGTAATTAGTGGCTCGACAAGCCCAGGTCTTATGTTTATGATTTATTTTTATCTGTTTGCTGTGGACTTTAATAAAGCTGGTTGCGGCCAGTTTTCACCAGAACTGCTGTGTGAATGAACTGTTTTCGTGCCACTCTGTCTACCCAGACGGCGATCCCAGAGCTATATCCCCTGAAAAGCTTACAGACCGTATAACATGGCTGAGTGCTATCTGATGTTTTATCGGATAGAACTTGGCCCAACACTGTACTATAGGGCGGTGCAGATCCACAATTTTTTTCTCATGCTGAGTGTATCCGATATTTGGATCGCACTCACTTATTCAAGTCTACATTATACGAGCACAGAGAGAATGGAGAAGATGGAGAAAATAATTTATCCGTCTTCTCTGCACCTGTGCTGCGATTCTCTCATGAGAGATATTTGTTTTAATATAAGGGACATGCTGCTATTCTGAAAAGGAGTGAACTTACTGTATTATATACATTGCAAGTAATAAAAAGGATTTTTATGCAAGCTCATAAAAAGTTCTGTAATTTGTGGATGCCATGTTTCATCCTTATCTATTTATATAATCGTCTTATCCTGTCTGTCCAGGAAATCCCGCGTCGCTGATTGGTCTGGCCACGGCCAATCAGCGACGCAGGGCTAACTCTGCCCATGTGGTCATGTGACTCACCAACTGCCCATGATGTACTGAACATGTTTTGTCAGTTACAGTGTCTGATGTACTTCTGTGACGTTTACTGAACACGGGTAATACACAGTGACATGAGGTAATACACAGGTGACATGAGGTAATACATAAGTAACATAAGGTAATATACAGTAAAATGAGGTAATATACAGTAACATGAGGTAATACACAGTAAAATGAGGTAATATACAGTAACATGAGGTAATACACAGTAATGAGGTAATACACAGTAATGAGGTAATACACAGTAATGAGGTAATACACAGAAATATGAGGTAATACACAGGTAACATGATGTAATATGAGGTAATATACGGTAACATGAGATAATACACAGTTATATGAGGTAATACACAGTAATATGAGGTAATACACAGTGACATGAGGTAATACACAGTAAGATCAGCGACGCAGGGCTAACTCCGCCCATGTGACTCACCAACTGCCCATGATGTACTGAACATGTTTTGTCAGTCACAGTGTCTGATGTACTTCTGTCACGTTTACTGAACACGGGTAATACACAGTGACATGAGGTAATACACAGGTGACATGAGGTGATACATAAGTAACATAAGGTAATACACAGTAATATGAGATAATACACAGTAATATGAGGTAATACACAGGTAACATGAGGTAATACACAGGTAACATGAGGTAATATACGGTAACATGAGGTAATATACGGTAACATGAGGTAACACACAGTGATATGAGGTAATACACAGTAACATGAGGTAATACACAGGTAACATGAGGTAATATACAGTAACATGTGGTAATATACAGTAAGATGAGGTAATATACAGTAACATGAGGTAATACACAGTAATAATTTTGCTCAGTTGTATTAAGTTCTATGAGCAATAACATTTAATGATAATGTATATATTTTACCCGAAAAATACTGTGTATTCATTGCATTATTCGTAAATCTTCATAAATAAACTACATACATATTCTAGAATACCCGATGCGTTAGAATCGGGCCACCATCTAGTTACATTATATTTCCCTCTGTTAACTCCAAAAAAGAATTCACTTAGATTATGTACCTACAGTACATCAATATTATATGGCGTCCGATGTACAGTATTTATGCACAGAGAAGGATTAGAACGTGAGTTTGGATGGCAGATTAGGGCTTAAGAAATTAGCAGAGCACATTACCATCTAATGTGACAATTGTGCAATCTGCCATGTTAGTGATGTCTTCATTGTAGGCTAAGTGAGCTAAAGCCTTACATGGCTCCTTGGCCATAGATGACCAGAAAGTTCTAATCTGGGTAAAGACACAACTAACACATTGAAGATCCCTCTGCTGACTTATGCACCACAAAAAGATGGCAACACAAAAATCTTTCATCACAAGGCCACCACCCAACTTCAACTGGATAATACAGTAGCACAGATTCCGCAGAAAGCTACATCTGCATGGCCATTCCTGAACGGAGTCCTAGGTGGGCTAAATGTGCCCCAAGTTGCTTCTATGTGGATTAACAAAAAGTCATCTAGATACCACACAGTTCCACCTCCCCTATACACAACAAATTAAGATGGTCTCCCTTAGTGCCTCTCCAATAGTGCTAATAAATAAGAAACAAAGTACTGACAGAAGATTGCCCAAGTTTGCAAGACAACCCATATGAAAGGTATAAAGTGGGGTACATACTTAAGTAGCAGATAAAGTAGACCAATTTAGTAAGCATATGTAAATTCTACAACATGGAGACAAAGACTCAATGAAAGATATGCTCAGCGGGTTCTGAATAATACCTCTTGCAGAAAGCTTTTTGGTGTTGATAATTTTGGCTGCGTACTCTTGACCTGTAGTAATCTTCATGCATCTTTTCACCACAGAGAAGGCTCCCCTGCAAAACAAGAACACATGGGTCTTAATACGGCAGTAGACAACATCTCTGGGCAGACAGCAGAAACGATTCCCCCACTCTGTATGCTATGACACTAATCGGCTGTGGATGAGCAAACATGCTTTTCAGATGTAATCTAACCTCTCCTTGCATATCATCATAAGCAGTGCAGCTACCCAGGCAATGAACAATGTTCTACACACACTCTTTCACCTTTTAATAATTCAGATCAGAGCAGGGTAAAACTACTTCAGTATTTGCTGTGCCCTAGAATCATTTGGTGACTTTTTCAAGAGAGCCGAAATGAAAACCAATCTAAAGTTTCTTAAGATTCTCTCTACTCTCCCCTACTAAATGCCTTCTGATCAATTACAAAATGTCTATACCTTAGAATGAAGTGATCTTTCACACTCCTATAACACTTAAGCAATTAAGCAGCCACTTAAAAGGTAACAATTATCCTATGTAAAGTGGAACTTGTTAATATCACGACCTCAGGTTTCAATGAAACTGGATAGTGTGACAATGATGTGGATACATGGTTTAATGGGGAGTACTAAATATTTACTAAACTCACCAGATCTTCTTGGACACCAATAAACTGTAAATAGTAGTAATAACTAGAAATTCAAATTCACCAGCTTTTCCAAAATTTTACTCCAAAATGCGATATGTGCAACTAAATCTGTCATGAATTTCAATATTGAAAAGGTTTTAACTGCCCGAAATAGATGTGTATCACTCTGACATCTACTACGTCTTTTGAGCTTTTTAATGCAAGCACAAAACTTAGAACAGAGGTGTACTAAAGTGGCGTCCTGTTTTATAGCGTGGGAAAAAAAAAAAGCTTTTATTAAAGTTCTTTTACTGCAGTATATCACGGATCAATCAAGTAACAGCCACACTGACTATGCAGGTCCACTTGAATGTTTGGATTACTATTTACAGACAGAGAATACCACTCCCATTTTCAATGTGATTCAGCACTATAGTACAACATTCAGATTTAGGCCTTTTTCTACCCCTATTTGGAATGAGCTGTGCACTCTGACCGCATATCTATAACTTGTAAAATCTTAAAATGGTGAGTCTTCATCTTTTATAGTGCCTGTGATGTCGTGAGCTTGCTCTCTAGCTGTGGCAATCGTCAGTGTAAAATGGAACTGCACTCGCTCATAGCCCTGACAGGCTGGGAGGCCCCTTTCACTAGCACCGGTGAAAGAGAACCTTATCAGCCCGGTAGGACTAAAGGGTATGCCACACTAAACAACATCGCTAACGGGATCGCTAAAAAACGTCACTATTTAGCGATCCCGTTAGCGATGTTGTTGTGTGCGGCAGCTGCCAGCGACGAGCTTCCTGCTGTGATCTCGCTCGTCGCTGGAATCGTTCCTGACCCTATTTTATCGCCGGCGCTCCCGCTGGGTAAGTATAATCGCTAAGTGTAGCACCTTTTCTTAGCGATTTAGCGGTACTTTTGTACCGCTAAAGTCGTTAAGGAGATCGCTAACCGCGATAGCGTCCTTAACGACATCGCTAAGTTAGGTAGCTACTAGCGATATAGAAACAATCCCGCTAGCGATCTCATTAGTATGCGACGCTAAAGAGATCGCTAGCGGGATTGTGTAGTGTGGCAGTACCTTAACACTAGTTCCTCATTACAGATAAGCCCGGTCAGTTAACGGGATTATATTGGGCCAGAAACCAGCCCCGGTAGCATGGAAAGTTAAAGCCGAGAACACGGATGTGTGTATTGGCAGATCGAGATAAAAAAGCAGCCCAAGGTTAAATCATATATTTAAACGAGAAAACATGAAGGATGGCACTCACCGTTCAAACATTGAAGACTTTATTGAATGGTAAAAGTCATCGGCACGGGAGCAATGTGCTGTCCGTGTACAGCACATTGCTCCCGTGCCGATGATTTTTACCATTCAAAAAAGTCTTCAATGTTTGAACGATGAGTGCCATCCTTCATCTTTTCTCATTTGGATACTGGACTTGTTTGTTTCTTCGGATTGAGCACCAGCTCATTGTGGGTTTATGGCGCTCTACGTGTGTGTGTGATTTCACCGCAAGGCATTACGCGGAGGTGGTGGTGGTGCAGCAGTGCCAAGTCTCTCTTTTTTTCTGCATTTGGATAAATTATATATTTCATTGCCTTAAAGGCACACTAGGCAATACACTATATATACAATGGATATACATATACAATGGTTATACATATACAATGGTCAGATATCGAAATGCAGGTGATTATACAAAAGTTATAAGCAGATGAATCATGTTAATTACCGGTTTGATGTTCGAACATGCGTGCAGGACCGCATGGGGCTGCCAGCTGATTCAGTTCTTTCCAGCACTGCTCCCGAGAGGGGCTTTATCCCCCTCCCCTGGGTGTTTGAATCTAAAACTCCCAAAACCTATGAAGAATCATAATTTTCCTAACGGAAGGTTATAGGGTGGCAGTTCTGGCACCATCGAATCTGGCTGGGTCTTTTACTAGCTGTTCTGCGCAACTCCCCACCCTGGAGTGCTAGAACGGATCGAGACCCTAAAAGGCGTTCGGGACATTCCAGAGATCTCAAAAATGTAACCGGTGTGTGGCTAGGATGTACAATCATGCCATATTCTCCTTAAATCTCTGTATGAACTTCCCCTTTGATTGAAGGAAGTTTGAATGAAGCAGTCATACAGGGTGGGCTCCACAGGTGGTCATCCTGTATGACTTGGATACTAGCAGGTATGGCTGGACCACCTGCTGATCCAAGTGTCCTGTTACAGCTACACATGTTAAAGGAAGATTATAAGCTGCCATTAAAATCACCCCATATTTTTCCCACAGAGCAAAATCATGAGACTAGTTTTACATAAAAAATATATGACACGTCATGCCAAATTTGATCTCTCTTGGCCAATTAACTGAAAAACCATGTGGTTTCAAACAGAGCAGAAATGGCAAACACTGACCAGGAGCACGTTTTTTTTTGTAAAGGAGTGGGGAGGGGGGATGTGGTCTAGTAAATTCAATACCCTTTAGATTAACTTTTTTAGTTCATCAACTAGATCAATGTGGTGGTCTTTTACATTCATAGAAACTATTAATGACTGTGTAAGCATGCACAGTGATTATCTAACAAAAAAAATAAACACTTTTTTATTGATCCCATTTTTTAAGCAGGCAAAAACAACAGTGAATGTGCTGACAATAATAAATAATAATAGCGGTTGCTCATTCACATGCAGTTTGCAAACTCATAACTTTAATAGGCAGTTAATTCACACTTGTTTGTGTTGGAGCATAGAAGAGCTGCAGGCTTATTCTGTGGAATGTTTTGTAGCAGACAGCAGACTGTTAACTGTTACATCTTGTTGATATTTGTGTAGTTCCTCTCTCTATACTTTATTGTAAGAAGTTTTAGTTGGGTGTGTAAGTTCTCTTCCTGTAGTTCATTTGCCAACAATGTCTGAGTGCTGACTATTCTGTTTAAATGTGCAAAAGTTTGGACAGTTTACATGCTCCAAATAAAAGGGACCTTTCATAGAGTACAGTAAACTAGAGGTGAGCAATACAATAATCTAATTTAAGCTGTGGTACAGAATGTATTACATGGCTTTGAAAAGACATACATAATAGTATCACAGGTGGCATGGATGTGGTTAGATAGAACTATTGTACAAAAACCATATGCCTAGGATTTTAAAGTCTAAGCTACCATGCCCTAGTGACCCACAACAGCACAGCATCTGTGCATATAACTGATACAGCCACTTATCTAGGACGAGGCACTTATCTAGTCTCATATATTTACAAAGAAAACACTAAATATCACAGTTAAACTCAGGCCTTGTATACCTCTATGTATATACATAAAATCCAGCTTTCTAAAGAACAGAAAAGACTAATGACCTAAATTTGATTAGCAAAAAATTGATGCGAAAATAGAACTCAAATTCCTATACGGTCTATAGATATTTACTTATTATCCAGAGATAATTGGTTTTTATAAAGTAATAATTTGCCAGAAATCCAATTATACAAAGCATTGTATGGTAGCACTGAATAAGTTTACTCCTCTTAAGATTCTTTATGCAGGATATAGAGGCAAAAAGAGAATGTGGCATATTGAGAATTCCAGTTCTGCAAAGGAGCATCAGCAACTGTCAGAAAAGTCATGTGTGACAATGTCAGAAGATGGTTGGAATGACCCCTGATGGGAACAGACTGAAGCTGTGCGAGGATGAACAGAGAACCAAGGTCAGCCAAACCCCTGGAAAATCTGAGTGAGCGGTTAACGGAATTGATGGTGTCTTGCCATAATTAAGACACATGAGCCATTGTTGCTAATTGATATCATGTGAGTGCCGCCCTGTTTTTAGAGCTTGGTGGTCAACAAGACAGACTATTTAGGAGTTGAAACCAGGGTGGATAAAAATCAATGATTTTTTTAAAAAAATCAAAAAAATCGGATTTTTTTGATTTAAATCGGATTTTTTTTGATTTAAATCGGATTTTTTTGATTTAAATCAGATTTTTTTCAATAAACTGCTTTTTGAGGAAAATATTTTACCATCCAAAGGTTCTTCCATCATGAGATAAAGCTGAGTTGTTTAACTCAGTAGAATAAAGGCTGTATATGTAACATTCACAATGCCATGCTCTTCCAGAGGTTTCTGTAGGATTAGTGGGCAGTTTCTCTCCTATATTATCACAGACGCTCGCTTTACTTACGCAGTTCTCAAAACTGAATTGGACTCCGCAGAGGTCCCAGCCTCTTCTTCACGGCAAAAATGTTACAACATGAACAGAGTTGAGAAAAAGACCTTAATCCTATTGTTCTACAAACCTATGAATACAGAATCAACCCCTTCAGTGCCAAGTCCAAGAAGTTAGACAATATGTTTCTGATTGTTTGGAGTGGAATAGATCTGCACAACACAAGAAGAATGATTTGAATTTTTGTTCACATGTTATAGCTTTTACTGCCACTTCTTGTAAGTATTCTGCTGTGTGTGCATTTCCTGACGTATCAGTTGTTTGTGCAAGGAAGACTAAGAAAAAAGTAATATAAAAAGTGATTCTAAAAATCTTCATCTACTTGCATGTTAAAGTAGCAAGAACTACTGCGGGTGATCGAGAAATAAAATCTGAAAAATAATTTTAAAATGTTTGGTATTTCCACTTTTAAACACTAGGCAGAGCAGCTGCTGAAATATAAACTGCTAGCTCGTATTGCGACAGTAGTAAATGCAGGCGGGGTCTGATCACGTGTGACTTCTCTCCTCCGTTACTAGGTGTTTGTAATAACAGAGGATGTAGTTTAGGCTCACAGAGCGGAGCCATTGCGGAGCCATTTTGTTGGGGACTGCCAGTGATACTGACAAGTAGGCTGTCACTGAGGATGACCGGCAGCATCTATTCTGTTTGTCCATGCTGCTCGCTGTATTATAAACTGAGCACAGATACGTGGAGAGTATCTCACACTGGGATTATTCACAGCACATGACACACTGCATGTATCTAGATACAGTGCTGAGTGTAGTGTATCGCATTATGGGATTACATACACCGGTCTGGGGCATATCGCGCATGATGAAATTAGATACACCTGTCTGGGGCGTATCGCACATGATGAAATTAGATATACCGGTCTGGTAGAAACTTTGATTTAAATCACTGATTTAAATCAAGCCTTACTGACTTGTGATTTAAATCGTGATTTAAATCGTGATTTAAATCAGATTGATTTAAATCAAATCCACCCTGGTTGAAACTGAGAGCTAGGTTTGGCACCCAAGGTTCTTATCCAGTGTGAATGAAGAATTATTAAAGTTGCTTACATTTAAGTTCCACAATTGGATGTGTTAAAAATAAAACATTCCTGTTCTGAGATAATCTCATAAATGTACCCCTGCTGTGTACTGTCTAAGGGTCTGTCCAAGGCTGTGTCCAGGGCCGGCTCAAGGTTTCGTGGGCCCTGGGAGAAAGTCTCAGTGGGCCCCTTTAAAGGGAGCTTGTCAGCAGGATTGTGCACACTTAATAATAATCTACTATATAATCGTCTAATTCTGTCTGTAACGGAAATCCCGCGTTGCTGATATACATATACCCAGCAGCAGCAGCCTCCACATATACCCCAGCAGCAGCAGCCTCCACATATACCCCAGCAGCAGCAGCCTCCACATATACCCCAGCAGCAGCAGCCTCCACATATACCCCAGCAGCAGCAGCCTCCACATATACCTCAGCAGCAGCAGCCTCCACATATACATATTTTACCAGGAAAATCCTGTGTATTCATTGCATTATTCTTAAATCTTCATAAATAAACTACATACATATTCTAGAATATCAGATGCGTTAGAATCGGGCCACCATCTAGTAATAATAATAATAATAACCACCTTTATTTCTCATGTACAGCACCATGGAATTAATGGCACTATATAAATAAATAATAATAATAATTTTTATATAGCGCTAACATATTCCGCAGCGCTTTACAGACATTATCATCACTGTCCCCAGTGGCGCTCACAATCTAAATTCTCTATCATTATGTCTTTGGAGTAAACTACAGACATAATCGGGTCGGCGCCATTATACTGATTACAATGATCCATGGGTTGTTAAAATCCGTCTTATGGTTGTTGTTTAATCTTTATTTTCAGTTAATGAGATTCTCGTGCTTCGGGCGACATGTGGGGGGGGTCTTCATGTGGTGCTCTGATTAGGTATTCATAATGCAGCCAGCTGACAGGTCACTGCTCCCTCACTGACCTGCCCACCAATTTGCATAACGAATATATGTACATACTTAACCTTCTGCAGGCAGACCGTGGCACCTGCGCTGCAGCATAATCGCATGTGCAGTTGATACATTTGCTTTCCTCAGGAGTATAAAAATTTTTTTAAAAAAAATCAATTTTTAAAATGGTGCCTGCACAGTAGCTGCTATCGGTGTCTATAGAGGTGATCCAATACCTGCTACTGCGCATGTGCCAGCGGCGCCATCTTGCTAGAGAAAAAAAAAAACGTCACCGCCCACGCCATCTTGGAGGACTTTTTTCTTCCTTCTCTAGCAAGATAGAATTTGCGCACATGCGCAGTGGCCGCCATTTTAAAATAGATTTTTAATTTTTTTTATACTCCTGAGGAAAAAACAAAGCACATTTATTGACTGCACATTAAACATGTGATTATGCTGCACAGAAGGGCTTTTTTTTTTTTTAAGTATGTACATATATTCATTATGCAAACTAGGGGGCAGATCAGTGAACGATCAGTGACCTGTCAGCTGGCTGCATTATGAATACCTAATCAGAGCACCACATGAAGACCCCCCACAGGTCGCCCCGAAGCATGAGCATATCATTAACTGAAAATAAAGATTAAACAACAACCATAAGACGGATTTCATCACCCATGGTATCATTTTAATCAGTATAACGGCGCTGACCTGACACTGCCTATAGGTTACTGTGCACAATCCTGCTGACAGGTTCCCTTTAACACATACCACAATTCATAATGCACAGATACGGAGAGAAATATAGATACCGTACAATGCTAAAGATTTAATTTACTTCTCGCATTACATGAGTGATGTCTACTGTAAATTCTACAATAGTTGAAAAAACTGGACAGTAAAGACCTCCATAGATTATGGGCACCACATAGTACTCCAGACAGAATAATGAGCCCCATATATTGCTCCATACTGAATAATGGACCCCATATATTGCTCCATACAGAAGGAGCCCCATATAATGCTCCATATAGTATATTATGAGCCCCATATAGTGTATGATGGACCCGACAAATAGCTTCATATAGTATTTGATGGGTCCCATACAGTTTGAGCCTCATATATTGCTCAATACAGTATAATAATCTCCATATATTGCTCTATACAGTATAATGAGCCCCACATAATGCTCCAAACAGTATAATGAGCCCCATATATTGCTATATGTCCAGGCTGAAAACCACTGAAGAATTAGCCTCTGTGAGCACAGCGTCAGTGACCAGCGGTGACCTCATTGAGATTACCACAGGTCACTGAAGCTGCGTTCCCAGCCAGGCTGATGAACTGCGGTGACATCAGTAAGATCACTGCTTGCACCAGGAGAAAAAAAGTATCACAGTGCAGCACTTGAGTTCAGCGAGTCCACAGCAGTTCACCGTGTGCAGTTCTCACAAGCTCACTGCTGCAACATAAAAATTTTCTCACGGTGCTAACGGTGATCTCACTGAGGTCACTGCAGTTCACTGTGAGGCCCGCTCTCGCTGCAGAGAGTCATTCTCCCCAGCTCTTCAGTGTGAGCGGTCACCTCTGGCCACCACTCATGCTGATGAGCAAATGTTGCACAGACAGATTACGGCGTGGGACACTATGGATTCTCTCAACTTTGGACAGGTGACTATAAAGTTTTTTCTTTTATAAATCTTACACTCGAATACAATTCTCAATATTGTCCCGTGTTAGTGCAGGAAGAGCAAGGGTCAATAATGTGAGCTTAATCAGCACCCAGGGCTGAGGAACAGCGCAAAATGTGCCGCCTTTTCTCAGGCACCAGTATGTGTGATATTGATGTGGCACACGGTTGCCACAAGTATGAAACACACAGACACTGATATCTCTGGTACTGGTTTTTCCAGTACTGAAAATATCAGGACATGTGAAAGAGCCCTACAAGCAGTTCAGTAATTGACATGTCAGTGAAATAGGTCTCTGCCCCTACCTTAGATTACATAATAAAAATTGCACTACACCACAGGTTTTTGCTAAATAAAAGTAACCACTAATGTATGTAAACATAATTTTTCCACATCAAAAGTGTTCAAAGATTTCAAAGCCAACAAAATGCCTCCTTTACACAGTGTTGTGGGCAATTTCTACCAGCTGATCCTATATTGCTTATCTGCTATTGATCTTAGTAGCAACTCATACAGCGTGTGCACTACATGTATGGTTTCCTACATTTGCAAAGTTACAGGTGCTTCTCACAAAATTAGAATATCATCAAAAAGTTAATTTATTTCATTTCTTCAATACAAAAAGTGAAACTCATATATTAGAGTCATTACAAACAGAGTGATTTCAAGAGTTTATTTCTGTTAATGTTGAGGATTATGGCTTACAACCAATGAAAACTCAAAAGTCATTATCTCAGTATATTAGAATACTTTATAACAGCAGCGAAGAATTAGCTGGGTTGAAGGGCAAAATGAGCAATTGTAAGTACACAGTGCTATATAACATGATGATTGCAATATAGTTAGAGGATAAAAATTTTGATTGGAGTGCTTCTTTAAAGGCAATCTGTCAGTAGGGTCACCCTCCTAAGCCGTCTATATGGGCATGTAGGTCACAGGACGTTGAATAACATGATACTTTGATATCTGTAATCCAATGTCTTATTCCAGAGAAATCCACAGTTTTCTTACATGTAAATTACCTCTTCCAGTCTATGGGGAGGATTCTGTCTGGAATATAACTCAGCCTCCAGAGCTTATATTTTACATGAAGGGGGAGTTACCAGTGTGAGACAAGTAACTAACACAGGACAGGAGAAATTAAATTTCTAACTCCTGTGCCCGCTGCTAAAGAGAAATTAATATTCACTGAGCTGGCAGTGAACATTCATTTCTCTTTAATAGTGTTCAAAGTAGTCACAGCCGCCGGCTTCCTGCAGTGGCCAAGCGATCATGGGTGCCCGCTA
Source organism: Oophaga sylvatica (assembly GCA_033576555.1). Lineage (NCBI taxonomy): Eukaryota > Metazoa > Chordata > Amphibia > Anura > Dendrobatidae > Oophaga > Oophaga sylvatica. Next base: position 234,124,634 of record JARQOD010000001.1, on the reverse strand, counting down.
CTTAAGAGAAATGAATATTCACCTCTCTCCACTCCCATAGGCATGGAGTGCAGTGAATATTCATCCCCTTAAGTAGCGGGAACACGTGATCGCCCGGCCCCTGCTGGCACCGGAACAAGATGCTGCGCAGGAGCGTAGGGACAGTAAGTAGGACGGTCTATTTTTTTTTTATGCTTTTCTGATGGGGGCCATACATAGGGTTGTGCCCAACCAGTTGAGCCTATGCAGCTATTGGGTGAGGACAAGAATCAATTCCAGATGTGCCCATCACTGAATCGCAATATGTAGCTGGAACTCAACTGTTGCAATGAAGACAATATTCCAATGCACTGAAATCGAAATATTTAAAAACGGATCTCTAATGTCTCCATCTCAGCAGGATCCCACTCTCACAAAAAAGGGGCAGCTTTTGCACTACACGGGAACATGGCCTTAAAGTGCACCATCTGCAAATCTGAAGAATCAGGTGAGCAAGCTATTTCAAACTGCTTCATGCTTAATCTCGTAAGAGAGGAGCACACTGCGCTGTTATCGTCTCACCAGAGCGATCACGAACCACCTCTGCCATGTCTCACCTCTTGGGGATGGGGGTTGGGGGGGTTTAGCTCGGGGCTAAACAGGAGATAGGGACAGGTCGGTGACTGGGGCCTCTCTACCGTCAAGGGTACCCCTAAGTTAAGGAAAGACAGGGCACCCCCTTAGCCTGAGGGGCAGTTCAGGGGACCAGGTTCCTTGTCCCCTGTTTTCCCACTACTGCCCGTGACATTTAGGCTGCCTATGAGAGGGGGGCTGCATTATACTATAGAGGCTGCCAATTGGGAGGGAGTGCATTATAATATAGAATCTGCCTATGGGGGTGCATTATAATATAGAGGCTGCCTATGGGGGTTTATTATAATATAGAGGCTGCCTATGGGGGTTTATTATAATATAGAGGCTGCCTATGGGGTGTGCATTATACTATACACTCTGCCTATGGGGAGTGCATTATACTATATTGAGGACTAGGGGGGAGTGCATTATACTATATGGAGACCTATGGGGACTGCATTATACTATAGACTGTTGCTATGGGGGTGCATTATACTATAGATTCTGCCCATGGAGAGTGCATTATACTGTACTGAGGACTAGCTGGTGTATTATGCTATACGGAGGCTATCTAGGGGGCCATCATACAGTGCTGGGATTATAGTGGCAGGGCCATCATACAGTGTTGGAGCCATTAGATAGTTTAGGGAATATTAAGGGGTCAGTATATATGCAGTGTGGGGGCATTATACTGTATATAAGAGAGCATTATACTGTGTATAGGGGAGCTGTACAGGGGGGTGACTCAGGACATTATTAAATAAAAAGTGGGCACTTATTGTTATAGGGGAACTTGGGTTACTGTGACTGTCAAAGGGGCACACACATGGGAATATTACATTCTAGGGGACAAAATGTGGGGACTGTTTTCTAGGGCACTTGCACCCGGTATTACTATTTTCTAGAGGGTTGCTTTAGAATTTAGAGAGCACAGAGAACCACAAAGCAGGTGCAGTAACAGGGACACATACGGCCGCAGCGGCTCAGTATTGGGGTATTAGCAGGATGAGGAGTTTGTGCAGGTTGGGGATAGTCCCATTGGGGACAGTTCTGAAAATATGAGACACGTGAAATGTGTCTTTGTTGTATTCTCTGCAGCCGAGTCCTGGCTGGAGAAGTGGTCATGTCGGTCTGGGCCAGATGGAAAAGACGTGAAAAGTGAACGATTCCATCAGAAATAACGTCAGCGGTAAGTCATTATCTGTAACTCTGCTGTAATCTCTTATATGTTCTGTAGGACTGGTATTATTTATCACTGACCATATGGCGGTAATAATATTGGTCTTTATATAGAGATTATTTTTGGCAACGGCGCGGTCATCTGCTGAGGTTCTCTTCCACTATTAGGGTGCGTCACCCAATTGTAATCAAGTTTACCTGGTTAGGGGCCCACTCAGAAGTTTTGGCCGCCCCCTTAACCAAAACCCTAGCTATGCCTCTGCCAGAATACGGGCTGGAAGCTCACTGACAGCATACACACCTACTGAATACGGATAGCACAAGCAGCTCTGCAATATACACAAAACTGTCATCCTGAGAGAGTTTAACCCCTGAGTGACAGAGCCAATTTGCAGCTTAATGACCGGGTCAATTTTTACAATTCTGACCACTGTCATTTTATGAGGTTATAACTCTGGAACACTTTAACGAATCCCGCTGATTCTGAGAAAGTTTTTTTCGTGACATATAGTACTTCACGTTAGTGGTAAAAAAATTTTATATAACTTGCGTTTATGAAAAAAAACGGAAATATGGCGAAAATTTTGAAAATTTAGCAATTTTCAAACTTTAAATTTCTATGCCCTTAAATCAGAGAGATATGTCACACTAATTGCTTAATAAATAACATTTCCCACAAGTCTACTTTACATCAGCACAATTTTGGGAAAAAAAAAATTTTGTTACGAAGTTATAAGGGTTAAAAGTTGACAAGCGATTTCTCATTTTTACAACACCATTTTTTTTTAGGGACCACATCACATTTGAAGTCACTTTGAGGGGTCTATATGATAGAAAATACCCAAAAGTGACACCATTCAAAGACTGCACCCCTCAAGGTGCTCAAAACCACATTCAAGAAGTTTATTAACCCTTTACGTGCTTCACAGGAACTGAAGCAATGTGGAAGGAAAAAATTAACATTTAACTTTTTTTGCAAAAACTTTACTTTGGAACCAATTTTTTTTATTTTCACCAGTGTTAAAAGAAAAAATGAACCACAAAATTTGTTTGTGCAATTTCTCCTGAATACGCCGATACCCCATATGTGGGGGTAAACCACTTTTTGGGCGCACGGCAGAGGTCGCAAGGGAAGGAGCGCCGTTTGACTTTTTCAACGCAGAATTGGCTGGATGCCATGTAGCGTTTAGAGAGCCCCTGATGTGCCTAAACAGTGGAAACCCCCAACAAGTGACCCCATTTTGGAAACTAGACCCCTTAAGGAACTTATGTAGATGTGTGGTGAGCACTTTGAACCTCCAAGTGCTTCACAGAAGTTTATAACGTAGAGCCGTGAAAATAAAAAATCATATTTTTTCCACAAAAACGATCTTTTCACCCCAATTTTTATTTTCCCAAGGGTAACAAGACCCAAAAGTTTTTGTGCAATTTGTCCTGAGCATGCTGATACCCCATATGTGAGGGTAAACCACTGTTTGGGTGCATGGCAGCTTGGAAGGGAAGGAGCGCCGTTTGACTTTTTCAATGCAGAATTGGCTGGATGCCATGTCGCGTTTGTAGAGGCCCTGATGTGTCTAAACAGTGGAAACCCCCTACAAGTGACCCCATTTTGAAAACTAGACCCCCTAAGGAACTTACCTAGATGTGTGGTGAGCACTTTGAACCCCCAAAGTGCTTCACAGAAGTTTATAACGCCCGGGAGTGAAAATAAAAAATCATTTTTTTTCCACAAACCTGATCATTTTGTCCTCAATTTTTTATTTTCCCAAGGGTAACAGGAGAAATTAGACCACAAAAGTTGTGGTCCAATTTGTCCTGAGTACGCCGATACCCCATATGTAGGGGGGACCACTGTTTGGGCGCACGGCAGGGCTTGGAAGGGAAGCAGCGGCGTTTGACTTTTTCAAACCAAAATTGGCTGGAATTGAGATTGTACGCCATGTCGCGTTTGGAGAGCCCCTGATGTGCCTAAACAGTGGAAACCCCCCACAAATGACACCATTTTGGAAACTAGACTCCTTAAGGAACTTATCCAGATGTGTGGTGAGCACTTTGAACCCCCAAGTGCTTCACAGAAGTTTATAACGTAGAGCCGTGAAAATAAAAAATCATTTTTTCCTCAAAAATGATTCTTTAGCCTGCTATTTTTTTTATTTTTCCAAGGGTAACAGGAGAAATTGGACCCCAAAAGTTGTTGTGTAATTTTTCCTGAGTATGTTGATACCCCATATGTGGGGTGGAACTACTGTTTGGGCGCATGGGAGAGCTTGGAAGGGAAGGAGCACCATTTTGTTATGCAGACTTTGATGGAATGTTCTGCGGGCATCATGTTGTGTTTTCAGAGCCCTTGATGTGCCTAAACAGTAGAAACCCCCTGTAAGTGACACCATTTTGGAAACTAGACCCCTCAAGGAGCTTATCTAGATGTGTGTTGAGCACTTTGAACCCCCAAGTGCTTCACAGAAATTTATAAACGCAGTCAGCTATTTTTTATTTTCCCAAGGGTAACAGGAGAAATTAAAACCCCAAAATTGGTGTGCAATTTGTCCTGAGTACGCTGATACCCCATATGTTGGGGTAAACCACTGTTTGGGCGCACGGCAGGGCTCGGAAGGGAGGGAGCGCCATTTGACTTTTTGAACGCCACGTCGTGTTTGGAGACCCCCTGATGTGCCTAAATAGTGAAAACCCCTCAATTCTAGCTCCAACTCTAACCCCAACACACCCCTAACTCTAATCCCAATCCTAACCCTAATCTCAACCCTAATTCCAACCCTAATTATAACCCTAACCCTAATTGTAACCCTAACCCTAATTGTAACCCTAACCTTAACCCTAATTCCAACCTAACCCTCATTATACCCTAACCCTAAGGCTAGGCTCATATTGCGTTTTACCAGCCCATTCAACACATAGCGTTGACGGGCTGGTAACGGTATAGCATAACGCGATCGCGTTATGCTATACCCGCTAGCGCAGAGGAATCAGCAGATGATTCATCTGCGCTAGTGGTGACGGAGCCCAGACGCTGCAGGCCGCGTCCGAGGCTCTGTCACTGAATGACGGCACGTCGCGAACGCATGCCGCTTTACGGCATGCGTCGCGATGCGCCCTCAAATGGGGGTGAATGGCAGCGTTAACGGACTGTGTTACACCGCGTTATACCACGGTGTATCGCAGTTCGTCTAACAGACTGCCATAACGCAGTATGAACCCAGCCTAACCCTAATTATAATCCTAACCCTAGCCCTAACCCTAACGGAAAAATGAAAATAAATACAATTTCTATATTTTGTTATATGTCCCTAACTACAGTCATGGCCAAAAGTTTTGAGAATGACACAAATATTACATTTTCACATGATCTGCTGCCCTCTGGTTTTTATGTGTGTTTGACAGATGTTTTTATCACAGACAGAAATATAATAATTGCAAACATATGAGTAAGAACAGCTTATATTGACAGTTAGAATGAGTTAATGCAGCAAGTCAATATTTGCAGTGTTGACCCTTCTTCTTCAGGACCTCTGCAATTCTCCCTGGCATGCTCTCAATCAACTTCTGGACCAAATCCTGACTGATAGCAGTCCATTCTTGCACAATCAATGCTTTCATTTTGTCAGAATTTTTAGGTTTTTGTTTGTCCACCCGTCTCTTGATGATTGACCACAAGTTCTCAATGGGATTAAGATCTGGGGAGTTTCCAGGCCATGGACCCAAAATCTCTATGTTTTGTTCCCTGAGCCATTTAGTTATCACCTTTGCTTTATGGCAAGGTGCTCCATCATGCTGGAAAAGGCATTGTTGATCGCCAAACTGCTCTTGGAGGGTTGGGAGAAGTTGCTCTTGGAGGACATTCTGGTACCATTCTTTATTCATGGCTGTCTTTTTAGGCAAGACTGTGAGAGAGCCGATTCCCTTGGCTGAGAAGCAACCCCACACATGAATGGTTTCAGGATGCTTAACAGTTGGCATGAGACAAGACTGATGGTAGCGCTCACCTTGTCTTCTCCGAATGAGGCGTTTTCCTGATGTCCCAAACAATCGAAAAGAGGATTCATCAGAGAAAATAACTTTACCCCAGTCCTCAGCAGTCCACTGCCTGTACCTTTTGCAGAATATCAGTCTGTCCATGATGTTTTTTCTGGAGAGAAGTGGCTTCTTTGCTGCCCTCCTTGAGACCAGGCCTTGCTCCAAGAGTCTCCGCCTCACAGTGCGTGCAGATGCACTCACACCTGCCTGCTGCCATTCCTGAGCAAGCTCTGCACTGCTGGTAGCCCGATCCTGCAGCTGAAACACTTTTAAGAGATGGTCCTGGCGCTTGCTGGTCTTTCTTGGGCGCCCTGAAGCCTTTTTGGCAACAATGGAACCTCTCTCCTTGAAGTTCTTGATGATGCGATAGATTGTTGACTGAGGTGCAATCTTTCTAGCTGCGATACTCTTCCCTGTTAGGCCATTTTTGTGCATTGCAATGATGACTGCACGTGTTTCTTTAGAGATAACCATGGTTAACAGAAGAGAAACAATGATGCCAAGCACCAGCCTCCTTTTAAAGTGTCCAGTGGTGTCATTCTTACTTAATCATGACAGATTGATCTTCAGCCATGTCCTCATCAACACCCACACCTGTGTTAATGGAGCAATCACTGAAAAGAGGTTAGCTGGTCCTTTTAAGGGAGGGCTGCAATGATGTTGAAATGTGTTTTGGGGGATAAAGTTCATTTTCTAGCCAAATATTGACTTTGCAAGTAATTGCTGTTAAGCTGATCACTCTTTATAACATTCTGGAGTATATGCAAATTGCCATTAGAAAAAGTGAAGCAGTAGACTTTGTAAAAATTAATATTTGTGTCATTCTCAAAACTTTTGGCCATGACTGTAAGGTGGTGATAAAGTGGGGCTTATGTACTGTTTTTTTTATTTTGATCACTGTGATAGTTTATCACAGAGATCAAAATGTACTTTTAGAAAATGAATGAATCATTCATTTTTTGAATCTGCCACTAGGCGCATGCGCCCGACATTTTTTTTTACAGGATGAAGAGGCCGGGAGGATCGGAGGACAGGCGGCGCTGCCGGAGGACAGGGGACACCTGGAGGTACGGGGGGAGGAATCGGGGGTCCTGGGGACCCTAATTCTCACCCCTCTGATGTACGATCACTTCAGAGGGGAGAGAAATATTTTTTTTTTTTTTTTTTGCAGTCGCCGTTATACTATAACAACGATCGCAACACCGGGGTCAGTAAATACCGACCCGGATCATGTTCTCTGGGGTCTCGGCTACCCTCAGCAGCCGAGACCCGGGAGAAAATTGCCCAACCCCCCGGCACATCGCGGCGGGGGCACTACGCATGCACCCGCCATTTTCTCGCCATTAAAGATGGAGGTGCCCACCGGAGGAGGCAGGAGGGCCCTTGGCCACAAGGGGGGTATCGGGGGCCACAAGTGGGGGGATCAGGGACCCTTTTTCTCTCTCTGATGTCCGATCACATCAGAGGAGAGAGAAATTAAATGGCACATCAGATTTTTTTGTTGTTGTTGCGAACGCCGTTATAGGGTTAATGACGGCGATCGCAACATCGGGGTCGGTAAAAACCGACCCGATTCATGTTCTCTGGGGTCTTGGCTACCCCCGGTAGCCGAGACCCTGGAGAAAATGCGACTGTGGGGGGCACTATACACTTTTTCCACAGCGCCGTTAATTAATGGCGCTGTGGTTTAAGTACCCTTAACTACCGTCGTTAAAAGGCGTATCGGCAGTCGTTAAGGGGTTAAAGACCCTGCTGCCAAAAAGACAGAAATAGACAGATTTTCCATTGTATCTTCACCCATATGGACACCAGAAAATCTAATTTAAGCTGGCTATGAAGGGGTATGAATTTGCACGATCATCAATGAAAGTATCGGGCTAGAAATAGTAAATTTGTTAGTTGCAGGAATCCAGACCCCCCTCAGCAAATGTATCAGGGGCCATGTAAAAAAAAAAAAAGGCCAACTTTTTTTTTTTATTTAAATATATGATCCAAAATTAGCAAAAACAAGAGAAAGTCACTTATCAAATATGGCTGTATATGAGATGTAACCCCAAACTCAAAAGTAGGAATAAATGTTCTCTGTAATGCAAAAAAAAAAATAATTAAATCTGCATTTCAGAAAAAAAAGATGTGGTTCCAAAGTATTCAGAGTCCTTACTAAGGCCAGCATTGAAAGGTCAGAGCTAATCACGTGTCAAGATTATGCATGGGGAATTCTCTGTAGGTATTAATGAATCTTCGGATTGCACAAATCAGGCATGAATATAATGAGTTCCCAAATGCCATGACAATGGGAAACGTTCTGCAAATGACTGTAAATACAGCACTGAGACACACCGGGTAAGTGGAGAATTCCGTCTACACTGACTTACATTCCATGTGAATCAGCATCAGCGATGCCACAGTATTTCCTACACATTCACATGATCCAACACTAAACGTGCTGGTAGAATAGACTGTGGGAGAACCTGCTCTGCGCCAGAAATTTTCCCTACTATACTGTATAGCCGAGATCTTGGGCGAGGGATTCCCTGTACAGGAGACATCATTGTGTGCTCGGAGCTGACAGCCATGAGACATCTTGGCTGATATTACACACACACTGTCAGTGCTAATAACCCTACACAAAACAGGAACCGTTTGCTGCTCCGATACCAACAGATAACTTGTCAGTGGTGCTTTATGCATCCATACGCCATGTTACTGGCCATTCATATGCAAAGCAAAGTCATTTATGCAGAATATTAGTCATACAGAATATAGAAGATGCAATAGACCTTGTATAACAGATGCATCTCCCTGAGGAAACATAGGCAAAGAGTAGACCAACGATGGTGAATTCTCACAGGCTTGTAATACATACAGTACAGACCAAAAGTTTGGACACACCTCATTTAAAGATTTTTCTGTATTTTCAGGACTATGAAAATTGTAAAAAACAAAATAGAACAGCGCTCCAATTTGGAGCGCTGTTCTATTTTTTTTTCACATGGATTTCCCAAGCTGGTTCCTTGGACTTGGTACGTGCGCCCCGACTTTGAGAGTGCTGTCAGCTTACTCTACTATATGAAAATTGTAAATTCACACTGAAGGCATCAAAACTATGAATTAACACATGTGAAATTATATACTTAACAAAATAGTGTGTAACAACTGAAATTATGTCTTATATTCTAGGTTCTTCAAAGTAGCCACCTTTTGCTTTGCACACTCTTGGCATTCTCTTGATGAGCTTCAAGAGGTAGTCACCGGAAATGGTTTTCACTTCACAGGTGTGCCCTGTCAGGTTTAATAAGTGGGATTTCTGGCCTTATAAATGGGGTTGGGACCATCAGTTGTGTTGTGCAGACGTCTGGTGGATACACAGCTGATAGTCCTACTGAATAGACTGTTAGAATTTGTATTATGGCAAGAAAAAAGCAGTAAAGAAAAACGAGTGGCCATCATTACTTTAAGAAATTAAGGTCAGTCAGTCCGAAAAATTGGGAAAACTTTGAAAGTGTCCCTAAGTGCAGTTGCAAAAACCATCAAGCACTACAAAGAAACTGGCTCACATGAGGACCGCCCCAGGAAAGGAAGACCAAGAGTCACCTCTGCTTCTGAGGATAAGTTTATCCGAGTCACCAGCCTCAGAAATCGCAGGTTTACAGCTGCTCAGATTAGAGACCAGGTCAATGCCACACAGAGTTCTAGCAGCAGACATCTCTACAACTATTAAGAGTAGTCTTTGTGCAGCAGGCCTTCATGGTAAAATAGCTGCTAGGAATCACTGCTAAGGACAGGCAACAAGCAGATGAGACTTGTTTGGGCTAAAGAACACAAGGAATGAACATTAGACCAGTGGAAATCTGTGCTTTGGTCTGAGGAGTCCAAATTTGAGATCTTTGGTTCCAACCACCGTGTCTTTGTGCGACGCAGAAAAGGTGAACAGATGGACTCTACATGCCTGGTTCCCACCGTGAAGCATGGAGAAGGAGGTGTGATGTTGTGGGGGTGCTTTGCTGGTGACATTGTTGGGGATTTATTCAAAATTGAAGGCATACTGAACCAGCATGGCTACCACAGCATCTTGCAGCGGCATGCTACTCCATCCGGTTTGCGTTTAGTTGGACCATCATTTATTTTTCAACAGGACAATGACCCCAAACACACCTCCAGGCTGTGTAAGGGCTATTTGACCAAGAAGGAGAGTGATGGGGTGCTACGCCAGATGACCTGGCCTCCACAGTCACCAGACCTGAACCCAATCGAGATGGTTTGGGGTGAGCTGGACCACAGAGTGAAGGCAAAAGGGCCAACAAGTGCTAAGCATCTCTGAGAACTCCTTTAAGATTGTTGGAAGACCATTTCCGGTGACTACCTCTTGAAGCTCATCAAGAGAATGCCAAGAGTGTGCAAAGCAGTCATCAAAGCAAAAGGTGGCTACTTTGAAGAACCTAGAATACACTGTGTGCAGAATTATTAGGCAAGTTGCTTTTGAGAGGATTCTTTTTATTGTTGAAAAACAACTTTGTTCTCAATCAACCCAAAAGACTCATAAATATCAAAGCTTAATATTTTTAGAAGTTGGAGTGTTTTTTTTTTAAGATTTGGCTATCTTAGGAGGATATCTGTTTGTTCAGGTAACTATTACTGTGCAGAATTATTAGGCAACTTAATAAAAACCAAATATATACCCATCGCACTTGTTTATTTCCACCAGGTAAACCAATATACTGTATATACTCATGTATAAGCCGACGCGTGTATAAGCCGACCCAAATAATTATGCCACAAAAAACTGGGAAAACTTATTGACTCGCGTATAAGCCTAGGGTAGAAAATGATTATGCCCCCATATGATGCTCCACAGATTAGGCCCCCATAAACTGCAGATTATGCCCCCATATGCTGCACAGATTATGCCCAATGTGCTCCACAGATTATGCCCCCCATATGCTCCAGATTATGCCCAAATATGCTCCACAGATTATGCCCCCATATGCTCCAGATTATGCCCAATATGCTCGAGATTATGCCCCCATATGCTCCAGATTATGCCCCCATATATTCCAGATTATGCCCCCGTATGATCCACAGATTATGCCCCCATATGATCCACAGATTATGCCCCCATATGCTCCAGATTATGCCCCCATATGCTCCACAGATTATGCCCCCATATGCTCCACAGATTATGCCCCCATATGCTGCACAATTATGCTCCTGTATGATCCACAGATTATGCCCCATATGCTCCAGATTATGCCCCCATATGCTCCAGATTATGCCCCCATATGCTGCACAATTATGCCCCCGTATGATCCACAGATTATGCCCCATATGCTCCAGATTATGCCCCCATATGTTCCACAGATTATGCCCCCATATGCTGCACAAATATCCCCCATAGTATACGTCCCTTATGCTGCTGCAAAAAAAAAAAAAAAAAAAGGACATACTCACCTCTCGTCGCTGGGGGCCAGGTTCCGGTGTCCTCAGGACCCCGGCACCGGAGATATTTACCTGTCCTCTCTCCACCGCTGCGCACTGCGCCCTCTTCCGGGTCCTCGGCAGTGAATGATCAGGCAGGGGGCGCGACGCGCACTAACGACGTCATCGCGTTCTCTGCCTGAACATTCACAGCCAGAGGAGTCAGACGAGGGAGCAGCACGCAGCGGTGGAGAGAGGACAGGTAAATATCGCTATACTCACCCCTCCGCCGGTGCGTCTCTGCAGCCTCTCCTCTTCTCCCGGCGGTCTCCGCAGCTTTTCAGTCCTACAGCGGTCACGTGGTACCGCTCATTAAAGTCATGAATATGTGCATATTCATGACTTTAATGAGCGGTGCCATGTGACCGCTGTAGGAAGGAGCCGGAGATCGTGGGAGAAGCAGGGGGCTGCAGAGACCGCGCCGGCGGAGGGGTGAGTATGATCCGACACCCCCACTCCCCCTCCCCCGCCGACCCCCGTATATGACCCGCGTATAAGCCGAGAGGGGGACTTTCAGACCTAAAAAATGGGCTGAAAATCTCGGCTTATACACGAGTATATACGGGGGTCGGCGGGGGAGAGGGAGTGGGGGTGTCGGATCATACTCACAAAATTTAGAAATAAACATTTCTGACATTCAAAAACAAACAAAAAAAAAATCAGTGACCAATATAGCCACCTTTCTTTACGATGACTCTCAAAAGCCTTCCATCCATAGATTCTGTCAGTTGCTTGATCTGTTTACGATCAACATTGCGTGCAGCAGCCACCACAGCCTCCCAGACACTGTTCCGAGAGGTGTAATGTTTTCCCTCCCTGTAGATCTCACATTTTATGAGGGACCACAGGTTCTCTATGGGGTTAAGATCAGGTGAACAAGGGGGCGGTCATTATTTTTTCTTCTTTTAGACCTTTACTGGCCAGCCACGCTGTGGAGTATTTGGATGCATGTGATGGAGCATTGTCCTGCATGAAAATCATGTTTTTCTTGAACGATACAGACTTCTTCCTGTACCACTGCTTGAAGAAGATGTCTTCCAGATCTGGCAGTAGGTCGGAGTTGAGCTTCACTCCATCCTCAACCCAAAAAGGTCCAAGTTCATCTTTGATGATACCAGCACATACCAGTACCCCACCTCCACCTTGCTGGAGTCTGAGACGGAGTGGAGCTCTCTGCCCTTTACTGATCCAGCCTCAGGCCCAACCATCTGGCCCATCAAGAGTCACTCTCATTTCATCAGTCCATAAAACCTTAGTAAAATCAGTCTTAACATATTTCTTGACCCAGTCTTGACGTTTTAGCTTATGTTTCTTGTTCAAAGGTGGTAGTTTTTCAGCCTTCCTTACCTTGGCCATGTCCCTGAGTATGGCACACCTTGTGCTTTTTGATACTCCAGTAACGCTGCAGCTCTGAAATATGGCAAAACTGGTGGCAAATGGCATCTTGGCAGCTTCACGCTTGATTTTCCTCAATTCATGGGCAGTTATTTTGCGCCTTTTTTTATCAACACGCTTCTTGCGACCGTTGGCTATTTGCCATGAAACTCTTGATTGTTCGGTGATCACGCTTCAAAAGTTTGGCAATTTCAAGACTGCTGCATCCCTCCGCAAGACATCTCACAATTTTTGACTTTTCAGAGTCCGTCAAATCTCTCTTCTGACCGATTTTGCCAAAGGAAAGGAAGTTGCCTAATAACTAAGCACACCTTATATAGGGTGTTGATGTCATTAGACCACACCCCTCCTCATTACAGAGATGCAAATCACCTGATTTACATAACTGGCAGTTGGCTTTCAAGCCTATACAGCTTGGAGTAGGACAACATGTATAAAAAGGATGATGTGATCAAAATACTCATTTGCCTAATAATTCTGCACAAAGTGTATAAGACACATTTTCAGTTGATTCACACTTTTTTGTTAAGTATATAATTCCACATGTGTTAATTCATAGTTTTGATGCCTTCAGTGTGAATGTACAATTTTCATAGTCATGAAAATACAGAAAAATCTTTAAATGAGAAGGTGTGTCCAAACTTTTGGTCTGTACTGTATTGTGTACAATAGAAAGATAGGGAAGATTAATATATTGCTGTAGTAGCCATAGTTGTATTGAAATGTCAGGGATCCCAAGTAGCGTTGTT
>JARQOD010000001.1:234012262-234111113 GCA_033576555.1 Oophaga sylvatica | reverse complement strand
TTTCTACTTTCACTGCTAGTCAGCTGCGGTCACTGTTACAAAGCACGGCGCCGCTCATCACTTTATTTGTACTGACACTTATTTATGTATAATTGGGGTTGGTACTTGGCTCATTTGCCAAGTGGCATTGTATGCCAAGATGCATTGATTTTGCAGGGCATAAATAAGATCTGAAAATCTGGATAGGCATCCATATTTCCTACACTCCAACAAGTATAAATCATGGTGACCGGGTTCGTTGGGCCAACTCTATGTCCACAAGAAGGTGCATTGTGATGCTGGCATCATGGTATCACGCCACCTTGGACACGATGCCGATGTGCTCTGCAGCTGTAAGCCTCTGATACACCTGTGGCGATAGAGTAAGTGTGGAGCAGGGAGCTAGCCAGGAGAAGAAAGAGGACAGAATTAATTGACATGCTAACAGGTACAGATGACATACTTTTTTTTTCTTGTTATTTTTTACTAGAAATAGGCCCAATGCTATTGCATCGGGAGTGCGGTCCGCCAAAGCCGCCCGGCACTGCTCATTGGCTGAGCTGCCGGCGGCTGAGCCAATGAGCGGCGCGGGATTCAAATCCCCGCCAAAGCCGCGCTGCACTGTTCAGCCAATGAGCATTGCCGTGCGCCTTGGCGGGGGATTTGAATCCCTCGCAGCACCGCTCATTGGTTCAGCTGCGAGCGGCTCAGCCAATGACTGGTGCCGCGCAGCTTGGCGGTGGATTCAAATCCCATGTGGCACCGCTCATTGGCTCAGCCGACGGGGCGAGGGATTTGAATCCTGTGCCGCACATTGGCTCAGCCGGTGGGCGGCTCCACCAATGAGCTGTGCGGGAATCTAATCCCCCGTCAAAGCCGCGTGGCACCTTTCATTGGCTGAGCGCCTCTGGATTCAAATAACCCGCCCCGCCGGCTGAGCCAATGAGCGGTGCTGTGCAGGATTTGAATCTCTCGTCAAAGCAGCGCGGCCAGGGGTTGTCAGCCAATGATTCAAATCCTGCGCGGCAACACTCATTGGCTCAGCCGGCGGGGCGGGTGATTTGAATCCAGGCCGCCATATCGGAATACCCATAACTTGGGAGTTCCAATATTGTGGTCAGCGTAGTTCTGATGCAATAGTTCCCTGCGGCGGGAGATGAGCCGAGGCTACCGGCTAGCGCCGCTGATCTCCCAACGGAATAGCGGTGCCATTTTTCTCACTTGTGGAGCGCAGTTCGTGGCCTTCCAGCCGGGGTGGATTGTGGGATAGCGACACAATCGCCGGAAGCTGTGACAGAGCCGATTGGCAATTATATATTAGATTAGCATTGTGGGGGCAGACCATGGCGACACAATAGAGGCCACATAGGGAGGCAATATGAATTAATAGCGTCCCCTTAATGTGGCCCTAATATAGTAATAACATCCCCACATTATTACTGGCACAATACTGTAGCAGGATTTCCCAGGAAATGGGCTGCTTCCATGTCTCTAAAACTAGGAGGGCACTAGGCTATCCCTGTTCCCCAGATTCCCCTGAAGGTGGTGATGCTGGGGTCTCATACCTTACAGTGCTCCTATATGCATGATTATCTGTTTCCTCCCCACCCCAAGGAGATATGGAACAGGAGTGTTTAGGATAACACAAACCTGACAGACAGGGAAAACAGACAGAGATAAAAGAAAACTACAGTCATACAACTCACTCACAAAATGACCAAATGGGATTAAAGGTTACAGAATGTGGGATAAAGTAAATGGGAAAGAGAATTAGGGCCCCATCACACATAGCGACACACCAGCGATCCCAACAACGATATGAACTTGTCAGGATCGCTGGTGTGTCGCTACATGATCGCTGGTGAGCTGCCAAACAGGCAGCTCAGGCAGCAATCAGGACAGCGACATTGCGGGTAACGTCGCTTAGTTACCCGCAGTGTACGTTGGATACCAGCCCGCTGGTGCAGGGAGCTGGTAACCAAGGTACACATCGGGTTTCCAGGCGCTGCGTGGTGCCTGGTAACCCGGTGTGTACCTTGGTTACCAGCTCCCCTGCAGCAGCGCGCTGGTATCCAACGTACACATATGGTTCCCAGGCGCCTGGAAACCCGATGTGTACCTTGGTTACCAGCTGATCGCTGGTCTCCTGCCTGCCACACGCAGCGATGCATGCTGGCCAGCGGGAGACCAATGATCAAAAAATGTCCAGGACATCGAGATCGGTGCTGAGTCACTAGTTTTGTGACGCAGCAGCGAGCTCACCAGCGATATCGCTGTGTGTGACATTCAGCGACGATCAGCCCCCCTGCCGGGTATCGCTGATCGTCGCTGAAATGTCAGGACATTTTTTGATCGCTGGTCTCCCGCTGACAGGCACGCATCGCTGCGTGTGACAGGCGGGAGACCAGCGATCCGCTGGTAGCCAAGGTACACAGCGGGTTTCCAGGCGCGGGGCTGTGCAGGGAGCTGGTAACCAAGGTACACAGCGGGTTTCCAGGCACCGTGCAGCGCCTGGAAACCCGATGTGTACCTTTGTTACCAGCTCCCTGCATCAGGGCGCTGGTATCCAAGGTACACTGCGGGTAACTAAGCGATGTTACCCGCAGTGTCGCTTGTACTGATCGCTGCCTGAGCTGCCTGTTTGGCAGCTCAGCAGCGATAATGTAGCGATACACCAGCGATCCTGATCGTTGTCGGGATCGCTGGTGTATCGCTATGTGAGACCCAGCCTTTACTTCTTGTGTGTCACTGTTCTCCACTGCCCTTATCTAATCTTATACTTGGTTAACCTCATGCTGCCCCAACCCCCCTACTTACAATGTATGAAACTGAAAGTGAAAATGTGTTGCAAATTCTTAGTAGTAAAGCTCCTCCTCTAGACTTGATGTTTACTAGGTGTGCGTCTTCCAAGCATCTCACAGCTGCTACTCAGAAGAGGAAGACTGTAAGAAGTATTATCCTTTCAACAAACTTTGCATCAGTTAACTGTGAGTACATGAGGAATAACAGTATTACTGACCACTATATCAGTTGTACGACCTGGCAATAATTTTGTACAATTGTTTTTAGGAAAAACAATTGTCATTTGGCTTGTGAATGCAGAATTAAAAACCTGAGTCTGTCAAAGAAGTGTCACATTAAATCAGCTATATTTGAACATTTCACCATCACTCAAGATAGAAAACATTATGTCTGTCAGTGTATGACAAATGATCCACCAGACGAAAACAAATGCTGTGAAGCCAAGATCAGTGCATATTCAGGCAAAGATAAAAATGCTCCTACCAGAGCTTCTAATCTAAAGAGACATTTACAGCGCTTTCATCCAGAAGTACTGAAAGCAGTGGATGAGAAAGACTGCATCCAAACCAATGAACCAGTGCCCAGCTCTTCCAGCCAAACAAAGGAGCAGAGAACTTTGCAGCCATCAGTTGCAAGATATTTTGTCAGTGACAAAGTTACTGTGACATTGACAGTAGATACATTTAAAAACAGATCATAGAGCTTGTTGTAAAGGATAGTGTGCCTATTTCATTATTTTCACGACCAGCTTTTATGTGTCTGAATGGGGAAATGGCCCGCAAGCTTGGTGTTTCTCTGGAGAGAGAGAGTATTAGAAAATTAGTAATCGAAGAAGCTTTTAAACAAAAGGAAGAACTTAAAAAAACTCTCAAGGGACGCTTTCTGTTTCTTAAAATTGATGCCTGCACACGTCACAGAGTGAACTATTTTGCCATCAATGTCCAATTTGTTTGTGACAAAAATGAAATAGTTACCAAGACATTGGCAGTAAAAGACACCAAAGTTTCTCCAGGTCTTGGTGGAAAAGGTTCTGCAAGACTATGAACTTAAAAAAGAGCAAGTTCTTTCTGTCGTAACGGACAATGCTTCAAATATGATAAGTACTATTAAGCTAATGAATGAGAGTAATGATGGTGACCAGCAGCTAGAAGAACATTCTGGTCCACAGACACAGAAATGTTTGAAATAGAGGAACACAGTATTGTAACTGAGGAGCAAACTGAAGTTGCTTCAGATGAACAGCAACATGATAGTTTAGATGATCTTGTTGAAACTGTGTCAATACGTTCTTTCATTCATCACATGTGCTGTGTTGTGCATACGCTACAGCTGGCTATAAGAGACAGTCTGCAAGAAGGACATGCTGCTGCACTGATTGGCAAGGTGAGAAAATTGGCTACTGTTGCCAGAACCCCTAAAGTTGACTCAATTTTGAAGAGACATGCTGGAAAAGGGCAATTATTGATCAAGCCACACGATGGGGCAGTACTTACTTAATGATTCAGCGCTTGGTTGAACTGAACACCTTTCTTGTAGACATGGCTAACCATCAACTGACGCAAAATGAAAGTCGGTGGAATCAGGTGACTGAGCTGGAAAAATTGCTAGAGCACCCATTTACAATGACTAAAAAATTACAAGCAGAGGACTTAACTCCAGGTATTTTCTTAAAGGAGTGGAAGAACCTGATGTTTCGCCTGTCCCAAAGAGGAGGGTTAATTGCAAGTGGCATTGCTACAGCAATGAAACAGAGAGAGGAGCTACTATTACAAAATAACATTCTTTTGGCAGCTGTTTATGTAGACCCAAGCATCGATTCTTCTAGATGATCAACAGCTAACTAAAGGAAAAGAAGCTCTGTTTGAAATAGCAGTAAGGATGAAAGGGTTGCAGAACAGTCAGGAGGAACAAGAAGAATTTGGTCGTCCTGCCACATCGTCACCCTCATCAACTGATGAAGAATTCAATTTCGAAAAATATTTGGATCACAAGGACCGTGCAAAGCGTTCCCGCATAGAAGAAGAGTCATCCCCATCAAAGAACACAGCCAGTACATTTCAGCAGAATTTTTCATGTGCACTAAAAGAAATTGAGAAATTTGACCGTTCATCAAAAATAACAGTGCAACAAGCGATTCCTCTGTATCCTGACATTGTCAGAGAGTTTGCCCGAGTGGTTACTGCTTTGCCACCAACCCAAGTTAGTGTAGAGAGGTTGTTCTCTGCTCTCAAAATAATTAGATCAGATTTGAGGGCATCCATGAAGGAGGATCTGACAGAGGCAATACTTTTTCTGAGGACAAATTTATAGATTTCTTCTTATTAACTGCATAACAGTGTTTATTGCATATTTACTTACAAGAGTTTAGGAAAGTTTATAAAAGTTATTTGCTATATTCTAATTGTATTCTAATAAATATAGTTTTTGCTCTAAGTGGTCTGATTAAATATAATATGATGGTTAGGAACTGAATAAGCACGATGTTAATATTTTACAACAGTAAATTTAGGCTAAGTGCACACGATCAGGAATAATTGCGTTTTTTTCGCGGTTTTTCCGCGGTTTTCCGCGGTAAAAACGCGATAAAAACGCAAGCATTAAGCATCCTATACATGTTAATTGATTCCGCATGTTTTGGCCACATGTTGCGTTTTTTTTCCGCGAAAAAAACGCTTCGCGGAAAAAATAGCAACATGTTCATTAATTTAGCGTAATCGCGGTGATTCCGCCGCCATAGGAATGCATTGAACCGCTTACTTTCCGCATGTGGCTATGCCCACCATGCGCAATGTAAGCGGTTCATGTGCGATGGTACCCAGGGTCTGGAGGAGAGGAGACTCTCCTCCAGGCCCTGGGTACCATATCCCTGGTAAAACAATAATTAAAATAAAAAATAATGATATTCTCACCTTCCGGCGGCCCCCGCAGCCTTCCCGCGGCCCCCGCAGCCTTCCCGCCTTCAGCGACGCTCCCGGCAACTTCCGGTCCCAAGAGTCCTTTGCGAGAATCACCCAGATGGCATAGCGGTCTCGCGAGATGCTACGTCATCGGTGTGATTTGTCGCAAAGCACTCCTGGGACCGGAGTTGCCGGGAGCGTCGCTGAGAGGCGGGACGGCTGCGGGGGCCGCCGGAAGGTGAGAATATCATTATTTATTATTTTTTTTATTATTTTTACATTAGATCTTTTTACTATTGATGCGGCATCAATAGTAAAAAGTTGGTCACACTTGTCAAACACTATGTTTGACTCGTGTGACCAACCTGTCAATCAGTTTTCCAAGCGATGCTACAGATCGCTAGGAAAACGCTAGCATTCTGCAAGCTAATTACGCTTGCAAAACGCTATTATTCTGGCGGGAATCAGCATACAAAAAACGTGCGTATTTCCTGCGGGAGAAGTGCGGGATTGCCGCGGAAATTTCCGCGGCAATTCCGCAACGTGTGAACTTAGCCTTATTGTTACAAATTGGCCATTTATGAAGGAGTCGGAGCCGGAGTCGGAGTCGGAACCTGATAAAATCCAGGAGTCTGAGTCACAACTGTGGCTTAACGACTCCACAGCCCTGATTTGTATAACCAGACGCTGCAATCTTCTGGTTCCTCTCTGTCACAGTTTCCCCATAACAATTACTATGTTAACGACACATAATGGGGCATTATTAATTTGTGGGAGACAGAATTGTTAGGCATTGATGTATAGAGGCCAAAATTTGGGAACATTATTACTATATGGGGGCCAGAATTGGAAGACATGATTAAAATATAAAAGCCACATAGGGGTCATTATTACAAAATCAAGGCTACATAGGGGGAAATTATTAATTTGATGTGTGAAGATAGCACGTGTGCAGATTTTTATCAAAGTGCCATCATTTTCAAAATGCAAGGCAGTTAAACATGGCATGAAGCTATATAACACATTCAAATGTGTTTCTAGTTTCAGGTAAAAAAAAAAGGGGGAGAAGCCAGCGCCGCACATGGTCAGCATGTAATATAAAGTGCATATGCACATATTGGATTCTAACTATGTTAAAAATGAGACATTTGGCAAATAATTGATCAATTCTTTGAGCCACCCCGCCACGACAAGGCATTCTCATATGGGGCAGTCCTACTCTACGTTTTTTAGATTCGCTGTGCCATTACGGCCTCCTGAATGTATAAAAGCAAGACTGCAAAAAATCAAAACAAAAGTACCTGAAGCATTGCTGTATCACTCCCATGGTGCCAGTAAGGCAAGCGCAGGTGAAAGCCGACCAGGTCCGGAGATGGACATTTCAGATCTGACTTCTGCACTACCAGACCAGCAACCACAGATGAAGGGTGAAACAGGCCCAGATACAGGTGTAAAATCAAGCAGAGCCCAGGCAGGGCAGGGCTGCTGTGTGTGCACAGCAGCCTAGGTCAATCACCAAAAAAACACAAATAGAACTGCATGCATGACCCAGAGCGCACGGCAACATGTGGTGGTCAGCCACATACCAATATCAGGTAAAAAAAAAAGGGGGGAGAAGCCAGCGCCGCACATGGTCAGCATGTAATATATAAAGTGCATATGCACATATTGGATTCTAACTATGTTAAAAATGAGACATTTGGAAAATAATTGATCAATTCTTTGAGCCACCCCGCCACGACAAGGCATTCTCATATGGGGCAGTCCTACTCTATGTTTTTTATATTCGCTGTGCCATTACGGCTTCCTGAATGTATAAAAAGCAAGACTGCAAAAAATCAAAACAAAAGTACCTGAAGCATTGCTGTATCACTCCCATGGTGCCAGTAAGGCAAGCGCAAGTGAAAGCCGACCAGGTCCGGAGATGGACATTTCAGATCTGACTTCTGGACTGTTTTTTTTGGTGATTGACCTAGGCTGCTGTGCACACACACAGCAGCCCTGCCCTGCCTGGGCTCTGCTTGATTTTACACCTGTACCTGGGCCTGTTTCACCCTTCATCTGTGGTTGCTGGTCTGGCAGTGCAGAAGTCAGATCTGAAATGTCCATCTCCGGACCTGGTCGGCTTTCACCTGCGCTTGCCTTACTGGCACCATGGGAGTGATACAGCAATGCTTCAGGTACTTTTGTTTTGATTTTTTGCAGTCTTGCTTTTATACATTCAGGAGGCCGTAATGGCACAGCGAATATAAAAAACGTAGAGTAGGACTGCCCCATATGAGAATGCCTTGTCGTGGCGGGGTGGCTCAAAGAATTGATCAATTATTTGCCAAATGTCTCATTTTTAATACAGATTAGAATCCAATATGTGCATATGCACTTTATATATTGCATGCTGACCATGTGCGGCGCTGGCTTCTCCCCCTTTTTTACTTGGTGTTTCTAGTTTGCTTGTGCTAAAAGATGGCTCTACTGTACATATTTGATATATCTATGTGCTAGTTGCTGCATTCCTTCATATCTACCGCCCCTTCATACACTCTGTACACTCCATATATATCAATCCCTCTTTCCTCCGCTCTCCTATCACATGCTCTTTTCACATTGTTAAAACACACAGATCCATTTACTCCTATCATACAACACAAGAACCCGCTCACAAATCACTTAACCATCTGGTCACTTTATTTAATCTTCCTTCTCCTAGTCTCAAGAGATATCTCCCCTAGACAGGCCAGAATATACCCCGTCTCAGACTATGCCCAGGGTTAAAGTGGCTTAGGCCAGAGTATACCCAAGGTACATTCTGGCCTAGGCCAAAGTATACCCCAGGGTATATTCTGGCCTAGGCCACATTATACCCCTCCAGGCCAGAATATACCCCCCGGGGGTGTAAAATAGCCTGTGCCATACTATGCCCAGGTTAAAGTAGCCTAGGCCAGAGTATACCCCGGGTATATTCTAGTCTAGGCCAAAGTATACCCCACTCCCCGGGTACATTCTAGCCTAAGCTAAACTATACCCCTCCAAGCCCAAATATTGGTGTGTTTTTCCTGCTGTAGTTGTTCTACAGAATGACTACAAGGCAGAAAGTAGGGCTACACTTACAGTATGTGTTGGAGGAGTTGCATTACACTGACAGTAGATGGCGCTGTTTCATCAGTGCGTAGTTAATGTTATGTTGTACTGTAACTTGCTATGTATGTTTCTCTCTGCTCTCTATGATATGCACTCATTCTCCAGTGTGAGTTCCTATTGTAACTTTCTATGTATGGTTCTCTCGGCTCTCTATGATATACAATCATTTCTCCAGTGTGAGTTCCTCTTCTATCCTGATAGAATATGTAAAGTGAGTTTGCAACGCCCCAACACCAAAATAAGTTTTCCAGTTTTGACAAGCATGGAAGACCAGCTGTATAACCAGCTATTGAGATTCTACACAGCAACAGAACAAAAGTACCCCCAGTGGATCTAGGATCTACTGTACCTCCAGAGAAACGTGTAAGTGCCAAGTCCCAGTTTAGACAAACATCTAAGCCACGTGGAGCATACGGAGGGATTCTTTACCATGGGGAATAGGAGGTTCTCACTAAAAGTCGCCTGCCAAATATCCTAAAGGTCTGTCATGACAATCCAATTTCTGGTGGCTGTTTTGGCAGAGATAAAAAGTTACACAAAATCTCTGACCGTTATTACTGGAAGGGAATGCAGAACGACATTCTCAAACATGTCAAAGACTGTCAAAAATGTTTTGTCATAAATCCCAAAACCAGCAAGATCGCTCCACCACTCAACAGTATACCAGTGCCTGGAAAAGTATGGGGCTTAGTCGGTATTGATATGATCCTCTTCAGGAAACATCAAACGGCAACAAATATACGTATAGTTGCTGCCACTGATCATTTCTCCAAGTGGACAGAAGCAACAGCTGTTCCAGACAAAAGTGCCAAGTCAGTAGCAAATTTTTTTGTACGTCATTACTTGCCACCTTGGCTGTATGGACACTCTTATTAGCGACCAGGGAAGCCAGTTTGTGAACTCGATCATTGACAACCTGATGGAACATTTTCAAACAGATCACCGTATTTCATCTGCCCACCACCCACAAACAAATGGCCAGCAGGAACGCGACAATCGAACACTCAAAGAATCTCTTTGTAAGCTTGTTAATGACCAAGAAAATAACTGGGACCAGTTCATCCCTGGTGTTTTGTTTGCGTATCACACATCAGCGCATTCCTCAACCAAGTGCACTCCATTTGAGGTCATGTTTGGACGGAAGGCCAAGATTCCTATCCACCTCGATCCCTCAGAAAATGACACAGTGGACCTCATATTCCTTCCAGATGATGCTAATCCTGATGTGCTAAATATACTGACAATCATTCGTAAAAAGCTCCACTCAACCATCAGTACCAACATCCAGTTTGCTCAGGAACACCAGAAATATGCATTTGATCGCCGACACAACAGCAACAATGAAATCACTGTGGGCACCATCATTTATATGAAGAATCAACGCTGTATTCATTGCATGGGTTCAAAGATGGAACCACACAGGGTTGGACCCTACTTAGTTGTGGAATCCTTGACCAAGGGATGAGTAAAACTTAAGAATTTAAACTACATCCTGACAGGAACAGAGGACAATCACTCCCTTCTCAGAGATAAATTCATACACCACATGAAAACTGCCTTGACAAAAAAACTACAGGACTACTTGAATCAAAATATGAATGAATATGTGAACACCTCTGGCATCTCTTGTAATGGAGTCTGGGCAACTGATGCAGAGATCATGGCCACAGCGAATCTGTTGAATTGCGACATTGTCATCCACACAACAGTTGGAGACTCCATGGATTGGTTGACATATCCTGCAAGCTTCAATCTGCAGTCAACAACAGAACATGCACTTTGTCTTGAAAATAAGCATGATCATTTTAATGTTATCAGTGTTTGCCTTTAAACGTTTATATTGTAGCAAGGACTTGCTAGTCTAGGGCCAGGGATAAAAAGTTGCATGCAACAATCGCATACAAAGTTAACGTGTGTCTCTGTCCTAAAGGTCCCAATACACGGGACAACTATTATGTGATTTGGGTGGGTGAGCAGGAAAAACACACCAATATTCGGGCTTCGAGGGGTATAGTTTAGCCTAGGCTAGAATATACCTGGGGTATGCTCTGGCCTAGGCCAGCTTAACCCCGGGCATAGTTTGGCCCAGGCTATTTTATACCCCCATAGGGTATATTCTGGCCTTGAGGGGTATAATGTGGCCTAGGCCAGAATATACCCTGGAGTATACTTTGGCCTAGGCCAGAATATACCCGGGTATACTCTGGCCTAGGCCGCTTTACTGCCAGGCATAGTCTGGGACAGAGTATATTCTGGCCTGTTACACTGGGTCCTCATTGTAATAGCAAATTTAACTCTTTCTCTGCTATACACAGAAATCCTACAAATCTCATCTCATTTAATTGTGCCCTCTGAACGCATGGTCAGAATGGTAACAAACACGTCATACATCCATGACTTTTTCTTTTCAAATTCTCTCAACCTTCTGGCTCTTACTGAAACTTCGATCCAGTGCTCAGACATTACTTCTGCTTCCACTCTCTCGTATGTTGAGCTACATTTTTTCACATGCACCCAGACTTGAGAACAGACGACGTGGAGGTGTTGGTCTGCTTTTTTCAACAAAATATTTTTTTCAGGTCATCCCTCAAGTACCCTCACTTATCTTCCCATCTCTTGAGGTCCTACCAGTTCTTGGATCACTTTGCCACCTGGTTTCTACACTTTCTATACAGTTAGTATAGAAACAATGGTGCCTAAATTATAATTTCTAGACAGTGACATTCCCACTCTCATCTTGGGGGACTTTAACATCTCTATATATAATCCACTTTCCCCATCTGCCACTCATCTTTTGTCTGTAATTTCCTCTCTTAGTCTTTCACATCTAACTAACTCTTATACACATGAAGATCGGAATACACTGGACCTGGTCTTTTCCCGACTCTTTTCCCGATATACTAAATCCCCTCTCCTGCTCTGACCACAGACTTCTCTTTCAAAAACTGTAACTCCTACTTACCACACCTTCCTTCCTTTTTTTTCTGTACAGTACCCCTATTGGACAAATCATTGGCATATTTGGCTTATAGTAGCATCTCTATGCTGATGACACCCAATTATAAACATCTTCTGACATCACCCCTGCATTACTACAAAATAACAGTGATTGTCTGTTAGCTGTCTTTAACATCATGTCCTCCCTCTATCTAAAACTGATTCTGTCAAAAACTGAACTCCTTGTGTTTCCTCCCTCCGCTAACGTACCTAACCCCAATATTGCCATTTCCGTGTGTGGTTCTACTATAACTCCCAATGTTTTACAGTTTTAATACAATGCGAGGAAATCAAGACTATTAACATAAATTCCCCTAAATACACTTTTTATCTATAATATAACGCTGGGAGCGTCACTCTGACTGTAGCCTTTATAGACTGCGCAAGTGCAATGCGCCTGTGCAGTCTGGATAGAGTAAGGCTGGTTTCACATTAGCGTTGCACTGACCTGCGTCGGTCAGCGCACGGCCGCCGCTAAGCTCCGCCCCCGCCGCACCTCCTCCCGATCCCTCTGCCTATGGGCGCATGACGCTGCATGCGACCTGCGCACCCTATCTTTAGCATTGGGTTCACAGGCCGTACACAGGTCGTGCCCAGATATGCATTAGCCAGCGCATTCATCCTTTTGACGGTGCGCCGACCTGCGCCCAACGCACCGTCAAAAGGACGCATGCACCGGCAAACGCATACCTGCGCACGGCCTGCGTACCCAATGTTAAAGATAGGGTACGCAGCGTCATGCGCCCATAGGCGGAGCAATCTGGAGGAGGCGCAGCCGGGGGTGGAGCTTAGCGGCGGCCGTGCGCAGACCCATGCAGGTCAGTTCAACACTAGTGTGAAACTAACCTAACGCACCCGGGGATGAGGAGGGTGACCCAGGACATTGCGGTATGCATAAGCATACCACGATCTCCGGCAAAACACCTTACCGATCCGGTGTTGCTGCGGAGTCTTGCTGGGATGACAGGAGAGGGCGGGTTGTGGCTCCGGAATCAGCACAGGCCCAGTCCATGCTTTCCGGCGCCATATTGTGGAAGACACAATACAATATGTCTTCAAGAAAATAGCACCAGAAAGCGAGGACTGCGCAGGCACCAATTTTGCCGGCATCGGCGGATGCCCAGTCCGCGCTTTCGGGTGTCATTTTGTGGAATACGCACTGCAGTGTGTCTTCAAGGAAATGGCACCGGAAAGCGATGACTACGCAGGAGCCGCTCTCGCTGGTACAATCCCGCCCTCTCCTGACCTCATGGCAAGACCCTGCGGCAATACAAGGATTGGGGATGAGGGGTACCATGCATACCAGGATTAGGGAGTGGGAGGACCATGCATACCAGGATTGGGGGGTGAGGGCTACCATGCATACCTGGATTGGGGGAGTGAGGGCTACCATGCATACCAGGATTGGGGGGTGAGAGGAGCATGCATTCCAGGATTGGGGGTGAGGGCTACCATACATACCAGGATTGGGGGAGTGAGGGCTACCATGCATACTAGGATTGGGGGGTGAGAGGACCATGCATTCCAGGATTGGGGTGAGGGCTACCATGCATACCAGGATTGGGGGGTGAGGGGACCATGCATACCAGGATTGGGGATGAGAGGACCATGCATTCCAGGATTGGGGGGTGAGGGGACCATGCATTCCAGGATTAGGTGGGTGGGGACCATGCATACCAGGATTGGGGAGTGAGAGGACCATGCATACCAGAATTGAGGGGTGAGGGGACCATGCATACCATGATAGGGATGAGGGGGTACCATGCATACCAGGATTGGGGTGAGGAGACCATACATACCAGGATTGGGGGGTGAGGAGACCATACATACCAGGATTGTGGGGTGAGGGGACCATGCATACTAGGATGAAGAATGGGGTGTCATGCATACCAGGATTGGGGGTGAGGGGACCGTGCTTATCAGGATAGAGGGGTGAGAGGATCATGCATACCAAGAAAGGGATGAGAGGACCATGCATACCAGGATAGGGGGGTGAGAGGACCATGCATACCAGGATGGGGGGTGAGAGGACCATGCATATCAGAATTGGAGGGTGAGGGGGCCATCCATACCAGGATTGGGGGATAAGGGGTACCATGCTTACCAGGATAGGGGGGTGAGCGGTACCATGTATACCAGGATTGGGGGTGAGGGGACCTTGCATACCTGAATTGGGAGGTAACGGGTGCCATGTATACCAGGATTGGGGATGAGGGGACCATGCATACCAGAATTGGGGGATGAGGGAGCACCATACATCCTACGATAGGGATGAGGGGGGACCATGCATACCAGGATAGGGGTGTGACAGGTACCATTTATACCAGGATTGTGGATGAGGGGACCATGCATACCAAAATTGGCGGGTGAGGGAGAACCATACATCCTACAATAAGGAAGAGGGGGGACCATTCATACCAGGATTGGGGGTGAGGGGACCATGCATACCAGGATTGGGGGTGAGGAGACCATGCATACCAGGATTGTGGGGTGAGGGACCATGCATACTAGGATGAAGAATGGGGTGTCATGCATACCAGGATTGGGGGTGAGGGGACCGTGCTTATCAGGATAGAGGGGTGAGAGGATCATGCATACCAAGAAAGGGATGAGAGGACCATGCATAGCAGGATAGGGGGGTGAGAGGACCATGCATACCAGGATGGGGGGTGAGAGGACCATGCATATCAGAATTGGAGGGTGAGGGGGCCATCCATACCAGGATTGGGGGATAAGGGGTACCATGCTTACCAGGATAGGGGGTGAGCGGTACCATGTATACCAGGATTGGGGGTGAGGGACCTTGCATACCAGAATTGGGAGGTAACGGGTGCCATGTATACCAGGATTGGGGATGAGGGGACCATGCATACCAGAATTGGGGGATGAGGGAGCACCATACATCCTACGATAGGGATGAGGGGGACCATGCATACCAGGATAGGGGTGTGACAGGTACCATTTATACCAGGATTGTGGATGAGGGGACCATGCATACTAGAATTGGCGGGTGAGGGAGTACCACACATCCTACGATAGGGATGATGGGGGACCATGCATATCAGGATTGGGGTTGAGGGGACCATGCATTCCAGGATTGGGGGTTGAGGGGACTATGCATACCAGGATTGGGGGTGAGGGGACCATGCATACCAGGATTGGGGGTGAGGGGACCATGCATACCAGGATTAGGGGGTGAGGGGACCATGAACCATGCATACCAGGATTGGGGGTGAGGGGACAATGCATACAATGATAGGTATGAGGGGGTACCCTGCATACCAGGATTGGGGGGTGAGGGAACCATGATGAATACCAGGATATGGATGAGGGGGTACCATGCATACCAGGATTGGGGGGTGAGGGGACCATACATACCAGATAGGGATGAGGGGGTACCATGCATACCAGGATTGGGGGGTGAGGGGACCATGCATACCAGGATGAGGAATGGGGTGCCATGCATACCAGGATTGGGTGGGGGGTGAAGGGACCATGTATACCAGAATAGGGAATGAGGGGACCTTGCATACCAGAATTGGGAGGTAAGGGGTGCCCTGTATACCAGATTGGGGATGAGGGGACCATGCATACCAGAATTGGGGGGTGAGGGAGTACCACACATCCTGCGATAGGGATGAGGGGGGACCATGCATACCAGGATTGGGGGTGAGGGGACCATGCATACCAGGATGAGGAATGGGGTGCCATGCATACCAGGATTGGGGGGGGGTGAGTGGACCATGCATGCCAGAATAGGGATGAGGGGGCCATACTTTCCAGGATTGGGGTGTGAGGGGACCATGCATACCAGGATGGGGAATGGGGTGGCATGCATACCAGTATTGGGGGGGACCATACACGCCAGAATAGGGATGAAGGGGCCATGCATACCATTATAGGGATAATGGGGCAATGCATAGCAGTAGAGGGATGAGGGATACCATACATACCAGGATAGGGATGAGGGGTACCATGAATACCAGGATAGGGATGAGGTGTACCATGCATACCAGGATAGGAGGGGGCAGCACATACCAGGATGGGAGACTATATACCAATAAAAATGCTTGCCACCAGGGTGTAGAACGGGTTCATAGCTAGTTAAATATATTTGAAAATACCATCACATAACCACAAAAACCACAAAATAAGTCTATATATAAAGTGCTAAATTTAAATTCCCTCAGCTAGTGACCAAAACCCCAGATGGGGAAAGAAATTGACTCAACAGAATGGTTCTCACACCTATATAGTAACACCTGATATAATAAAAATATAGGGTCTGCAACAGGGTTTAGTATAGTGTATGATTAGATAGCTTAAACCTTCCTAAAATAGCAGAAATATAATAAAGGGCAGGAAACTCCCCTGTACAATGCCATAGAAAACATGGCAAGTGCCCCATAAATAAACTACACTCATCATTCCTTCACAGGGATCATTCACAGTAAAATGTGATAAAGATAAACTTAGCTGTCCACATGATGTTACTCTACGCCTTTCTCCTTTTCTGGTATAAGGTTCACAGGAGGCCATGCTGAAGGATGCTGTTTAATGAAGTATTTGTCCTGCTGTGGAGTGTTCTGCACATTGTATACTACCATTTTTAAATATCCTTTATTTCCTTTAATTTTGTGTCCCCAGGTTCTATTGCACACGTGTCCTGTAATCTCTGGCACAAGAGGTCTCATGTCTTTATTGCATTTGCGCCTATACCAGCTGAAAGTTCGGCTCTCTACTGCACAGTCAGTTATATGATCAAACCTTTACCTAAGCATGCACCCTATGGTCCGATATTCACAGTCACGCAGGCACACAACCTTCTAGGTTTCGCACCGTCAATCTCATTCCATTTCAACACACCACATGTAGCCACCTGCAGAATATTAGAGATGGATGTCACGGGTTTACTGCCACAGAGTGGGGCCAGCTACTACTGCACTGATTAGATGCACTTCAACATCATATTAAATGGAGCAGGTTTCTGCTTGCAGTGCAGGGGTTAAATCTGTTCAGTTTAGAGTTTCTGAAGTTTTACTACTTTGATGATCTCAGCTGTTCAGTGTTGGCAACTCCACTCTGCTATTTATACTTGCCACTAGAAATCTGCCAGTGTTAGTTTTATACTGCCTGGTGTGGAGTTGTAGGTGTTTCTTGCGGAGGCATTTGGTGTGTTGATCTAAATACTGTTGTGTGGTGATTTGCAAAGACATACAGCATCATAACCAACATCAGTACAGGAATATAGCACCAGAACCACCATTAGTACTTGAATACATAACCAGAACCATCATCCATACAGGAATACTTCACCAAAACCATCAATATATGAATATAGCACCGGAACCATGAACAGTAAAGGAACACAGAACCACCATGAAAACAGTGTCACAACTACCATAAGAAGATAAATGCAGCACCAGAACCACAATTAGCACATGATTACAGCAGCAGAACCATCAGTAGTACGTAAAAACATCACCAGACTTAACACAGCTTTAAATTGCAATGTCAGTTCAACCCTTGACATTCATAATTGTATTGCATGAACCTGCGACTCACAGTATGATTTTAACAATGGTAAGGAGATGATTGGAGATGTTGTTACCAGAGGCCATCATTAGAGTGTGGATCCAACAGGAACCATAGTACTGATATTCTATGGATTCAGGCTGTAGCACTACTAAACATGATGTAGCACTATTAAAACAGATAGATACAGGCAGTAGTACTATTACACATTTCAAGAGTAACTTAACTTTTGGAAGGTATCTTGTATTTTTGGCTCTTTAATTACCAACAGATTGGTTTGAGTCTGGCACCTGAAATTTACTCAAATTAAAGGACCTCTTAGAAGTGTGTAGTTCAGAAGAAGGGAATGCATGCACAGCAGAGTACAGATGCAATAAAGTCAAATCTCCTGGCTTCTGGGCTGCGCACTTCTAAGAGGTCTTTGAGTGATCGGTGGGGTATCAGAACCCAGGCTGTACTGATCTGTTTGCAATTAAACAGCCAATTTACACTGACCAAAATTCAAATATCAGCCTATCTAAACAAGCTGTCAACCCAATGCATGAACAAAACGTTTGTTCGTCCTGTGAAATGATATATAAATATCATCTCGGCAGCCCATTGTCTGTTATAAACATGTGCTGCCGAGAACAATGATATTTTATGTGCAAAAAACAATCACCGTTCTAAGCACATGAAAGTGTGGGCAGCCAGTCTAAACAGGCTATTCATTGATGGCTGATTGGCTTAGTATAACAGATCAACAGTTGTTTAAAGGCCGAGATTGTGCAGTACAAATGCACCCCTAGATCCAAGTACCTTATGGTGACGACATGTTTTGATTGGAGTTTTTCTCATCACTTCCATCTTCACTGGTCTTCAGCAGCCCATCTTGACACGGTGCACTTAAAAATCACTTTCACTTTATAATGTTTCCTGCATAAAAATAACTGCACATTCTCTGCCCTCAATAGACCCTATGCTGTTTCTTTGAATAAATAATTGCCCCTCACACTGCTCCCTGCATAAAAAATTACTCCCTCACTGTCCCTCTTATGGTACGTTGCCTGCACACTGTCCTCCTCTATAAAATATTCTGTCCATACTGTACCCCCTATATACTATGACCATTACACTGTCTGCTCTAGTGACCTACAACTGCCACACATTCTACATTATGTGCTATGACTGCCATAGTTTCCATCCTTGTGAACTAGAACCGCCACACTACTCTCCTAAATTATACTCACCACACCTTCATCCCTTATCAAGTATGGTCTCCACATTTCTCACACTCTCCCCATCTTCATATTGAGCCCCTTCTTAACACTTTCCTTCCCAAGATATATATATCTCTATACAGATCCTCCTCTCACACTATCTCCTCATGCTCTAGAGACCCCTCTCCACACTGTTCCTTAATTCTGCATCTAAAGCATGATATGGCGGCCTCATCACTCTACTGGGATGTCAGTAGCCTGAGCACACTACTGCATGTCAGGGTATGAAGCTAGTTGATGCTTTTCTGACTCCTGAAGTGTTAGCGCTCACATCTTCATTTTGTATTAAAGACGCAAACACGAATAATTGCCGGGATACTGGGATGCAGAGTCCAGTGATGTCACTTGTGGAGGCAGCACTGGTGTTTGTACGTCCGGTTTTCTGACAACGTGCTCTGTTGCCAGCTCGTTACTGCTGATCTGAGCCGCCAACAGAGCACACGCAAACCGGCATTGTGCACATTGCACAGTGAACATCATGCAGCGACTAGCCCAGCTCCTGAAACAAGCATCATTGATAACACTTCATTTCAGGGTGCTTCATTGGAGTATCCCAGCAAGCACTGGTATTCTCTAAAGAAGCATCATCAAAAAGGAAATTTTATATTTATGATTTTAATTAACCCCTTCCCAACATATACTGCTCTGCGTGTAAGAGTGTGAACTGTAATGACATCAGGAGAGCATTGGGACCCTGCTGCTTTTGCATGTCTGAGCTGAGGGCAAAATCCCAGGAAAAGGTATATGCTGGGGGTGGGGCGTAGTCTTTGCTGAGATGTGATGTTTCTAGAAGAAGAGACTGCCATGTGAGATGCTGTGTGTGAGGCAGCTGATGAAAAGCAAGGAGTCTGGACTTTGTAAAGATTGTTTGCTGCCAGCATGTTTGTGAGGGTGTTAACCCTTCTTCTTGTGAACCTGTGATTCTGTTGTGGAACAAGTACAGAGCATTTTTGAGAGCTGTGTGACTTTGGAGTTCTGTGGAATCCCTGCTGTGCTGAGCTGCAAAGCAACATAAATCATCTATCCTGTTCAGATTCAGGCAGTTTTGCTCTCAGGAAAATTTGAGTACCTGCTGGAGAAGAGACGGTATTCTGTACCATTCGTATTGAGGGGGATCCCGACAAGCCCTGTTGAAGTGCTATCCTGGACCATATCCTGAGGCTTCAGAACTGTAAGTTCCAGGCGCGTAGGCTTGGCATCGACTGACAAGATGCTGAACCTTGTTTTCCTGTGTTTGTTTTGGGACTGGCTGCATCCGATGCAAATTATATACCTGAGTAGAGACTCACCTCTGGTTAACGGTACCATAGTAATAGATACCCGGGTATCCCCAGATTAAGTGTTTAAGAAACTTCTGTTATATTTATATGTATTGTTATCGTGGGTTTTGAATGGTTTATACTCAGTGTGCAATCCCAGGGGTCCCATAATACCACCTCATCCGATTTACACCTGTTTTCTTAGTACCTGGTTTGACCTTTTGGACAGGTAAATTTATTCTGAACCTCAGTGTAACACACTCAAAGCAGGAATTTTGGGATTGGCACATTCATTTCAGCTCTGGCTGAGTGAGTGTAATTAATAAGGGAATTTTAGTCTGTTTTCTTCAATACTAGATCTCACTCCAACTGTCATTTTAGTACAGTATTATTATTTCGGCCTCAATCTCGGTTTGTGACATACTGGATCTTATTCAGACCTCTGGTCATTACATGCGGAAGCTGCATTCCCACAAACAGCAGTATATGTAAGGCGCTGCGATCTCACAGCCTCATGCTGAGCGCCGCTGCGATCTGGTGCAGGTGTCAGCTCTGTGTGAGTGCTTACACCCTGTAGCAACGCTACCACCGATCGTGGGCGTTTAACTGTTCTGATGGTCTGCTTCAGGGTCCTGTTGGGAAGGTGGCTTGTGTGTGCTGAGAGCAGGCGCTGGCATGCCTGCTCCCCTGCCTGTCAGATGCTGCTCCAATGAAAGATTATAGCTCTCAAAATGGGGGTGCGAAAACTAGTTCTTGCAATAAAAGGCGTTTTTTAGGGTGAGACAGCAGCCAAACATAAAAACACTATATAAATCTAGTATTGCTGTAATAGCAATGACCCAAAGAATAAAGTTTATACTGCATGAGGAATGGCATAAAAATAAATAAAACAAATTCTTCACCTGCTGTTGATTTGGGAGGGAGGAGTCCCGAGGAGAGAATTTGCATATTCCCAGTGCCTTCTGGGATAAGTGAAGAGTCTCCGCGAGCTCAAGGAACACTGGATTTTGGCCGTTGCGGCTGAAAGGAGGACATCAGTAAAACCAGGGGACGAGTCCTGAGGAGAGAATTTGCATATTCCCAGTGCCTTCTTGGATAAGTGAAGAATCTCCACGAGCTCAAGAAACACTGGGTTTTGGCCGTTGCAGCTGAAATGAGGACATCAGTAAACCAGAGGACGAGTCCCGAGGAGAGAATTTGCATATTCCCAGTGCCTTCTGGGATAAGTGAAGAGTCTCCGTGACCTCAAGGAACACTGGGTTTTGGCCGTTGCAGCTGAAAGGAGGACATCAGTAAACCAGGGGAGGAGTCCCAAGGAGAGAATTTGCATATTCCCAGTGCCTTCTTGGATAAGTGAAGAGTCTCTGCGAGCTCAAGGAACACTGGGTTTTGGCCGTTGCAGCTGAAAGGAGGACATCAGTAAACCAGGGGAGGAGTCCCGAGGAGAGAATTTGCATATTGCCAGTGCCTTCTTGGATAAGTGAAGAGTCTCCGTGAGCTCAAAGAACACTGGATTTTGGCCGTTGCAGCTGAAAGTAGGACATCAGTAAACTAGGGAGGAGTCCCGAAGAGAGAATTTGCATATTCCCAGTGCCTTCTGGGAAAAGTGAAGAGTCTCCGCGAGCTCAAGGAACACTGGATTTTGGCCATTGCAGCTGAAAGGAGGACATCAGTAAACCAGGGGAGTTTTGGCATATATTTCACCGCTTGAATATCTCTTGAACAATAAGAACATGGAAGAGGCCAAGAGCCATTTGGTGAGCTGCATTTCTTGCTACATGTTCACAGACTTAGCAGTGGAAAAGTCAAACTTCACATGCCAAAAATGCAAGCTTGTGTCCTGTTGGAGGAAAAATTGCAAAATCTGGAAGAGAGGTTATCTACATTGAAAACCATTAAGGAAGGTGAAGAGTTCTTAGACAGAGCAGAATTATCTCTTCATATTACAGAAAGAGAAGAAATTCGAAATGCACCTGAGAAAACAGAGGAATGGAAACATGTGACCCAGAGAAGCAGGAGGATTGGGAGGCAGTCAGCACCAATTCTGCTCAGGTACCAGTACCAAGGCTCTTACACAAGGAGAACGATGAAGAAAACATCAAGATAAGACTTTGGCCACAAACTAATAACCTTGTACGCCCTCAGAGTCCTCTTGAATGGAGAAAGAAAACTGTTGTGAAGAAGAAACGGAGAGTTGTTGTCATGGGGGATTCCCTGTTGAGAGGAACAGAGGCCGCTATCTGCAGACCGGATTTAACCTCAAAGAAATGTGCTGTCTTTCAGGTGCAAAAATTAAAGATGTGTCTGACAGGATATCAGACTCTTAAGACCTACAGATGACTACCCATTCCTGCTAATACATGTGGGGACAAATGACACCGCAAGAAACGACCTGGAAACCATCTGCAGTGACTTTGAAAACTTAGGTGAGAAAGTGAAAGAACTGGGAGCGCAGGTGGTCTTCTCTTCCATCCTTCCAGTGGATGTCCATGGAACAAGGAGATGGAAGAAGATTCTGCAGGTGAACAACTGGCTATGTCTATGGTGCCGTCAGCAAGGATTTGGATTTTTGGATCACGGAGTGAATTACCTATACGATGGACTACTTGCTAGAGATGGGGTGCACCTTTCGAAGACTGGAAAACATGTATTTGGAAGTCGCCTTGCTACACTCATCAGGAGAGCTTTAAACTAGAACAATGTGGGAAGAGAAGCAAAACGCCAGCAAAAGCCATACACCTGACAAATACTATTGAGATTTCTGCTATTAGAAGTGAAGGGGAAGAACAAAGACAAAAAAAATCTACATAATAAAAATATTGAAGAAAGAGAAACCAATCACAAACTAAAATGTTTCTATACGAATGCACAAAGCAACAAACAAGGAGAACTGGAATTACTAACGCAGGAGAAGAAATATGATGTCATTGGAATCACTGAGACTTGGTGGGACGATACACATGATTGGAATACAAGGCTAGAAGGATACAACTTATTTGAAAGAAACAGACTTGATAAACGAGGAGGAGGTGTCACATCGTATGTTAAAAAAGCGTATATCTGCACAGAGATTGAAGCTTCAGAGACTGGGAGTTCTGTGAAACTGTTTGGGTAACAATACAAGGACAGAACAATGGAAAGGAAACCATTGTAGGCATTTACTACAGGCCACCTATGCAAGCTGAACATACGGATGAACTCTTTATGCATCAAATGGCCAAGTTCTCCAAAAAATATGACATAGTGGTCATGGGAGATTTCAACTATCCAGACATTTGTTGGGAATCTCTCTCAGGCAAAACTAAAAGGTCAAGGAAATTCTTATCCTCTCTTGCTGACAACTTTATCTTCTAAAAGGTAGGGGAGAAAACAAGGGGATCTGCTACCTTGGATCTAATCCTTATAAATAGGGAGGAAATGGTTGAGGAGGTAAAGTGGTTGGGACCCTAGGAGGTAGTGACCATGCTATTTTAGAATTTTGGATAACAAGAGGAGGAAGACCTGTGAAGACTCAGACGTCAAGGTTAGATTTCAGAAAGGCAGATTTTAAGGGACTCAGAAAGAGAATTGGAGGGATCCAATGGTTAGATATCCTTAAGGACAAAAATGTCCAGGAAGGATGGAAAATCTTTAAAAATTAGATTCTCAAAGCACAATCCTTAT
The DNA here is from genome assembly GCA_033576555.1 of Oophaga sylvatica. NCBI lineage: Eukaryota > Metazoa > Chordata > Amphibia > Anura > Dendrobatidae > Oophaga > Oophaga sylvatica. The sequence goes on along the minus strand of JARQOD010000001.1, from coordinate 234,087,584 downwards.
TAATTCCGAAAAGAGGGAAGAATGGGAAGCATTTAAGGAAACCAGGATGGATGAACACAGAACTTAAACACATGCTAAAAAGGAAGAAAGAAAGAGGGATGTGTGTGGCCCAACTACGCCAGGCACACACAAAATCCAGGAAAATGCACAGGAAGGTAACCGCAAAAGCTTGCTATCCATTCACTTCACTCACACTTTCAGACACACCCACCAGGGGTATAGGAGGTAGTGACACGTAGCAGAGCTCATTCAAGTTTCCTGTCTGAGAAGAGCTCAGATCAGTCAGTTTCCTGTCTTAGGACAGTGCAATTCAGTGTCAGTCCGGTCTGGACTTGGAGGGAGAAGGAGAGAGGACTGAATCTTCGCAGAGCTAGCGTAGCTCACCTGACAAGGAAGTGGAGGCTAGTACGGGTGAAGTCAATCATCCTAGCCTAGTCAGAGCTACCCTTAATCAGTACCTCAACAGAAGCTGAAACAAGGAGGATACTGAGAGCTGCTCAGCGAGCTCTGGAGAAAGCTGACATTTCCATCAAAGCTACAAGTGCTTATGATAAGAGCGAGAGCAGGGCGAAGGGTGCAGTGGAGAAGACAGAGAGAAGTGCTTCAGGTACCAAATTATCTGCACTAATTCACCGGACACCCGGGGTCCGAAGCGTTGCTAGAGTTTCAAGCTTAGTAACAAGATAACCGGAGACTATCTGGACTACAGGTCGCAGAGAGCAGCCCTAAGCGCCAATACGTAAACGGAGTCAGGGAGAACAAGGACTTTTAGCAGGGCCCTGCATAGAGGGACTTTGTTCTTTTCAACATCTGATAATCAGAGACGTAGAAGGCTCCACCACAATGTTGACCGGCTTTGCAGCTATTGAGAAAAAGCTGGAGATTGCAGAGTTAACTTCGCTTCATGCAAGTTTGGACTCAGATATATATGAAGTAAAGGAGGCCTCTAACCTGCTCAGCGGTTATCCCGAATGTGCATTCTCCACCCCGACCAGCTCCCCGGGAACTGCCTGAACCATCTACCAGTAAAGGTATGAAAAGAAGCTGCATTGTGTGTGACTGAATTCTTAACTACACCCTGCATCATCACCATAGACTTCCAGGGATCAGTCTCACCTGTGGGAGACTTACCACCCAGCTGCCCCATAACATCCCCTGTGAAGATCCTTATAGCAGCGCTGGTCCAATTGATCAGATACCACAGGTGGCGTCACGAACTACCTATCCTAATAATCCCCTGTAAATATCCCCATTGCATGACCGCCAGGGCCACGGATCGAGTCCCGCTGCCAGTGACATCTCCCATAGAAATCAATGGGCTCGGCTCCGAGTACCCCATAGCCCTGGTATCCACAATTGTGGTGCGAGTCAACTAAAACTTGGCTTCACGAACAGGATGCGAAACTTGCAAAAATTGTGAGTCCTGTGTTGCCTATATTGACTGTTTTATGCGAAAAAGACTGTTTGCTGTTTTGTCACTTTGGCGCCAAATACCGCCATCTTTACCGCAATATTCGCGCCCTCAGGCGCTGGTGAAGAAGGGGGGCGTACCTGAAAAAGCGCGCTGTTGCCTGGACACGCCCCCAACTCTGACGCGGCGGCAGGTCCTGTGAAACAGGAAGTGAACGCTCTGACATCAGAGCGCCAGCGACAAAGGTCCTGTCTCCACCGCTGTGCCTGCGACGCTGCAGCCTGTGAAAGAGGTAGGCTCAGATTAACCAAGGGGCATCAACATGTCGCAGCAACCGGCAGACGGAGCGGCACCAGCCGGTGGCCCCAATAGTCCACCGCTTGGCGTTGTAGCGCAGGATGGAGGGGCAGGCCCCTCACCTAGTCCGGTGGTCCCGCTCATGCCCCTAACGCTCCCATACATGCCAGGAGCGAAGTGGCTCCCCCAGTACAGCGGCGAGCCAGACACTCTGCCAGGGTTTAAACGGAAAATATGTAGTATTTTGGATATGTACTCAATGACTGAGAAGCAGAAAGCTGCTGTGGTAATAGGACAGTTAGCTGGTGCGGCTGAGAGTGAAGTAAAGACTTGGCCCACTGCAGACCAGGAGTCGGTACCTGCGATTCTCTTAAAGCTACAGGCCATCTTTGAGGACCGCACAGAAACGGATCTCCGGATGGCATTTTATCAGTGATTCCAGAGACCGGGTGACAGTATTAGGGACTACGCCTGCCGACTACAGGGGGCCCTGCGAGCTCTTAAACAGGCTAACCCCACAAGTCCCATTGATGAGAGTCAAATGTTGAAAGAGCAATTTGTACGGGGACTGAGGTCTCCAGCGGAAGGCAGGACTGTAAACTGGTGGTCCTTAGATCATCCAGATGCCACTTTTGATGCCCTAAAAGACATGGCAATAAAAGGACTGCGACCCTTGGAAAAGCCAGAGGTGGCAAATCAGTATCACCCGGGTGAAGCCACTCTAAAGCCGGCAGTACCCACCTTTTCCCCGCAGGTGGCAGAAGCTACAACGCAGGTGGCACCCCCTAGTGAGTTGGAATGTCTGCGCTCAGAAGTGCGCCAGCTGACTAAGAACCTGGCCACTGTAATGGATGCCCTGCAACTGCGGAAAGAGGAAGGAGGAAAGATCCTATTAGCCAACTGTCCGGAGGATGTCCCTTGGATGAACCGGAGGAAATGGAGGACGTCGCCTCACCGGAGGAGGACCACGCCACCCCAGGAGCGACTCCTGATCAACACCATTCTCGCCGGGAGATCATCTGCTACCGCTGCAACCAAAAAGGTCATATAGCTCAGCAATGTCCTTTAAACGAGCCGATCCTGGGTCCAAGGGCCAACACCCAGGAGTAGACTCATCAGGCCCCTTAGACTGGAACCGCAGGTTCGTGGGTGGACGACCCTACCTGTCCATCATTCTGGACGGGATTGCAATTCCTGCACTGCTGGACACTGGATCACAGGTGACCATAATACCTGATGTCCTTTATAATAAATTTTGGTCAAAGGACAGTCTCCAGCCCCCGAGCCCTGACTTTACAGTGTACGCCTCTAATGGTCTCCCTGTTGAAGTACTCGGAGCCAAAAATGTGGACGTAAAAGTGGGCAGAGTGGCGCTGAAGGATCAGGGACTTCTAGTAGTCAGGACTGTAAATGAGGAAAATGGCCTAAATGTGATATTAGGTACTAACATTATCAGTAACTGTCTGGGAGAAGTTGTGTTTTTGCTCCAACAGCTCGCTGAAGTTGCCAAGCCAAAGCAGAAGGAGTGATCCAGAGGGAGATCCGGGCCCTGATGTGCCAGCAGCAAGTGAAGCTTACAGATGGTGAAATCGGTAATGTACGGGTCACGGACTCGAATCCCATTGTAATACCCCAATGAGTGAAATGTTAATATGGTGTAGAGCAGCCATAGGACTGAGGGGACAGAACTACCAAGCAGTAGTAGAGCCCCATCATTCAGAGCACAGACCTACACTCATGACTGCTAGAGGGGTAGTGGAAGTGATAAATGGGAGAGTACCAGTACGACTTCTCAACTGGGGGGACGACGAAGTAAATTTACCACGTTATGCCACAGTTGCTAAATTACATGCCGTAGATAACAATTCTATCCTCACAACCGAGTCCTTAGCCTCCCGCCAACCAGCGGAGGATAATGATCCGGCAACCCCGGTAGCGGACTGGTGTCAGCAGCTTCATATAGGGACAGACACCACTTCCGTCCACCAGAAACAGGGGGTACTACGGGTGGTACAAGAGTACGCACAAGTATTTAGCAAACACCCACATGACTTTGGGACAATTAAGGGAGTACAGCATCATATCCCTACAGGCAGTCATCCTCCCATCAAAGAGCGGTACAGGCCTATACCTCCAGCCCACTATCAGAAAGCTAAGGAAATGCTGCGTGACATGAAGGCAGCCGGGGTGATAAGGGATAGTTGTAGTCCCTGGGCAGCACCTCTAGTTCTAGTTAAGAAAAAGGATGGTAGCATGAGAATGTGTGTAGATTACAGACAAGTCAATCGCATAACACATAAAGATGCATACCCATTACCACGCATAGAGGAATCCTTAGCTGCTCTGAAAACGGCTAACTACTTTTCTACCCTCGACCTTACTAGTGGGTACTGGCAAGTAGCTGTGGCTGAGGAGGATCGGGAGAAAACTGCTTTCACCACCCCAATGGGACTCTGCGAGTTTGACAGAATGCCGTTTGGCCTCAGCAGTGCCCCAGGAACATTCCAGAGAGTGATGGAGAGCTGCCTAGGACATCTCAACTTTGAAACCGTGTTGCTGTATCTGGACGACGTGATTGTGTACTCCAAGACATATGAAGATCATCTGAAGCACCTGGCAGAGGTATTCGAGTCACTGTCCAAGTATGGGATGAAATTGAAGCCCTCTAAATGCCATCTGCTCAAACGGAAGGTACAGTACTTGGGACATATTGTCAGTTCCGAAGGAGTAGCGCCGGACCCCGAGAAGGTCACAGCCATCCAGAAATGGCCGGAGCCGAAGAATCTAAAGGAGGTGCGTCAGTTCCTGGGACTAACAGGTTACTACAGGAGGTTTGTAAAAGATTACACTAAGAAAGCGGTGCCTTTACAGGACCTCCTGGTAGGACAACCTCTCAAGAGCAGAAACTCTCCATTCAATTGGGGTCAAGAACAAGCTAAAGCATTCAAAGAGATGAAAGAGATCCTGACCGGCGATGAAATCTTAGCCTACCCAGATTACAGCCAACCGTTCCTGCTGTACACCGATGCCAGCAACGAGGGATTGGGAGCGGTCCTCAGTCAGAAGCAGAATGGCCAAGAAAAAGTCATCGCATATGCCAGCAGAAAGCTCAGGCCAACTGAGAGAAACCCCGAAAACTATAGCAGCTTCAAACTGGAGTTCCTAGCGCTGGTCTGGGCCATTACCGAAAGATTCAAACATTACCTTGCCTCCAACAAGTTCACTGCGTTTACAGACAACAACCCCTTGACGCATCTGGAAACAGCCAAGCTGGGAGCCATGGAGCAACGTTGGATGGCTCGGTTGTCAAACTATCAGTTTACCATCAAGTACAGAGCGGGCCGTAAAAATGCTAACGCGGACGCCTTGTCCAGAATGCCGCATGAATCCGACACGGAGGAAGAATCAGATGATCTGGAAGAAATCGAGCTACCTGCGTTCCACCGAAACGGGATGGTCCAAGAGCAACGAGTCTACAGAAAGCGGTGTGGTGAGATGTTGAACCCTTTACTCCATCACAGCTGGAAGGAAACTCAGGACAGTGATCCCGTGGTCAGCCGTGTCAAGGAGCTGATAAGACAGGAAGGTTCTTCCTTGGAGAAAGATGCACCTATACCAGCAAAGCTCCTGTGGAATGAGAGAAGCCGGTTGTTCATCTACCGAGAGAAGTTGTGCAGGAGATACGTCGACCCAAGGACCCATGAGATGGTTTGGCAAATAGTGGTCCCCAGAGCAGACATCCAAATGGTGCTAGAAGCCTACCACGATCAAGCGGGCACTTTGGCTGGAAAAAGCTGGAGACCCTGTTGAGGTGTCGGTTCTACTGGGTAGGGATGCGCAGCTCCATCGAGAAGTGGTGCCGGAACTGTGGACCCTGCGGCCTCAGACGAAGAGACTACTGTAGTCAGAAGGCACCCTTGCAGCCTATCCGGACGACTCGTCCCTGGAGATCGTAGCATTGGATCACGTCAAGTTGTCCCCAAGCAGGTCAGGATACTCATATGCCCTGACCATGGTGGATCACTATTCCAGGTTTCTGGTGGTCGCCCCTGTCAAAGATCTGACAGCAGAGACAGCAGCCAAGATCTTCCAAGCAAGTTTCTGTAGACCACACGGATATCCAGAGCAGGTACTGACTGATCGAGGTCCAGCCTTTGAAGCTGAACTGTTTCAGGAATTCTGTCAATTGTATGGATGTAAAAAGATCAGAACAACACCATACCACCCTCAGACCAACGGCCTTTGTGAAAAGATGAACCACATTGTCATGGATTTACTGAAAACTGTACCACTGGAAGAAAGAAATCGGTGGCCAGACTTGTTACCTGACCTGGTTGACTTGTACAACCACATACCAGTAAGCTCCACCAACTGCACTCCAGCCTACCTTATGAGAGCAAGACCCGGAAGACTGCCAATGGATTTGGAGCTGGGAGTGGTAGAACCAGAGGCTGATGACAATGCTGAAGATTGGGACACAACTCGACAGGAACAGTACAAGAGAGTACAAGCCTGCGTAGAAGACAGTCTCAACAAAGTAAGGGAAAAGCAAGAGAAGAACTATAACAAAAATGCTCCCGCTACGCCTTTTATGCCTGGAGAAATGGTGCTCAAAAGGAAAAGAAGAATGCACAAGTTGGATGATCAGTGGGAACAGGAGCCATATGTCGTGCAAAATTCCAATTTTGATAACAGAAAGGTCTGTGCCATTAGTAAGGATGGAGGAAAAACGACTGCAACTGTGTCTAGAGATCATCTAAAGTTGTGTCCGGGCCCATTAAAGCTTCGTGAGGAAGAACCTGTTATCCTTCAGAAAGAAAATGATGAAGCGGTCATACATACATATTTGGGAGATTTACCTGCGGATTGGCCCAGATTGGGAGACGCTGTAATTATTCCTGTGCTGCAGTTTTATCAACCGCAAGAGGAGTCTCTACATCCAGTCATACCAATTGTGCCAGTGGAGCCAGTTCCAGAAGGACCTGTTCCGGCAGACCCTCAACCATTGGAACCTCAAGAAGCAGCACCACAAGAAGTGGAGTCCCCTGGTGAAGCAGTACCGCATCGCCCAGTCGCTAGCATGCTTGCCAGGTCCCTAGAGAGGTGGAGTCGTATCTATAGTTTGCCGTTACGCAGAACAGAAAGGTTAGAGACTACTATACCTGACGCTACCCCACGTAGGTCAGAACGTATCACTAAAGGAAAACTACCTATTCGCTATCAGGAGTAGTCCTAGTAAACTAGTCTAGCAAGACCCAGACAGGGTTTATTGTCACTGACAAATTGTATAAAGTTTTACAAGATTTTGCACTTTAACAAGAGTTAAAGTATAATGTAATTATTTGAAATGTGTTTTAACCATGCCAATGGACTGCGTGGCTGTGGACTGTGCCAGCCCAAGAACTTGTATTGTAAATAGTTGCACTACGGTGCCCTATCTTGGTTTTACACGAAACCATTACTATCTACCTTTGAAGAAAAACCCGTATGGTGTGGCCTAAAGTGAGGTCTGCAGTCAGAAGTCCTGCAGCCCACCCAGGACCCACGTGGGAGGTTTTTGGTGCGGGTCCTCCACAAGAATTTGTCTTGTATTATGGAAATGTTTTGATACTTTGATACTTTTGTATTTTTTCTAATGTACAAATTGTAACGTTCAAGAAGTCTTACCTCCCGGATGGGAAGAGTTAAAATGTTGTTGTTTAATGCAAAACAAAAATGTTTCTTTTTCTCTTTTACAGCCCGGGAGTGCTGTGTTTAACCAAGGGGGGATGTGTGGCCCAGCTACGCCAGGCACACACAAAATCCAGGAAAATGCACAGGAAGGTAACCGCAAAAACTTGCTATCCATTCACTTCACTCACACTTTCAGACACACCCACCAGGGGTATAGGAGGTAGTGACACGTAGCAGAGCTCATTCAAGTTTCCTGTCTGAGAAGAGCTCAGATCAGTCAGTTTCCTGTCTTAGGACAGTGCAGTTCAGTGTCAGTCCGGTCTGGACTTGGAGGGAGAGGAGAGAGGACTGAATCTTCGCAGAGCTAGCGTAGCTCACCTGACAAGGAAGTGGAGGCTAGTACGGGTGAAGTGAATCATCCTAGCCTAGTCAGAGCTACCCTTAATCAGTACCTCAACAGAAGCTGAAACAAGGAGGATACTGAGAGCTGCTCAGCGAGCTCTGGAGAAAGCTGACATTTCCATCAAAGCTACAAGTGCTTATGATAAGAGCGAGAGTAGGGCGAAGGGCGCAGTGGAGAAGACAGAGAGAAGTGCTTCAGGTACCAAATTATCTGCACTAATTCACCGGACACCGGGGTCCGAAGCGTTGCTAGAGTTTCAAGCTTAGTAACAAGATAACCGGAGGCTATCTGGACTACAGGTCGCAGAGAGCAGCCCTAAGCGCCAATACGTAAACGGAGTCAGGGAGAACAAGGACTTTTAGCAGGGCCCTGCATAGAGGGACTTAGTTCTTTTCAACATCTGATAATCAGAGACATAGAAGGCTCCACCACAATGTTGGCCGGGCTTTGCAGCTATTGAGAAAAAGCTGGAGATTGCAGAGTTAACTTCGCTTCATGCAAGTTTGGACTCAGATATATATGAAGTAAAGGAGGCCTCTAACCTGCTCAGCGGTTATCCCGAATGTGCATTCTCCACCCCGACCAGCTCCCCGGGAACTGCCTGAACCATCTACCAGTAAAGGTATGAAAAGAAGCTGCATTGTGTGTGACTGAATTCTTAACTACACCCTGCATCATCACCATAGACTTCCAGGATCAGTCTCACCTGTGGGAGACTTACCACCCAGCTGCCCCATAACATCCCCTGTGAAGATCCTTATAGCAGCGCTGGTCCAATTGATCAGATACCACAGGTGGCGTCCCGAACTACCTATCCTAATAATCCCCTGTAAATATCCCCCATTGCATGACCGCCAGGGCCACGGATCGAGTCCCGCTGCCAGTGACATCTCCCATAGAAATCAATGGGCTCGGCTCCGAGTACCCCATAGCCCTGGTATCCACAATTGTGGTGCGAGTCAGATGCATATCTAAAGAAGAATATAATGCCGTCTGCAGAACCTGCAGGGCACAAATAAGATTATTTAAAGCTAACAATGAATTAAGGCTTACAAGTGACGTCAAAAGCAACAAAAAATGATTTTGGGGATACGCCAAAAGTAAAAGAAAAGTCAAAGATGCTATAGGATTTTTACAGGATGAAAATGATGAAATGGTAAGACAGGATGTTGAGAAGGCTGAACTTTTAAATTCCTATTTTGCATCTGTTTTCTCTCAGAAAGGAAATGTAACATCAACTGATCTTCACTGTCCTATTAAAGGAATAGAAGAATCCAGAATATCTATCAGATGAATTACACCGCAGAGTACTGAAGGAGATAGCAGAAGATATTCTTGAACCACTGTCCATAATCTTTGAAAATTCTTGGAGAACAGGAGAAGTCCCAGAAGACTGGAGAAGAGCAAGTGTTGTTCCTATCTTCAAAAAGGGGAAGAAGGTGGACCCAGGGAACTACAGGCCGGTGAGTCTGACTTTTATACCAGGAAAGATCTTTGAACAAATTATTAAAGAACATGTATGCAAGTACCTGGATAAGAATGAAGTGATTAAACAGAGTCAGCATGGGTTTGTAACTAATAAGTCATGTCAGACTAGCTTAATTTCCTTCTATGACAGAATCACTGACTGGGTGGATCAGGGAAATGCTGTAGATATAGTATATCTTGACTTCAGCAAAGCATTTGACAAAGTATCTCACACAATCCTTATTGAAAAAATGACTAAGTATGGAATGGACAAGGCAACTGTTAGGTGGATTTATAACTGGCTTAGTGATCGAACTCAAAGAGTGGTCGTAAATGACTGCACATCCAGTTGGAAGAATGTCTCAAGTGGGGTACCACAAGGCTCTGTTTTGGGCCCTGTATTGTTCAACATCTTTATCAATGATTTAGATGAAGGAATTGATTGTAAACTGATCAAATTTGCTGATGACACAAAGCTACGAGGGGTAGCTAATACTAGAGAAGAGAGAGAGAGGATTCAAAAAGATATAAATAAACTGGAGCAGTGGGCAGCAACTAACAGAATGGAGTTTAACAGGGAAAAATGCAAAGTACTACATCTGGGCAATAAAAATGAAAAAAGCATATACAAAATGGGAGGAATAGGGCTAAGTAACAGCACATGTGAAAAAGACTTGGGTATACTAATTGATCACAGACTGAACATGAGTCAACAGTGTGATGCAGCAGCAAAAAAGGCAAATGCAATTCTAGGATGTATCAACAGAAGCATACAGTCTAGATCACATGAGGTCATTATTGCCCTCTACTCCTCTTTGGTCAGACCTCATCTGGAATACTGTGTCCAGTTTTGGGCACCACATTTTAAAAAAGACATCAACAAACTGGAGCAAGTTCAGAGAAGAGCCACCAGAATGGTGACCGGTCTGCAAACCATGTCCTATGAGGAATGGTTGCAGGATTTGGGAGTGTTTAGCTTGCAAAAAAGAAGTCTGAGAGGAGACTTAATAGCTGTCTACAAATATCTCAAGGGCTGTCTCATTGTAGAAGGATCATCTTTATTCTCATTTGCACAAGGAAAGACTAGAAGCAATGAGATGAAACTGAATAGGAGGAGACACAGATTAGATATTAGAAAAAACTTTTTGACAGTTAGGGTGATCAATGAGTGGAACAGGCTGCCACGAGAGGTGGTGAGTTCTCCTTCAATGGAAGTCTTCAAACAGAGGCTGGACAGACATCTGTCTGGGATGATTTAGAGAATCCTGCTTTGAGCAGGGGGTTGGACCAGATGGCCCAGGAGGTCCCTTCCAACTCTACCATTCTATGATCATTCTGCGTCCCAAAGATCGCAGTAAGGCTCGGCTCACATTTATCCTGCGCTCGAGGCTGGGTTTCTGTGTAAATCTCTGAAATACGTGATTCAGACGGAAACCCCGGTGGAAGATTTCCAATAATGAGGCAGATAGAGGCACTGTGGATGGCAGTGTCCGTCTCTTTAGAATTGCATAAAAGTGCCTTCAGCCACAGTTTTGTGCACTTCTGAAAAGGACACCGCTGAACAAAGTCCAGACAGAATCCAGAGTAACTCTGCTGCCTCATTATAGTGATTGGATTCCTCGGGGGTTTCATCTGAATCACTTCCCTCAGAGATTCAGATGGAAACCCCTGATGCAAGTGCTCAGGGTAGAGCGCCGATTAAATGTGATCCAAAATGTTAGGTAAAATGTTCCCAAGAAAAGCTTCAACTAAGACCACTTTAAAAGCAAGTCCCCACTCAGGTCCATCATCTGTTAAAATAAATATATGGGGATTCCACATTACTGGTAGTAAAAAGGCTCTTGAAAAGTGAAATGGCTCTTCACCTTCCAAAAGAAATTCAGCAAACTCTGCGCTCTCAAATCCAAACGCCTCTCCCTTCTGAGCCCCACAGTATACTTAAACCACATATATCGCCCACATGCTTGGCATTTCTGTAGTGAGGAGAGCCCACCTAATTTACAGTTGTGTGTCTCCAGAAGCATGGGCTGGGCATAACGTACTGGTGACTGCAACATACTGATCACTACAGCGTACTGGTCACTACAAAGGCAGTTTGCAATTTTCAGTCAGCAACATCCACTACTGCTTGTTTCTGGAAAATACCAATGGAGTCAAAATTGTCACTACACCTGTAGATAAATTCCAAAAGGGGTATAATTTCCCAAATGTGGTCACTTGACAGGGGATTCTGCTTTTCTAGCACTTAGGGGCCCGGTATATGGAGTCTGCAAACTATTCTATGAAAATCTGCGCTCCAGGAAGCAAATAGCGCTCCGTCTTTCCCGAGTCTCTCCGTATGGCTAAGCAGTACTGTACATCCACATATGGGGTATTTCTACATTCAGCAGAAATTATGTGACATATTTTGGTGCATTTTTACTTATTTTCCAGTATGCAAAACTTGGGGCTAACACACAATCTTGGTGGCAAAAATGTAAATTATTTTTTCTTTACTGCCCAATGGTATAAAATTTGAACACAGGGTCATATATACAAATATGAATATGGTAATATTGAAGCAAAATTGCTTCATCCCAAGTTCGGCCCAATGGCCCATATATGGTGGATGAATTACTCCAAGGAGTTAATATTATAAACCAAAAAAATGGAGTATAAACAACATCATAATATAAAAATACAAAAGCTTTATTTGAACAATACAATGCCAACAATAATGGCCAACAATATAGTAAAACAGAATGGAGGAGGAAATAAACTGCGGGTATGAAATATGGGGATAACACTACCTATATAGTAACCAGGGTATATCAAATCATTCAAACATCAGCACAAAAATAGTGCAAATGGTAAGTGCACATTGTATGATATAAATAAATAAAGGCCCAGCAAGGCTCCAAGTGATGATAAGTGGCACAAAATATACCAGATAGAAGGTCACATATTCTTACCCATATCAAATGGTTGAGATAGTGTGTCCCCAGCGGCCCCTGACGCGCGTTTCGCGACAGTGCTTTCTCAAAAGGGGATGCAAGTTTGTCATAATCCCAGAGCTTATATAGGCACACCATAAATTAAGATATTGCCGGTGTATGTTGGCGCACATGAATCCGACGTCACACGCTAATAATGTGTTACCTCCCTCCTTCCGGCCGTCGCTGCTGCACGTGCATAGGCGAAATGTCGCCCTGTGACGTCATCAAAATGCACCTGCAGCGTCACCGTCGGCCAGGAAGATAGAGGTTAGGCGTGTGAATACGGCGCATGCGCGCACCACAGCGGCCATCTTCTTGGAGACCCAAAGGTGGACATTTTGGATAAGATTAACAAAACTATAAATAAAGAAACGTGTAGCGGTATGTGATAAAGAAATAAGGAAATAAACTAAGATGTTAAATATTACTAAATTAACAATTAGTGTGAGCGGAGTGTTACTATAACAATAATTGAAAAAAATATTAATTAGTGCAAAACATAATAAGTAAACATATAATAATAATACGAAAGTGTAGAGCAATCTTGAATGGTGAAAGTTATTCATGTCCAGATGTCCAATCAAGGTAGATCTCATAAAGGAGTGTCACTTGTCGAAATCTCCACAATTAAATACACCAGCATAATTGAACTGAATAAAAAGACTGAAAAAATGACATAAGATTAAAATCAACAATTAAAAAGCGTGGTGGGGTAAATTCACATATAATAATAATATGAACATCTATACGCATGGCGCACAGGACAGCGGTGGATATCATAACCGTATTAAAGGGCACTATCCCTTACAAATAAGGTATAAAGGTCAGCTTTTCATTTAGGCCCCTGGGTGCAACCGTATCGAGGATAACTATCCATCTACACTCACGTTGAGCCAGAGTACGATTAAGGTTACCGCCTCTAATACCACCGTGGACCCTATCAATACCCCTAATTTTAAGTCCACTGGGATCAGATCCATGGCATAGACGAAAATGTCGGGGCAACGTTTTAAGTGCCGTGACATCAGTAGCTTCTCTTGCGGCCATAATGTCACGTACGTGTTCGCGTGTCCTAATTTTCAACTCCCTAGACGTGAGGCCCACGTATATGAGGGAGCACGGGCATGTGGCATAATATACCACATGTGTGGTGTTACATGAGATATAATCACGTATTGTGAATTCCCTGCTCCCATCAGATTTTGTGAAAGTCCCACATTTGAGAACATTAGGGCACGCGACACATGATCCGCAAGGAAAACAACCCACTCTCGGATTGGGTATATGGAAAAAAGATTGTGGTTTTGCCACATAGTGGCTTTTGACTAGATAGTCTCTGATATTCATACCCCTCCGTTGTGTCAATGCGGGAAGTTGAGGTAGATTAGCCGCTAATGTTGTATCCGTTTGTAAAACGGACCAATGTTTTGTTAATATGCCACGAATCTGTTCCCAGCGACAATTAGAGGTAGAGATAAATCGCAATTCGTTGGATTGTTTTAGATTTTTCTTTTCTCGTGTTGTTATCAAGAGATCTTCTCTTCTGGTTCGTTTTGCACGTCTATATCCAGCCTTGATAGAACGGTTGCTATACCCCCTATCCCTAAAACGCTCAGCTAGGGTGACGGACTGTCGCTCAAAGCGGGTCATGGTCGAGCAAGTCCGTCTGTTTCTCAAAAATTGTCCAACTGGGATGGCTTTAATAACAGATGAACTGTGCGCAGAGGAGGCATGTAAAAGGAATTGACAGCCGTCTCTTTCCGATATAAATCAGTTTCAATAGAACCGTCCTCCGCTACGCACAACGTCACATCCAAAAAATCAATAAACTTAGTGTTAAATTTGTAAGTAAATTTAAGATTGAAAGAATTGTCATTGAGCTACTGCATAAATAGCGATAGGCTGGTTTCATTCCCTTTCCAGATCATGAGTACATCATCAATGTACCGAAACCACCCTACCACTGGGTCCGCGGCGTGCGCTCCGTCACCAAAGAAAACCTGCCTCTCCCAAAAACCGAGAAACAGGTTAGCATAAGACGGAGCGCACGCCGCGCCCATAGCAGTACCTTGTGTCTGTAAATAAAATCTATCTTTAAATACAAAAAAATTTTTGTCAAAATAAATTCTAACAAATCTAAAATAAATTCCAAATGGTGGCCATCCCAGTTGGCAGCTTCAAGAAAGAAACGAACTGCCCGAAGTCCGTCAACATGTCTAATGGATGTATATAACGACTCAATGTCAATAGTCACTAACAACATATCCGTTTCGAGAAAAAGTCCGTCAACCTTGGTGAGGATATCAGTTGTGTCTCTGACATAGGAGGGAAGTGTTTCTACCAAAGGTTTTAGAAGATGGTCAATGTATTTGCATACATTTTCACTTAACCCTCCTATGCCAGAGATAATGGGTCTACCCGGTGGATTTTGGGCGTCTTTGTGTATCTTTGGAATCAGGTACAGCGTAGGTACCCTAGGATACTTCGGTAATAGTGCATCCAAGGCCTTCCTTGGGACAAGGCCCTGCTCGTCTGCATAATCTAATATTTTCTTCAATTCCAGAGTGAATGGTAGAGTTGGATTTTGGGACAGAATGCGGTAGGTATTTTTGTCTCTAAGTTGGCGAAAGGAGGACGGTTCTATTGAAACTGATTTATATCGGAAAGAGACGGCTGTCAATTCCCTTTTACATGCCTCCTCTGCGCACAGTTCATCTGTTATTAAAGCCATCCCAGTTGGACAATTTTTGAGAAACAGACGGACTTGCTCGACCATGACCCGCTTCGAGCGACAGTCCGTCACCCTAGCTGAGCGTTTTAGGGATAGGGGGTATAGCAACCGTTCTATCAAGGCTGGATATAGACGTGCAAAACGAACCAGAAGAGAAGATCTCTTGATAACAACATGAGAAAAGAAAAATCTAAAACAATCCAACGAATTGCGATTTATCTCTACCTCTAATTGTCGCTGGGAACAGATTCGTGGCATATTAACAAAACATTGGTCCGTTTTACAAACGGATACAACATTAGCGGCTAATCTACCTCAACTTCCCGCATTGACACAACGGAGGGGTATGAATATCAGAGACTATCTAGTCAAAAGCCACTATGTGGCAAAACCACAATCTTTTTTCCATATACCCAATCCGAGAGTGGGTTGTTTTCCTTGCGGATCATGTGTCGCGTGCCCTAATGTTCTCAGATGTGGGACTTTCACAAAATCTGATGGGAGCAGGGAATTCACAATACGTGATTATATCTCATGTAACACCACACATGTGGTATATTATGCCACATGCCCGTGCTCCTTCATATACGTGGGCCTCACGTCTAGGGAGTTGAAAATTAGGACACGCGAACACGTACGTGACATTATGGCCGCAAGAGAAGCTACTGATGTCACGGCACTTAAAACGTTGCCCCGACATTTTCGGCTATGCCATGGATCTGATCCCAGTGGACTTAAAATTAGGGGTATTGATAGGGTCCACGTTGGTATTAGAGGCGGTAACCTTAATCGTACTCTGGCTCAACGTGAGTGTAGATGGATAGTTATCCTCGATACGGTTGCACCCAGGGGTCTAAATGAAAAGCTGACCTTTATACCTTATTTGTAAGGGATAGTGCCCTTTAATACGGTTATGATATCCACCGCTGTCCTGTGCGCCATGCGTATAGATGTTCATATTATTATTATATGTGAATTTACCCCACCACGCTTTTTAATTGTTGATTTTAATCTTATGTCATTTTTTCAGTCTTTTTATTCAGTTCAATTATGCTGGTGTATTTAATTGTGGAGATTTCGACAAGTGACACTCCTTTATGAGATCTACCTTGATTGGACATCTGGACATGAATAACTTTCACCATTCAAGATTGCTCTACACTTTCGTATTATTATTATATGTTTACTTATTATGTTTTGCACTAATTAATTATTTTTTCAATTATTGTTATAGTAACACTCCGCTCACACTAATTGTTAATTTAGTAATATTTAACATCTTAGTTTATTTCCTTATTTCTTTATCACATACCGCTACACGTTTCTTTATTTATAGTTTTGTTAATCTTATCCAAAATGTCCACCTTTGGGTCTCCAAGAAGATGGCCGCTGTGGTGCGCGCATGCGCCGTATTCACACGCCTAACCTCTATCTTCCTGGCCGACGGTGACGCTGCTGGTGCATTTTGATGACGTCACAGGGCGACATTTCGCCTATGCACGTGCAGCAGCGACGGCCGGAAGGAGGGAGGTAACACATTATTAGCGTGTGACGTCGGATTCATGTGCGCCAACATACACCGGCAATATCTTAATTTATGGTGTGCCTATATAAACTCTGGGATTATGACAAACTTGCATCCCCTTTTGAGAAAGCACTGTCGCGAAACGCGCGTCAGGGGGCCGCTGGGGACACACTATCTCAACCATTTGATATGGGTAAGAATATGTGACCTTCTATCTGGTATATTTTGTGCCACTTATCATCACTTGGAGCCTTGCTGGGCCTTTATTTATTTATATCATACAATGTGCACTTACCATTTGCACTATTTTTGTGCTGATGTTTGAATGATTTGATATACCCTGGTTACTATATAGGTAGTGTTATCCCCATATTTCATACCCGCAGTTTATTTCCTCCTCCATTCTGTTTTACTATATTGTTGGCCATTATTGTTGGCATTGTATTGTTCAAATAAAGCTTTTGTATTTTTATATTATGATGTTGTTTATACTCCATTCCAATGGTATAAAAGTCTGTGACACACCTGTGGTCACCTAGATGAATTTATTGAGAGGTTTTGTTTGTAAAATGGGGTCACTTATGAGGAATTCTGCTGTGTTGGCATCTCAGGGGCTCTGCCAATGTAGTATGGCACCCTCAAACAAGTGGAGCAAAGTCTGTGTTTCTTCACTTCTAAGCTTTGCACTGTACCTCAAAAGTAGTTTTTGACCACATATTGGGTATCAGTGAACTCAGGAGAAATTGCACAACAAATTTTGGCGTCCATTTTCTCCTGTTACCCTTGTGAAAATACAAAATTTGGAGCTAAAAAAGATTTTTGTGGGAAAAATTAGATTTTTTTATTTTCACGGCTTAATGGTATAAACTTCTGAAGAATCTGGGGGTTCAATTTATTATTATTATTATTATTATTATTTATTTCTATAGCACCATTGATTCCATGGTGCTGTACATGAGAAGGGGTTACATACAAATTACAGGTATCACTTACAGTAAACAAACTAACAATGACAGACTGATACAGAGGGGAGAGGACCCTGCCCTTTCGGGCTTACATTCTACAGGATTGTGAGGCAGGAGACAGTAGGCGGGGGGGTTGCAGCAGTTCCGGTGTTGGTTGAGGCGATATCTCCGGTAGTGGTGAGGAGTAGCAGGGTCATTGCAGGCTGTAGGCTTTCCTGAAGAGATGGGTTTTCAGGTTCCGTCTGAAGGATCCGAATGTGTTTGATAGTCGGACGTGTTGGGGCAAAGAATTCCAGAGGATGGGGGATATTCGGGAGAAGTCTTGGAGGTGGTTAGGTGAGGAGCGAATAAGTGTGGAGGAGAGAAGGAGGTCTTGGGAGGATCGGAGATTACGTGAGGGAAGATATCGGGAGATTAGTTCAGAGATATAAGGAGGAGACAGATTATAGATGGCCTTGTAGGTCAGTATTAGTAATTTGAACTGTATACGCTGAAGGAATGGGAGCCAGTGAAGAGATTTGCAGAGGGGAGAAGCGGAGGAGTAGCGAGGAGAGAGGTGAATTAGTCGTGCAGCAGAGTTAAGGATGGACTGGAGAGGTGCGAGGGTGTTAGCAGGGAGGCCAGAGAAAAGGGTGTTGCAGTAGTCGAGGCGGGAGATGATGAGGGCGTGCACAATCATTTTAGTAGATTGAGGGTTGAGGAAAGGACGGATTCTTGAAATATTTTTGAGCTGAAGGCGACAGGAGGTAGAAAGAGCTTGGATGTGCGGTTTGAAGGACAGGGCAGAGTCAAGGGTTACTCCGAGGCAGCGGACTTCTGGTACGGGGGAAAGCGTGATGTCGTTAATTGTGATAGTGTCACGCGGTCTTATGATATGTGTACGATGTCAGTAAACTATTCTTAAAAGAACAACACTCTATACAACATATAGATTAGCAACATCAGCATGTAAATATAGAATAGATTTACCTGACACGATATCCGTTGAACTCAGGGTTAATCTTGAGGACTTGATACACTGTCACAGGAAAGAGGAGGACCGGGGGTCTAACCTGACCCTAAACTGGGGTCCTAACTAATCCCTCACCTTGGAGGTACTGATAATGGTTCAGAGGTCCAAGTCTCCAGCCTAACCCTGTCTCCTATCAGTCCCTGAACCCTGTAATCAGTCCTAAGAAGGATTCTGATTACCACCAAAGGGATATGGGCTGATCTCTGCTAAATACACAGATTAGACATATAAGACAGACTGGAGAAAACACAGACTTGCATACACACTCAAACACAGAAGGAACATAAATGATCTGGGATATTAAACTCTAAGCAAGGTGAGCTTAAAACAACTAAGGAGCTCTTTAACTTAAGTCTATACAGATACAATCCTATCTGTGGTCTGCATGAAGAATTTCACTGGCAACTCCCAACACAGACAACCAGAGATTTAAAGGAAACCAATCAACAAATAATTAATTGCAGCCGGGAGAAAACTGCACCCAGTCCCAGAACTGAGCACAGACAGAATTAACTCCCTAACTGCCAAACACAAAGAAACAGCAACTCAGCTGTGAGAAGTCAGAATGTGCAACCGCGACGATCTTCGTGGCGATGCACACATGACAGTACCCCCCCTTCTACGAGGGGCCTCCGGACCCTCAGGGCCAGGTTTGCCCGGGTGAGTTCTGTGGAAGGTCCGCACCAAACGATCTGCGTTAATGTCAGACGCAGGAACCCACGTCCTCTCCTCTGGACCATACCCCTTCCAATGCACCAAGTACTGAAGGGACCGGCGATTCAGACGTGAGTCAATGATCTTTGACACTTGAAACTCCAAGTTACCATTGACCACCACTGGAGGAGGAGGTAGAGGTGATGGTATGACTGGTGCCACGTACCTCTTAAGTAATGACTTGTGGAACACATTATGAATTTTAAACGTAGGAGGGAGGTCCAGACGAAATGCCACAGGATTAATTATGGAACTGATCCTGTACGGCCCGATGAATCTGGGGCCCAGCTTCCAGGAGGGAACTTTAAGTTTTATATTCCTGGTAGACAACCATACCAGATCGTTCACATTAAGATCTGGACCAGAAACTCTCCTCCTATCAGCCATACGTTTATAACGGTTCCCCATAGCACTCAGATTATTCAATACACCTCTCCACACTGAAGCAAGTGACGACGAGAAACACTCCTCCTCAGGAACCCCAGAAGGGCCCCCCCCATTGAATGTACAAAACTGGGGATGAAAACCATATGTCCCAAAAAACGGGGACTTACCAGTGGACTTGCTCCGCCTGTTGTTAAGAGCGAACTCTGCCAGAGGCAAGAAAGAAGACCAGTCCTCCTGGTTCTCTGAGACAAAACACCGAAGATAAGTCTCTAGGCTTTGATTCAGACGCTCTGTCTGACCATTGGTCTGCGGATGAAAAGCCGAGGAAAATGACAATTGCATCCCCCGACGTAAACAAAATGCCCTCCAAAACTTGGACACAAACTGAGACCCCCTATTTGACACCACATCAGAAGGCAACCCATGAAGTCTCACAATCTCCCCAATGAACACCTGCGCCAGAGTTTTAGCATTAGGGAGGGCAGGAAGAGCAATGAAATGTGCCATCTTACTGAACCTGTCAACAACCACCAGTATGACAGTCTTCCCTGACGACTGAGGAAGGTCCGTGATGAAGTCCATAGACAAATGAGTCCATGGACGCTCCGGAAGTTTCAAGGGTAAGAGGGTCCCAGACGGACGGGTATGAGGGGTCTTAGAGTGAGCACAAACCCCACAGGACGCGACAAAAGTTAAAACATCTTTATTAACGTTAGGCCACCAAAACCGGCGAGAAAGGAGATCTAAAGTAGCCTTACTCCCTGGATGTCCTGCTAAAGCAGAATTATGATGTGCCTCAATAACCTTTTGTCTCAACTGATTTGGGACAAACAGTCTCCCTGGAGGTCCTGCAGGGGCGTCCCCCTGAGCCTCTAACACCTCCTCCTCAAGCTCAGAACATACAGCCGACACTACCACCCCCTCCTGAAGGATAGGAATCGGGTCATCCATTTTCCCGGCCCCTGGGAAACTGCGAGACAAGGCATCCGCCTTAACATTCTTAGATCCAGGGCGATAAGTGACAACAAAATTAAACCTGGTAAAAAACAACGACCATCGAGCTTGTCTGGAATTCAGACGCTTAGCAGATTCCAAATACAGCAGGTTCTTGTGATCAGTAATGACGGTGACCGGGTGGACTGCCCCCTCCAAAAAGTGACGCCATTCTTCAAAAGCCAACTTAATGGCCAAAAGTTCCCTATTGCCGATATCATAATTCCTTTCGGCGGACGACAATTTTTTAGAAAAGAAAGCGCACGGATGCCATTTACCAGGGGACGGACCCTGGGACAATATTGCACCCACCCCTACGTCAGACGCGTCCACCTCCACAACGAACGGCTGTGATGCATCTGGTTGGATGAGAACGGGTGCCGAAGCAAAACATTTTTTCAAAGAGGAAAAAGCTTGGCAAGCTTTGTCCGACCATTTAGAAAAATCCGTCCATTTTCTTGTCATGTCAGTGAGAGGTTTGACAACAGATGAGAAATTACAAATAAATTTCCGGTAGTAGTTAGCAAACCCCAGAAAACGCTGCAGAGCCTTAAGATCCTCTGGCTGATCCCATTCAAGCACTGCTCTCACCTTTTCAGGGTCCATACGGAAACCGGAGGCTGACACCAAGAAACCCAAAAACTGAAGTTCCTGTACGGCGAATACACACTTTTCCAGTTTGGCGTATAGTTTATTGTCTCGCAAGATCTGCAACACCTGTCTCACATGCTCCTGGTGAGACACAAGATCTGGTGAGTAAATTAAAATGTCATCCAAATATACGACCACAAACAGCCCCACCAGATGACGAAAAATGTCATTAACAAAATGTTGGAATACTGCTGGTGCAGTAGTCAGACCAAAAGGCATGACAAGGTTCTCATAATGTCCCTCCGGCGTGTTAAACGCCGTTTTCCACTCATCCCCCTCTTTTATCCTAATCAGATTATACGCCCCCCTGAGATCCAATTTAGAGAACCATTTGGCGCCAACAATTTGATTGAAGAGATCAGGAATCAGAGGGAGTGGATACGGATCTCGAATAGTAATCCGATTAAGTTCGAGGAAATCCAAGCAAGGGCGTAGGCCTCCATCTTTTTTCTTCACAAAGAAGAACCCCGCGGCCACTGGGGA
The DNA here is from genome assembly GCA_033576555.1 of Oophaga sylvatica. Classification (NCBI taxonomy): domain Eukaryota; kingdom Metazoa; phylum Chordata; class Amphibia; order Anura; family Dendrobatidae; genus Oophaga; species Oophaga sylvatica. The sequence goes on along the minus strand of JARQOD010000001.1, from coordinate 234,065,897 downwards.
AGATGAAGGTCTAATATGCCCTTTGGCCAGACTTTCCGAAATATAATCTTTCATAGCCTGCCTCTCAGGACCAGAAAGGTTATATAACCTAGCTTTAGGTAACTTAGCATCAGGAAGTAAATTAATAGAGCAGTCATACACGCGATGAGGAGGCAACTCCTGACACCCCTCCTCAGAGAACACATCCCCAAAGTCCTCCAAAAAAGGAGGCAAAGTACTAGGCACGACTGCACTGATGACTGTGTTCATGCAGTTACTTTTGCAAAACTCCCCCCATTGGCTTATATCTCTGGACTGCCATGTAATCACAGGGTTATGTTTAACCAACCAAGGAAGTCCCAACACAATAGGAGTAGGTAGACCCTCCAACACATAACAAGATAATAGTTCCCTATGTATTGCCCCTACCCGAAGGTCAATGTTATGAACCTCATGAACAAAGCTACCTTGGCCGAGAGGCCTGGCGTCAATGGAGAATATAGGGATCGGTTTGACCAATACACTCAGATGCATACCTTGAGCCTGAGCAAACTGAGCGTCAACCAGATTAGCCCCGGACCCACTATCAAGAAGAACAGAAAATCTCTCCACTCTCGTACCAACCACCACCTCCACTGGTACAAGGAACTGAGAAGAACTAGCGGACGAAATACATACTCCCAGGTTGTCGTCCACCACACAACCTGGGATTAACAGTTTTCCGGCGACTTTTTGCTCAACAAGGCACGGGATGGACATCCCCCAACAAAATGTCCCTCTTTCCCGCAGAAGAAACACCTTCTAGTCCTGCGGCGTATCGCCAATCCCCTCCTACGAAATGATGTCCCTCCCAACTGCATAGGCTCCTCCGAACAGACAAGGGGAACCTCAACATAAGGGACTTTAGTAGTAGGTGGAGTAACAACAGGGGGCGGAGTTACCTCGCACCTCTCCCGGAGCCGTCTATCAGTACGGATAGCTAGGGCCATAGCAGCCTCCAGTGATGGAGGAGAATCATACTGAGCCAAAACGTCCTTTAATTTGTCAGAAAGCCCATGACAAAACTGGCTCCTAAGAGCTGGGTCATTCCACTGAGTATCTGTGGCCCATCTACGGAACTCAGAAGCAAATTCCTCCGCCGGACGATCTCCCTGCTGTATCTTACGTAATTTTGTCTCAGCAAGAGAGAGACCCGATCTGGGTCATCATATACCAAACCCAGGGCAGTAAAAAATCGATCTACTGACTGTAGAGCCGGGGATCCCGGAGGAAGGGAGAAGGCCCAGGATTGAGGGTCCCCTTGTAGGAGCGATATAACAATTCCCACTCTCTGCTCTTCACTCCCTGATGATCGAGGCCGAAGCCGAAAATACAATTTACATGCTTGCCTGAAGGTAAAAAATTTGTCTCGCCCACCAGTGAACCTGTCCGGGAGAGCTACTTTAGGTTCAAATCTGGTTTGCTCCGAGGGAGACAAAACTTTGGACTTAATGTCCGTCAGCTCCATGGATAATCCCTGCAACTGCAGAGCCAGCTGGGCTACTGGATCCATGGCAACTGGGAATAATTTTATGGGCCAGTGAAAATGTCACGCGGTCTTATGATATGTGTACGATGTCAGTAAACTATTATTAAAAGAACAACACTCTATACAACATATAGATTAGCAACATCAGCATGTAAATATAGAATAGATTTACCTGACATGATATCCGTTGAACTCAGGGTTAATCTTGAGGACTTGATACACTGTCACAGGAAAGAGGAGGACCGGGGGTCTAACCTGACCCTAAACTGGGGTCCTAACTAATCCCTCACCTTGGAGGTACTGATAATGGTTCAGAGGTCCAAGTCTCCAGCCTAACCCTGTCTCCTATCAGTCCCTGAACCCTGTAATCAGTCCTAAGAAGGATTCTGATTACCACCAAAGGGATATGGGCTGATCTCTGCTAAATACACAGATTAGACATATAAGACAGACTGGAGAAAACACAGACTTGCATACACACTCAAACACAGAAGGAACATAAATGATCTGGGATATTAAACTCTAAGCAAGGTGAGCTTAAAACAACTAAGGAGCTCTTTAACTTAAGTCTATACAGATACAATCCTATCTGTGGTCTGCATGAAGAATTTCACTGGCAACTCCCAACACAGACAACCAGAGATTTAAAGGAAACCAATCAACAAATAATTAATTGCAGCCGGGAGAAAACTGCACCCAGTCCCAGAACTGAGCACAGACAGAATTAACTCCCTAACTGCCAAACACAAAGAAACAGCAACTCAGCTGTGAGAAGTCAGAATGTGCAACCGCGACGATCTTCGTGGCGATGCACACATGACAGATAGATAGGTCAGGTAAGGAAGATCTGTGGGATGGGGGAAAGATTATGAGTTCAGATTTGTCCACATTGAGTTTGAGGAAGCGGGAGGAGAAGAAGGAGGATATTGCTGATAGACACTCCGGGATTCTGGATAGCAGAGAGGTGATGTCTGGGCCAGAGAGGTAGATCTGAGTGTCATCAGCGTAAAGGTGGTACTGGAATCCGTGGGACTTTATAAGTTGCCCCAGGCCAAGTGTATAGATTGAGAAGAGTAGGGGTCCTAGAACAGAGCCTTGGGGGACTCCAACAGAGAAAGGGTGGGATGAGGAGGTAGTGTGGGAGTGGGAGACGCTGAATGTGCGGTTGGAAAGGTATGAGGAGATCCAGGACAGGGCGAGGTCCTTGACGCCAAAGGAGGAAAGAATCTGTAGTAGAAGGCAGTGGTCAACTGTGTCAAAAGCAGAGGACAGGTCAAGAAGCAGGAGTATAGAGTATTGTCCGTTCGCTTTGGCTGTAAGTAGGTCATTAGTAATTTTGGTCAGGGCTGTCTCAGTGGAGTGATGGGGGCGGAAACCAGATTGTAGAGTGTCAAAGAGCAAGTTAGAAGAGAAGTGGTAGGAAAGCTCAGCGTGGACATGCATCTCCAGGAGTTTGGAAGCGAATGGGAGCAGCGATATTGGGCGATAGCTGGACATAGCGGTTGGGTCGAGGGTTGACTTTTTAAGGATAGGCGTGATTGTGGCATGCTTGAAAGCAGAAGGGAAGGTACCGGAAGTTAGTGATAGGTTGAAGAGGTGGGTTAGGGATGGAATAATAGTGGTGGTGAGGTTGGGGAGGAGGTGGGTTGGGATGTTATCAAGTGCACAGGTTGTGAGGTGCGATTTGGAGAGAAGACAATTAAGCTCCCCTTCAGTTATGTTGGAGAGGGAGGTTATGGGGTTAGGGCATTGCTCTGGTATACAAAGGGTTGTGGTGGTTGAACAATGAAGACTTGCCTTGTTTGGTCGATCTTATTTTTGAAGTGTGTGGCAAAGTCCTCAGCAGAGATGAGGGAGGTAGGAGGGGGCAGTGGTGGGCGGAGGAGGGAGTTAAAAGTTTTGAATAACTGTTTGGGGTTGTAGGATAGGGAAGATACGAGGGTTGTGAAGTAGGCCTGTTTAGCAGAGGTGAGGGCAGATTTGAAAGAGAGTGTTGCTTGTTTGAATTCAGTGAAGTCGTCTTGCGAATTTGTTTTTTTCAACGCCGCTCTGTAATCCTGGACACTTGCCGGAGCTTTTTAGTGGTGTTATTGTGCCAGGGTTGTCTGTTGGTACGTCGCACTCTGCCATGAACGAGAGGGGCGACCATGTCAATAGCCGATGTGAGAGTGGCATTGTAGAAAGCAGTGGCACTGTCTGTATCGTGGAGTGAGGATATTGATGCCAGTGAAAGAATAGAGTCAGAGAGTGTGTGGATGTCTAGGTGTGCAAGGTGTCTGCGGGGGTGCACGTGTTGCTGGACATGGGTGACAGGAGAGGAGGACAGGGATGAGAAAGTGAGTAGATGGTGGTCGGATAGAGGGAGAGGGGAGGTGGTGAAGTTAGATAGAGAGCAGAGGCGGGTGAAGACCAAGTCTAATGTATGACCATCCGTGTGGGTGGCTGAGGAGGACCACTGAGTAAATCCAAAGGATGAAGTAAGGGACAGAAGTTTGGAGGCTGCTGACTGAAAGGTATCAGTGGGGATGTTGAAGTCACCCATGATGATGGTGGGGATGTCAGTGGAGAGAAAGTGAAGAAGCCAGGTAGTGAATTGGTCGATGAAGGCAGTGGTTGGGCCTGGAGGTCGGTATATGACGGCCACTTGGAGGTTGGAGGGAGAGTAGATGCAGACAGAGTGGACTTCAAAGGAGGGGAGGATTAGGGAGGGAAGAGGTGGGATTGGGTTAAAGTTGCAGTTAGAGGAAAGGAGAACACCCACTCCTCCACCATGTCTGTTTCCAGGGCGAGGAGTGTGGGTGAATTGGAGGCCACCGTTACACAGCGCAGCAGGGGATACGGTGTCAGAGGGTGTCAGCCATGTTTCTGTGAGGGCGAGGAAAGCAAGATTGCGAGAGAGAAAGAGGTCATGAATCACATGAAGCTTATTGCAGATGGAGCGGGCATTCCAGAGTGCTCCAGAGAGAGGGAGCAGGGGGGTGGGTGTCAATGGCACGGGTTTTACGTTGGAAAGATTGCGGTAGTTCTTATTAGATAAGGAGCGGTAGGAAGGAGTACTAATGGTGGGTATGAACTGTGGAGGTCCAGGATTGGGAGATATGTCACCAGCAGTGAGGAGGAGCAGAGAAAGGGAGAGCAGGTGGGAGAAGGAGAGAGGGAAGCTTGTTTTGTGTTTTATTAGGACAGATTTGAGGTTGAGGAGCAGGTTAGCAGAGGAGGTCAGGTGGGGAGGAAGGAGGGAAGGGGAGATGATTATTTGATTAGAGGGTGCTGGGGTTTGGGGATAGCGAAGGAGAGAGAGGATTAACGGAGCAAACACTGTGAGGGCATATGTAAACATGGTGAAGGAGTAAGATGGGTAATTAGAAAAGCCAGGTACAAGTAATTAGAAGTGCTTACTCAGCAGACATACCCAAAAGAGACATAGTGTGGGGTCCTGACTCCTGCCGTGACTAACTGCCATTGAAATAACTGCAGCTTCACTGTACTTTTGCTGCAGTGGTACTTCTGCTGCTTGTGCGTGCCTGACCCCACACGCGTGCCCCCCTTAGACTGCTACTGAATATATAGGACTGAGTAGAGGATCAGGTGGGAGGAGTGCTCAATACACATCTAAATAACTTCCCAAAAGGATCTTGTTTCCAAAATGGTGTCACTTGAAGGGGGTTTCCACTGTTTAGGCACATCAGGGGCTCTCCAAACGTGACATGGCGTCCGCTAATTATTCAAGCAAATTATACATTCAAAAAGTCAAATGGCGGTCCTTCCCTTCCAAGCAAAATGCAAAATTTGGAGCTAAGAAAAGATTTATCTGAGAAAAATATGATTTTTTTTTATTTTCACAGCTGTAGACATACACATCTAGATAAGTTCCCTAAGGGATCTAGTTTCCAAAATGGGGTCACTTGTGGGGGTTTCTACTGTTTAGTCACATCAGGGGCTCTCCAAACATGATATGGCGTCCTCTAATAATGTCAGCAAATTTTGCATTCAAAAAGTGAAATAGCGCCCCCCTTCCGAGCCCTGCCATGTGCCGAAACAGTGAATTTCCCCCCATATGGGGTATCAACATGCTCAGGAGAAATTGCACAACAAATTCTATGGTCCATTTTCCCTTGTGAAAGTAAAAAAACTATGTCTAAAAGAAAAATTTTGTGAAAGAAAAGTACCATATATACTCATGTATAAGCCGACCCGTGTATAAGCCGACCCCCTAATTTTGCCAAAAAAACTTGGAAAACTTATTGACTCGCGTATAAGCCGGGTGTATAAGTTGCCGTCCTGCTCTGTGCTCCCCCATCCAGCTCTGTGCGCCCCCATTCTCCTCTGTGCTCCCCTCCTCCTGCTCCATTATCCTGTCCTGCTCGTGCTTTCCATCCTCCCCGTCCTGCTCCGTGCTCCCCCATCCAGCTCTGCACTCCCCCATTCTCCTCTGTGCCCACCCCCATCCTGCTCCGTGCTCTCCGTCCTCCCCCGTTCTGCTCCATGCTCTCCGTCCCCCCCCGTTCTGCTCCGTGCTCTCTGTCCTCCCCCGTTCTGCTCCGTGCTCTCCGTCCTCCCCCCCGTCCTGCTCCATGCTCCTTGTCCTCCTCCATGCTCCCCCCATCCTCCTCCATCATACTCACCCTCCCCGTGCCATCGCTGAACGTCCCAGCCGGCAATCCTGCGTTCTCCCCGGCTTCCTGCAGCTCTCCAACGCTGAGCGGTGACGTAATACCGCTCATTAAGGCCATGAATATGGAGGCCACGTCTATGGGAGTGGCGTCGCGTCCATATTACATGACCTTAATGATCGGGTATTACGTCACCACTCAGCGCTGGAGAGCTGCAGGAAGCCGGGGAGAGCTGCAGGAAGCCGGGGAGAACGCAGGATTGCAAGGACATTCAGTGATGGCACGGGGAGGGGTGAGTATGATGTGCCGCCGCATCCCCTCCCCCACTGGTTTCTGCCCTATGACTCATGTATAAGCCGAGGGGGCATTTTCAGCACAAAAAAAGGTGCTGAAAATCTCGGCTTATACACAAGTATATACCGTAAATGTTTATTTTTTCCTTTGACATTCCAAAAATTCCTGTGAAACAATTGAAGGGTTAATAAACTTCTTGAATGTGGTTTTAAGTACTTTGAGGGGTGCAGTTTTTAGAATGGTGTCACTTTTGGGTATTTTCTGTAATATTGGCCTGTCAAAGTCACTTCAAATGTGAGGTGGTCCCTAAAAAAAGTGGTTCTGCAAATTTTGTTGTAATAATAAGAAATCGCTGGTCAACTTTTAACCCTTATAACTTCCTAACAAAAAAAATATATTTCAAAAAGTGTGCTGATGTAAAGTAGACATGTGGGAAATGTTACTTATTAACTATTTTGTGTGACATGACTCTCTGATTTAATCCCTTAAGGACCAAGCCATTTTGTAGGTTAATGACCAGGCTTATTTTTACAATTCTGACCACTGTCTCTGTAGCATCGGCGTCCCGGCCCTCTGCTAGGCAGGGACGCCGTTCCCCTTACCAGCGCTCTGCGTCCTCAGCGCCCCCAGCGTCCTCAGCGCCCCCAGCGTCCTCAGCACCCCCAGCATCCTCGGCGTCCTCATTCCACCCTGCTGGGCCCGCACGCTCCTTCCCTGCTGCTGGACTTAGGGCGCGCGCCCGCGCCCTCCCCCGCTCTTAAAGGAGCCGCGCGCATTTTCCAAATTAGTCTCCGGCCAATGCCGGAGGACTCCACCCTATATTAAGGGCTTCCTCCTTAATTGAGGTGCACGAGCAATGTTGTTGTTGCACTGTATAACTCTGCTTCAGCCCTCAGCTCCTGTTTCCAGTTGCCTGCCTGTTACCCGTCTGTTTGCTGTCTGCCATCTGACTGCAGCCCTCCCCGGAGGTTCGGACATCACCTGCAGTGATCCCCGGCGATTACAGAGACTCTTGCCTGCTCACTTGGGAGCGATCATCTGCCATCCGACTGCAGCTCTATCCGAAGGTTCGGACTTCATCAGCAGTGATCACCGGCTACTTCAGAGACTCTTGCCTGCTCACTTGGGAGCGATCATCTGCCATCCGACTGCAGCTTTATCCGAAGGTTCGGACATCTCCAGCAGTGATCACCGGCTACTCCAGAGACTCCTGCCTGCTCGCTTGGGAGCGATCATCTGCCATCAGACTGCAGCCTACCAGGAGGCTCCAACATCTCAGGTCGTATAAGCCTGTCTATTCAGAAACTGTCCTGGTCACTTACTGTGACAACCTGCCTGTCCAGAGACTGCCCTGGTCACTTGCTGTGACAACCAGCCTGCCCAGAGACTGCCCCGGTCACTTGCTGTGACAACCTGCCTGCCCAGAGACTGCCCTGGTCACTTGCTGTGACAACCTGCCTACCCAGAGACTGCCCTGGTCACTTGCCGTGACAACCTGCCTACCCAGAGACTGCCCTGGTCACTTGCTGTGACAACCTGCCTACCCAGAGACTGCCCTGGTCACTTCCCGTGAATTCCTGTCCGTATTCCCCGGGCGCCACCTGCTCTCTTACAAGTATACTGTCTTGTATAATAAAGCTCAGTGGTTTCACCTACCAGACCCGTTACAGTTTGCTCGGGCCATGGAACCCGGTGGCACCCAAACCCTTCACTCCCGGAATTGTGTCATGAACTATCTCGCCAGAGGTCGCAACAAGAGACCATCCTGGGTCACCTGCGGAACGTCAATTCCCGCCTGGACACTCTGAATTCATCACCAGCAACCACCGCTGGAGCCATGACTCATAATCCGGCAGCCTCGCTGCTTCCCAATTCCGTGGTTTCCATTCCCGGACCCCGACTTTCAGCTCCTCCTAGGTTTGGAGGCGATCCTGCTCTGGCTCGTGGTTTTATTAACCAGTGCACCCTGCATTTCGAACTCCTGGCACACCAGTTTAACTCTGACCGGGCCAAAATTGCCTTCATCATGTCCCATCTCACCGGAGAGGCTCTGGCCTGGCTTAATCCTCTCTGGGAGAGAGAAGATCCTCTGGTATCTGACCTGCTTTTCTCTCGGCCTTCCGGAAGGTATTCGACGAACCTGGACGGAAGACCTCCTCTGCATCATCTCTGTTGCGTCTCCGTCAGGAGAGTCTCACCGTTGGTCAATATGCCATACGGTTCCGTACTCTAGCCTCAGAGTTGGCTTGGGACAATAACGCCCTGATTTCGGTCTTCTGGGAGGGTCTGTCCGGCCGTATTAAAGATGAACTTGCCGGTCGGGACATTCCAACCTCCCTTGATGATTTAATAAATCTTGCCAATCGAATTGATCTACGGTTCCAGGAACGTGCCAAAGAGGTCACCCGTGAGAGAGGGTTTCCTCGTCTTGCACCCTCGTTTCAGAGACCTATAACCCCTTCCGTTTCTCCCAGATGCACACTGCTGAGCCTATGCAGGTCGACCAGACCAAGATGGTCAAAGCCCGTCAGGACTCACGCCGTGCCGAGAGGAGTTGCTTCTACTGTGGCAGTAAGGAGCACTGGATCCGTACCTGTCCGGAGAGGTCGGGAAACGCCTGTGTCTAGGTTCGCTCGGAGAGGTCCACCTAGACCAGAATAAATCCTCTTCATCTCTGCTGCTGTCTGTCTCTATTCTCATCGGTAAGAACCGTTACTTCGAACTGGCCCAACTTGATTCTGGAGCAGCTGGGAATCTTGTTTCACAGGCTCTAGTAGAGAAGTATCGCATTCCCACCAAACCTCTGGTTGAACCAGTATCTGTTGCTGCTGTGGATGGGGTCTCCTACCTCGTCCCATCCAACTTATCACCGAAGCCATAACCCTGCAGGTGGGAATGTTGCATTCTGAGAGCATCTCGTTTCATGTTTTACCTGGACTCTCTCATGCTTTCTTACTAGGTCTGCCTTGGCTCCAAAAACATGCACCCGTGCTCGACTGGCAGAATGGAGAGATTCTTCGCTGGGGACAGGACTGTCATAAAACGTGTCTGGTGCCTGTCCATCCCGTCCGTTCTTCTCCTACACCTGCTAATCTACCTGGACTCCCGATTCCATATTGGTCATTCGCGGATGTCTTTAATAAAAAGGAAGCAGAGACATTACCCCCGCATAGACCATATGATTGCCCGATCGACCTGCTACCCGGTACTACGCCTCCCCGTGGGCGTATTTACCCATTGTCCGCTGCAGAGACCAGGTCGATGTCAGAATATATCGAGGAGAATTTAGCGAAAGGATTCATCTGTAAATCTACCTCCCCCGCGGGAGCAGGTTTCTTTTTTGTAAAAAAGAAAGACGGATCTCTCCGTCCCTGTATTGACTACAGAGGCCTAAATTTGATCACAGTGAAGAATAAGTACCCTCTTCCGCTCATTCCGGAGTTGTTTGATCGTCTTAGAGGGGCTAGAGTCTTCACTAAACTGGATCTTCGTGGAGCATACAACCTGGTTCGTATCCGTCGAGGAGATGAATGGAAGACGGCATTCAACACCCGGGATGGCCACTACGAGTATCTGGTTATGCCCTTTGGTCTCTGTAATGCTCCAGCAGTCTTTCAGGAGTTGGTCAATGACATCTTCCGGGACCTCCTCTACTCCTGCGTTGTGGTGTACCTTGACGACATCTTGGTCTTCTCTCCAGATCTCCAGTCTCACCGGAGGGATGTTCGTCAGGTTCTGCTCAGGCTCAGGCAGAATCACCTCTTCGCCAAATATGAGAAGTGCCTCTTTGAGCAGACCTCGCTTCCGTTTCTGGGCTACATTATCTCTCAGACAGGCCTACGAATGGATCCGGAGAAACTGTCTGCCATCGAGAAGTGGCCCCGACCAGAGGGGTTGAAGGCCATTCAGCGGTTCCTGGGATTCGCTAACTATTACCGTCTCTTCATACCGCACTTCTCTTCCAGGACTGCTCCAATCTCAGCGCTCACCCGCAAGGATGCTAACCCCAAACAGTGGACGCCCGAAGCAGAGGAGGCCTTTCTTTCCTTGAAACAAGCCTTCTCTTCCGCTCCAGTGCTGCATCGCCCGGACGGCAACAAGCAGTTCTTCCTGGAGGTGGACGCTTCCTCTGCTGGAGCCGGAGCGGTACTTACTCAAAAATCTTCATCCGGGAAGATGGTTTCCTGTGGTTTCTTCTCCAAACTCTTCTCCTCCTCCGAGCGCAACTACTCCATAGGAGATCGAGAGTTATTGGCCATTAAATTGGCATTGGAGAGTGGCGTTACCTACTCGAGGGGGCTCTTCATCCGGTAATCATCTACACGGACCACAAAAATCTGTCTTACCTTCAGCATGCTCAGAGACTTAACCCTCGCCAAGCCCGGTGGTCCTTGTTTTTTGCCCGTTTTGATTTTCTCTTGCATTTTCGCCCGGCTGACAAAAACATCAAGGCGGATGCCTTGTCCCGGTCCTTCCTGGTGTCGGATCTCGAAGATGAGCCTAAACATATCATCGATCCCGCCAGAGTGATGCAGGTGGCTCCCGTGAGTCTAAACCGTCTCCCTCCTGGTAAGACGTTCGTATCAGAGACTGATCGGAAGAGAATTCTACATTGGGGTCATTCGTCTAAACTCGCTGGCCACGCTGGTCAGAAAAAGACCCTCCAACTCATTACCCGGCATTATTGGTGGCCTACCCTGCACAAAGACGTAATAGACTTTGTTTCTGCCTGTGTCTCCTGTGCCCGCAACAAAGTTCCGAGACACCTGCCTGCCGGCCGTCTTCTTCCGCTTCCTGTACCCGCTGCTCCCTGGCAACATATAGCCATGGACTTCATTACGGATCTGCCCGTCTCTGCTGGTTGTACGGTCATTTGGGTGGTCGCTGACCGCTTTTCCAAGATGGCTCACTTCATTCCTCTGCCAGGTCTTCCGTCTGCACCCGAGTTGGCTAAAGACTTTATCCGCCACATCTTCCGTCTCCATGGTTTGCCTTGTCACATTGTGTCGGATCGTGGGGTACAGTTCACTTCACGTTTCTGGAGAGCTACTTGTAAGTTACTAGACGTCACCTTGGATTTCTCCTCCGCTTACCACCCACAGTCCAATGGACAAGTTGAGCGAATAAATCAGAATCTGACCAGCTATCTCCGACACTTCGTTAATGCTCATCATTCTGATTGGGTGGAGCTCCTGCCTTGGGCCGAATTCTCTTACAATAATCACGAGAGCGAATCGTCCACCAAGTCTCCGTTTTTTATAGTCTTCGGTCAGCACCCTCGGATTCCTGTCCCCGTTTCCATCTCTGTGGACAATCCAGCTGCGGAATCTCTGGTTAGAGAATTCTCCTCCATCTGGGAGAGTACCCGGTCCGCACTCATTCAGTCATCCGAGCGCATGAAAAGACATGCTGACAAGAAACGTCTGGATCCTCCTCAATTCCGTCCTGGGGACAAAGTCTGGCTTTCGTCCAAATATGTTCGGCTCAAAATTCCTTCCTACAAGTTAGGTCCTCGGTTTATCGGTCCTTTTGAGGTCATCAGGCAGATCAACCCAGTGTCCTATAAACTGAAACTCCCGGCCAATTTGCGAATTCCTAACTCTTTTCATGTGTCTCTCCTCAAACCTGTGGTACTTAACTCTTTTTTCAAGTCTACAGGTACACCTCCTGCTCCAGTGTCTGCTGATGATGAATTTGAGGTAGAGAACATTCTGGCCACAAAAAGGGTAGGAAGAAAGACTTATTTTTTGGTGGATTGGAAGGGGTTTGGTCCTGAGGAGAGAACGTGGGAGCCTCGGGAGAACATCCATGCCCCTCTCATCCTAGCTAAATTTCTTTCTGGCCTAAAGAGGGTGGGGCCTAGAGGGGGGGTACTGTAGCATCGGCGTCCCGGCCCTCTGCCAGGCAGGGACGCCGTTCCCCTTACCAGCGCTCTGCGTCCTCAGCGCCCCCAGCGTCCTCAGCGCCCCCAGCGTCCTCAGCACCCCCAGCATCCTTGGCGTCCTCATTCCGCCCTGCTGGGCCCGCACGCTCCTTCCCTGCTGCTGGACTTAGGGCGCGCGCCCGCGCCCTCCCCCGCTCTTAAAGGAGCCGCGCGCATTTTCCAAATTAGTCTCCGGCCAATGCCGGAGGACTCCACCCTATATTAAGGGCTTCCTCCTTAATGGAGGTGCCCGAGCAATGTTGTTGTTGCACTGTATAACTCTGCTTCAGCCCTCAGCTCCTGTTTCCAGTTGCCTGCCTGTTACCCGTCTGTTTGCTGTCTGCCATCTGACTGCAGCCCTCCCCGGAGGTTCGGACATCACCTGCAGTGATCCCCGGCGATTACAGAGACTCTTGCCTGCTCACTTGGGAGCGATCATCTGCCATCCGACTGCAGCTCTATCCGAAGGTTCGGACTTCATCAGCAGTGATCACCGGCTACTTCAGAGACTCTTGCCTGCTCACTTGGGAGCGATCATCTGCCATCCGACTGCAGCTTTATCCGAAGGTTCGGACATCTCCAGCAGTGATCACCGGCTACTCCAGAGACTCCTGCCTGCTCGCTTGGGAGCGATCATCTGCCATCAGACTGCAGCCTACCAGGAGGCTCCAACATCTCAGGTCGTATAAGCCTGTCTATTCAGAAACTGTCCTGGTCACTTACTGTGACAACCTGCCTGTCCAGAGACTGCCCTGGTCACTTGCTGTGACAACCAGCCTGCCCAGAGACTGCCCCGGTCACTTGCTGTGACAACCTGCCTGCCCAGAGACTGCCCTGGTCACTTGCTGTGACAACCTGCCTACCCAGAGACTGCCCTGGTCACTTGCCGTGACAACCTGCCTACCCAGAGACTGCCCTGGTCACTTGCCGTGACAACCTGCCTACCCAGAGACTGCCCTGGTCACTTCCCGTGAATTCCTGTCCGTATTCCCCGGGCGCCACCTGCTCTCTTACAAGTATACTGTCTTGTATAATAAAGCTCAGTGGTTTCACCTACCAGACCCGTTACAGTCTCTTTATGAGGCTATAACTCTGGAACGCTTCAACGGATCTTGGCGATTCTGAGAATGTTTTCTCATGATATATTGTACTTCATGACAGTGGTAAAATTTATTCTATATAACTTGTGTTTATTTATGAAAAAACGGAAATATGGCGAAAATTTTGAAAATTTTGCAATTTTCAAATTTTAATTTTTATGCCCTTAAATCAGAGAGATATGTTACAAAAAATAGTTAAGAAATAACATTTCCCACATGTCTACTTTACATCAGCTCAATTTTGGAACCAAAATTTTTTTTTGTTAGGAAGTTATAAGTGTTAAAAGTTGACCAGCGATTTCTCATTTTTCCAACAAAATTTACAAAACCATTTTTTTTAGAGACCACCTCACATTTGAAATCACTTTGAGGGGTCAATATAACAGGAAATACCCAAAATTGACACCATTCTAAAAACTGCACCCCTCAAGGTGTTCAAAACTACATTCAAGAAGTTTTATTAACCCTTTAGGTACTTCACAAGAATTGAAGCAATGTGGAAGTAAAAAATTAACTTTTAACTTTTTTTCCCCAAAATTTTTCTTTCGACACAATTTTTTTAATTTTGTCAAGGGTATCAGGAGAAAATGAACCACAATATTTGTTGTACAATTTCTCCTGAGTACACCGATACCCCATGTGTGAAGGAAGACCAATCTTTAGGCGCACGGCAGTGCTCAGAAGGGAAGGAGCATCATTTGAGATTTTGAATGTCAAATTGGCTGGAACACCATGTCGCGTTTGGAGAGTCCCCTGATGTACCTAAACAGTGGAAACCCCCCACAAATGAATCCATTTTGGAAACTAGACCCCCCAAGGAACTTATCTAGATGTGTGGTGAACACTTTGAACCTCCAAGGGCTTCACAGAAGGTTATAACGTAGAGCTGTAAAATTAAAAATTCATATTTTTTCCAAGAAAATGATCTTTCCACCCTCAATTTTTATTTTTATTTTCCAAAGGGTAACAGGACCCCAAAGGTTATTGTGCAATTTGTCCTGAGTACGCTGATACCCCATATGTGAGGATAAACAACTATTTGGGTGCATGGCAGAGCTTGGAAGGGAAGGAGCGCCGTTTTGGAATGCAGACTTTGATAGAATGGTCTGCGGGTGTCATGTTGCATTTGCAGAGCCCCTGATGTGCCTAAACAGTAGAAACCCCCCACAAGTGACCCCATTTTGGAAACTAGACCCCCCAAGGAATTTATCTAGATGTGTGGTGAGCACTTTGAACCCCCAAGTGCTTCACAGAAGTTTATAACGTAGAGCTGTGAAAATAAAAAAAATCATATTTTTTTTCCCCAAAAATGATCTTTTTGCCCCCAAATTTTTATTTTTATAAGGGTAACATGAGAAATAGGACCCCAAATGTTGTTGTGCTATTTTCCTGAGTACATTGATGCCCCATATGTGGGGGTAAACCACTGTGATCGCCTTACTGCGATCTTTGGGAGGCAGAATGAACAAATCCACAAAAGGTGAAGAATTGGTTTTATTTTTTACGCCGTTCCTCATACGGTATTGGTGATTAGGCGACTTTATTCTTTGGGTCGGTACGATTACGGCGATACCAGATTTATACCCTTTTTTCATATTTAGCTTTTGTCACACACTAAAAGACGCTTTTTTTGGAAGAATTTTTTGTAAGAAATATTTGCATCGTCTTATTTTGAGAGCTATAGTTTTTCCATGTTTCGGCCGACAGAGTCATATGTGGGCTTATGTTTTGCGCGATGAGTGGACGTTTTTATTGGTACCATATTCGGGCACATAACATTTTTTGATCGTTTCCTATTTCGATTTTTGTGGAAGCAGAATGAACAAAAAACAGCAATTCAGGAATTGTTTTTTTTTTCCTCCGTTCCGCTTGTGGTAAAATTGGTAAGGCAGTTTCATTCTTTGGGTCACTACGATTACAGCAATACCTCATTTATATATTTTTTATGTTTTGGCGTTTTTTACACAATAAAACCTTTTATAGAAAAAATAATTATTTTTGCATCACATTATTCTGAGAGCTATAACTTTTTTATTTTTTCACTGATGATGCTGTGTGGTGGCTTGTTTTTTGCGGAACAAGATTACGTTTTCAGCGGTACAATGTTTATTTATATCCATTGTTTTGATCGCATATTATTGCACTTTTTCCAAGTGGTATGATGATACCGCTTGGAAAAAGTATAATTTACTACTTTTTTGTGTTTTTTTTTTACTGCTTTCACTGAAGGAGTTAACTAGGGTTACGCTTTTATTGATGGGATTTTTACGGATGCGGCAATACGAAACATGTGGATTTTTTTTGTTTTTTTTTCTTACATAAAAATGTGTATTTTTTAGGGGAATTTTTTTAAATCATTTTTTAATATTTTTTTTTACAAATTTAAAAAAAAATGTTTTTTTACCTAGTCCCTTTATGGGACTTTCACTTTTTCACTTTTGTTGCAGGTATAATGCATTGCAATGCTCCAGCATTGCAATGCATTATACCAATGCTGAAAGCTGTTGAGACCATGTTGCAAACCCCAGGTCATCAAGGCAGAGATCGGGCCCTGTGATTACAACGCGAGGACGCTGATCTGAGGCAGAGGGAGCTCCCGACCCATTGCCTTCTCCCCTGAACGCTGCGATCGCGCTCAATTGCAGCAGTCAGGGGGTTAACAGCCAGGGGCTGCGCGGATGTGTCGACCCGCCACCACAATTGTGGATTACCAGGGCAATGGGGTACTCAGAGCCGAGTCCATGGAAGTCTATGGGGTTGTCACAGGTAGCGGTGGCTCGGTCTGTGGCCCTGGCGGTCTGGCGTATGTTGGGGGGAATATTTACAGGGGATAGATTTATATACAGTTCGTGACGCCACCTGTAGTCTCTGGTAATTTGTACCAGCGCTGCTGTAGATCTCTGAGGGGATGGTGAGGCAGCTAGATGTCGGGTCCCCTACAGGTGGGACTCTTCCCTCAGGTCGGTAGTTAAAGCAGGGTTGTGCAGGCATGCAAATAAATAACTCAGTCTCACACGGTCAGCGTCTTTCCATACCTTTTACTTGTAAGATGGTAAGGCAGGTCCCAGGGAGGCTGATGGGGTTGATGGAGGATGAGCTTTGAGGCAACGGCTAAGCAAGTTAGGGGCCTCCTTCTGCTTTCCAATGATGATGAGTCCAACCAGCGTAAAGCGTAGTTCCCTCTATAAACTCCAACTATTCCAAAGCTGTACTGCCCGGTCAGTTTTGTGTTCGGAGCCTTCCTGTGAGAGAGCTGAATTCCTATCTTGTCGTGCACTGACTCAAGGTTCTCACTCTCCCTGACCCCAGTTACGTACTGACTCTTCAGGGGCTGCTTTCCGCGACCTAAGGTCCGATAAGCCTCTAGTTTTCTTACCACTATGCGTGAAGCTATAGTGATCCTTCGGTCCCCAGTGACCGGTGACAATGTGCAGGTATCCTATACCTATGGCACTTTTCTGTTCTCTTCCACTATGCCCTTCGACTTGCTCACACTCTCAACAGATGTCTCAGTCCGTCTTCTAGTGGGGCACAGCTCTGACTAGGCTGAGGTGAACTAGCTCACCTGTACTAGCCTCCACTTTCTGAACTGCTGACAGGCTCAGGCTGGATTACTTCCTCCCTCCAAGTCCAGGCTAGACCGAACTGTCCGAAGACAGGAGACTGACCGCTCACCACTCCCCTCCACACCCCTGCTGGGTGTGTCCGAAGTGTACGTGATATCATGAAGAGCCCTTAACCGTTACCTCTCCACTCATCCTCCTGGTATTGTGTACCAGGGCTACACATTCCCCCATGGTAAACGACAGCACTCCCGGGCTGTGAAATACAAGAGACATTTTTGTTTATGCATTAAACATCAAACATTAAACATTAATTCGTCCCATCCGGGAGGTAAAGATGTCTTGAACGTTGCAAACAACATTAAATATAGGAAAATACAAAGTATTGAATAGACATTTTCATAAATAAACGACAATATTCTTGTGAAGGACCCGCACCAAACCTTCAACGTGGGTCCTGGGTGGGCTGCAGGACATCCGGATGCAGACCTCACTCAGTGCCACACCACACGGGTTTTTGTATTCAGAGGTAATTGTGCTGGTTTTATGTAAAACCAATATTAGGCACCGAAGCGCAACTATATACAAGATAAGTTCTGGGCTGGCTCAGTCCTCAGCCTCAAAGTCCATTGTAAGACACAATAAGGAAAAGACACATATATATATACTTTTACAATATTCACATTAATTTGTTATAATTACTGCTGGTATCGAATGGGTATCTTCCCTTTTGTGATTCGCTCGGATCTACGTGGAGTAGCTTCAGGTATATTAAGTTGTGATCTGTCTGCACTGCGTAACGGCAAACTATAGAACTGCCTCAATCTTTCTATGGATCTGGCAAGCGTACTGATGGCTGGGCGGTGTGAGTCAGCTTCACCAGGGGATCCCATAGTATGGGGCGCTGCTTCTGATGATCCTTCTTGAGATTCTGCAGGTTGAGGTGTTGCTGGAATGGGTAACTCCTGAACGGGCTCAACTGGCACCACGGGCACAACTGGAGATAGAACTTCCTCTTGTGGCTGATAAAACTGCAACACTGGAACTATTACAGCATCTCCCAGTCGGGGCCAATCCGCAGGAAAATCTCCCAGATCCGTGTGTATGACCTCTTCCTTTCTTTCTTCTTGATTGATGACAGGGTTCTTTTCACAAAGCTTTAAGGGTTCTGGACACAATTTCAAATGGTCTCTGGACACAGTGGTTATTGTTCTTCCTCCGTCCTTACTGATGATACAAACTTTTCTGTTGTCATATTTAGAATCTTGTACAACGTAGGGTTCTTGCTCCCACTGGTTATCCAATTTGTGCATTTTCCTTTTCCTTTTCAATACCACTTCTCCAGGCATCAAAGGCTTGGCAGGAGCATTTCTGTTGTAAATATCTTCCTGTTTCTCTCGTGCCTTGTTGAGACTCTCTTCTACACAGACTTGCACTCGTCTGTACTGCTCTTGCCGATTGATGTCCCAGTTTTCAATGGCGTCGTCTGCCTCCGGTTCTACCACTCCAAGTTCTAAATCCATTGGTAGTCTTCCGGGCCTTGCTCTCATAAGATAGGCTGGAGTGCAGTTAGTGGAACTTACAGGTATATGGTTATACAAATCAACAAAATCAGGTAGTAAGTCCGGCCATCGATTTCTGTCTTCCAACGGTATGGATCTCAACAAGTCAAGGACAATATGGTTCATTTTTTCGCAAAGACCGTTGGTTTGAGGGTGGTATGGCGTTGTTCTAATTTTCTTACACCCATACATGTGACAGAATTCCTTGAATAGATCAGCTTCGAAAGCAGGTCCCTGATCGGTTAATACTTGCTCCGGATACCCATGCGGTCGGCAGAAGCTTGCTTGAAAGGTCTTCGCTGCCGTCACTGCGGTCTGGTCCTTAACTGGAACAACCACCAGAAATCTGGAGTAATGGTCCACCATGGTCAAGGCGTATGAGTATCCAGATCTACTTGGCGACAATTTGACGTGGTCCAGGGCCACAATCTCCAGGGGACGAGTCGTCCGGATAGGTTGCAGGGGTGCCTTCTGACTACCGTAGTCCTTTCTTCTGAGACCACAGGGTCCACAGTTCCGACACCACCTCTCAATGGAGCTGCGCATCCCTACCCAGTAGAACCGGCATCTCAACAGGGTCTCCAGCTTCCTCCAGCCAAAGTGTCCTGCTTGATCGTGGTACGCTTCCAACACCATTGGGACGTCTGCCTTGGGAACCACTATTTGCCAGACCATCTCATGGGTTCTGGGGTTGACGTATCTCCTGCACAACTTCTCACGATATAGGAACAACCTGCTTTTCTCGTTCCACAGGAGCTTTGCTGACATAGGTGCATCCTTTTCCAAAGAGGAGCCTTCCTGTCTTAACAACTCCTTGATGCGGCTGACCACTGGATCACTGTCCTGAGTCTCTTTCCAGCTGTGATGGGGTAAAGGATTTAATGTTGCACCATACTGCTTTCTGTGGACTCGATGCTCGTGGACTACCCCATTTCGATGGAACGCAGGTAGCTCAATTTCTTCCAGGTCGTCCGATTCTTCTTCCGTGTCAGAGTCATGCGGCCTTCGGGACAACGCGTCAGCATTAGCATTCTTTCGACCTGCCCGGTACTTGATAGTAAACTGGTAATTGGACAACCGAGCCATCCATCGCTGCTCCATGGCACCCAGCTTGGCAGTTTCCAGGTGCGTTAACGGGTTGTTATCTGTAAACGCAGTGAACTGATTAGAGGCCAGATAATGCTTAAATCTTTCAGTAATGGCCCAGACCAGCGCCAGAAACTCCAGCTTGAAGCTGCTATAATTTTCCGGATTCCTCTCAGTTGGCCTGAGTTTTCTGCTGGCATATGCGATGACTTTTTCTTGGCCATTCTGCTTCTGACTGAGAACTGCTCCCAAACCTTCATTACTGGCGTCGGTGTACAACAGGAACGGTTGGCTGTAATCAGGATAGGCCAAGATCTCATCACCTGTAAGGATCTCTTTCATCTTTTGGAATGCTTCAGCCTGTTCTTTACCCCAGTTAAAGGGAGGGTTTCTGCTCTTTAAGGATTGTCCTACCAGGAGGTCCTGTAAAGGAGCTGCCTTCTTCGTGTAATCTTTCACGAACCTCCTGTAGTAACCCGTTAGTCCCAGGAACTGTCGCACTTCCTTAAGGTTTTTCGGCTCCGGCCACTTCTGGATGGCGGTGACTTTCTCTGGGTCCGGCGCTACTCCTTCCGAACTGACGATGTGCCCCAAGTATTGTACCTTCTGTTTGAGTAGATGGCATTTTGAGGGTTTCAACTTCATCCCGTACCTGGACAGGGACTCAAACACTTCTGCCAGGTGCTTCAGATGGTCCTCATATGTCTTGGAATACACGATAACGTCGTCTAGGTATAGCAGCACGGTTTCAAAATTGAGATGTCCCAGACAGTTTTCCATCACTCTCTGAAATGTTCCTGGGGCACTGCTGAGCCCAAACGGCATTCTGTCGAACTCACAGAGCCCCATTGGGGTGGTGAAAGCCGTTTTCTCACGATCCTCCTCAGCCACAGCCACTTGCCAGTAACCACTAGTCAGATCGAGGGTAGAAAAGTAGTTAGCCGTTTTCAGAGCAGCTAATGATTCCTCTATACGTGGTAACGGGTATGCATCCTTGTGTGTTATGCGGTTCACCTGCCTGTAATCCACACACATTCTCATACTACCATCTTTCTTTTTAACCAGCACTAGAGGGGCTGCCCAGGGGCTACAACTATCCCTTATCACCCCGGCTTTCTTCATGTCATGCAACATTTCTTTAGCCTTCTGATAATGAGCTGGAGGTATGGGCCTATACCGCTCTTTGATGGGAGGATGACTGCCTGTAGGGATATGATGTTGTACTCCCTTAATTATCCCAAAATCAAGTGGATTCTTGCTAAACACTTGGGCGTACTCTTGCACCACCCGTAATACCCCTTGCTTCTGATGAGCGGGAGTGGTGTCCGTCCCAACATGGAGTTGCTGACACCATTCTGCCACCTCGGTTGCTGGGTCATTGTCCTCCGCTATTTGGCGGGAGTCTAAGGACTCAGTCGGGAGAATAGAATTATTGTCGACAGCATGAAGTTTAGCAATGGTTGCATAACGGGGTAAATTTACCTCATCATCTCCCCAATTGAGAAGCCGTACCGGTACTCTTCCATTCACCACTTCTACTACTCCTCTAGCAGTCATAAGTGTAGGTCTATGTTCTGAATGGTGGGGTTCTACTACAGCTTGGTAGTTCTGTCCTCTCTGACCTATGGCTGCCCTGCACCAGATGATCATTTCACTCATTGGGGGTATCACAATAGGATCCGAGTCAGTGACCCGTACATTACCAATTTCGCCGTCTGTAAGCTTCGCTTGCTGCTGACACACCAGGGCCCGGATCTCTCTTTGGATTACTCCTCTCTGCCTTGGTCGGGCAATCTCAGCGAGCTGTTGGAGTAAGAACACAACTTCTCCCAAACAATTACCGATAATGTTAGTACCCAAAATTATATTTAAACCGTTCTCCTCATTTACAGTCTTTACTACCAGAAGCCCCTGGTCTTTCAACTCCTCTCTGCCCACCTTTACATCTACACATTTTGTCCCGAGTACTTCTACAGGAAGACCATTAGAAGCATACATGGTAAAGTCAGGGCTCGGGGATTTAAGACTGTCCATTGACCAGTACTTAGTATATAGGGCATCAGGTATTAGGGTCACCTGGGACCCAGTGTCTAACAATGCCGGAACTGCAATACCATCTAAGATGATAGACAGGTAGGGTCGCCCACCCACATACCTGCGGTTCCAGTCTAGGGGGCCTGACGGGTATTCTCCTGGGTGTTGGCCCTCGGACCCAGGTTCTGCCCGTTTAAAGGACACTGTGGAGACAGATGACCTTTCCGGTTGCATCGGTAACAGATGATCTCTCGATGAGGAGGGTGTTGATCAGAGGTCGCTCCTGGGGGTGGCGTTGTCCTCCTCCGGGGGGGCGACGTCTTCTTCCTTCTCCGGTGCATCCACGGGACGTCTTCTGGGCAGTCAGCTAACAAGATCTTCCCTTCTTCCTCTTTCCGCAGTTGCAGGGCACTCATCACAGCAGCCAAATTTTTAGTCAGCTGGCGCACCTCTGAGCGCAGACAATCCAATTCAATAGGAGGGGTCACCTGCGCTTTGGCTTCGGCCACTAACGGGGAAAAGAGGGGTACTGCCGGTTCCAGAGTGACTTCAGCCTGATGATGTTGGTTTGCCACCTCAGGTTTGCCCAGGGGCCGCAGCCCTTTTATTGCCATGTCCTTTAGGGCATCAAAGGTAGCATCAGGATGATCTAAGGACCACCAATTTACAGTTCTGCGTTCCTCTTGGGATCTCAATGCCTGTATAAATTGTTCTTTCAGCATTTTATTCTCATCAATAGCATTTAAATTATTAACCTGCTTAAGAGCTCTCAGGGCTCCTTGTAGTCGGCAAGCGTAGTCCCGGATGCTGTCACCTGGCTGTTGTGAACAGTGGTAGAAGGCCATCCGGAGATCCGTTTCTGTGTGGTCTTCAAATATGGCATGCAGCTTAAGGAAGATCGCAGGTACCGACTCCTGATCAACGGTATCCCAAGTCTCCACTTCCCTCTCAGCAGTGCCAGTTAGCTGCCCTATCAGCACAGCAGCTTTTTGTCTCTCAGGCATGGAGTACATTTCTAGGATGCTGCATAACTTCCGCTTGAAGCCTGCTAATGTGCCTGGCTCACCGCTGTACTGGGGAAGCCATTTCGCCCCAGGCATATATGGGAGCGTTAGTGGCATGATCGGGACTACCGGACTGGGTGCAGGGCCTGCGCCCCCATCTGGCGCTACAATACCAAGCGGTGCGGGATTGGGGCCTCCGGCCGGGGCCGCACTGTCAGCCGGTTGTTGTGACATCTTAGCGCCCCCTTGGTTAAACGGAGCCTACCGGTTTCAGACGCTGCTATTTCACAGGCACCGCAGTGGGAACAGGACCTTCGTCGCAGGCGCTCTGATGTCAGAGCGTTCACTTCCTGTTGCAGGACCTGCCGATGAGTCAGAGTCGGGGGCGTGTCCAAGACTCTGCGCGCTCTTTCAGGTACGCCCACCTTCTTCTCCAGCGCCTTAGGGCGCGAATCTGGCGGCAAATATGGCGGTATTTGGCGCCAAACAACAGCAACAGTCTTTTTCACCAAAACACTCCACAGGCACACAGGGCTCGCAATGCTGCAAGTTTCGTATCCTGTTCGTGACGCCAAAGTTTTGTGTCGACCCGCCACCACAATTGTGGATTACCAGGGCAATGGGGTACTCAGAGCCGAGCCCATGGAAGTCTATGGGGTTGTCACAGGTAGCGGTGGCTCGGTCTGTGGCCCTGGCGGTCTGGCGTATGTTGGGGGGAATATTTACAGGGGATAGATTTATATACAGTTCGTGACGCCACCTGTAGTCTCTGGTAATTTGTACCAGCGCTGCTGTAGATCTCTGAGGGGATGGTGAGGCAGCTAGATGTCGGGTCCCTACAGGTGGGACCTTCCCTCAGGTCGGTAGTTAAAGCAGGGTTGTGCAGGCATGCAAATAAATAACTCAGTCTCACACGGTCAGCGTCTTTCCATACCTTTTACTTGTAAGATGGTAAGGCAGGTCCCAGGGAGGCTGATGGGGTTGATGGAGGATGAGCTTTGAGGCAACGGCTAAGCAAGTTAGGGGCCTCCTTCTGCTTTCCAATGATGATGAGTCCAACCAGCGTAAAGCGTAGTTCCCTCTATAAACTCCAGCTATTCCAAAGCTGTACTGCCCGGTCAGTTTTGTGTTCGGAGCCTTCCTGTGAGAGAGCTGAATTCCTATCTTGTCGTGCACTGACTCAAGGTTCTCACTCTCCCTGACCCCAGTTACGTACTGACTCTTCAGGGGCTGCTTTTCGCGACCTAAGGTCCGATAAGCCTCTGGTTTTCTTACCACTATGCGTGAAGCTATAGTGATCCTTCGGTCCCCAGTGACCGGTGACAATGTGCAGGTATCCTATACCTATGGCACTTTTCTGTTCTCTTCCACTATGCCCTTCGACTTGCTCACACTCTCAACAGATGTCTCAGTCCGTCTTCTAGTGGGGCACAGCTCTGACTAGGTTGAGGTGAACTAGCTCACCTGTACTAGCCTCCACTTTCTGAACTGCTGACAGGCTCAGGCTGGATTACTTCCTCCCTCCAAGTCCAGGCTAGACCGAACTGTCCGAAGACAGGAGACTGACCGCTCACCACTCCCCTCCACACCCCTGCTGGGTGTGTCCGAAGTGTACGTGATATCATGAAGAGCCCTTAACCGTTACCTCTCCACTCATCCTCCTGGTATTGTGTACCAGGGCTACACACGGACGCCGCTCCCGGCTGTCAGTGCAGGAAGCTCGGCCACTGCAGCTCTGAGCTCCTGCACTGATCGGGCAGGAGAAGCTGAAATTTCAGCCTCTCCTGACCGATCGCTGCTGTGTTTGGTCAGTCACATTGACTGACCAATCACAACGCTGTAGGAGCGGGGACCGACTGCAAAGGTCCCCACACCGCTTGCCGTGCCTGTCAGCTATCATAGACAGCTGTCGGCACTGAACTACCACTGCGTGTTTACACGCAGTGGTAGTTCAAAGGCATGACGTTCACATTCCGTCCTGGTGCCGGAACTGACATCCTGCCATGACAGACTGTGCATGTCAATGGACATTAAGGGGTTAAGGGCATAAAAATTTGATGCTTGCAAAATGTTCTAAATTTTCACCAAATTTCCATTTTTTCGCAAATCATATCAGAGAAATTTTACCACTATCATGAAGTACAATATGTCATGAGAATCAGTGGGATCCATTGAAGCGTTCCAGAGTTATGACCTCATAAAGTGACAGTGGTCAGAATTGTAAGAATTGACTTGGTCAGGAAGGTGAAAATAGGCTTCAGGGTGAAGGGGTTAAAGTATATTAGAAAATATTTTAGATTAAGGCATCAAGATTAAAGATGATGAAAATTCACTTGAATTTCGGACCAACCCTTTTAAGCACTCATTTCTTTAGTGAATGTCACACTTAATCTGGAAGAAAGTTCAAGGGTGAGCAAATGCACAAACATGTTTTAGATGTTTCTTACGACTCAATGAAAAACCGAGTTTAGGAAATCAATAAATAAAAATGAATAAGTGCTTGTAAAATAGGCAAACTTACTAAAGGTGTGCAATTATTTCTAGAGATTTGTTAATAAATACCAGCCATTAAGTGCAACAAAAAAAGAGAAAAATGTTTAATATACCTAGTAAAATGCACCAAATTTATAATGCCACACACGATTTTAATAAAATTTTCACTATGTTTATCAACTATAAAAACATGCATGTTGCAACATAGGAAACTGAATTTCCTAGGAAAGGCCAGCCATATTCAATTCTTTTTGGGACTTAACTGGAAGTACTAGCATTGTATCCACATGCATCTCTTACAAAGAAAGATCTTCCTCACACTGGAGATTAGAATAGGTCACCAACTGGACTCAATTTGCATCACTAAACAGTACTCCAAACAAATTCAAGCAAAATCTATAATAAGTACTGTATTATTCTATACCTCCTGAGCTAAAATTAAATGTATATACCAGAAACCATAGATAACTAGCATAAAATAACTTGGTGAACTTGGTGTTTTGGAAATAATTGCTGAAAAAATAGTCTTGTGTTTCTAATAGCGCTAACATGGCTAATTAACGTGCTTACCAATTATTTGGCATTACCCGTAAAAAAAGTTTTGAAGACTGTCCCTAATTACAGCTTGAGGGTGAAAGGGCATTCAGTTAGTGAGGAGAATAAATCATAAAAAAAAACCTCAGAACATGTCCTTATAGTCTTGCCGAGGGTGAATGCAGAGGGATACCATCAAACTCTTCTCATGTTAAGATATCATTCCTTTGAGGACATCTATTGACTTGGATGTCGGTTGATTTCTTTCCTCAGAAACACATTCCACAGATGCATCTTGAAATAATTTCTTAACCTTAACAATAAGTGACAGAAATGTTGGCATAGTAACTATTAAGGCTCACGTCATCAGAAAGCAGTAAAATGTGCACTCAAGTCTCAATGTAAATGGCACTGGCTGAACCGGGTGACAGAATCTGAGGGATTTCTAAGTGCTTATGCCCAGCCTCATGAAAAAAAAGGTCTGATTTCAGTCCAGAAATGTCTGACGAGTGTCATGCAAGTGTCATGAGATTTTCATACCAGTACAATCCGATTTTAACACCTAACATATGATTTACATCCAATTTACATGCGGATGAGATTCAATTGTAATCAGTGCTTTGTGCGTGTAGTTTACTGTACATGTTTATTTTTAGGAAAAAAAAATTCTTTAGTAAAAAAAAGGCAATTCATCTGCCTCGTACAGTAAAATCACAGTGTGACAGGTTATAATACAATAGATACAGGGTGGCACGGTGGCTCAGTGGTTAGCCTGCAGCTTTGCCGTGCTGGGATCCTGGGTTCAAATCCCACCAAGGACAACATCTGCAAGGAGTTTGTATGTTCTCCCCATGTTTGCGTGTGTTTCCTCCGGGTACTCCGGTTTCCTCCCACATTCCAAAGACATACTGAAATTAGGGAAATTAGATTGTGAGCCCCATCGGGGACAGTGTCAATAATGTCTGTGAAGTGCTGTGGAATTAATTACCCTATATAAATGAGTAAAATCTACTATATAATTGTCTTATCCCGTCTGTCTGTCTGTCCAGGAAATCCCGCGTCGCTGATTGGTTTGGCCGCGGCCAATCAGCGACGCAGGGCTAACTCTGCCCATGTGGTCATGTGACTCACCAACTGCCCATGATGTACTGAACATGTTTTGGCAGTCACAGTGTCTGATGTACTTCTGTCATGTTTACTGAACACGGGTAATACACAGTGACATGAGGTAATACACAGTAACATCAGCGACGCAGGGCTAACTCTGCCCATGTGGTCATGTGACTCACCAACTGCCCATGATGTACTGAACATGTTTTGGCAGTCACAGTGTCTGATGTACTTCTGTCATGTTTACTGAACACGGGTAATACACAGTGACATTAGGTAACACACAGGTGACATGAGGTAATACACAGTAATATGAGGTAATGCACAGTAACATGATTTAATACACAGTAATATGAGGTAATGCACAGTAACATGATTTAATACACAGTGACATGAGGTAATACACAGTAACATCAGCGACACAGGGCAAACTCCGCCCATGTGGTCATGTGACTCACCAACTGCCCATGATGTACTGAACATGTTTTGGCAGTCACAGTGTCTGATGTACTTCTGTCACATTTACTGAACACGGGTAATACACAGTGACATGAGGTAATACACAGGTGACATGAGGTAATACACAGTAATATGAGGTAATGCACAGTAACATGATTTAATACACAGTAATATGAGGTAATGCACAGTAACATGATTTAATACACAGTGACATGAGGTAATACACAGTAACATCAGCGACACAGGGCAAACTCTGCCCATGTGGTCATGTGACTCACCAACTGCCCATGATGTACTGAACATGTTTTGTCAGTCACAGTGTCTGATGTACTTCTGTCACATTTACTGAACATGGGTAATACACAGTAACATGAGGTAATACACAGTTATATGAGGTAATACACAGTAATATGAGGTAATACACAGTGACATGAGGTAATACACAGTAACATCAGCGACGCAGGGCAAACTCCGCCCATGTGGTCATGTGACTCATCAACTGCCCATGATGTACTGAACATGTTTTGCCAGTCACAGTGTCTGATGTACTTCTGTCAGATTTACTGAACACGGGTAATACACAGTGACATGAGGTAATACACAGTAATATGAGGCACAGTGTCTGATGTACTTCTGTCACATTTACTGAACACGGGTAATACACAGTGACATGAGGTAATACACAGGTGACATTATTTAATACACAGTTATATGAGGTAATACACAGTAATATGAGGTAATACACAGTGACATGAGGTAATACACAGTAACATCAGCGACGCAGGGCAAACTCCGCCCATGTGGTCATGTGACTCACCAACTGCCCATCATGTACTGAACATGTTTTGGCAGTCACAGTGTCTGATGTACTTCTGTCACATTTACTGAACACGGGTAATACACAGTGACATGAGGTAATACACAGGTGACATGAGGTAATACACAGTAATATGAGGTAATGCACAGTAACATGATTTAATACACAGTAATATGAGATAATGCACAGTAACATGATTTAATACACAGTGACATGAGTAATACACAGTAACATCAGAAGCAGACAAACTCCGCCCATGTGATCATGTGACTCACCAACTGCCCAGATGTACTGAACATGTTTTGTCAGTCACAGTGTCTGATGTACTTCTGTCATGTTTACTGAACAGGTAATACACAGTGACATGAGGTAATACACAGTGACATGAGTAATACACAGTATTATGAGGTAATGCACAGTAACATGATTTAATACACAGTAATATGAGGTAATGCACAGTAACATGATTTAATACACGTGACATGAAATACACAGTAACATCAGCGACGCAGGGCAAACTCCGCCCATGTGGTCATTGACTCACCAACTGCCCATGAGTACTGAACATGTTTTGTCAGTCACAGTGTCTGATGTACTTCTGTCAATTTACTGAACAGGTAATACACATGACATGAGTAATACACAGTGACTGAGTAATACACGTAATATAGTAATACACATATATGAGTAATACACAGTGACATGAGTAATACACATAATATAGGTAATACACAGTAACAGATTATACACTTAAGAGTAATACACAGTATATAGGAACACAGTGACATAGGTAATACACAGTAACATCAGCGACGCGGCAAACTCCGCCATGTCATGTGACTCACCAACTGCCCATGATGTACTGAACATGTTTTGTCATCACAGTGCCTGATTACTTCTGTCACATTTACTGAACACGGTAATACACATACATGAGTAATACACAGTGACATGAGTAATACCAGTAATATGAGGTATACACAGTAAATGATATACCATATATGAGTAATACACAGTAAATGAGTAATACACGTGACGAGTAATACACAAACCCGACGCAGCAAACTCGCCATGTGTCAGTGACTCCAACTGCATGATTATAACATGTTGTCAGTCACAGTTCTGATGTACTCTGTCACATTTACTGAACACGGTATACCAATGACATGAGTATACACAGTTACATATTTAATACACATTATATGAGGTAATCACATAATATGAGGAATACACAGTACTAGTAATACACAGTACACAGCGACGCAGGCAAACTCCGCCCTGTGGTCATGACTCACCAACTGCCATGATGTACGAACATGTTTTGTCATTCCATGTCTGATGTACTTCGTCATGTTACTGAACACGGGTAATACACTGACAGAGTAAACACAGGGACAGAGGTAATACACAGAAGAGGAGCACAGTAACATGATTTATACACATATATAGGAATCACGCAACAATTAATACACTGAATGAATACACGTAACATCATGACCAGCAAACTCCCAGTGTCATTCCACACTCCCATAGTATGACATTTGGCAGTCACATGTTGATTACTTCTCACATACTGAACATGGTAATACATACAAGAACACGTGACATGTAAACACATAATTGAGCACAGTAAAGATTAAAAAAGTAATATAGTACCGAATGAGGTAACAACATCGCGCAGCAAACCGCCATGTGCATTGACACATGCCCATATGTCTGACATTTTGCATCACAGTGTCTTGACTTCTGTCAATCTGAAAGGTAAACACAGACATAGAATACACATAATAAGCACATGTCTGATGTATTGTCACATTTACAACAGGAACACATGACTGAGTAATACACAGGACATATTATACACAGTTATATAGTAACACAGTATAAGGTATCACTTGAATAGGTAAACACATAACATCACGAGCAGCAAATCCGCCCATGTGGACATGAGGTAATACACAGTAATATGAGGCACAGTGACTGATGTACTCTGTCACATTTACGACACGGGTAATACACAGTGACATGAGGTAATACACAGTGACATGATTTAATACACAGTTATATGAGGTAATACACAGTAATATGAGGTAATACACAGTGACATGAGGTAATACACAGTAACATCAGCGACGCAGGGCAAACTCCGCGCCATGTGGTCATGTGACTCACCAACTGCCCATCATGTACTGAACATGTTTTGGCAGTCACAGTGTCTGATGTACTTCTGTCACATTTACTGAACACGGGTAATACACAGTGACATGAGGTAATACACAGTTGACATGAGGTAATACACAGTAATATGAGGTAATGCACAGTAACATGATTTAATACACAGTAATATGAGGTAATCACAGTAACATGATTTAATACACAGTGACATGAGGTAATACACAGTAACATCAGCAACGCAGGACAAACTCCGCCCATGTGGTCATGTGACTCACCAACTGCCCATGATGTACTGAACATGTTTTGTCAGTCACAGTGTCTGATGTACTTCTGTCATGTTACTGAACACGGGTAATACACAGTGACATGAGGTAATACACAGGTGACATGAGGTAATACACAGTATTATGAGGTAATGCACAGTAACATGATTTAATACACAGTAATATGAGGTAATGCACAGTAACATGATTTAATACACAGTGACATGAAATACACAGTAACATCAGCGACGCAGGCAAACTCCGCCCATGTGGTCATGTGACTCACCAACTGCCCATGATGTACTGAACATGTTTTGTCAGTCACAGTGTCTGATGTACTTCTGTCACATTTACTGAACACGGGTAATACACAGTGACATGAGGTAATACACAGGTGACATGAGGTAATACACAGTAATATGAGGTAATACACAGTAATATGAGGTAATACACAGTGACATGAGGTAATACACAGTAATATGAGGTAATACACAGTAACATGAGTTAATACACAGTTATATGAGGTAATACACAGTAATATGAGGTAATACACAGTGACATGAGGTAATACACAGTAACATCAGCGACGCAGGGCAAACTCCGCCCATGTGGTCATGTGACTCACCAACTGCCCATGATGTACTGAACATGTTTTGTCAGTCACAGTGCCTGATGTACTTCTGTCACATTTACTGAACACGGGTAATACACAGTGACATGAGGTAATACACAGGTGACATGAGGTAATACACAGTAATATGAGGCACAGTGTCTGATGTACTTCTGTCACATTTACTGAACACGGGTAATACACAGTGACATGAGGTAATACACAGTAATATGAGGTAATGCACAGTACATGATTAATACACAGTTATATGAGGTAATACACAGTAATATGAGGTAATACACAGTGACATGAGGTAATACACAGTAACATCAGCGACGCAGGGCAAACTCCGCCCATGTGGTCATGTGACTCACCAACTGCCCATGATGTACTGAACATGTTTTGTCAGTTACAGTGTCTGATGTACTTGAGTCGCACAGCCAGGGCCTGTGGGGTACTCGGCACCGAGCCCATTCACTTCAATGGGGGATGTCACGGGTAGCACAGCTCGGTCCGTGGCCCTGGGGCTCACCTCTAATGTGGGATATTTACAGGGGATTAAAGGTTTGTAATAAGTTCGTGACGCCACCTGTGGTACCTGGTCAGGGTGACAAGCGCTGCAGGGTAGATCCACTGAGGGGTTGTTACTGGGCAGCAAGGTGTTAAGTCTTCCACAGGCAAGACTGGGTCCCTCAGGGTAAATGGCGGTGTTGGGGTGCAGGACGGAGAAGGGGCTTTCAGCCGCAGGAGCAATAATGCAGACACACACACGAAAGTCTCTTTCTGTATCTTTACTGATGGTAGTTGCAGGCACGTCCCGGGAAGCTGGCAGGGTGGAGGATGCACGTCCAGTATTCCCACTGAGTAGGTGTAGGGCCTCCTTACTTCTGTTGTGTGAGTTTCTGACCTGTATGAAACAAAGTCTAACTCTATCTTCACTTATACGCCCGGCTGACTTTGTGGTGGAACCTTCTCTTGGATAGAACAGTGTCTCTGTATGCAGCGTCCTGCTAGACCCCCGTCTTACTGACCCCGGTTACGTATCAGCACTCCTGGGCCCCTGCGACCTGTAGTCCAGCAGGGTCTCCGGTATCTCCTACTAGTCGTGTAGATGCTAGCAAGTTCGGACCCGGTGTCCGGAATTCAGAGTAGAGGTAAGCTATCAATGCTGTTTCAACCTCTGTTACTCTCTTCTTCACTTCCACTCGCCTTTCATCCTACTCCGACCCTTAACATAAGCACACTAGCAGTAGATAGCTGATTCTTCTCTCTCTTCACCGCTCTCAAAGCATCGGCACGCTTACTCACTATACTGCACCCAGTTGACTCAGTTCTGACCAGGCTGAAGTGGCTATCTTCCTCCACTCTTACTAGCCTCCACACATTGAACTAAGCTCAAGGCTGCAGTCTTTAGGTTCTCTCAGTCACTGCTGTTCCCTTTCCTTCTTTCTTTCTGTAATGCTCTATCTGAAGCAGCTATCAGGACCTTCCGTCTACTGATCTGTGCACACTTCTAGGAGCTGACTCTCCACACTCCAAGGGAACTAACAGCTTCTCACACTCCAACTCCTTTCAACTAATCTGACTTAACTCGCTCTCTCTCAGCTCTAGACTGACTGATCTAACTGCTGTGGCTTCACCATCCTTATATATATATACTCTAAAAGGGCTCCCTCTGGTGGCTCCAGGGATTGGTGAAGCTGTGAATGAATATCAGGTATGTGTGGGTGTTACCTTTGGTGCATCCTCCTGGGTAATGTGGCTCCAAGCGCAGCTGGGCTCAGTGGCGTTGCTAGGGCTGGTGTCACCCGGTGCGGTATAAAATGGTGTCACCCCCATACTGTACTGTCCCCTCATCATATCCCCATATACTGTCCATAGCAGCCCCATAATAATGCTGCACACATAGCATCCCTTATGCTGCGCATATATGGCCCTTCTTTATACTGCCACCCATAGCGACCCCCATAGTCATGCTGCTGCACATATATGGCCCATGATCGTACTGTCACAAATAGCACCCCCCCATAGTCATGCTGCTGCACATATATGACCCATGATCGTACTGCCACCCATAGCGACCCCTATAGTAATGCTGCTGCACATATATGGCCCATGATCGTACTGCCATCCATAGCGACCCCCAGTCATGCTGCTGGCTTGCACACATATGGCCCCCCTTATCACACTGCCACCCATAGCGACCCCCAGTAATGCTGCTGGCCTGCACAGTGCACACATATGGCCCCCCCCTATCATACTGCTACCCATAGTGACCCCCAGTCATGCTGCTGGCATGCACACATATGGCCCCTTATCATACTGCCACCCATAGCGACCCCCAGTCATGCTGCTGGCCTGCACAATGCACACATATGGCCCCCCCCTATCATACTGCCACCCATAGCGCTCCTCTCTGTGCAGTGAATAATAAAAAAAAAAAAAACACTCTTTACTCTGAGTATAATACATCCCCAGCTTTATACACCCCTCACCTGGGGCTGGGACTGGAGCAAGGAGACTGTCTGGAGGGAGGCAGAGGGAGTGATGTCACGGGGAGCAATGCCTGCTGCTCTGTTCTCACCAGCCGGTCACCGTCTCAGCTCAGCTGATCGCGCCCGCAGCAGGAGTAGCGCGATCAGCTGAGACCGGCTGGTGGTGTCACCCCAAGCAGAGGTGTCGTCACCCGGTGCGGCCCGCACCCCCCGCACCCGGGTCGCTACGCCACTGGCTGGGCTACACATACTTCTGTCACATTTACTGAACATGGGTAATGCACAGTGACATGAGGTAATACACAGGTGACATGAGGTAATACACAGTAATATGAGGCACAATGTCTGATGTACTTCTGTCACATTTACTGAACACGGGTAATACACAGTGACATGAGGTAATACACAGGTGACATAGGTAATACACAGTAATATGAGGTAATACACAGTGACATGAGGTAATACACAGTAACATCAGCGACGCAGGGCAAACTCCGCCCATGTGGTCATGTGACTCACCAACTGCCCATGATGTACTGAACATGTTTTGTCAGTCACAGTGTTTGATGTATTTCTGTCATGTTTACTGAACACGGGTAATACACAGTGACATGAGGTAATACACAGGTGACATGAGGTAATACACAGTAATATGAGGTAATGCACAGTAACATGATTTAATACACAGTGACATGAGGTAACACACAGGTGACATGAGGTAATACACAGTAAAATGAGGTAATACACAGGTAACATCTAATACACAGGTAACATCTACTATATAATTGTCTTATCCGGCAGCGGCCAATCAGCGCAGCGGGATTTCACAAAAAAATGGCGGCCGTTAGCGGCTCATCTGCAGGACGGAGGTCAGCGGCGAGGCAGCGGGGAGATGACCGGCACGAGGCGCTCATCTCCCGGCCGCTAGCAGCAGAAGGACCTCGAACGACGGCGCCGCTGACCTCCATGCGGAAGGGAGGACCGGGATACTTCTGCTGCAAGCGCCCACTCATGTCCCGGGTTCTCGCAGCGTAAGTAGCCGCATAGGCAGCTGCGCTCTCCGGTCCCCACAATACAATTCGATGATTGGTCGCGGTCTTTCACCGCGACCAATCAGCGATCTTGCCACTAAACTTAAACACCGCTGTGTTGATTGGTCGCGGACCATTGGGAGTGCAATGCAAGAAACTCGCGTGAGTCTCTCTTTCAATACCTGGCACTGCCGCCGGCACTCGAGACTGGACTGTGCGGCTGCATATATTTCTATGCAGCTGAACGCTCCTGTCTGAGTGCTGGCGGCAGTGCAGGGTATTGAGGCAAGAGACTTGCGCGAGTTTCTAGCGTTGCACTCGCAAGAGTGACCCCAGCCTAATAAAGATTTGTAGTCATGGGCTAGTCATGGTCAGGATCAGGAGGAACCAACAATTTCAAACAAATCTGGTATGTGTTAGAACTCTCCTGTTAGGTTTTTTCTATCTTGCTGGTCACATGACCTTTGTTGCCTATTTAATCCTGCTCCGCTCTTCTGGCTTTGCTGGACTTCATTGTAATTTCTACTCTTAAGCTAGCCGGGTGCTTTGTTACCTTTCTATATTAGTTTTGCCTGGTCTTTTGACCTCTATGTTCTATGTTGTTTGTTTTTCTTTTTACTGCTACAACTTCTGTTAGGAGGTGTCCATCTTTTCTCCCAGTCCCTAGTTCTTATAGGGATCCCTCCCTCACATCTATAGGTCTTCGTACAGACTAGCTGAGGACTGATCACAGGATCAGGTTCCCCGTTACATCGTAGGGATCAAGCTTAGTTCTATCGTAGGGACAGATATCCCTTTCTTTCCTTAGTGCTTGTAGCAGAACATAACAGTAAGTCCAGCCCAAGAAAAATATCTCTAAGGAAAGATTTCCTGTTTCCCTAATGGTGTCGATTCAGGAGTTGGCTCAACGCCTGCAGGGACTCTCTCTGGAGGTGTCCGAGCTTCAGCAACACGTGAGTAACTGTTCTGGAGCACATTTCGTGGAGCCAAAGGTACGTTTGCCTGATTTATTTTTTGGTGAACAACAAGATTTTTTTTCTTTTAAAAATGCTTGCTTGTTGTATTTTCGTTTGAGACCCAGATCCTCTGGTGATGAATCACAGCGCATAGGGTTCATAATGTCACTTTTGCGCAAAGAACCTCAGGAGTGGGCCTTTTCTCTGCAACCTAGTGATCCATGCTTTAGATCAGTGGATAGTTTTTTTCTGCTTTGGGGTTATTTTATGATGATCCTGATCGTGTCTCATCAGCTGAGACAGAATTGAGACATTTGAGGCAGGGATCAGGTAATGTGGAAAAATATTGTACTCACTTCCGACGGTGGTCTACTCAGGTGGGGTGGAACGATTCAGCTTTGAAAAGTTTGTTTCTTGCAGGGCTAAGTGAAAGGGTTAAAGATTTGCTGATTGCTTATCCCATACCTGGTAACTTGCAAGAGGCTATGCAATTAGCTATACGGGTGGATAGGAGACTGCGTGCAAGGGTTAATGAGAGTAAATCCTCTGCCATGTCAGCTCCAAGTCTTGAGAGGGTCTGTACTGACATTGGAAAGCCGATGGAGATTGTAGCGATGGCACCTCGCTCTCAGGAAAAAGACCGCAGGTTTTCTGAAGGTTTGTGCTTTTATTGCAGTAAATCTGACCATTACATTAAGAACTGTGTGCTTCGTATGAGCAAAGAGAAAAAAAAGGTCAGTTCCGCCCGTATAGCCTGTTTAAACACTAAGGGCGTCTTTCTTTCTGCCACTACTGCTGCTCAGGAAGAATTAATGGAATTTCGGGTATTTATCGATTGTGGTTCTACTCTGAATGTGATTGATGGGGGATTCTTGGAAAAACTTAAATTAAAACCCAGACCTTTGTCATCCCCTATTGCCGTGGTTTCTGTTGATGGCTCTCCCTTGAAGAATGTTACTCACAAGGTCTGTGAATTTCCCCTTACTATTAATGGTGTTCATCAAGAGAATTTGGATTTGGTAGTATTGAATAATTTACCTTCTCCGGTGATTTTGGGGTTACCCTGGTTAAAATTGCACAATCCTGTTCTGGATTGGTCTACCAATGAAATTAAGTCCTGGAGTTCTAAGTGTTATGACAAGTGTTATAACGGGCGTATTGCTGCTGTGGATAAAGGGGAACTACCTGTACCTATTCAGGATTTTTGGAAAGTTTTTTCTGAGAAGGAATCGCAGATTTTACCTCCTCATAGAGACTATGATTGTACTATTGAATTTGTCCCTGGAGCGACTCTTCCTAAAAGTCGTTTATTTAATCTTACTATTACTGAGAGAAAGGCTTTGGAGGAATACATACAGACAAGCTTGGCCGCCAGTCACATTAGGCCTTCCAAGTCTCCTGTGGCTGTTGGATTTTTTTTGTTAAAAAAAGGACGGCGGTTTACGTCCTTGTCTGGACTTTCGTGAGATTAATAAAATTACTGTACGCAATCCTTACCCACTGCCATTGATTCCTGATTTGTTTAACCAGTTAGCGGGGCCAAGTGGTTCTCTAAAATTGATCTTCTTGGGGCATACAATTTGTTGCGCATGAAGGAAGGTGACGAATGGAAGACTGCTTTTAACACTCCTGTGGGTCATTTTGAGAATTTGGTTATGCCTTTTGGTCTTACCGATGCTCCTGCATTTTTTCAGAATCTTATTAATGACATCCTTAGACCTTTGATCGGCAAAAATGTGATTGTGTATTTGGATGACATTTTGATTTATTCGCCGGATCTGGAGTCTCATTGGCGGAGCGTTCGTGAGGTATTACAGTTATTGAGTGACAATTCGCTTTTTGCTAAGCTGGAGAAATGTGAGTTTGCTGTACAGAGAATTAGTTTTTTGGGCTACATTATCTCCAGCGAAGGTTTTGAGATGAACTCGGTGAAAGTTCAAGCTGTGCAGGAATGACCTAGGCCTATTGGTTTGAAATCGTTACAGAGGTTTTTGGGTTTTGCCAAATAATATAGAAAATTCATTAAAAATTTTTCTGTTATTGTCAAACCACTGACCGATCTCACCAGGAAAGGTGCTAATTCGGTTCAGTGGACTACTGAGGCCATTGAAGCTTTTGTGTTTTTAAAGGAGAGGTTCAGCTCTGCTCCCATCCTTATGCAGCCTGATGTGACTAAACTGTTTTTGGTTGAGGTTGATGCTTCTTCTGTGGGGGTTGGCACGGTGTTGTCTCAGGAAAACACGGATGGAGTACATCCTTGTGCATTTTTTTTCAAAAAAATTTTCTGAGACTGAACTGAATTACGATATTGGTAATCGGGAATTGTTGGCCATTAAACTAGCATTTGAACACTGGCGGAATCTCTTGGAAGGTGCTGAATTTCCCATTCAGGTTTTCACTGATCATAAAAATCTGATCTATCTTGATGCTGCCAAACGCTTGAATGCCCGTCAGGCTAGGTGGGCACTGTTTTTCTCGCGGTTTAATTTTTCCGTTACTTACATCCCAGGTACTAAGAATGTGAAAGCCGATGCTTTGTCTCGCAGCTTTTCTCCCATGGTTGGTGCTGAGGAGGAGGAGAACATTTTACAAGAAGGGGTTGTGATTGCTGCTTTGGACTCTGTGTTAGAAGATGAGATTCTTAAAGCACAGGAGAATGCCCCATCTAACACTCTCCATGGGAGGTTGTTTGTGCCTGGGACCTTTAGGAGAGATTTGTTTGTTAAGTGTCATGAGTCTCGGTTGGCAGGTCATCCTGGAATCTCTGAGACCAAGAGACTTGTGGGTCGCAGTTTTTGGTGGCCTGGATGGCAGAAGGAAGTCATTAAGTGGGTGCGTCAATGTACTGTGTGTGCTAGATCTAAGTCTTCACATACTCCTGCTGCGGGGTTGCTTTGCCCTCTGGAGATTCCTAGTGCTCCTTGGACACATTTGGCTATGGACTTTATTACTGACCTTCCCTCCTCTGAGGGTTTCACTGTCATCTGGGTGGTCGTGGACCGTTTTAGCAAGATGTGTCACTTGGTTCCTTTCATCAAAC
Organism: Oophaga sylvatica; assembly: GCA_033576555.1. Taxonomy (NCBI): domain Eukaryota; kingdom Metazoa; phylum Chordata; class Amphibia; order Anura; family Dendrobatidae; genus Oophaga; species Oophaga sylvatica. Next base: position 234,027,228 of record JARQOD010000001.1, on the reverse strand, counting down.
TGCCCTGCGCTAAGACTCTCGCTAAGGCCTTTGTCATGGAAATTGTCAGACTACATGGCGTTCCTACTGACATTGTTTCTGATAGGGGACCTCAGTTCGTGGCTCGTTTTTGGCGCGCCTTTTGTGACAGGTTGGGAGTTCATTTGTCGTTTTCATCCGGATATCATCCTGAGTCTAATGGCCAGACAGAAAGGAAAAATCAGGATGTTGAGCAGTTCTTGCGTTGTTTTGAGCAGACAATCAAGAGGGGTGGTCTGAGTTTCTGCCACTTGCTGAATTTGCTCTTAACAACCATACATCCGCTTCTGCTGGTTGTTCGCCTTTTTTGTTGTTGTACTGGGAGACATCTGTCGTTTGGGTCATTCTCCAAATTGGTATCAGCAGTGCCTGAAGAGGAGAATTTTTCTTGTGATTCGGAGAGATTTGGACGGATGTGCGTGGTAATCTTCAGGAGGCTAACAGAAAATCTAAAAGGTACTTTGATAGGAAACGGCAAGAGGTTTTGTTTGCTATTGGTGACATGGTTTGGTTATCCTCTAAGAATCTGAGGTTGAGGATTCCTTCTAAAAAATTGGGTCCCAAGTTTGTAGGGCCCTTTAAGGTGCTTCAGGTTGTTAACCAATCGGCTGTTAGGTTGGAGGTTCCTACATCCTGGAAGATTAATCCGGTGTTTCATGTTTCTCTGTTGAAAAGAGCTGATGTGTCGGATGGAGACGCCTCTGCCACTGTTCCCCCGGGGGTGGAGGACGGGGAATATGAAATTTCCCGCATCCTAAATTCTAGACAGTATAGAGGGAGTTTGCAGTATCTCGTCGCTTGGAAGGGTTTTGGACCCGAGGATAATTCATGGGTGAGGGCGGATGATGTTTCTGCATCCAGACTTGTCAGAGCGTTTCACAAGAGATTTCCGGGTAAGCCTGGGCCTAGGAGATCCGGAGGATCCTCTTAGAAGGGGGGGTACTGTTAGAACTCTCCTGTTAGGTTTTTTCTATCTTGCTGGTCACATGACCTTTGTTGCCTATTTAATCCTGCTCCGCTCTTCTGGCTTTGCTGGACTTCATTGTAATTTCTACTCTTAAGCTAGCCGGGTGCTTTGTTACCTTTCTATATTAGCTTTGCCTTGTCTTTTGACCTCTATGTTCTATGTTGTTTGTTTTTCTTTTTACTGCTACAACTTCTGTTAGGAGGTGTCCATCTTTTCTCCCAGTCCCTAGTTCTTATAGGGATCCCTCCCTCGCATCTGTAGGTCTTCGTACAGACTAGCTGAGGACTTTAGCGGGTCTGATCGCAGAATCAGGTTCCCCATTACATCGTAGGGATCGAGCTTAGTTCTATCGTAGGGACAGATATCCCTTTCTTTCCTTAGTGCTTGTAGCAGAACATAACAGTATGTGGTCCAAAATGAACCCAGTGTCAGAGTCCATTAAAGGGATTGTCCACTACTAGGATAACCCCTTCTTTAACTAAATGTTTGGCCCCAATAAAATAAAAAACCTACACTCACCTCCCGTGCTGCCGCCATTTCAGCAGTGTCAGCACTCGCAGTCTCTGAGCTATCAGGGCCAAACATTTAGTTTAATAAGGGGTTGTCCTAGTAGTGGACAACTTTTTTAAGTACTACAAGAACCAGATGGACAAGAAAGGAGAACTGCACAAAAATTTAGTCAGGAATTAAGCAAAGGTCAGGAGCTGGTGTAACTATTTGGTTGCAATAGAACTATATATATAATTGAACTCTAAATATTAGAGATGATTGAATCAATTCAATGACAGAGTGCACAGCTTATCATTATGGCTTATGCACATGACCTATCCCTTAAAAAAACGGATCACACTTTGAATTAATGTTATTCTATGGGGCAGTGCAGATGAATGATTTTCACAATCTGAATCTGCATGTGAAAAAAAAATATTGGGCATTGTTTGGGCATTCCCATGATTCATCGCTACTTTAGTGCCTGATTATGGCAGTTTGGGATCCCTTGGATGAAAACATCGCTCTTTTGAGATGAGTACTTTCACTTTCCTTGAGATTGCACTGTGCACTTTGTGTAAGAGATATGATTTATACATACTCTGGGTGGTATTAGTCCCATTGTAGGATTTGAGTAACTAATACATTCGCTACAATCATATAGCCACGTTACTATATTGCACAGTGCACTTTATATACTGATCATCAGGTGATTGTTTCTTTAGCAATACTTTCTGTACATATTGCATTGGAGTAAAGGATGATTATGAGCTCTGTATGAATTACATTGTTTGGAGGAATCATCTATTTGGGGATCCCTCTCCATTACATACTATTGGGACAAAAAAATCTTTTCCACCCATTTGTCCGTTTTTTTGAGAATCCTGAGGAATTTTGATTGTGCTAATAGGATAACTACAGTCATGGCCAAAAGTTTTGAGAATGACACAAATATTAATTTTTACAAAGTCTACTGCTTCAATTTTTCTAATGGCAATTTGCATATACTTCAGAATGTTATAAAGAGTGATCAGCTTAACAGCAATTACTTGCAAAGTCAATATTTGGCTAGAAAATGAACTTTATCCCCCAAAACACATTTCAACATCATTGCAGCCCTGCCTTAAAAGGACCAGCTAACCTCTTTTCAGTGATTACTCCATTAACACAGGTGTGGGTGTTGATGAGGACATGGCTGGAGATCAATCTGTCATGATTAAGTAAGAATGACACCACTGGACACTTTAAAAGGAGGCTGGTGCTTGGCATCATTGTTTCTCTTCTGTTAACCATGGTTATCTCTAAAGAAACACGTGCAGTCATCATTGCAATGCACAAAAATGGCCTAACAGGGAAGAGTATCGCAGCTAGAAAGATTGCACCTCAGTCAACAATCTATCGCATCATCAAGAACTTCAAGGAGAGAGGTTCCATTGTTGCCAAAAAGGCTCCAGGGCGCCCAAGAAAGACCAGCAAGCGCCAGGACCGTCTCTTAAAAGTGTTTCAGCTGTGGGATCGGGCTACCAGCAGTGCAGAGCTTGCTCAGGAATGGCAGCAAGCAGGTGTGAGTGCATCTGCACGCACTGTGAGGCGGAGACTCTTGGAGCAAGGCCTGGTTTCAAGGAGGGCAGCAAAGAAGCCACTTCTCTCCAGAAAAAACATCATGGACAGACTGATATTCTGCAAAAGGTACAGGCAGTGGACTGCTGAGGACTGGGGTAAAGTTATTTTCTCTGATGAATCCCCTTTTCGATTGTTTGGGACATCAGGAAAACGCCTCATTCGGAGAAGACAAGGTGAGCGCTACTGAGTCGCACACGTAGTACCAGGGCTTATGGGGTACTCGGCACTGAGCCCGTTGAAGTCTATGGGGAATGTCACAAGTAGCACAGCTCGGTCCGTTGCCCTGGTCGCTCATGCAAAGGAGGATATTTACAGGGATAATAATAATTGTTCGTGACGCCACCTGTGGTTTCTGATCGCATTGACCAGCGCTGCAAATGGATCTTCTGAGGGGATGTTACAGGGCAGCAAGATGTTACGTCTCCCACAGGTGAGACGGTTCCCTCAAAGTCTATGGTGATGCAGGGTGCAGGTAATAAGTCAGTCACACACATGCCAGTCTCTTTCCATACCTTTACTGATGAAGGTTGCAGGTATGTCCCGGGAAGCTGCTCAGGGTGGAGTATGTACATCCAGGTAATCGCCAAGTAGGTTTAAGGCCTCCTTTCTTCTTAAAGTGTATGAGTCCTAACCTGCGTGAAGTCAAGTTTAACTCTAAGCAAGACAGCTTCGCCCGGCCAACATTGTGGTGGAAGTCTTCTTCTGGAAAGAACTAAGTCTATCTGGCTGCGCACGCCCGACTCCTGTTCTCCCTGACCCCAGTTACGTATCGGCACTTAGGGCTACCCTCTGTGTCTTGAAGTCCAGCAGGGATTCCGGATTTTCTCTCACTAGCCGTAAAGGTTCTAGCAATACTTCGGACCCGGTGTCCGGTTAAGTTGAGTGAAGGTGATCTGTCACCGAAGTCACTCCTTCCTTGGGTCACCACTCGCCCGTCGCCCTACTCTCACCCTTAACATAAGACACGGGGTAGCAGTAGATATAGTCACCAGCTTCCTTCCTTCCAAAGTTCACTGACCGATTCTCATTAGCTCGATGTTCTGATGACTGTAGTCCCCTTCCTTCAGTTCCTTCAAAGACCCTGTCCAGAGCGGCTATCAGGACCTTCCGACAGACTGATTTCATGCACGCTCCGAGAGTCACTTTCCACATTCCTTAGGGAACTAACAGTCTAGATGATCTGAGATATCAGCTTGCAATCTTTCCTCCTTTATCTTCTGTCTCGTCCGACAGGAAATCTCTCTCTCCCAGTCTGGCTAGTATGACTCACTAGCACACACCACTGATCTTATCTTCCTGCTACGTCTCTCACACCCCCTTAAATACTCTAAAGGGGCTCCCTCTGGTGGAAATCTAGGGAAGTGTGAGATGTGAATGAATATCAGGTTTTGCAATTACCTTTCAGTACATACTCCTGGAACATGTGTACCAAGCGCAGCTGGGCCACACACTACCACCAGTCTTGTCTCATGCCAACTGTTAAGCATCCTGAAACCATTCATGTGTGGGGTTGCTTCTCAGCCAAGGGAATCGGCTCTCTCACAGTCTTGCCTACAAACACAGCCATGAATAAAGAATGGTACCAGAATGTCCTCCAAGAGCAAATTCTCCCAACCCTCCAAGAGCAGTTTGGCGATCAACAATGCCTTTTCCAGCATGATGGAGCACCTTGCCATAAAGCAAAGGTGATAACTAAATGGCTCAGGGAACAAAACATAGAGATTTTGGGTCCATGGCCTGGAAACTCCCCAGATCTTAATCCCATTCAGAACTTGTGGTCAATTATCAAGAGACGGGTGGACAAACAAAAACCTAAAAATTCTGTCAAAATGAAAGCATTGATTGTGCAAGAATGGACTGCTATCAGTCAGGATTTGGTCCAGAAGTTGATTGAGAGCATGCCAGGGAGAATTGCAGAGGTCCTGAAGAAGAAGGGTCAACACTGCAAATATTGACTTGCTGCATTAACTCATTCTAACTGTCAATATAAGCTTTTGTTACTCATATGTTTGCAATTATATTTCTGTCTGTGATAAAAACATCTGTCAAACACACATAAAAACCAGAGGGCAACAGATCATGTGAAAATATAATATTTGTGTCATTCTCAAAACTTTTGGCCATGACTATACTGTATATTTATTTTTATAATCTCCAAGTTGTATTTTTTGTCACCTTCGATGGCAGAAATATATGGAACACCTAACTAACATTGAAATGTTCTTTTTCTGGTGATGGGTATCTGAGTGTATTGGGACAACTCCCTATACTGTCTCTATTATAGGGACATTTAGGGACTCTAGGGTGAGCCGTCGAGGAGTAGGGGCGCCAACCGCAGAAACTTAGGGTGCCAGCCTCCACTGTTAGATAGGGCCCCTTTTAGGGACTACCTAGGGCTCTTTAGTATTTCTGCATTATAGGGAGTACTAGGGATTACAGGGTAAGCCGCTGAGGAGTGGGGGCACCAACCGCAGAAAACTAGGGTGCCAACCTCCACTGTTAGGCAGGGCTCATTGTAGCGACTCTGCAGGGCCAAATAGGCACACATTATTAATGGTTTTTATTGTAGTCCTTTTTTGAACATTTTTAACTTTTCCCATTAAAAGTTATATTTTAAGGATCCTTGGTTTTTCTTTGGTCTTTTTTCTGTATAGGATCCTGGATGGATATGTTGCACGATGGATATGTTGCATTTTCTGTAAGAAAGTAAAAAAATTAGTAAAAAAAACGGATTGCACATGGATGACAAAAGAGAAAAAAATCGTTCCACTTTTCTGGATGAAAATCGGACCTATTTTTTTATACTGTCATGTGAACTTCCCTTTACAGATAGTTAGAGAAAGTCTTAAAACAGTGGAGAATGACTTAAAACTAAGTGTGGTGTACTACTGAAGCACTGAAGAAAAGATAAAATAAAGTGGTAGTCCATGAATAATAACATGTAGATTCAAATGATGTACGGGGATAGAGATAGGAGAAATGCAGGAGCTGCGGAGTCTGTGTGAATGTGAATTGATTGATCCGTGATATACTCCAGTACGGCACCTTTTCCAGCTGCCCATGAATTTAATTTAATTTATTTTCATTCTTGAATCGCTATATACCAGATTGGTAGATTAAGACGCCTCAGTCCTATTTTTCTTACTGAAGATTAATACTGAAACCAAGGCTTTTCAGAGAAAATGTGCTTTATGGCAGAAGAGAATGATATGCTAGAAGCAACATCTTTTTGCATTTCTTTTGCATTTATTTATTTTTTTAAAGGGTGTTTTTTTTTTTTTACAAAGACAAAATAAAATTTCCAACAATCCAGGCTCTTTAATAAACATTTGCTTTAATAGTAAATTTTTACACTCGTACACAAAGCACAAATGCAGGGGCAGGTTGCAAGTGCTGGATTTTGGGATTTGTAACTACCTAATTATCATGGCCTTTTTGGGAAAGAGAGGTTGCATTTATTAAATAAAAAGTATGTTGCCACATTTTCCTCAAGGGTGTGGACTTTTTGTTGAGAGGGTGAGGGGGATTTAAAAATAATAAAAAGCTTTGTATGCCTGTGTTATTAGTCCAATTTATCAACCGTACTTGCCATAACATTACTGCAGGTTCTTGCCACATTTTCCTTACTAGACATGTATGGCAGGCCGGGCCGGCGTTAGGGACTGACAGACCAAGCCACTATGGGGCCTGGTTTTGCGCTGCCGGCCCCTCCCCCCCGCATTCAACTTATCGGCATCATAGACGCCTATATAGTTGAAAGCAGTGATGGAGGAGTAAGCATCAGATGATGCTCCCTCTCCCATCACTCCTACTCTACATCACACTCAGCAGCCGCATGATTATGTCACTTCAATGTGCGCCACGCTGTGCCACCAGTGGAGCTGATGAGATGTACTGCAGAAGCCAGAGCAGTGGTGGAATGGGGAGAGGTAAGTATTGTGTGTGTGTCTGCATTATAGTGTGTGTAATACTGCTGGACTATGGGGCTGCATTAGTGTGTGTGTGTAGGGGGCTGCATTATACTGTGTGGATGGGGGAGCTGCATTATTCTGTGTGTGTGTGCTACATTATACTGTGTGAGAGGGGTTGTATTATACACTATGAGGAAGCTGTAATATACTCTATGAGGGGCTGTATTATACTCTATGATGGGGCTGTATTATAATCTATGAGGGGGCTGTATTATACTCTATGAGGGGGTGCTGCATTATACTCTATGAGGGGGCATTACATTATACTCTATGAGGAGCGCTACATTATACTTGCAGGGGGACTGCATTGTACTCTATGTTGGGGAGTTGCATTGTACTCTGAGGGGCCATGCATACCAGGATAGAGATGAGGAGGCCGTGCATAGCAGGATAGAGATGAAGGGGCCATGAATACCAGTATGGGGATGAGGGGCCATAAATACCAGGATAGGGATTAGGGGACCATGCATACCAGGATGAGAATGAGTGGGTCATGCATACCAGGATGGAGATGAAGGGGCCATGCATACCAGGATAGAGATGAGGGGGCCATACATACCAGGATGGGGATGAGGAGGCCATGTATAGCAGGATGGATATGAGGGGCCATGTATACCAAGATTGGGATGAGGGGACTATTCATTCCAGGATAGGGATGCGGAGGCCATGTATACCAGGATAGAGATAACGGGGCCATGCATACCAGGATGGGGATGAGAGGGCCATGTATACCAGGATGGGAATGAGGAATCCATGCGTACCAGGATAGGGATGAGGGTGCCATACATACCAGATGGGGATGAGGAGGCCATGCACAGCAGGATGGAGATGAGGGGCCATGTATACCAAGATGGGGATGAGGGGACTATTCATACCAGGATAGGGATGAGGAGGCCATGCATACCAGAATAGGGATGAGGGGGCCATGCAAAACAGGATAGGGATGAGGGGGCCATGCATACCAGGATAGGGATGAGGGGGCAATGCATACCAGAATAGGGATGAGGGGACTCATGCACACCAGGATGGGGATGAGGGGGCCATGCATACCAGGAAGGGAATGAGGGGGCCATGCATACCAGGATGGGGATGAGGGGACCATGCATATCAGGATGGGGATGGGTGCCATGCATGCAAGGATAGGATGAGGGGACCATTCATACTAGGATAGGGATGAGGAGGCCATGTATACCTGGATTGGGGACATTTATATCAGAGTGGGGGATATTAGCACAGAATTGACTACATTTTTTTGCCTCATTTTTTTTGTTCTATTTTCCTCCTCTCAAACCTAGGGACATAACTACAATATGAGGACCTGGATGGGGACATGACTACAATATGGGGACCTGGATATGGGGACATGACTACAATATGGGGACCTGGATGAGGCATTCTCTATCTACAATATGGGGACCTGGATGAGGACATAAAAACAATATGGGGAGCTGGATATGGGGTCATATCTACAGTGGGTACAGAAAGTATTCAGACCTCTTTAAATTTTTCACTCATTATTTCATTGCAGCCATTTAATAAATTGAAAGTTCATTTTTTTTCTCATTAACCCCTCTCTGCCATTGGATGTACTATTCCGTCCATGTGACCTGGGACTTAATTCCCAAGGACGGAATAGTACGTCATACGCGATCAGCCGTGCTCACGGGGGAGCGCGGCTGATCGCGGCCGGGTGTCACTAAGTGCCAGGAGCGGTCACAGACTGCTCCCGGCACTTTAACCCCCGGAACACTGTGATCAAACATGATCGCAGCGTTACGATGACATAGGGAAGGATCTCACAGGGAAGGGCTCCCTGCGTGCTTCCCTGAGACCCTCAGAGCAACGTGATGTGATCGCGTTGTTCCGAGGGCCTCCTCCCTGCAGGCCCCCAGGAATCCCTGAAAGACCTAGGGACTGGGAACAAAAAGAGGTGACCTGCTAGTAGGGAAATAGAGGAAGCTGCAGAAACAAAAGGAAAAAAGAAAAAGACTAAGCAAACAGAACTAGAGTTCTCAGAACTGCACAAAGTATACCACAAAGCTATCAAAGCTCCTAGCCAGAACTTAAGCGGATTAACACTGATGTCCAGCAAGGACTGGGAGGCAGGTGCAGGGTAATAAAGGGTGATACAGTCACCTGACCAACGAGAAGCCCAGCACCAGGGGAAAAAGACCAGCAGCCAGAAACCACAACAAGGTGGCGGATGGTCAAACTAAATAGATTCTAACAGTATCATTGTACTCAGGACAAATTGCACAAGGACTTTTTGGGGTCCAGTTTCTCCTGTTTCCCTTGGGAAAATAAAAAATTGGGGCGAGAATATCATTTTTGAAGAAAAATTATGATTTTTTATTTCTACGGCTCAACATTATAAACTTCTGTGAAGCACTTGGGGGTTCAAAGTGCTCACCACACATCTAGATAAGTTCCTTAGGGGGTCTACTTTCCAAATTGGTGTCATTTGTGGGGGTTTTACACTGTTTAGGGGCATCAGGGGCTCTTCAAACGCAACATGGAGTCCGATCTCAATTCCAGCCAATTTTGCATTGAAAAGTCAAACAGCGCTCCTTCACTGCCGAGCTCTGCCGTGCGCACAAACAGTGGTTCCCCCCAACATATGGGGTGTCAGCTAACTCAGGACAAATTGCACAACAACTTTTATGGTACAATTTCTCCTGTTACCCTTGGTAAAATTAAAAAAATTGGATCTGAAGTACAGTATATACTTGAGTATAAGCCGAGATTTTCAGCCCATTTTTAGGGCTGAAAGTGCCCCTCTCGGCTTATACTCGAGTCATATACCAGGGGGTCGGCGGGGGAGGGGAGCGCAGATGTCCTATATACTCACCCCCTCCTGGCGCGGTCTCTGCAGCCCCCCTGCTTCTCCCACGGTCTCCGGCACCTGTGTTCAGGGGTCATGTGGTACCGCTCATTAAAGTCATGAATATGCACATATTCATGACTTTAATGAGCGGTACCACGTGACCGCTGAAGTTAGGCATAGCTGCCGGAGGCCGTGGGAAAAGAGCAGGGGCTGCAGAGACCGCGCCAGGAGGGGGTGAGTATAAGCGATATTCACCTGTCCCCGATCCACTGCTGCGCGCCGCTGTGTCCTCGCATCCTCTAGCTGTGAATGTTCAGGTCAGAGGCGCGATGACGTAGTTAGTGCGCGCCGCGCCCTCTGCCTGAGCATTCACTGCAGGAGGACCCGGAAAACAGCAGCGTGCAGCGGTGGACCGGGGACAGGTGAATATTGCGGGTGCCCCCAATAGCGCGCCGGTGTCCCCGCCTGCTCAGGACACCGCCACCTGGCCCCCAGCGACAAGAGGTGAGTATTTCTTTTTTTTCATTTGCAGCGGCAGCATAAGGACCTATACTATCATATGGGGCATAATCTGTGGAGCCTCTTGTGGGGCATAATACATGGGGGCAGCATATGGGGCACAATACATGGGGCAGCATATGGGGCACAATCTATGGAGCATCTTGTGGGGCATAATACATGGGCAGCATATGGGGCATAATCTATGGAGCATCATATGGGGGCATAATACAGGTCCTTCTCAAAAAATTAGCATATAGTGCTAAATTTCATTATTTTCCATAATGTAATGATTACAATTAAACTTTCATATATTTTAGATTCATTACACACCAACTGAAATTTGTCAGGTCTTTTATTGTTTTAATACTGATGATTTTGGCATACAACTCCTGATAACCCAAAAAACCTGTCTCAAAAAATTAACATATTTCAACCGTCCAATAAAATAAAAGTGTTTTTTTAAAAACAAACAAAAAAACCATCAAATAATAATGTTCAGTTATGCACTCAATACTTGGTCGGGAATCCTTTTGCAGAAATGACTGCTTCAATGCGGCGTGGCATGGAGGCAATCAGCCTGTGACACTGCTGAGGTGTTATGGAGGCCCAGGATGCTTCGATAGCGGCCTTAAGCTCATCCAGAGTGTTGGGTCTTGCGTCTCTCAACTTTCTCTTCACAATATCCCACAGATTCTCTATGGGGTTCAGGTCAGGAGAGTTGGCAGGCCAATTGAGCACAGTAATACCATAGTCAGTAAACCATTTACCAGTGGTTTTGGCACTGTGAGCAGGTGCCAGGTCGTGCTGAAAAATGAAATCTTCATCTCCATAAAGCATTTCAGCCGATGGAAGCATGAAGTGCTCCAAAATCTCCTGATAGCTAGCTGCATTGACCCTGCCCTTGATGAAACACAGTGGACCAACACCAGCAGCTGACATGGCACCCCACACCATCACTGACTGTGGGTACTTGACACTGGACTTCAGGCATTTTGGCATTTCCTTCTCCCCAGTCTTCCTCCAGACTCTGGCACCTTGATTTCTGAATGACATGCAAAATTTGCTTTCATCAGAAAAAAGTACTTGGGACCACTTAGCAACAGTCCAGTGCTGCTTCTCTGTAGCCCAGGTCAGGCGCTTCTGCCGCTGTTTATGGTTCAAAAGTGGCTTTACCTGGGGAATGCGGCACCTGTAGCCCATTTCCTGCACACGCCTGTGCACGGTGGCTCTGGATGTTTCTACACCAGACTCAGTCCACTGCTTCCTCAGGTCCCCCAAGGTCTGGAATCGTCCTTCTCCACAATCTTCCTCAGGGTCCGGTCACCTCTTCTCGTTGTACAGCGTTTTCTGCCACATTGTTTCCTTCCAACAGACTTCCCATTGAGGTGCCTTGATACAGCACTCTGGGAACAGCCTATTTGTTGAGAAATTTCTTTCTGGGTCTTACCCTCTTGCTTGAGGGTGTCAATGATGGCCTTCTTGACATCAGTCAGGTCGCTAGTCTTACCCATGATGGGGGTTTTGAGTAATGAACCAGGCAGGGAGTTTTTAAAAGCCTCAGGAATCTTTTGCATGTGTTTAGAGTTAATTAGTTGATTTAGAAGATTAGGGTAATAGGTCGTTTAGAGAACCTTTTCTTGATATGCTAATTTTTTGAGACAGGTTTTTTGGGTTATCAGGAGTTGTATGCCAAAATCATCAGTATTAAAACAATAAAAGACCTGACAAATTTCAGTTGGTGTGTAATGAATCTAAAATATATGAAAGTTTAATTGTAATCATTACATTATGGAAAATAATGAAATTTAGCACTATATGCTAATTTTTTGAGAAGGACCTGTACATGGGCAGCATATGGGGCACAATACATGGGCAGCATATGGGGCACAATCTATGGAGCGTCTTGTGGGGCATAATACATGGGCAGCATATGGGGCATAATCTATGGAGCATCATATGGGGGCATAATACATGGGCAGCATATGGGGCATAATACATGGGCAGCATATGGGGCACAATCTATGGAGCATCATATGGGGCATAATACATGGGGCAGCATATGGGGCACAATCTATGGAGCATCTTGTGGGGCATAATACATGGGGCAGCATATGGGGCACAATCTATGGAGCATCTTGTGGGGCATAATACATGGGTCAGCATATGGGATATAATACATGGGCAGCATATGGAGCATAATCTATGGAGCATCATATGGGGGCATAATACATGGGGCAGCATATGGGGCACAATCTATGGAGCATCTTGTGAGGCATAATATATGTGGCAGCATATGGGGCATAATCTATGGGGCAGCATATGGGGTATAATATATGGGCAGCATATGGGGCATAATCTGTGGAGCATCTTGTGAGGCATAATACATGAGGCAGCATATGGGGCATAATATATGGGGCAGCATATGGGGCATAATACATGGGGCAGCATATGGGGCAAAATATATGGAGCATCTTGTGAGGCATAATACATGGGACAGCATATGGGGCATAATCTATGGGGCAGCATATGGGGCATAATATATGGGGCAGCATATAGGGCATAATATATGGGGCAGCATATGGGGCATAATATATGGGGCAGCATATGGGGCATAATATATGGGGCAGCATATGGGGCATAATATATGGGGCAGCATATGGGGCATAATCTATGGGGCAGCATATGGGGCATAATATATGGGGCAGCATATGGGGCATAATATATGGAGCAGCATATGGGGCATAATCTGTGGAGCAGCATATGGGGCATAATCTATGGAGCAGCATATGGGGCACCTGATTCAATATAGCTATTCAAAAACATTTATCCTACTTTAATTTTACTTTTATTGGTATCTATTTTTATTTTTGAAATTTACCAGTAGCTGCCTCATTTTCCACCCTAGGCTTATACTCGAGTCGATAAGTTTTCCCAGTTTTTTGTGGCAAAATTAGGGGGTCGGCTTATACTCGGGTCGGCTTATACTCGAGTATATACAGTAAATATTTTGTGCAAAAAAGTTAAATGTTCATTTTTTTTAAACATTCCAAAAATTCCTGTGAAGCACTTGAAGGGTTAATAAACTTATTGAATGTGGTTTTGAGCACCTTGAGGGGTGCAGTTTTTAGAATGGTGTCACTTTTGGGTATTTTCTATCACATAGACCCCTCAAAGTGACTTCAAATGTGATGTGGTCCCTAAACAAAAATGGTGTTGTAAAAATGAGAAATTGCTGGTCAAATTTAACCCTTATAACTTCCCAAACAAAAAAAATTTTGTTTCCAAAATTATGCTGATGTAAAGTAGACATGTGGGAAATGTTATTTAGTAAATATTTTGTGTGACATAGTTCTCTGTTTAAAGGTCATAAGAATTCAATATTTGAAATTTTAAAAATTTTCGGCATATTTTAATTTTTTTCATAAATAAACGCATGTTATATCGAAGAAATTTTACCACTAACATATGTCACGAGAAAACAAACTCAGAATTGCCAAGATCCGTTGAAGCGTTCCAGAGTTATTACCTCATAAAGGGACAGAGGTTAAAATTGTAAAAATTGGCCGGTCATTAACGTGCAAACCACCCTCGGGGGTAAAGGGATTAATGTACACTCTGCACCCCATCTTGACTGAAAAAAAAAACAGAAATGTAGAAATTTTTTTCACATTTAAAATAAAAAAACTGAAATATCACATGGTCATAAGTATTTAGACCCTTTGCTCAGATACTCATATACTCAATTTAAGTCACATTCTGTCCATTTCCTTGTGATCATTTCCCTTTAGATTGTTCTACTCCTTCATTGGAGTCCACTGTGTTTAATTAAACTGATAGGACTTGATTTGTAAAGGGACACACCGTCTATACAAGACCTCACAGCTCACAGTGCATGTCAGAAACCAAATGAGAAATCATGAGTCAATGGAATTGGCCTAGGAGCTCAGAGACAGAATTGTGGCAAGGCACAGATCTGGCCAAGGTTACAAAAGATTTCTGCTGTACTCAAGGTTCCTAAGAGCACAGTGGCCTCCATAATCCTTAATTGGAAGAAGTTTGGGGCCACCAGAAGTCTTCCTAGACCTGCCGTCCACCAAATTGAGGGAATCGTGGGAGAAGAGCCTTGGTGAAAAGGTAAAGAAGAACCCCAAGATCACTGGGCTGAGCTCCAGAGATGCAGTAGAGAGATGGAAGAAAGTTTCACAAAAGGGCAACTATCACTGCAGCCTCCACCAGTCGGGGCCCTTTTTTGGCAGGTGGCCCAATGGAAGCCTCTCCTCAGTGCAAGACATACACTGCTCAAAAAAATAAAGGGAACACTAAAATCCCAAATCCTAGGTATCACTGAATGAAATATTCCAGTTTTCAAATCTTTTTTCATTACAAAGTGGGAAAGCGGTGGGAACAATAAAACATAAAAATGATCAATGTAAATCAAAATTAATATACCATGGAAGTCTGGATTTGGAATGATACTCAAAATCCACGGACGTGTATGACCTCCCTATAACACCTGGCAATTCTCCTGATGAGGCGGTGGATGTTTTTCTGAGGGATCTCCTTCCCAGACCTG